>OU342739.1:5304656-5959966 GCA_910589765.1 Avena atlantica
ACTCCCGAGTGTAACTACACCCACGTCTCGTATTATTATCAAGGAGAGGGAGAATGGATTTCTCCAGCGTAAGTTGGGCCCCCGGCACCATCAGTGTTGTCCGTGTGTTAAAGATTCGTGCGGAATTCAAATAGTCTTTGTCTGGAATATTTTTGCATTTTGGCCATTGTACTATTACTATATTATGATCCGGTCTAGGGAGAGGATAACCACCAGCACCCCCGTACCCACCTCGTCGCCCCACCTCCCTCACCTCGTCGCCCCGACTTTCGTCGCCTCCCACCTCGTCGCCCCGACTTTCGTCGCCTCCCACCTCGTCGCCCCCCACCTTTCCTCCTCAGTTGACCCCCACCGTGCCTCCTTCATCGCCACCACCTTGTTTCTCCCCACCTCTCCTCCTCCGTCGCCCCCACCACGCGTCCTCCATCGCACCCCACCTCTCCTCCTCCGGCGCCCCCCACCTCTCCTCCTCTGTCGCCCCCACCTCTCCTCCTCTGTCGCCCCCACTACGCCTCCTCCTTCACCGTGGATAGATCGAGATGTGGAGGATTGGAGGCTCCTTTTTCCTTTTTTTTCATGCTTTTGTATTTTTTTTGTTTGGATCCAGTTCTAGTTCATGGGATTTTATATGAATCTTTGATGGATCTTTCTTTTTTTGTTCATGCTTTTGGAACTTGCATGAATCTCATGTTTGATTTGATAATATTGGCATGGATCTGTGATGACATATGTAGGCATGGATCTGTGATAACATATGTAGGCATGGATCTTTGATGAACCTCATTTGTCTATGGTTGTTTCAATTTTTCCAGTGAAATTTCTTATATATTTTTTGTGAACCATCTATGAAACAAATATGTTTTGAGCTGTAGAAAAGCAAGCTCATCAATCGTGTATGAAGCATATATTCTCTCTGTATACAGACTATGTATGAAGAAAATCTTACGGATTAATTTTCATTCTATGGCTTTATAAGTTGTAGAAAAAGCAAGCTCATGAATCATGTATGACGCATGTATTCTCTGTGTATCAAGACCAACACCGGTGTGTCGATTTCTACTTGTGACTATATTCAATTATGAATCTTGTATGAAAACTTATGAATCTTGTATGAATTAAACGTCCATGAATTTTAGAGTTGCAAAATGCTTAATGAAACTTTCTTGACAGAATTAATATAACTTTTTTGAAACTATTATTTTTAGATGTATTTTTTGAAAATTAGATTGTACATAAAACTGGCTAATTAAATTAACAAAATAATATTTTTCTGTGTAACGAGTGGGAGTCAAAGAACGACGAAATATGTATAAAACACAAGGACTGAAAGACAAAACTGTAATGGACCTAATAACTGAGATGGGAGGGCTATTCTGTAAAAATGGTAGCACGAATCTCCAATAAATAGAGGGCAGAGATGGTGCTGGTGGTCCAACCTAGGAGGGGGATTGCATTGTCCAAGGAGAGGTGGAAATTAAAACCTTGCTACATGCACGCGACAGGGTGTTAGAGCATCTCCAATCGGCTATTCAGGACGCCGATCCGGACGCCGAAAATAGGTCCGGATGCCGAAATTTCGCCTACCCAGGACTCTGTTTTCGTCCGGATTTGGACGAACTTTGGTCCGGGCTTCCTAGGCCGTACCCAGGATCCCGAGAACACCCCGGAAATGCCGGACGAAGCGAATTCGGCGAGTGGACCCGCCCAGTCAACATATATTCGCCCATATTCATCCAAAGTTCGCTCATATTCGCCCATATTCGCCCAAAATTCGTCCATATTCATCCATATTCGCCCAAAGTTCGTCCATATCACCATATTCGCCCAAAGTTCGTCCATATCGACCATATTCGCCCAAAGTTAGCCCTTATTCACCCAAAGTTCGTCTGTTATATTCGTCCAAAGTTCACCCATAGTTCATACATATCGTCCATATTCGCCCAAAGTTCGTCCATATCGACCATATTCACTCAAAGTTCGTCTATATTCGGCCAAGACCGCTTGTATTCGTCCATATTCACTCATATTCGCCCAAAGTTCATCCAAAGACATCGACCATATTCACCCAAAGTTCATCCATATTCGTCCAAAGTTCGTCCATACCGACCATATTCGCGCAAATTTCGCCCATATCGCCCAAAACCGCTATTCGCCCAAAGTTCGCCTAAAGTTTGCCAAAATTTGTTAAAACGCGGGAACTCGCCTGGAAACGCCGAGTTTTCACTCGGCGTTCCCAGGCCGAAAAAACGAGTTTTCAGAAAATGTCCGAATTTTGGTCTGGGTTCGGCAACGAGTGGAGATGCTCTTGGCCCCGGCCCCGGACGGTGTTGCGTGCATCGGGTGGAAGGAAGTGATGCTTTATAATCGGCTCCTAGATGTCTATAAATTATTAATCTAGGAGCCGATCGATTCTTAGTTTCAATAGCAATGGCAATGACAATGGCAATGGCAATGGGTGAGAGCCGCGGCAGCATCGCATTCTTCGGCACCTACAGGCCGCCAATCCCTCTTGACATCTTCAGCTCTACTGGCCAGCACGGCGTCAGGCAGGAGGAGCTGCTGCTCACTGATGGCGAGTCCTACAACCAGAACGGCGAGGCCATACCGCCGGCGGCGCTGCGGGAGCTTCTGACTTATTTGTGCAAGAGCACCAACAGCAAGCTGCTGCTGGCCCCGGAGACCTGCACGCCGGAGGACGCGGAGAACGGCCGGGTCACCGGCATGCTGTTCGTCTCCGAGAGGGACGACGGCCTGGAGACGCTCCACGTGGCCCTGCGCTTCGCCAAGGACAACACCGTGAAGGTCCTGCGGCTGGCGGACATCTATGGCGCGGACGGCGCCTTCGGCGGCGTGCGCATGGAGGACAGCGGCTGCATCGCCGGCGGCTTCAAGGTGGCCGGCGGCCGAGCCGTGGGGCACTCGCTGGTGTACGTTTCGACCAAGGAGGCGGTGAAGGACCGGCGTGCGCCGTGGACGGTGGTGTACAAGACCAACCTTGCGGACGGCAGCACGGAGCGGCTGACTCCACCGGGGCAGTATGATCTGAGCCCGGCCGTGTCGCCGTCCGGGAAGACGGTGGCGGTGGCCAACTTCAGGTTCAACGAGTGGACCGGGGAGATCGAGCACCTCAACACCGACATCGTGGTCATGAACGTGGACAGGCAGGCGCAAGGGGGCCTCGGCCGCAGGATCCTCATCAGGGACGCCGGCTGGCCGTCGTGGGGCAGCGACAAGGTCATCTTCTTCCACCGAGGTATCCCGGCGGCCGGCTCGGCGGGAACCAGATGGCGCGTGTTCCGGTACGACCTCTCCACGGGGGCAACGGACGCGGTGACGCCGGAGGACTACTTCGTGGCCATCACACCAGCGGCGATCAGCGAGACCAAGGTGGCGGTGGCGACCATCCGGCGGATGTCCAAGTTCAGCGACGACCGTGTGGAGGCGCAGTACCGCCACATCGAGGTCTTCGACGTCAGCGACGACGTCCGCGGCGGCAAGGGCAAGCCGCTGCAGGTCACTAGCGGGAGGAGACCCAAGGCCGACCACTACAACCCCTTCGTGCTCGACGGCGGCAGACGCGTCGGGTACCACCGCTGCAGGACGGACAGGCTACTCGAGATCAAGGACGAGAGCCAGACGAACCGCAGCATCGAAAGGAAGTTCGACAAGGTGCGGCCCCCGGCGTCGCACCCGGACGTGGGGCTCTTCAGGGTGTCCGGCGTGTTCCCCACCGTGTCAAAGGACGGCAGGAAGCTCGCGTTCGTCGACAACGAGTTCAAGACGGTGTGGCTCGCCGACGGCGACGGCCTGCGCGACGTGTACACGGTGGACGACGGCACCAGCATCTTCTCCACGAGCTGGAACCAGAAGGACGCGCTGGACATCCTGTACGTGTGCCAGGGACCGGCCTTCAGCGCCGCCAAGACGGTGGAGATCTACATACTCCAGGGCGTGTCCGGGCCCAAGGACGACATCGACAAGCGCCGCCTCACCGCCGGCGGCTTCAACAACGCCTTTCCGTCCAGCAGCCCGGACGGGACCATGCTCGTCTTCCGCTCCACCAGGGACAGGGTCGTCCATGCTGATGCTGCTGACAAGGAGACGCAGCGCGAGTACAAGAACCTCTTCGTCATGAACGCCACCACCGGGGAGTTCGGCGGCGGCGGCGCAGCGAAGCCAAGGCAGCTGACCGACGGGGAGTGGACCGACACCCACTGCAGCTGGTCGCCCAGGGAAGGCTGCGGCTGGATCGTCTTCTCCTCCACGAGGGACAAGCCCAATCAGAAGCAGAACGTGCCGCCCCTGGACCAGGGCCTCGACCCAGGCTACTTCGCCGTCTACCTTGTCAACGCCGACGACCTCCTTCTCCTTCCAGACGACAGCAAGCTGCCGGCGCCGGTGCGTGTCATCCGGAGCTCGCCTACCCTCGCTGGCCACATCAACCACCCCGTGTTCAGCCCGGACATGAGGACCATCGTCTTCGCTGCCGACCTCGCCGCGGTCTCCTGCGAGCCCATCTCCATGCCGCTCTTCCTGCACTCCGTCAGGCCCTACGGCGACATCTTCTCCGTCGACCTCCGCGATACCAGCGACGTTGCCAGGAACAAGGACATCGCCGGGTTCCACCGCATCACGCACAGCCGCTACGAGTACTCCACGCCGGCGTGGGCCGCTCCGGCCGACGGCGACGACGACCCCAACTCCAAGTGGAAGCTGCCAAACGACGGCAGCTCCGCGCCGCCCCCTGCGTGTCCGTACGCGTACCCAGCTGCCGGAGAGGGCTGGTACGTCGCTGGACACATTACCGTCGAAAGGAGGTGTTGCTGAAGGAAATGCTCATTTCTCTTACTAGTATATATACCCCCTTCCTCCGTTTCAAAATACTCTCTCCGGTTTAAGATATAAGACGTTTTAGGTTTACGAAGAAAATGTATCTAGATTATTTTAGTGTGTAGATTCACTCTAAACCTAAGTGAACCTACGTACTAAAAATAGTCTAGATTTATTTGCTTCACAAACCTAAAACATCTTATATTTTGAAACAGAGGGAGTAGATGTCTCAAGTTTTCAAAAATTTGGATGAATCTATATATAAATAGTGTCTAGATTCATCCAAATTTTGATAAATATGAGACATCTATTTTAAAACGGAGGGAATACTATATTTAATCTTAAAAATTGTGAGCTTGCCATGAATTATTATATATTTCCAACGCAATAAACAACGGAGTCTATATATTGAGAAGCTGCTTGCTATCGCTGCTTACTTCTTTTTTATGGAAAATGTCCATTTTGTTTTTGCCATGCTACTGTACTATTCCATGCAACATGCAGACTCGAGCAGATCTTATAACTATTCATCTTCAAAGTGATTATGAATCATCATCGTGTGTGGATCAACCGAAATGTTTATTTCCTCCAATGATGTGGTCTGTCATAATTCTAAATGTGTTCAGGATCACTGAGTTCCATCCATTTTTTTCCCAAAATCTAAAGACAAAACGTGTTCTTCCTAATCTCTCGGAGCACACACAAACACTAGTTGCCAGGGTATTTTATTTTTTTTCATGGCATTTTAATTTTTCTTGATGTTTTTGGATTTTTACACTTGCCGCTGAATCTTGATCGTGCGTTGGGCATACCGTCGCGCCCTATTTTTCATCGGTCTGTCACCACTACCTCGCGTCCTAGTATTGGAGGCATTATGATAGAGGCAGTATTTCTAATTGCCTTAAATTGTTCTTTTTTTAGGAACTTTGATTAAAAAATGCCTTAAAAATTAAAGAATAGAAGACAGTTTTTTTGGAGTGCCACAAAAAACACCTTGAGTGGCAAAAATAAAAATGCCTCCAATAGACTACTTTTCGAGTCAATTATATTAAAGTACCTCCAATGAAAATTATTGGTGGTATTTTCGATACTGCCTCTAAGAGCATCTTTACTGGGCTACCCAGGACGCCGATCCGGACGTTGAAAATAGGTCCGGACGCCGAAATTCGACAGTCACGTTTCCGGGAACCTTTTTTCGTCTGGATTCGGAACTTTGGTCCGGACTTCCTAGGTCATACCCAGGATCCCGGAAACGCCCTGGGAACACCGGACGAAGCGAAAACGGGCATGAGCCAACTTTGTCGGCGAGACAGTCCCATTCCCCCTCCCTCCCCCCACACTCCACTCGCCCAGACTGCGACGAAGAGCTCTCAGCGCCTCTGTCGCCATGACTTCGTCGGCGGAGCTCCTCCACGCCTCTAGATGTGCTCGCCGTAGTCGCCGCCCACTCCGCTGTCCATTCCGTTGCCCGAACTTGGCCGAAATATGTTGTATTCACTACAGGCCGAACTATGTTTACATTTAAGCTGAACTATGTTTTAAATTTCGCCGAACTATGGTAGAATGTATGCTAAACTAGGCAAAAAATGTTCTATATTCATATTATTCTGAACTATGCCGAAATCTGGACGAATTTGGGCGTCCCGAGAACTCGAGTGGAAAACTCGACGTTTTCGGACCAAAAACGTGTTTCGTCCTTGGAACGCCAACGAGTGGGGATGCTCTAAGGGCATGTATAATGCATGGCGTTTAGGTAGACGCTTAAGAGATTAAAAAAATATGCGAAAAAGAAAACGTAGCCAAGCGCCTGATCCTCCAGCGCAAGTCGCTAACGGAGGCGCTAAATAGGATTTTTATTCTCCATGTTTGTAGAGTCCGCTGTTGATTATAACAGTTTGCTGCGAAGGAAAATAGGCAGGCTCTCGCGGCGACGCTAACCTGTTTCCCAAGATTGGCTGGGAATCTCCCAAAACTACCGGAAATGTAATCCTAACGGCCACCCTTAGCGTCCGTATTGTAAATGCTAAGGCCATGTACAATGGAGACGCTAAGGATAAACACCGGGTTGATTTCCCAGCGGTTATCCCTAATTCCCGGCTGAGCACATGCAAGATCTGCAGCCGGACGCTTGTGTACCAATTAGCCTATTTTTTCTATTGGTAAGCGCCTGGATTTTGCTTCCATGTATGCCTTTGCAGCAAACAAAATTCTCATGCATATGCGAAGAAGTCTTCTAGATTAAATCTACTCATATGTAATGCACGAAATTTATAGGCAAAGCTATGTATGCAATGCAAGACAAATATAAGCAAAACCTATGCAACTATGTATGCAATGCAAGTCAAATTTAGAGATGATTTTTATAAAAAAAATAAAATGGGTCGGCACCTGCTTGGGGTGGACCAACCCAAGAGACAGATTCGGACACCCTGTGTTCGAAATGGGTCGGCTCTTTAATCTTAATTTTGAGCTTGCCATGAATTTAATTTCCAGCTCAATAAAACTAGTCTATTGAGAAGCATAGAATTATACAATTATTGATGGTTCAGAAACCCAAAACATGCCTGAGCATGAAAACCAGGACAAGAGTCTTCAAAGCGCACGATTTCAGCAAACCATAAACGCAGTTAGCAACACAAGCGCAGAGTAATAATAAATAAAACAAAGAAAGTAACAATTAAGCAAGGAAAATTCACCAGGATCAAAAAACACAAGACACACACGCTTCTTCTCCGCCTGCTCCACCGTATTCTTTTTCGTTTTACCATACACGCACAATCGAATTGAGAAAAGCAAGTCAAAAATATTTTGAGAAAAGAAAATACATTTCCGAATGATCAAAACCTGATCTGCAACAGATTTCAGGAGTCGGCGTGCCTGCGGCTCCAGCTCAACCCCACCCGATCATGGTGGTGCCGAGTTTGGGGAGACCCCATTTTGGCCGCCAAAAGAAAAGCAGAAAAGGGCAACCAGCACCACTGCCCACATCACACCCAAAACATTCAAGTCTGACAACACTGCTAAAAGAACAACAATACCATATCGCTCGAGGTGGCGACCAACCAAACCCCAAAAACAACTGACAGACATTGCTAAAAAGAACAATACCATACCACTACAACAGTCAAACATCTCTCCGGTGAAAAGGAACACACACCCGAGCAGAGCAAACTGCACTACGCCTTAAGCCTCTGGTAAACAAGAAACCAAATTAAAAAAATCATTACAATAACACCGTGGTGTTCTGCCACGACAGTAAAATGACTCCTATATTCTATATATCCATTCTCGGTAGCTAAGTATCACACGGATGGAAACAAAAACCTTTGGTGTAAGAAAGAAGTATACCTAGAACTCTCTCCTGTAAATATTCAGGCTGTTCTCGGCGCCACTGAACATTATGTTAACGGAAGAAGCCGCTGCTGCTGCTCCCTGGGCATGAAACTCATCCTCTGCCGAACGATACTCGACAGCCCTGGTAGCTACGACGCCATGGTAAGTATCTGAATCTGTCTGACGATGGGACGTCCCTTCACGGTACAACGCCTCAAAACCTCCCAAACGTTCCCACGACGAGAACGAGAACGGCCCGGCCATGCCGCAGTCGGTCAGCCTCCACTGGGGAACGTGGGAGGCAGATGCCAGCGGCAATCGGCTTCCAGCTGGATAGGCAGCTCCTGCTCCTTGTGTGCCTGAAGTTAGCTCAAGGTCGTCCTGGTGGCCCTCATGGCTCGTACGGTCGTTCCACATCAGCTGGTGGGGCTCGTCGCAGTCTTCGCCTATGAGAACGTGGAGAGCAACTGCCTCGGCTATCGCGGCCCCTTCGGCGTCCAGCCGCTGCTGCTCCTCTTGTTTCTGCTGCCTCTTCTTCTCCAGTTCCGAGATGATCGCGGCCGAGTTCGCGAGCGCCTTCTCTAGCCGGCGCCTCTTCTTCTCGGCCAGCATCCGCCTATCTGATTCCTCTTTCTTAAGTTTCTTCCTCTCTTTCTTCGACATTTGGCCTGCTGGGTTGCCTGCGGGTCGGTCCATCACAACTGTGCTTCTTCCTTTCTGCTGTACCACTTCCTGCACTAATCCAAATTGTGCAAACTGATGACCTAAAGAGTGTACTCCCTGAAACTTGTCTAAACTGAAGAGCAGCTTTAGCTGTAACGACGGAGTAACTAAATCCACTCAGGAGTCAGGAACTCAATCGTCTGTAGCTGAACTCGTCGCAAATTTTCTTCCACCTTGACCCATTTTCGCAGTACCAAAATTTATATGAGTTCAGAGACAACCAACTCATAAGGATCTTCTCCTGCATCAAGTAAACAAGAAGCTTCAGGTGAGAAACTAGGATTCAATGCACACAACAGAGATGCACATTGAAAGTAAGAGAGCATGCAAGGTGCTTCTCCAGTAATCCAGAGACTATATATAGAGAAATCAAGTAAAACAGATGGCCAATCATGGATGATGATCTATTGCAGGACAAAATTTCAGAAAAAAACGGAAGCATCATCCAGTTCAAAATGGCAGACAGGAAATAATTATAGAGTATTTTTTTTGTTTTTTGCGGTTTTCAGTTTCTTTGGGTGTGCGGCACACTTACGAAGACAAACAGATATGTTAGTAAATGGAGCAACTAAACTCGGTGGCAAAAGGTGAGCACCATTGAAGAGAGTGAGTGGCCTTTGTGTGCAGTGAATAGCCTAACTCAGCATCTGCTACACAAAAAGGTAAATTACCAAAAAAAAAATCCAAAGTGGAAAAGTAGGGAAGGCAAGTGGCGTCACGCTTATCCCTCGCACAGAAAAAAAAAATCCAATTATAGTGTTACTAATGAGCTCAGAAAATAACACTAGCATGTAGTACAATAAAGATGAAGATACACGACATGACATTCCATATATAAATCCCGAAGCGGCTACGGCTATAGTGGTGTAACAAGTGCTGAATTTTCCCTACGAATCAAAACCGTTGGCCTGCTGGAGACGCGTTTAAAAAAGTATGAACTTGGAAGGTTTCCTTTTATCTGCCGTCGATGCCGCCCTAGTTCCATGTAGCGAATCTGGCCTCCCAGATCGAAACAAAAACTCGACATACTAGATCTGTCATCCAGGTGATAGCATGAGCTTTGCATGTCCAATTGCGCAGTAACACAGATGGCAAACGATCACTGCCTTGACAAGACAACCATGGCAATCCAAATCCAGCAAGGCCAGATTGATGGCCAGAACCTGATGCAACTGGCACTACCACGCTAGTTCGTGGCAGGGCAGGGTAGAAGAAAATCTAGTCGGGCACAGGAATATTACAGGATAGCGCATCTATCTAAGTCCACCGAACAGGACACGCAGATAAGTACGCACATCCAGAGCGGCGGCCAGAACACGCAGAAGACCTTCCCCCACCCTACACAACGGATCCGGCGAGCAGATCAGGAAACCTCGACCAGGCACCCGAGAATTTCGCATCGATCTGTACCCACGGAGACCTGGATTAATTAATCCCTAGGGAAGGGACGGCGGCTGGAGGAAATTACCTTCCGACGGCGCGGTGGCTGCGGGAACGAAACCTCGGAGGCGACCGCTGGCGGGGAGCGGGGCAGTTCCGGCGAGGGGAAGATCGGATTCCCGGAATTCGAGGAGGATCTGGTGGTGGGCGAGCACGGAGGGGGAGGGGGGATGAGCCGAATTGGGAAATTTCTCTTGATTGATGAGGGGGCACGTGCAGGGCGCGTGAGGGTTGCACAGTCCGACACTCCAACCCAACCTGAACCTAGTACAAGTCCTGTTTTTCCTTGAGGTAATTACACTTTTCATCCCACTACTTGCACGCGGGGTACAAAAAAAGTCCCACTACTTGCAAATCGGACAAATCTAGTTCCACAAGTTGCAATCCGGGTGCGATCTAGTCCAGTTCAAAATATTTCAAACGGATTTCAGCGGATTTGACAGAATTAGTACGATCTAGATGGAAGTTTGCAAATAAGTCCAGAACGTGTCCCTTGTGCCGCACCTGGCCCTCCAGTGACTAGTCCAGAAACGGTGATTCGAGTCCAGAAACGGACAGAACCTTATCCAGAGCTAGGCGAGAGCAGTGGCGGCGACGGGATGTCTGAGAGCTCCATGGAAAGTACCGGCCGCTCCCCTGCACCTGCTCGGCAAAGGGCGCGCTGGAGGGGCGGGTCGCCGAGGAGCGCGGTGGAGGGGCGGGGGGTCGAGGGGCGCAGTGTTGAAGCCGGTGGCCGGGGTGCACGGGGGAGGTCCGTTCTCCTGCTTGGCGACGCGGTGGAGATACCGAATTCGCGGCTTGGCCTGCTCGGCGACGCGAGAGAGGTCCGTTCCCTACAAATTACCTTTTGTATGAACATGAACGGGTTCTTCTCCTGTATTAGTTCTCTCGTCGGATGATCAGAAGCTTGACGCGAGGAAGGGCCGGCCAGCGCCGAGCGCAGCGCCAATCCATCGGCCTCCTTTGATTCAAAGGAAATTCTCAGGATTTGTTTAGGATTCGGCTCCTTTGGATTTTTTCCGCTCAAAAAAACGCACGCACTTTGCTTCAGATCCATGGCCGTGCAGCCGCGCTACAGTTTGCTCCCTGTCGGATGAACCTGTTATTTATCCCCTACAGCGATCAAGTGCATTCCATCTACTCAAGTTCATGTCGTTTTTCTTGCTTGGAATCAAACACCATATTCCTAGAATCTCCGTGTTCTTAGGATATGATCGGGCATGACATTCCATTATTTTACAGTTTCTATTCCTTTGGTTTTCCTACTCTATGAATCAAAGGAGGCCTCAGGGAAATCCTCCGCGTGCGCCTCTGCAATCGCATAATCCTTCAGGGTAAGCACTTGAGCCTATGAATTGCAGGGAATTTGTCAGCTTTTGTGTTGTTTATGAATTTAGCTCATTTCGAAAGCCTATGAATTGCAGGGTAGAAGAGGTGTAAGTAGGAGAAGCAGAAATCAGGCAGAATTTGTGTGTGCAAGAAGAGGAGAAGAAAGTATAAGAAGAGGAGAAAAAGACTAATAGTACTGGAAGAATGTGTGTAGGCTCGTACTGTTTGCTTATAGAAATTCGTGTGTGTTTCATCAAGTGTAATGGATCTTTGTGCAATGTTAAGAATAATAAGAGTGTGTTTTGTTCTGTCCAACTACTTATTCTAAAGTTGAAATATCTCTATGTTTATTTCTCATTTTAGTCAGCTTAGTGTGTTCTTGGTAATGCAACAAATGGGTTTAGCTTACTTACGCTTATGATGTGTCAAAAACAAAATTTCTTTGGATCTCTGATCTATCTATTTATTGATGATTATTAGGTATAATCTGGATGAGATTTGCTGATTGAATTCTGGCCTTCTAAACTGGATGCACACTGTGCATCTTGATGATCCTATTGACCTTGTTATTCCAAGAATCAGTAATATGCTTCTATGTCAAGTCAAATGAGCAACCAAGACTTGTTCTTGGTCATGCAAGTAAGCCATTTTTATTAATGAACTCTAAATATGTAGTCCTTATATACATGATCTACTTTGCTACATGAACTGGTACTAAATATGTGTATAAACCATATGTGCATGCAATATGATAGAAACTGCATAGAACATCCATAATTTGGGAGAATTCAAATATAAGGTAGACATGTGACAACATCAATCTAGAGCATCCACCAATCACCTAGTGCACATATTTAAGAGCAAATGAAGAAGGAAAAAGGATTGCAACATATGTGATCTAAATAGCTAAATGTCTTCAGCTGGTGGTGCATTTTGAGTGAGAGGAACTTCTTGTGCATCATAATTGTATGAGATGCCAACATTTAAATCTGGTAGCTGATTTCTTCTTCTCTCCTCTTCATCACCAAAGAGTAAATAATGAGCACTGTCAGGACCTGTCTTGTATGATCCCCTCCTTGCTTTCCTTCCTCTCCCCTGATCATGAGCAGTAGGAACATTGCTGGTACCTTTGTCTGACTCTAGTGGTATACTGTTGCTTTGCCTTTTCTTCCCCTTTCCTCTCTCTATGGTGTTCTTTCCATGACCTGCTGTACTAGATGGTGCCCTAGTTGTAGTACTCCTGCCTCTGCCTCTACTACCTCTTAGATTTCCTCTAGTTGATGCAGTAGTAACCCTCTGTGTTGAAGGTGGAATGCTCTCTCTTGCATCTGCTACAAACAGATTTTCTGGTAAAGGGCCAAGAAACCTGCTGATTGGCACATGCTCCTTCTCCTGCAAAAACAAGTACGCAAGTAAGTACAAAATACTATATTTTATAAATAACATGATGCACATATATAACATGCTACCTCTTGTTGCATCATGTAGACCATGCTATCTTCTTGTTGTGTAGGATCCATAGAAGGGTTTGGATTGTGTGGAATAACATGCTGCACATAAATATAGTTAAAGTTACTTAACGCATTCGACTCGCTACTGCTCATAATGTAAATACAAGTTGGGTACAAAAAAGAAAACTTACCTCTAATAAAGATGGGATGTCTATGTCTTCATCCTCCCCAATAATGTTTTCTTGATTTTGCTCTGCCAAGCTGTCAAGATATTTCTGATGGCCCTTCTTGTTGTGGTCAGCTATCCCACATATGGAGCAATGAATTGTAACACCTGCTTTTGTGAACACTTTCACTCCCTTCTTTATTTTCTCCTCCGGTGCCTTCTTCCTATTTTTCTTGGGCCTTCCCATAACTTTGGTGAAAATAGTGGATGTATATGCACAGCATTCATGTTTTTCCAAAACACTCTCCCTCTTAATGGTGCCAACTTGTATGCATAAGCTTTGTTCAATGCATCAACAGTGTAGCAGTTATGGACTAAATTTTCAGGATTAATCCTATCTTTCGTACAACATGCTATGACATGGTGACATGGAATTCCAGTCAGTTGTCATCTCTTGCAATCACATGTCCTAGCATTGAAATCTACAGTGTAATCTTTCTCGAACTCATGACTAGAGACAGAGTAGAGAAAGTTACCAGCAGGAGTAACAATACATTGACCACTCCATTCAAAGAATTTGTCTAGCTTCTTCTTAATCTTCGGTCATCTTCTCAGCTTCCTTCTGTTTGCTTTCAGTCCTCTGTAGAATTTTGTAGAACATAGTTTCTAGCATGCATAAGAAAGGCATCTCCCTTGCTTCTAGAATATAGCTGGTTCCAATGTTAAAGAATAATATATCAGAACATAATGAGACACTATAATAACATAGCAACATGATTAGTAAACTTATGTCATTGTACCTATTAAACACCTCTGAATGATTGTTCAATAGCATGTCACACTTAGGGAATTCACTGAAAAATGCCTTTATCCATTGTGAGGGGACAAGCTCTTCAATCCATGAATAAGCTTTTTCACTGTCAACTTTAAGCTTCTCCATGCTTCTATTCCACTTTGGAACAGAAGTTGATCTTGCGATAGCCCAGATATCATTTTTCAGTGTCTCTCCTCTATGACCAGCCCTTTGGAAGTTTTGAATCATATGCCTAACACAAAATCGGTGTTCCGCATCAGGAAACACCTTCTGCACAGCATTTATTAAGCCCTGTAAATGTTTGCATCATTTGTTAATTCCACTTAAAAACATAGGAAAAATATGAATGAAACAACAATTACTACATCATTTTGGAGTACCTTCTGCTTGTCACTCATAATTGTCCAGGGAGCAGTGTTGGTAATGTTTAGATCATCTCTAAGGTTTGTTAGAAACCATTCCCATGACGTAGTGCACTCGACCTCAGCTAGACCAAATGCGACCGGGAATATGCAATCATTGGGATCAATACCAATTGCTGTCAAAAGCACACCTTTGTATTTAGTTTTGATGTGACACCCATCTAAACATATAAAAGGCCTACAACCTGCAAGAAACCCCCGCTTGCAGGCATCATAGCTCCAGTAAACAGTGGCCAAATGCTCTTTATGGTCAGAACTTTCAGGGTCACCAACTGAATTTGTTGTGATGAAGAACTTAGAACCAGGATTGCTCCTCCTTAGCTCTTCCCCATAGTCGAAGAGCTTCCTGAACTGTCCATCTTCATCTCCATGAATTTTTAGCAATGCCGCTTTCCTGGCTCTTCTTAGCTTCCATCTATCTGGGCACATCTTGAATTCCCTTAGCACCTTTGCCGCAAAGCTTTTTAGATCCAACCTCTGGTTATCTATGAATTCATGCATGAACTTCTCTGTTAGAACTTTTGTAGTTATTGCACTAACTGGGAAGCTGCCCTCACACTGATGGGTTCCTTCATATTCGGTGATTATAAAGCCTCCTGTCCTTCTTGGATCATTTGAAGCTTTCAGCCTCCAAGTACATCCAGGAGCACAAATAGCTTCGTACCTTCTTCTCTCATTCCTCAACTTGTTTACCTTTACCCTATTCCTGATAGCATAGGTCGTCACTGCTTTCCTCAACTCCTCAACACCACTGAACACCATCCCAATCTTAAAAGTGGGATTGTCCATATCCACTTCTGGATTAAATGCTTTGATGCTCTTCATCAAGTGTTGTTTACTTTCTGCATGAAGGTCAAGAGTGTCATCGTCGAGGGCATCATCATCTTCATTATCCTCACACACCTCCTGCTCATTATTATCATTGACAAATTTATCAACATTATCAGCGAAGAGGTCATCGTCCCCATCTTCAGCATCAAAGTCACTATCATAGAACTCAATGTCATCCTCATCAGTGTCACTTTCATTTGACTCTACAAACTGCATATTTGTCTCCTCCACAACAACCAAACATGATAACCGTGAAGATTCTGCATGATCAGGATTTGTTGGCATGATGGTAGAAGAAACTGAAGCTTCAGCATGAGCAAGTGGTGCTAGCCTTGGAGCGGGTGGTGCTGGCCTTGGAGCAGCTTGACTTGGACGACTTGGACCAGCTTCTGCTAGCCTAAGAGCAGTTTTTGGTGGATTTGGAGCAGCTTGTTCTGGCCTTGGAGCAGCTTTTGCTTGACTTGGACGACTTGGACCAGCTTGTGCTAGCCTAAGAGCATCTAGTGGTGGATTTGGAGCATCTTGAGATGGCCTAGCAGCATCTTGTGCTTGACTTGGACCAACTTCCGCTGCCCTGAGAGCAGCTTGTGGTTGATTTGGAGCAGCTTGTGTTGACCTTGGAGCTAGTCTTTGGCCGACAATTACATCTGCTCTCAGTCCCTTGATGAAATTACTGTGATCAACATACAAGACAAGTGTCTTATGGTACTTGTTGGCATTAATCATATCCCTAATGTGTGACTGCATCTCAACAAGGACCAATCCATCAAACAGATCCTTGCCAGGCAACAACCAAAAGACCGAGGTCCGCTCATCTCTCTCATGACCTAATCTTCTCAGAATTTGATTAATCCATGTCAGTGACCAAGTGTCCATAGTCAAATTATCAAAATGAGATGTGGTTGCACTAACATACTCCAAATTATGCCTTAATCCACAGAAAAACCCGTTGTGAACTACTTCCACCGAGAACATTCCACAGTCTTCTCGTGGAAACAAAACTGCAAATAAAACAACTTCTTATTAGATAGCACCCAAAGAAATAATGCATATTTTAGTAAAGACATAATAATGACACAAATACCTAGATGTACACAAACTACTAACATCATGTTCTATTATAATATAGTGGTTCTGGCAAACTGCTCCTGTTTCGGCAAACTCTGCTCTTGTTTTTGCTACCAAGGTACTTAGTACCAATAGTATCATTTGCTGACTTACTTTCTTCATACCATCTTAAACTATAACTATGACAAAACTTTGCATGCAATTAATCAGCACTAGTGGTTAGTACAAAGAAGGGATAAATATATAACATGGTGTTGTTATTGTTGTTTTATGCAGATGGTGCGGCACGCAATATAGATATTGTACTGATGGGTTGGACTGGTTGAATTTGCTGCTCCTTTTCTCTTTTGGTCTTCTCAGAGGAACCTCTATATTGATCATCAGACTTTGGTTTCAACATGGCAATGAACACTGTCCAGTGGCAGGTTAGTTAACTGTATCTACTCGTGTAAATGCAGTTAACTGAACTTGCTCGTCAACATGCAGTGAACTGAGGTACATCTACTAACTGCTTTTTGATCAAATTCACATGCATGATTTCCACAATTGTCGAATGTTTTATGCAAAAAAAACCTTTATCAACTACCAACATTACTGAAGATTATATCTTATTAACCCAGATCCATGAACAACAAAGCCGCCGATGATCTCGTCCGCATCAGCAGCGACTCGGCGGAAATCTGTCTTGAACAATGACCAATTACTCTAAAAATCGCTCCACCGGTGCTACCTACCCAATTTGCGAGCAATTTCTCCAGGTAAAATACAGTGTGATCTACTCGATCATGAGCCAACTCCGGCAATGTCACTGGCCGCTGTTAGAGTAGGAAGAATGAGAAAGAGAGGATACTCAGGTACCATAAGGTGGCTCGTCCTCGTCATGCTCGCGGTAGCGCATCTCTCCGATGGGATCGAGCCACAAAGGCGGCCGCAGACGAGGGCGCCGTCAGCCTACAACACCTGTGCCGTAACTTCCGCTCAGTTCTTCTGTTCTTTGCGAGAGGATCGCTAGAGAAGGTTGAGGTCTCCGTTTTGACTAAGTCTTGTTCGGTCCAGTGCTAGCTGGTGTGGTCGAACCAGGGCTAGTCGCTTGAGGGCCAGGTGCGTCAGGTGCACGAGGGACGCGTTCTGGACTTATTTTGCAAACTGCCATCCCAGGTTGTACTATTCAGGACAACACGTTCTGGACTTATTTGCAAACTTCCATCTAGATCGTACTAATTCGGTGAAATCCGTTTGAAATATTTTGAACTGGACTAGATTGCACCCGGGGTGCAACTTGTGGGACTAGATTTGTCCGATTTGCAAGTAGTGGGACTTTTTTGTACCCGGGGTGCAAGTTGTGGGATGAAAAGTGTAATTACCTCTTTTTCCTTTCTCCAAGCAAAAATTCATTTCCATCTTGTTTGCTACGCAAAAAAAAAAAAATCCAACATCCTCCTGACAGGTCATTATTTCGTTTTAATGCGTCTAGATATATTTCTTTTATAAATGGTAAAATATATTATATTATAAAACAGAGGGAGTACTCCATAAGGTCACATACTCAGAACAAATTGTAGCAATTTCACACAACCATCATCAACTAATAGGTGGATCATGATTATTAGTTTGAAAACAAGCAACATATAAATGCTATGTTGATTTTAACATATTGGGTTCGATGTTATTTTTTTTAAATAGGAAAAGATCAATTCGACCTCCGCATCCAAGAGATACACATAGCCTGTTTTATTAGATTATTCACAACACCTTACAAGAAGGATTACAAATATCAAACCGAAACCCACCAAAAAAGTGACACATCGCCAATCCTACAACATTGATGAAGGGGGGCAAGTCACGCAACAGCGAGCAAGTGGCACAATCGGTTCAACAGACCCTCAACGCGTACCAGATACATGCAACAGTCCTCGCCACCGCCGTCTTCCGCATCCCCATATTTTAGAGAGATCAACATAATGACCTTGTGAGATCTACCATTAACGCCACCATGAAGCCAAATAGATCCACCACCTTGTGTCGTCTTACATGCACGCATGGTCGACATCGAGACCCCTCGGCACCATGTCACCGAGTCCCGCCACCCGACGTAGCTTGAAACCACTGGGAGATCCATCGTGTGTAGCACCTACCGAACCAGGCATGACAGAGCATAGCAACTGACGGTTAGGCATGACTTGACATCTTCACTGGAGTTTCCATGCAAGATGAAGCCGTTCCACCTCCTGCCTCCGCCATGCAACACTCCACAAACGATGCTCCCACGAGAGAACACGGCATCGTAGTGTCGCCATCGCTTGACCCGGAAGGTTGACACTAGTTGCACGACGATGCCTTCATCATGGTAACATCGTGGAACATCGGCACGCCGCAATCCCCTGCTAGTCGGCTCAGTTTTCACTGTCAACTAGGTCTCCCTGACTCGTAGTTGTGACTAGATGACGGATCCCAAGATCCGCCAAACCAGCGTCAAGCCGACCACCTCTGACAGAGAAGATGAGCACTACCACCAAACCTAGGGCCTCTGCCTAGGCGTCCACAAGATGCTGAGAAGGAGTTGGAGGGCCTCCGTGCGATGCCTCAGCCGACGACGAGGATGGAATAAGAGTTGGACAAGGGCCACCGATTCTAGATCAACCACACCTCACCGCCGCATCCGGTTAGCCCCGCCGCGTATAGCTCAGCCGCCCTCGCTCATCGACTGCCGCCGAATATCAAGTGGCAGGCCGTCGCCGCCTGGGATCAAGGGTCGCCGCCATCTCAGATCGAGGGTGCAAAGACTGAAGGCCGTCGTCGCCGCACCGAAGGGGCTTTTGTAACACCCCCGGTCACTCCGGACCGACGGTTGTCACTTCTGGCAGCTCAATAGTATCTCTAGACTAACCCCACAGACCAACACTAGTCTTTTCTGCGCACTTTGTCCTACCTCGTGCGCACCTGGTACCCACTTTCCGGTCGGTCACCCATCCTAGAATTGCTCTAAGCCAAACACGCTTAACCTTAGAGTTCTTTTCGAATGAGCTTCCGGAAAAGAAGTTGCAACTTGTTGGTATGAGTTTCCTATCAATCCTATTGAGCCATGCGCCAGGGTCTCACACACACCCACCCTTAGAAGATCGACGTCCTCGTCGATCAACCACAAGCCAGAAACGTCCCCTCTTGGCAGACGTCTATGTGTCTAGTGTCGGCATATTGCCATGCCGTGTCCACTCCGGGCCACACGCGCCATGCTACACATGTCCGCCACTGACCCGCACATGCCCATGTAACCGCGAGGGTCAGATCTGATACCACTTTGTAACACCCCCGGTCCGACGGCTGTCACTTCTGGCAGCTCAATAGTATCTCTAGACTAACCCCACAGACCAACACTAGTATTTTCTGCGCACCTTGTCCTCACTCGTGCGCACCCCGTACCCACTTCCCAATCGGTCACCCATCCTAGAATTGCTCTAAGCCAAGCACGCTTAACCTTAGAGTTCTTTTCGAATGAGCTTCCGGAAAAGAAGTTACAACTTGTTGGTATGGGTTTCCTATCAATCCTATTGAGCCATGCACCAGGGTCTCACAACTTTGCCCAGAGATGGTGTCGAAGACAGCGATAGGAGGACTGGCCGGCTGGCTGGCTTCCGCCTGGTGCTGCCTGGCGGTGGCCACATGGGGTCGGGAGGAGGAAGGGACACTAACTCATGTATCCTTTAGCAGAGTTGATTCATATACTATGTAGATGAGTGCAAAACTTTTAATGTGAGCATTAGTTCAAGAGTACACGAGGATATATACTTGAAAATTTTGAAAGATGTTTTGCATGCTTGTGGAATTTTTCGAATAATATTTATGTTTGCTTTAAATTTATTTCATTTTCTTAACATAATCTATACCACTATATAATATAGGAGTTTTTGGATTTGAATTTACCACCCAGTTCTAGAGCCTTACCGCCTTTGGAGTAATACAATCCGTTGATTTGCAGGTTGAAACTGATACGTGTCGTTCATCAGGCCAGATCTCATCAGATCTAACGGCTGTGAACTCTTGGATTCACCACCTTGTATTCCCGCGTTCGCGTTTTCTGCTCAAGCTACTGGATACTTCGGGTCAATTCCACATGGCAGGCAAGAGAGCTCCATGTCCTGACATTGGGTTGTTATAGTAGGTTGGGGCCCCATGTGGCATACTCCAGTCAAAATCTGATATGTATTAATTAATTGTTACTTCCTGGCTTGGAATCAAACTGCTGCTACGTGTCTTTTTACCGACTCAATAGTTATTAGCCTTCTATATTCTACATAATTCTTCCATCTTTTCTTTCGGTTGTTGCATCATTTTCGGACTAACACCAACTAAAATGAAATGACAGGATACACTTCTCTGAGATTCTTAATCATGTACTTTGTAGTACTCCCTCTATTCAACAGATAAAACGTGCACGCTTTTCAATGTTTGTCCTTGACCAAAAATTAATTCATGCATATAAGAAATATTTGATATAGAACTGGTATCATTAGAAATTATTTTTCCATATGAGTTTAACAATAAGTCTTCTTCATCTGGCTACATTGCATCAATATGGATCAAATAATCCATTGGATGTATATTCTTCAAATATGTACTATATAATTGATATATTGTTGTTCAATTCTTTCAATCAAAGTTCGTCTTAAAATGTGTGCCTTATTCCTAGCATGTAATAATTTTGATCGTTATTTTTAATGTGAACACTTCAGTTAAAATATGTGAAACCGTGACAATATATGAATCTTGGTCCTATGAGGGAATGCACTTAATATAGTTATACTTATTTTTCATGATAACATTGCCAGTCTACTAGGTTTCCATATATATATATATATATAAAAGTTTTTAATCACATGCCTTCTAAGGAATTAGTTATTTCTAAGTCGATTAAGTGTTGAATCCAACTTCAAGTCATGCCGGATATTATTATTATGCCTAAGATATTCCCGTGCGTTAAAAAAAAGGAGAATGTTACCGCGGGAACATGAGAAATCAAGTCCACGCGTACGACAGAAGGGCAGCCATCTGATTTCCGAAACCGATGGCGGATTGGCTTCCTTTTCCATTTTCTATGCCATGTGTGAAATCGCCATTGATCCACACCTTTTGTGCTGCCCATTGGAATACAGAAGAAAATATGTATTGACGTACGTGCAAAGCACATGTAATTTACTAGTACAAGTAAAACAAAAGATTCATTTCTCGCAAATGTGTGGTCCACCTTGCTAGCTAACTAATTAATAACAATAGACCAGAATTTCCTTTTAGGTTTTGGGGTCTACCGAAGCAGGCTCCGGTCGATAAGATGATAAGCAGGCTCCGTAACCATATATAGACAAAGGTGGGCAGATGGTGGGTGGCCGTGGGCATACCCACTTGCAGCCTGAAGAGACATAAGGTATGTTGAGTTCCATCTTGAAGAGACATCTGGTGTAGGTTGGTGTTTGCATTTTATTCCAGCCTGTGCAACCATCTTGGCAAATTGTTCTTTTCTGCCCTGGGAACTCCTAATATTTTACGCTCTCTCTAGTATTGTCCACAACAGACTTCATCTCTTTAACTTTCAATCCATCTTGCACTATTAGGTTTAGAACATGACATGCACAACGAACATGTAAGAGTATCCCTTCATGATGAATAAGGCCTCGATCAACAAGGTTTTTTCTAAGATGACTAATCATTTTGGTGTTAACTTCTGCATTATCCATTGTGAAGCTAAAGATTTTATCCTCAATGTTCCAATCACCAAGGCACTTGAGTATCACATCAAACATATTCCAAGCATCATGGGGTGTTTGAACTAGGCAAAACCTTATAATCCTATGCTTAATTCTCCAATTACTGTCAATCCAATGACATGTAATGCATAGGTAACCTAGTTTCTGATTAGAGGTCCACATATCTCCGGTTAGTGATACTCTATGATTGCAATTCATGAAGAAACTTTCATAATTGTATTTATAGCTATAGTAAGCCTCCATGCAATCATTTTGGATAGTAACTCTATTAACTGACTTGAACTAGGGATTCAACGATGCACAAAATTTCCTAAAACCAGCATACTCGACAAACGAAAATGGCAACCCATGCAACACAATTAACTTAACTAGTTCAAGCCTTGCTGCTTCTTGGTCAAATTTCTAGTGGGTCTATTTCATCAGAGGTTCTAATTTGCTGAATCACCCCATCCATTGAACATTTGACCTCACATACCTTCAAATGTCTAGCAAGTTGACTACTACCGGAGACCTTTGATGCTAGAAAAATAGTGTTGCAATACTTGCATCGGCCTTGCATTAGAAATCCATCAATGTATATTGGCTCAGCCTCTTTCCAAACGATGGAGGTTAACTTCCGTGGTCTGTGTTTGGAGCATACAAGTATGAAAGTTTTCAAATTATGGCATCTATAGTGGTATTAGCGGTCATACTTGAGAGCATGTGATAGAGGTTAGAACTTACCATTAGTAGCACAAGGTGATAGGTCATGCGAATTAGTTGGACTACCGTGTACAGGAGTAGGTGAAAGATCATGCAAATTTGGAGACTTCGAAGTTTCAGCAGGATTTGGAGACCTTGCATGCGAACTAGGGGACCTTGCATGTGAGTGTGCTTTTTTTCTTGCATACATGTTCATTACAGGAGACCTAGAAACAATAGGAGGCAATTTTCTTCCTGCAGTTTTGGGGTTCTGCAATTTTGACATGACAGCCTGCATATAGAACAAAATGATTATATTATTAGCATCTTATGGTCAGTATAAGCAGAATCAAACTTCTGTAAATTATCATGAGATATTGTTATATAGTGTAACAGGAACAAACACAAACTTACTTTTGAACTAATAGATTTTGCAGCCTTTCTTGCTCTTGAGCTTTCACTAGCATGAGATAGTGACATTTTGCCTCCTACAGTTGTAGAGATAGGGACCTCACTACCGTCTCGCTGCTCCACACGGGCGTCGCTGGTAATTTGTTGTTCAACATGTGCATCGTCAGCAGGTTGCACTTTTCCACATGATGCCTCACCATACTTCTGGGGATAACATACATGTAAATAGTATGAACTATGGTAAGATAAGTATAAGCATACTTTTCATGAAGAAGCATACTATGGTAAGAACATTGATCTGGCAAGAACTATCGACTCATTGCTAGACCGCTCGATTCTTTTTTAGACTATCTCTTGTATCATGTCTCTAAAATCTCAGAACATTCTAGCGTAAACTATGATCTAGTCTATCCCAACCTAACTGCAGTTAAAAATCTGCTACTCTAAAAAAAGCCTGAGTTCGTTCTTGGTTGGCACAGCCACATTAGTGCCAATACAAAAAACAGGATAAGTTTATCCTCATAGCAGACGCAACTATCCGAGAAAGAAACAATTCGGGATCCGCTGGCTCCACACAAATAGCTGCAGATTATCTGGCGCGAACCCGCGTGGAGAAGGTATACAAAAGAAAATGATGAGCTGGTATGAACCTTCTTCCAGAAACCAAAGGAGAAAAATACAGTGGGCTGGTCTGAACTGTTATATGCTCAGCATCTTCGACATCACATCTATTAGAGATAAAAACAATAGGATTCTATGAACTAAAGGGCACGAGATCTAGACCAGTAATAGATCAAGCAAAAGGGAGAGAGCTACCTTTTTCCCCTTCTTCTTGGAGGAAGGCCCTGATCTAGGCACATCGCCAGCGGCAGCCTCCAGCTTCACACGGACAAGACCTGCCTGCAAATCGCCGTCCACCTGCCCTCCTTGCTCTATGGTCCTAAGCATGGACGTGATGCCGCTGCCGATGGGAGGAGTGGACTGGCGGAGCGGGATCTCAGGCGGCGCGGTGTTGGCTGTGTGGCTAATAGTGCGAGGGGACGTATGGGGGTGAGCAGGGGAAGGAAGCGGGGACGGCAGGGTGGCTCCTCCCAGCATGGAGGTAGACTCCATCGCCATGGAGGCCATCTCCTGGCGGCGCGGCGACGGTAGTGGAGAAACCGTGGGATCCCTAATGTTTTCTCCTCTAACTAATGGGTCTCCACTAAGCGAAAAAAGGTGGGATGGGTTGGCGGCCCCGTGGGCAGCCCATTCCCACTTTCAGCCTGATGTATCGACTTGTTGGCTGGAACTCTCTGTTTCATTGTACCTGTAATTTTCGGAGAAATACTTTATTCTCTGTTCTCACTATAATTAAAAAAATCCCCAAAATAAACCTATAGAAAAATAACGTTTTTCTTGTAGTTGCATAAATAAATGGATCTATTGAAGTGTTAACTTGGAAAAATGTAGAAATTCTGGTTGAATTCTGCAGTCATACGATCTGCGCTACGATTCATGCAGATGTGTGGTGGGCCAACTATCTTCTGCTATTGGCTCATTCCTTTCGGTGTGCTTCGACGTCTTCCTCTTAAATTTAAGTTTGTATGCGACAGTTTTTTTTTTTACTTGTCGAAATCCATATCCAGGCATTGTATACGTATGTAGAGGTGTACTTGCTCGAGTTAGGTATAGTCAATGTTCTTACTGGCTGATCCCATCTCCCCTTATCGAAATCTACGTCTTTGTATGACATGTTTTTAAATTTGTTGTTGCTACCCGATTTCTTCCTCCTGCATGTACACATGTATGATAAGTATATGTCTAAGTGGACCATACAGGTTTGGGTGGGTTTAGTCTTCGATATAAATCGATATCGAGTTTCTGTTTGTTAAAGTTTGAAGAGAAAGGATGACACTGAAGCAAAAGTGTTTTTTTCTTTTTGAGAAACAGAAGTGTTCCTTTATGATGTAGGCGAGAGCGTGAGAACGTGAGAGAGGAAAACAGAGTACATACCACCAAAGGAAGCGGGAGAGGCGAACGATTTTTTCCCACGGTGGCGTGCGCGGGGAACGAAGGAAATGGGTGGAAATTGGAGGATAATTGACCATCTTGTACTGTAACATTTTTTTCCACCGCTAAACTAATCCTTCATGACAGTGAGTTCCCAGTAGCAAAAACAGGAGTAGAGGGCCATCTCAAATTCCCATGTATAATTCTCATTACACACCGCAATTTTACTTGTTTCAAAAAAAATACGCATCATTGTTTTGTGAAATACTCATTTCGTTTTATATAATATAAGATATTTTAGGTTTGTGAAAAAAAATATCTAAACCTCTTTTAGTGTCTAGGTTCGGAGTGATTTTTTTTGAGAGAACTTTGGTGCTTTATTGATTAATTAACATCATTACAAAGTACTACCCGGATGCATTCCGGGATGACAGAGAAAGAAAGATTACAAATACCAGACTCACTAGAACGAGCTAAAATATGCGCCGCGCCATTAACTTCTTGCCCCACGTGTTTGAACGAACAAGTAGAAAACCCTGAAGCCAAGCTTTTGATGTCGCCCACTACAGAGCCCACCATGGAACGATCCCTCTCCAAAGCCGAGATCTTCTGAATTAAGCAGAGGCATGTTAGATAGATCTCAACGTGACGAAGCCCAACGGCCCGTCACGCCCCTAACTGTGCCCTGATCGGGGGCGCCCAACCCTATCTGGTTGGTGGGCCCCTGTCGCCAGCGCTATATAAAGAGGTGGGGGGCCGGCAGCACACCTCACGAGGTTAGCCGTGCCCTAGCCGCCCCACCTACAAACCCTATCCGATCTAGGCTAAGCGCTGCGCCGACGGGAAGCTCCACCGCCGCCATACTCACCCCTTTTCCACCCATGGCCAATGACGTAAGCTCTAGCTCCGGCACCAGCTCGGGCATTCCCTCTGGCTCGTGTCTGTCGAGCCAGGGAGCAGGTAGAGATCATCTCGGTTCTGTTTCTCTCTCTCTCTGTTTTCGATCTACAAAGGTGAAGTATAGTGCTACTGTTAGATCTAGACTAGATCTCTTGTAAAGATGGTTTTAACATTGGTATCAGAGCCAAGTTTAGTTGCTAGATTTTTCAGTGCATTGGTAGAAAGCAAGAGTCCAAAAGAAAAGAACTAGATCCAAAGTGCGCCTGCCCTATGGCCGCGCCGTTCCTCTCGATCTAGATGGGCATCCATTGTGGAGACATCTAGAAGAAGAACATACCCTTCGGGGCAAAGCAAAACCCTAGATCTAAAACCCCAAAAGGATCCCGAACTAAAGATCTAACCCCATAGACCCCAAAGAAAAGTCAATCAAAAGTTTTTTTGCCCCACACCTTGGCCACTTGACGACGGTGCACCCACCCTTGGGAGGATGCACACATCGGCAAGGAGCAAGGGGGGGGGGCGCCGTCGTTTCCCCATGGACAAAGCAAAAAAAAAGGAGGGGCCACCCGCAGCGCAAAGGGCTCCGCCGCCACCCCTCTTGACGGTGGTGCGCCATCCTCGGGTGGACGCACCGCCGGCAAGGAGGGAGGGGGGGCCATGGCTCGGAGCAAGGCAGAGGGAGGGGCGCGCCACCGCGGCCACCTCGCCTCGGACTCGCGCGGGGCTCGTGCCGCCGTAGCAAGCAGAGGAGGGAGGGGCTCGCCTCGGCGGCGGGCGCACGCGCCGCCACCTGCGACAGGGGCGTGGCCAAGGAATGGGCGCGGCCACCTCGCCAAGGGAGGGGCGCGGCCACCTCGCCGAGGGAGGGGCAGGGCCGCCTCGACACGCTGCCCACAGCGCCGCCGCGGGTAGGACGCGGGGCCGCCGCGGATCCGACGCGGGGCCGCCGCGGTTTGGACGCGGCGCCGCCACGGGGGGAGCGCGGGGCAGACGCGGGAGGGGGGGCAGGGGGAAATGAAGTAGGGTTTCCAGGGGGGTCGGCGCGGGGTGGTTTTATACCTCCGAGACGCGCGCTGCGCCGTCCGATTTAGGGCGGGCGCGATGGACGGCCAGGATTTAGCGGCGCGGGCGGTGGCGGGCCAAGCGGGTAGGCCAAGCGGGCGTTGGCTCCCTGGCGCGCGCGTGGGCGGCAGCCAGGCGCTGGAAGAGCCAGGCCGCCTTGGCCCGCTGCACGCTGCCCACAGAGAAGGCCCAGTAAGGGCGCACTGCATAGTTTTTTTTCTGTTTTAGGTTTTCCTATTTACAGAAATCTTTTTTGTTTTGTGATGTTTTCATTAAGTTTTGGACAGTTTTTTGCATAGTTTTCTCTAGTCATCTTATTACAAGTATATTTTGACTATAGAATGATTTAAAAGCAGAATTTTTTTTCTGTAAAGTTTAAAGTTTATGAAAGTCATTATTAAGTTTTCCGCTGCAAATGTATGTTTCAAATTGCAATAATGCAATGAAGGTTGTTTAAATTTTGTTATAAAGATGTGATAAAGTGATTAAAGATGATTATGTACCATGTTATTAATTGACCAACGTTGTTAATAAACATGATCATGATCTTTTCCATTGAGTATTAAAAGGTGCATTTAACTTTATTTCTACCCAACGGTGATGTAATTTTAAATAGCACAAACAATTGCATGCATAATTTATACCAACGTTGAATTAATGCATACAATTGTTTTCTTTGGTGATCTCACATCTTTTGTGATTTTCAGGAGGTCTCAACCTCATGGCCTGTTTGAAGGACGTCCCACGGCTAAGGGGGGACAACTACTCCGAATGGAGGAAAAAGGTCGATTTGGCGTTCGTATGCGCTGAAGTGGATTGGGTGGTTGACACCAAGCAACCAGTCAAGCCCGCTGACCCTATCAGGGGAGATGCTGAGGAAAGTGCTGAGTTTGAGAAAAGGAAGAGGGACCATGCTCCATTGGAGCTGGCCTACTCGATTGATAATCAGAAATGGGTGAACGCCAACAAGAAATGTTTGGCCTTCGTAAAGAGCACAATTGAGAACGCCATAGTGGGCTCAATTGGAGAGTGTGCCACCGTGGGCGAATACCTCGCCAAGATAAAGAGCCAGTTTACTGGCTCTTCAAAGATGTATGCGACCCGGCTGTTAAAATAGCTGGTGACTGAAAAGTACACGGGAGGACCCCACGGAATAAGAGAGCACATCTTGAGGATGTCAAACATGGCAGCGAAGCTGAAACCCATGGATGAGGACCTCGAGCTAAAGCCTGCACTCTTGGTGCACCTAGTGATGGCCTCTCTTCCACAGCCTTTCAATTTTTTTGTAATAAACTATAATATGTCCCCTGAAAAGTGGGACATAGAAAAGACCATTGGGATGTGCTCCCAAGAGGAGGAAAGGCTGAAGGCCCTTCACGGCGGTTCCCTGAACTTCGTGAAGGACAATAGGAAGAGAAGCTTCACAAACGGCAACCATGGTGGCTCACCCTCCAAGCCACATGGCAAGGGTCCAATGCAGCACCAGTACCAGCATCACCAGTCCAACCCTGGGGAGAAAGACCAGTGCCATCACTGTAAAAAAGCCTGGACACTACAAGAAGGACTGCCCAGTTTGGCTGAAGTACATCATGGCAAAAAATGGTAAAGATATAGTTTCTTTTGTTAATGAATCTCTGTATGAAAAGTTTACTAGATCTACTTGGTGGATTGATTCTGGTGCAACTGTTCATGTTGCCAACTCTTTACAGGGGTTCCATTCGACAAGGATCATGTCAAAAAGAGAAAGACTCATTGAAGTGGCGAATGGGATTGAAGCAGAAGTGGAGGCCATTGGTGACGTCCCTCTGGAGCTGGCTGATGGCTCTTCTCTTTTGCTCAAAGATGTTCCCTCAATTCATAGAAATTTAATAAGTGTGTCGTGTTTGGACAAAGATTCTTATGAATGTTATTTTGGAAATGGCTAAGTGTGCCATTTGGTTAAAAGATATTTGTGTGGGTGTTGCTACCTTATATGATAAGTTATATTTATTATCCTTGCATGAGAAAGTATTTTATGTGTGTGATGTGAATGAAAAAGTTCCCTTGTCGAACAAAGAACAAAAGAAAAGAAAGCGAACTCTTGACTCATCGAAACTATGGCACTGCAGACTAGGCCATATTTCGAGGGGAAGAATAGAAAGCCTCGTTAAAAATGACATTCTTCCTCCGTTAGAGTTCTCCGACATAGAACAATGCATAGATTGCATTAAAGGAAAGTATGTCAAACAAATTAAAAAGGGTGCAAACCGAAGCATAGCTACACTAGAAATAATCCACACGGATATTTGTGGACCGTTTCTGGTGAAAAGTGTGGATGGCTATGATTCGTTCATAACATTCACGGATGATCACTCCCGGTATGGTTATATTTATCCAATTAAAGAAAGATCTGAAGCATTGGATAAATTTAAAATTTTCAAAGCTGAAGTAGAAAATCAGCATGATAAAAGAATTAAAATAGTTAGGTCCGATCGTGGGGGGAGTACTACGGTCGGCATACTCCATATGGTCAAGTACCAGGACCCTTTGCAAGGTTCCTGCAAGAAAATGGAATAGTCGCCCAATATTCTATGCCGGGCGAACCTCAGCAAAACGGAGTAGCTGAAAGGCGCAACCGTACCCTTATGGATATGGTGCGCAGCATGATGAGCTATTCCACCCTCCCATTGGGATTGTGGATGGAGGCGCTTAAAACCGCCATTCACATTCTCAACAGAGTACCAAGCAAGTCGGTGCCCAAAACACCGTATGAATTGTGGACAGGCAGAGTTCCCTCTCTGCACCACTTGAGGGTCTAGGGGAGCCCAGCTGAGGCAAAAGTTTTCAATCCAAACATTGCAAAGTTAGACCCCAAAATAGTATCTTGCCATTTTATTGGCTATCCAGATAAGTCCAAAGGCTATCGTTTCTACTGTCCCGACAGATACACAAAGTTTGTAGAAACGAGACATGCAGTCTTATTGGAGGACGAATTGATGAGGGGGAGCACGGTAGCTAGGAAAATTGATCTTGAGGAGAAGAGGGTGCATGCACCTAATCCGATGACTCAGAAGCCATTTTTCTCGCTACCTGTTGTGCCACCATCTACAACCCCTGAGGTTGCGGTGTCGGCACCTATTGTGACTCCACACGTGACAACAATGGGCGACAGTTCGGAACCTGTCCATCAGTAGCCACCTGAACCCACTGTTGAGCACGAAAGGGAGCCAAAACAGCCACCTACTGTAAATGTGCCTCAATCCGAGGCAAGAAATGAGCAAGAGTCTGATGAACTCAGACGGTCTAAAAGAGAACGAAGACCAGCCATTTCCAAAGAAATCTACAAAGTTTACAATGTAGTTCATATGGAGGGCGATCCTACCTCATATGAAGAAGCCATGAGTAGCCCTCACTCAGCCAAGTGGGTAGAGGCAATGGAATATGAAATGAAATCGATGAGTTCCAACAATGTTTGGGACTTAGAGGAAATTCCTAAAGGAGCCAAAACAGTAGGATGCAAATGGGTCTACAAAACAAAGTATGACTCCAATGGAAATGTAGAAAAGTACAAAGCTAGACTCGTGGCAAAAGGCTTTACGCAAAGAGAAGGCGTAGATTACAATGAGACTTTTTCTCCGGTATCATGTAAGGACTCCTTCAGAATCATCATGGCACTAGTTGCACATTTTGATTTAGAGTTACATCAAATGGATGTCAAGACGGCATTTCTAAATGGAGATTTAGAAGAAAATGTTTACATGAAACAACCCAAGGATTTTTTCATGGAGGGGAAGGAACATATGGGATGCCGCCTAAAGAAATCCATTTATGGGTTAAAGCAAGCCTCTAGGCAGTGGTATTTAATGTTTAATGATACCATTAAAAGATTTGGATTCAAGGAAAATGTTGAGGACAACTGCATTTATGCAAAGTTCAAAAGTGGGAAATATATTTTCCTAATTCTGTATGTGGATGACATTCTGCTTGCCAGCAGTGATGTTAGTCTACTACTAGAGACAAAGAAGTTCTTGTCATCAAACTTTGACATGAAAGACCTTGGTGAAGCTTCTTATGTTTTGGGCATAGAAATTCACCGAGATAGAAAGAATGGAGTGTTAGGACTGTCTCAGAAAGCGTATTGTGAAAAGATTTTAAAGAAATACAATATGCATGCGAGTAATTCAACACCTGCTCCCATAGTCAAGGGCGATAGTTTTGGGAAATCCCAATGTCCAAAGAATCAATATGAGATAGATCAAATGAAGTCAGTACCATATGCTTCGGCTATTGGAAGCTTACAGTATGCACAAGTGTGCACTCGCCCTGACTTAGCATTTATCACCGGGGTACTCGGTAGATATCAAGAGAATCCAGGCATAGAGCACTGGAAGATGGTAAAGAAAGCTTTGCGTTACGTGCAAGGCACAAAAGGCCTCATGCTTACATATAGAAGATCTGATTCCCTAGAGATAAAAGGGTATTCAGATGCAGATTTTGTGGGAGATAAAGACGACCGAAAGTCCACGACAGGGTATGTCTTTACTCTCACAGGAGGTGCTATTTCGTGGAGAAGCGCCAAACAGTCGATAGTTGCATCATCTACGATGTATGCAGAATTTATAGCATGTTATGAGGCCATGGGACAAGCGTTATGGTTAAAGAAATTCTTACCCGACTTGAAAGTGGTTGACTGCATCAGCAGGCCACTAAAGATGTACTGTGACAACGAGCCCGCAGTATTCTATGCTCACAACAACAAGTCGAGTAATGCTACAAAGTCTATAGATATAAAGTATTACGTTGTGAAGGACAAAGTCCAGGATCAAACTATAAGACTCGAGCATATAAGGACAAAGGATATGCTTGCGGATCCGCTAACGAAAGGCTTACCACCCAGTGTGTTCAAGGAACACATAGCCGACATGGGTTTAACGGAAAGCCTATGATTCCTGGACTACAGAGGCCCAAAAGTAACATGATTTTTTTCAAAACATGAAGGTATATAGTGGCTGTCCGATTCTATCGGCAATTGAGCTGAGACGATGAAACATGCTCTATGTATCGTTCTGTGATGAAATAAGTAAAGAACAAAGTTAAAAGTAAAGTCGAGATCTAGGGGGAGAATGTTAGATAGATCTCAACGTGACGAAGCCCAACAGCCCGTCACGCCCCTAACTGCGCCCTGATCGGGGGCGCCCAACCCTATCTGGTTGGTGGGCCCCTGTCGCCAGCGCTATATAAAGAGGTGGGGGACCGGCAGCACGCCTCACGAGGTTAGCCGTGCCCTAGCCGCCCCACCTACAAACCCTATCCGATCTAGGCTAAGCGCTGCGCCGACGGGAAGCTCCACCGCCGCCATACTCACCCCTTTTCCACCCATGGCCAATGACGGAAGCTCTAGCTCCGGCACCAGCTCGGGCATTCCCTCTGGCTCGTGTCTGTCGAGCCAGGGAGCAGGTAGAGATTATCTCGGTTCTCTTTCTCTCTCTCTCTGTTTTCGATCTATCTCTCTCTTTGTTTTCGATCTACAAAGGTGAAGTATAGTGCTACTGTTAGATCTAGACTAGATCTCTTGTAAAGATGGTTTTAACAAAGGCAATCAGAAGCAAGGACAAGGTCTCTGAAACCATGATCCTTAGCTAACGCGAGAGCTCTTCTTACCGCTGTTGCTTCTGCAGTTCAGGGAGAGTGATGCCATCAATCCCTTCGCTGCAAGCAAGTTTGAGGATACCTGAATGATCACGCACCACTATGCCTAGGCCCATTCGATTTTCTGCACTAAAAACTGCAGCATCTACATTCATACAGAACTGTCCAGCTGGTGGTGGAGTCCAACGAGGATGAGGAGAGGAATCACACCTGTTAGCCAGGTTTTTTTTGAAGCAGAATTGCACAATATTGTCCACATAAGCCGTAATCTTGTTGACCAACCGAAAAGGCTCAAGCCTATCACGACCATTTCTTGCGTCGTTTCTGGCTTCCCATATGTGCCAACACGTGACCACCATGGTTGTCGCATGAAGAGGAGATGCCGTGTCCAGGAAATCAAATACCCATCTTTTCATATTTGAGAAAGTTTTCCTGTCAATTTTCACCTGAAAGTGATCCTTTACTGCATCCCAGATCGTCCTAGCAAACGGACAGAACAGAAAAATATGCTCGACTGTTTCAGGTCTTCCGCAGAAGACACAATGATCCTCGGCCGGAATCTGCCGATGTCGTAGTTGAAAACCAGTCGGGAGGCAGTCATGAGCCATCCGCCACAGAACAATCTTCATTTTGTTGGGAGAATTAACTGCCCAAATTGCCTTCCATTCTTTCTCCTCCGAGGCCTGATTAGATCCATCACTATGTCCATTGGCACATCTCTTGGAGAACAGTTTAGCAGTTCTGGCCAAATTGTATGCTGATTTGACAGTGTAGATGCCCAATCTCGCATACGGCCACGAGGCGAAATCATCTCCTCCTGTTCTGCTGATCGGGATCTGCTGAATCGCTTTCACCATTGGTTGTGGAAAAAAGGTCTGAAGCTTGTTCGTGTCCCAAGCATCAGCAGTCTCATTCATCAAGAAATTAACTTTGTTGACACTAGTTGGAAGGTCCTGGATTGTGGAGAAAGTACCAGCACGGAAGCCCAGGATCCAATTGTCCTGAAGAATGTCAATCCTCTCCCCATTACCCACACCCCAGTTGATCCCTTGCATCAATAATTCTCTTCCAAAGAGAATTGAGCGCCATGTATAAGAGGAGCTCCTTGGCTTGTCTGCTGACAGAAAGTCAGTGTTAGGATAGTAGCGGCCCTTCAGAACCTTGGCACAAAGCAAAAACGGCTCGGTTAGCAGCCGCCAACACTGTTTGCCAAGCATTGCCTGATTAAAAAGGACAAAATCCTTAAAGCCCATACCACCAAGGGATTTTGGTGTCGTCATCCAACTCCACGACCTCCGATGCATCTTCCTCTTTCCATCCTCAAAACCCCACCAATGGTTGGCTACACTTGATTTCATACACAAACTAATCAAACCGATTGGCTAGAAAAGGAGGTCTATGTTAGAAATAATTAGAGGTTTTCCTTATCTATTTCCGTTGATATGGAGTAGTACTCCAATCGGTATTTTCTCTCCTTTGTATGATATGGACTAATCAAACCCGATTGGCTTTGCCAATCTATATAAACACGCAAACGAATTGAGGCCAAGGTATCGTTCAAACAAAAACCTATTTATGATATCATCCGGCTCTTCCCCAACCTAGCTACTGAAACCTACATCGCCGCCGCCGCTGTAGAACATCTGCGCCGGCGCCACGACACAAAGCCAAAAACCACAAACCGCCGCCGTGCAGCTTCTCTGTCACCGCGGCCTACAAACCCAATATCCAAAAACCTAGAACTACAAGCACCTACATTTGCCGCCACCGCATCACATCTACACAAACTCGGCCGCTGCCGCGATCTACTTGCCGTCGCCGCATCACATCTAAACAAACCCTGCCGTCACCAAAATTCCTCTGCCACCGCCGCTATGTCTTCGTCACCATCATTTGTCACTGCCCTGGATGCAGCCCTCGAAGTACCTCCATCCCAACTCCTTACCCGCGACAATCCTCTTGTCTGGAAAGCTCTTGTCATCCCTGCACTGCGTGGTGCTCGGGTTCTCAATCTAGTGAAGGGACTCGAGTCTGCCCTAGCGGAGGAAATTGAAGTTGAAGACTCCAATGGCAAGCACATAAAGATGAAAACTCCGAGTATTCTGCCTGGATCACGCGGGATCAACAAGTCCTGCCATACATCTTAAACTCGATGTCTCCAGATCTGCTATCACATGTCATCGGCCTTGATACCTATGCTGCAGTATGGAAAGCAGTCGAGTCTCTCACTACGATTCCCTCGCACTCCCGGGCTCAACAACTTCGATCTTCCCTCAATGACATGAAGAAGGGAGATCTGTCTACTAAAATATATTTTGACAAGATGAAAACAATAGCGTCTGAACTTGCCACCGCTGGAAAGCCCCTTGATGATGATGAGCTGATCTGGTCAATCTTGCATAGTCTTGAAGACTCATACAACACCCTGAAGGTAGATGTGAATGCCAATATGAACACTACCCTTGCAGATTTGGTCAATCAACTCAAGGCTTTTGATCAACTACACAAGTCTGGTGGTGGTGAAGCCTTCGTCTCATCCGCTAACATGGCGCACAAGAGTGGGGATCGTTCTCCACCTCCCAGCTGTCAAGACGATTGCCTGCGACAAGACCTTTATGATGATTGTGGTGGACGTCGAGATCAGGATCGCTATGATGACCGTCAGGATGATTGTGGACGTCGTGACCATTATGATGGCCCTCGTGATCGCTTTGATGATCGCTGTACTAGAGGTGGTGACCGTGATTGTCATTATGACGATTGTCCTAGTCGCTGGGATGATGATGCAGGGTGTCTTCGTGATGATGGACATGATGATGGGCGTCGGTGTGGCCGCGCACCCACTCCCTATGTCAATGTTAACCGCCAGATCTACAAGATCCATGGTCACCCTGCTAGTGACTGCTGGTGGAGGTTCCAAAGTAACCATGATCGCCATGATGATGAGAGTAGTCGTGGTGGTGATCGTGTTGAAAAGGGTGTGATGAGTCCAAAATTGAAGCATATTTACCTTTTGTTTTTGCATAAATAGAGTAGGGATTTTTGTATTTCACTGCGTTCGCACACACCTTTTTGTCTTTATTTCAACAGGATCCGAAATCATTAAGTCTATTATGAACATATCAATTAGAGCTATCATATTATACTATAATATGATATTTTTAAGTAATAAAGGTCATTTTATAGATTTACCTTTGCACCTGGGAAAATACCAAACGAGGAGAGGCAACCAGTGCCGAGAACGACCTGTGGTACGGGTGGAGCCCACCCGTACCGTCCGCCCGTACCAGGTGCCATCGGGTTTGCCTCGTCAAATACTTTCTCCTGGCAAAGACGGTAGAGAGATCCAACATTCCCAACCACGAGAAACCATGAAAAAACACATCTAAAAGGGATCCGAAGGAGGAACTTGGCTGGGAAGAAATCCCTACTGATCCACGGATCATTGGAGGACAATGCATCATCCCCTTCATCATCAACCGCTGCATCTACATCACCATCATTACCCCCATCCTTCATCCATTAGATCTTTTTGTAATTCCAGATTCAATTGTGGTTTGCACTAGATCTATTTCAGTAATTTCATCCATCAATTTGATTATGATGATGTTGTTGATTTCTTCCATGTGTGAGTAGTTCCTCTATTCTTGGAGAGTTGGAGAAACCCTAGCACTATTATGAATTTGCAATAAAGATGATCTATTCTTGTGTCCATATGACTTGTCAGTCTATGATTGATTTATGATTTGTGTTTGATCTCTCTATTTAGATGGTATGTCAAAGTCGACCATATACCATTTGCCCTTGGGACTAAAGGGAGGGAGAAATTCTTTGGACATGCTTCGGGATCGTACCCGGAATGGCCCCATGACATATTGACATCGACTCATGAACTATGCGGTCAAAGGGGGAATAAAGAGGGACTTGTTGGATATATGCCCAAGAGGCAATAATAAAGTTGTTATTATAAATATCTTTGTGTTTATGATAAATGTTTACATCCCATGCTATAATTGTATTAACCGGAAACATTAATACTTGTGTGTTTTGTAAACCTAAAAGAGTCCCTAGTAAGCCTCTTGTTGAAACTAGCTTGTTGATTAATAGATTATCATGGTTTCCTGATCATTGACATTGGACATTATTAATAACAAGATCATATCATTAGGAGAATCATGTGATTGACACACACCCATAGTAAGCATAGCATAAGATCAAGTCATTAAGTTCATTTTGCTACAAGCCTTCAGATACATAGTAACCTAATCCTTCGACCATGAGATCATGTTAATCACCATCACTGGATGAGTACTTTGATGACATCAAACGCCACTTCCATAATTGCGTGGTTATAAAGGTGTCATTGGGTATTATGAAAGTATGTGTTGAAGCGCATGGATCAAGAGTGGGATTTGTCTATCCAAATGACGGATAGATATACTCTGGGTCCTATCGGTGGAATGTCATCCAATTGGCTTGCAAGCATGTGACTAGGTCACAAGGGATGTCATATCATGGAACGAGTAAAGAGTACTTATCGGTAACGAGATTGAACTAGGTATGGAGATACCAACGATCGAACCTCAGATAAGTAAAGTATCATGTGACAAAGGGAATCAGTATCGTATGTTAATGGTTCATTCGATCACGAAGTCATCTATGAATATGTAGGAGCCATTATGGATCTCCAGATCCCGCTATTGGTTATTGATCGGAGAGGTGTCTCGATCATGTCTGCATAGTTCACGAACCGTAGGGTGACACACTTAATGTTCGATGTTGATTAAGTAGATATGGAATATGAGTTGGAGACCGAATGTTGTTCGGAGTCTCGGATTGGATCCAGGACATCACGAGGAGATCCGGAATGGTCCGGAGAATAAGATTCATATAAGGAAAGTCATTTTCCGGGGTTCAGAAATATTTTTGGTGTTTGATCAGAAGCTTCTAGAATGTTCTAGAGGGACCATCAGTGGGTCCACCACCCCGGGAGGGTCAACTTGGGCTGTGGCATGCTACGGGTGACGAGGTTTAATCTCATCATTGCCCATTGTTATGGACTTGGGTTTTGGAGAAGATGGGGATGCTGGAGATCGTGGAACGGTTAACAGACAAGCAACCAGGGGACACGAGATTTACCCAGGTTCAGGCCCCCGGAGGGAAAACCCTACTCCTGCTTGTCTGCTCTTGATTACGGTGGAACCGAAGGTTACAGGGTGCGCAGATTCGATCTGGCGTGAGGTGCGTATGCGAGAGTATGAGTCGATTGCTCTAGGACGTGCCCTCCTGGCCTTTATATAGACTTAGGCAGGTCCCGGGCATAGTCCTAGTCGGTTACAAGTTCTAGGGTTTTACCCCTTTGAATTTCCTATCTATGCTAGTCTTGCTCTCCAAGGATCCGAAGGCGTCATGGGCCTTGGCCACCCGAAAATCTTCATGGGCCAGCGTATGTCTGCTGTGGGCCTTCCTTGGGCTGGACCAGGTATGCCGAAGTCACGTACCCGTAGGGTATAACCATGTCAGTAGCCCCCGAGTGATCAGTCGAATCGTAGGTTCGGCTGAGGACTCTTCAATCCTTCGGGTGCAACTAAGTGTTAATAGTATGTGTGTAGGGATTGTTGATGCGTGTGCCTGACTCACCCGACGGATCAGGGTCAGTTAACTGTCTTAGGACGAAACAACAAGATCTTCTTCAGTTTCGGGTCCCTTCACTCGAAACTGGAACATATGCTGGCGTAATTCGACTCAGGCCGCGGAGGACTTACAGGAGTGGAATTCCAGTGTTTTTAATTGATGTACCCAACGCGTCCGTCGGGATTTTTCATCACGCCTGTTGGCATGGATGTTATACTAGCAGAGCGGAGTCATGTACGTTGCCAGGCCATTAGATGATATCTGTAGGTCTTATCTTTGTGTCGCAGACGCATCATCCGAACATTTGTCACCACGGAGGTGCTTCGGGTGGCCAAGGAGTCGGAGGAGCATCAAGACCCGCACGGACCGCCTATGGGCAGTATACGTTCGCGGAAGGACCGATGTCGGATCTCTCCTCGGAGTGTGCCGGCAAAGATCGGAAAAATTCAAGGCCCACCCAAACCGCCCATGTGCATGATATAATGGTGGAAGATCGCTGCAAGTCCGCCGGCTTTGCCCGTGCGTCTGGACAACAGAGATCCAAGTTCGTCAGCGTGGTTACCATCTTTGATCTGGCGCGTTGCGTTTAGAGAGAGGGTGAAAACCCCCACGATTACCTGGCCAGGTGGCTCCGTATACGAGCCGATCTGGCCCACTACCCCAATGATGATGCTATATATCACTTTGTGGAAGGACTAGACTATGGCTCGCTTCTCCGACATTCTCTAAGACGGCAGACGGCGTCGGGGCGCCTTACCTTCGAGGGCATGGTGAGCACCGGCAACAACTACGCGGAGGCTGAAGCGACATCTCAGACAGCGCTTGCGCTCATTGACGGAGCCCCTCCGATTCAGCCGCCGCCACCACCGCCTCCGGCCGCCATCGCCGCAGTTGCGCCGCCACCTCCAGTCATCGTCGCCCCTGTTGCACCTCCACCCCCCGTCATCGAGGAAGTCCTGGCACCCTCTGACTCTGTGATTGACGTGCTATACGCCGACTTTAGTGCAGATTCAGAGGAGATAGATTTCAGTCCAGAGGAACTAGACAAGGCCATGCAGGAGATGGAGGAGGAATACACGCGCGACGAGCAAGCCAACAAGGCCGTCACGTCTCGAGAGGTGTTCGTCACCATTGGTACAGCGATGGATGAAGATCAATCCAGACGAGATCCGCCTACAACGCTGGACAAGGGGAAGGACCACTTGTTGCTGACGACATTGATCGCGCAAAGTTCATGCCTCCTCCACCTAATTCAGTGCAACAGCCGCAGGAAATCGGCACCGGTCCAAGCAATAACAACACTGCGAACTTGCCGCCTCCGGCAACTACGTCTGCTGCTGCCCAAGTTACTCCAGCCGATAGAGTGATGTACGACAATCTCCTCGTCGAGCCACTGACCGTATCACATATCCGGAACGTGACCCATCTTGACGAGAAGCGTCAGCAGCTGCTGGAGGAGGCGCAGGCCATCGCGGAGCAAGGCGCTAAGCTAGATCGAGATCTGGTCAACGCGCAGAAATCCATAGAGAAAGCTAGAGCAATGGAGGCCGAGTACAAGACTCTACTGCAGCAGCAGAAGGCCAAGAAAGCTCCGGCTCGCGTCATCAACGATCCTGGTGTACAGCGAAACCTAGGATGGGCTCCCCCGAAGCCGGCACAAGCCAAGCCATACATTGAAAGTGAAGGCAAATAGGTGATGCCCACCCTTCTCCTCAACCTCTCCGTCGCCAAGTGACGAGGTTTAATCTCATCAATGCCCATTGTTATGGACTTGGGTTTTGGAGAAGATGGGGATGCTGGAGATCGCGGAACGGTTAATAGACAAGCAACCAGGGGACACGAGATTTACCCAGGTTCAGGCCCCCGGAGGGAAAACCCTACTCCTGCTTGTCTGCTCTTGATTACGGCGGAACCGAAGGTTATAGGGTGCGCAGATTCGAACTGGCGTGGAGGTGCGTGTGCGAGGTATGAGTCAATTCTCTCTAGGGCGTGCCCTCCTGGACTTTATATAGACTTAGGCAGGTCCCGGGCATAGTCCTAGTCGGTTACAAGTTCTAGGGCTTTACCCCTTTGAGTTTTCTATCTATACTAGTCTTGTTCTCCAAGGATCCGAAGATGTCATGGGCCTTGGCCACCCGAAAATCTTCATGGGCCAGCGTATGTCTGCTGTGGGCCTTCCTTGGGCTGGAACAGGTATGCTGAAGTCATGTATCCGTAGGGTATAACCATGTCAGTAGCCCCCGAGTGATCAGTCGAATCGTAGATTCGGCTGAGGACTCTTCAATCCTTCGGGTGCAGCTAGGTATTAATAGTATATGAGTGTAGGGATTGTTGACTCGTGTGCCTGACTCACCCGACGGATCAGGGTCAGTTAACTGTCTTAGGACGAAACAACACGATCTTCTTCAAGTTCGAGTCCCTCAACTCGGACTTGGAACATATGCTGGCGTAATTCGACTCAGGCCGCGGAGGACTTACAGGAGTGGAATTCCAGAGTTTTTTAATTGATGTACCCAATGCGTCCGTCGGGATTTTTCATCACGCCTGTTGGCATGGATTTTTACTAGCAGAGCGTAGTCATGTACGTTGCCAGGCCGTCAGATGACATCTGCAGGTCTTATCTTTGCGTCGCAGACGCAGCATCCGAACATTTATCACTGCGGAGGTGTTTCGGGTGGCCAAGGAGATTGTCGCTTACTCAGCGTTTGTTGGGGCAAAGTTGCCAAAAAGTTTTACGTGCTGATCCGAAAGATCGCAGTCGAAGAATTCATAGGGTGCGCGACCAGCGCTCCCTATGGGAGTAGCCCCCGAGTGTCTGTTCGAGTCGTAGACTCGAGCGGAGACTTAAGTTCAAGCATTGTTGAGTTGTTAAGTCCGTAGGACCCAAAAAATTCCGGATGCTTAATCCCATCCTCCCTACGGGTGTAGCCGTCACGTCTCGAGAGGTGTTCGTAGGACTCCAAGAAATGCTTTGTCTTTATTTATCTTCCGGGTGCGCGGCCAGCGCTCCTGATAGGAGTAGCCCCCGAGTCCGTAGTGGAGTCGTAGACTCGACGTAGGACTCGAAGAAATGCTTTGTCTTTATTTATCTTCCAGGTGCGCGGCCAGCGCTCCTGATAGGAGTAGCCCCCGAGTATTTAGTCGAATCGAAGATTCGAGTGAGTACTCTTAGCTGTGGAGCCGAAGAATTGTAGTTGGTGCTAGTATAGCTTTTGATGACATCAGTGCTGACAATCAATGACCTCAAGCGTCTGCTACGCCAGAGATGACTTGACTGAACGAACGTGGGTCCCATTTGCTGACTTTGAATTGACCAGTCACGCGCGGCGTGGAGATAATTACGGCGTCTCCTCGATTTCCGCGCATAGTGGACGGCATGGTAATGACGGTTTGTTGAGATGTTGACACGTGTACGGTCAGATCTGTCGTTGGCGTTAGGTCTTCTGGATGGACGGCTGCCGTGCATCGTCTTCGCTGTTATAATCATTGGGGGAAAACGCGGTTTGTTTTCACCGCACCAGTTCTTGTATTCACTGCCTCCTTGTGCTCGAGCGATTATTGCGTCGCGCTGGGATTTCCTTCCACATTTCCGTCGCTCTTTCTGCGTTTGCACCGCCAGTGCCGCCGTAGCGCAATGGGGAAACCAAAGAAATCTTCGTCTGCGGTTGGGACCAGCGCCGCCGGAGGAAAGAAGGGCACCGCTGCTGCTCGCGTCACCGATGGTGGCTGGCGGCGATCAGAGACGCGGGAGAGCGATCTCCGCAAGCTTCGCGAGCGGGGCCTGATCCCGCAAGATAGGGAGGCCGTCAAACTCCCTGGCAATGAGGTAATCCCCCGTCCCCCATCTAGGTATCGGGTTATGTTTGTCGCCTTCGTTTTGCATGGATTTTCTTTTCCAGTCCACGATTTCCTCCGTGGACTGCTCTTCTTCTATGGGATTCAGCTGCATCATCTGTCTCCCAATTCTCTTCTCCACATTGCGTGCTTTATCACTTTTTGCGAGTGCTGGCTTGGCATTGAGCCGCACTTTGGCCTCTTCCGGAAGCTCTATTCCGTGAAGAGGCAGTCTGGTTCGGATGGTGTGTATCCCATTGGGGGTTTCATCATCTCCCTTAGTCCCAATCTGCTCTTCTTTTCCTTTTCCATGTTCGAATCTGTCCAGTACTGGCGGAGGCGATGGTTTTATATCCGCGACTCCGTAGTGCCCGGGCAAGATTTTGGTCTTGTTCCCTTTGACCCCTCCCACATGATTGAGCGAAAAAGGTCTTGGAAAAACCAAATCTTGGACGGTGAGGTGGCAGAGATAGAGGCCCTTTATCGTCGGGTGGAGGATCTCCAGCTGATTCCGGAGAAGGAGGTGAACGGCGTGGACATCATCCGGACTTTTCTTGAGCGTCGGGTGCAGCCTCTCCAAGCGAGGGCGCACCCGATGTTTCTTTATTCTGGCCGCCGTGATCCAACGAGGGTTTCGGCTGAAAAAATGTCCGAGGGGGATCTTAACAAGGCCCTTCGCGCGCTGCTGAAGTTCAAAGCCGGAGAAGAAATCCCGGGGAAGTCGCTGACTCCTCCATTTTCTTCGACGTTGGCCGTACCGCAGGTGTAGATTTGTGCACGTAGTGCTTTTTGTCGGCTGTGTTTTTATTTCCTTTGTTTGCTAACAAAGTTTCTTCTGATTTTGCAGAGCTTCAAAGTGCCGGGCATGGTACCGCCGTTGCCCGAAAGGTATCCGAATGCCCCGGATAATGAAGTGGTTGATTCCGTGTCCGAGCTACCGTCGGCGCGATCTCCGGCGGAGGATGCCGACGAGTCGAGTGAGGACCATATGCGAAAACGGTCAGGGAGCTCCAGCGAGTCTTCGGATTCCTCGACTCCTCCGACTCCCAGAAACCCTCTGGGCCTTGAGCGTCATAGTGACGGTCATGGAGGTTCTTCTTCTCCCATTCCTGCCATTCCTGTGCGGGCTATAGCGCCGCACCCGCCAGCGAAGCGGAAGAAGGAAGAGAAAAAAGGAGGAGAAGAAGGAAGAAAAGAAAGAGGAGAAGAGAGCCCGAAGGACTCCTCCTATCTTTGACCTTAGCTCACTGGGCTCGTAAGTTTCTTGCTGTATTATTTTCCTTTTTCCTTCATGATTGTTGTGCTTGTGCTGATTAGTTCGTATGCAGGCATTCCTCCCACGATTCCTCCAGTGGTGATGCGCGGGAGATGATGGGGGAGTCGAAAATTGCGTCTCCTCCTCCTCAGACGGTGGCGACTTCGGGTGGCGCGGCTCCGGATCCTCCATTGCAGGAGGTGCAGGTGGTTGCGCCTCAGAATTTCGCGGGCGGTCCTTCGGAATCATCATCAGAGCATGTAAGTTTTTCTGCTTCATGTCACGGGGGGAGCCCCCGAGTGTCTTTGTGTGCGAATTTTGTTTTTACTCCTTTCTGTTGGGCGTAGCCCCCAAGTCCTTTTCTTACTGCTATTGCTTTTTCTGCAGCCTTTTGTGCAGGAGGCCAGGCGGCTGGTGTAGCAGCGTCTGGTGCTGGAGGCTAATCTTCGGCAGCTTCAAGGTACCTATTTGCCTTTTGGTGCTTTTTCCATTTATTCCGGTCCTGCTTTGTGACGTTTACTTGTTTTGAATGCAGAGGAGCATAATACTTCTCTCCGTGAGGTCGATGCTCTCAAGAAGAGCCTTGGTCAGTCGGAGCAGAAGGCCGAGGCCGCCGTTGGCGCGAAGGAACGCCTCGAGCTAGAGCTGACTAAGACAGCCGAAGCGAAGGAGCATCTGCAGCAGGAGGCCGCGGATCGTGAGGAGCAGCTGGCCACCGTTGCGGCTGCTCATGAAAGAGAGGTGGCGTCGAAGCTCATGGATGCTGCCAAGGCTATTTCGGGTGAGTGCTAGGTTTGTGCTTGTTTTCTTCATGCCTCGTGTCTTCCTCTGTGCTGCGTTTCTTCATGTCTTCCTTTTTTGTCTCAGATGCCGCAAGCGTCGAGTTTGACCGCGGTGCTCTAGAGCACGGGATGATGCCACTATGGCGGTCGAAGACCGCTGCAGCACCGTCGTCAGCTCTCTTTCCAAGGCGAAAGAGGTCCTTGGTCGCTTCTACAAGGAGCTTGTCCCGAAGGGCGCAACCCTTGATGATGTGGATGCTCTGGCAGAGGCTTTGTCAGCCGATGCGCCTGCGGCGTACAAGCGCAAGCAGAAGGGCATCGGCGCGTCCGTCGGGCTGGCGATGGCCTTGGAGGCTGGAGCGGAGCTGGACCTGCCCCAGATCACCTCTCGGATGCCTACGGCTGCGGATGGATTCGAGGTAGCCTTTGCTGCCTACTCTGCTCGCTGCAAGTGATATGGGCCCAAGCTCATTGATTTGCTGTCTGAGTATGCACTGCGGCAGCAGGGCGGGGCCAAAGCTAGGCAGTCTGGCTCTGAGGCGACTCAGGGTGCCGCATCTTAGGCGTTTGTAGACGTAGGATAGTTTGTAGTCTACTTTTGTTATAAATATCCTGAAGAACACCATCCTTGTGCCACGTAGTGGCCTTATATGTTTAGTAAATTCTTCTGAGTTGTGCTCTATCACTATCTGAAATGTGTTTGTCCCTTTCTTTTTCTGCTGCGCTAGGTTCCTTCGGGTGCTGACCCTGTTGACGCCCCATCCGCAATACCGTTACAACCATCCTTGGATGATTCCTCACAGCTTACTTTCCTTCGGGATCGTGTGCGTAGTCTGGAGAGGGAGTTGCTCGGGTTACGCGGTCATGCCGACGTTTGGAAGTCCAAGGCAGATCGTGTTGCAGCCAGAGAGGAGTACTTGATGGCGGAGCTGGTTCGGCTGTCCGAGCAGCTGCAATGTAAGTTGTTCTTTGGTTCGAGCTGTAGCTCAGTTCTTCAGATGAGCCTGCTGGCCTTACTCTTGTTTTGTGCGGTTGTCGCAGGTGCGAATCTTGCTCCGAGGGAAGAAAAGGAGCGTGTCGCTGTTCGGGTCAATTGCTTGACTCAACAGGACATGGAGGCCGGCCGCTTCTTCTGGATGGATCGCGATCGCGCCATGGCTCTGGCGATGGTGCAGGATCGTGTTTATGAAGTTTCGCGGGTGCTCCGCCAAGTGCAGACATCGCTTTCCTCGGTGCTGCACGTCATGTTTCCTTTGATGCCGTACCGACGACCCTTGCGGGTCTTCTGTCGAAGTTTCGGAACGTGAGCAATGTCAAGGAGTTGGTGCGGCAACAGCTCGTCGCAGGAGTGAAGGCTGCATTGTCTCTTGTGAGGCTACGCCGGCCTGACGTGGATTTGGCTGCTGTGGCCGCTGGGCCACCTCTTCGTCCTGATGGCGGTGAGTGGGACATGCGTCCGCATTACGCAGCTGTAAGGAAGTATGCCGAACAGGTCGTAGACTTGTTTGAGCAGCGTGCCCAGGTTATTCTTCAACATAGGTAGTACCTGAAAAAAGATATAGATGTAAAATTTATATTTCGGCTGGGCGTGTTGTGCCCTTTGTTGGAAAAAGGTTTGTTTGTTGTGAGCATGCAGTGCTTTTGGTTGAGTACGTGTCCTTTTCGTTTGCCTGACGTTGTCAGCTACTCAGGTGTACACGTTTGTTCCTTAGTCGATGAAATCGTGAGGTGGGGGGAGCCCCCGAGTGCGTTTATAGCTTGTAGTAAAGTTGCGAAAGCAGTGAACTGAAGATATGGGGCGAGACACTTAGCTTTATTTATATCGTAATGGAGGAGGTAGGTAGCTATGGATAGAATCGTCGCAGGTGCGCGATGTTCCATGGGTTGGAGTATGCGACTCCAGACTCCACATGCTTGAGGCGATAGGCGCCACCTGGGATGACTTCGGTGATGACGTAGGGTCCTTCTCATGGTGACTCGAATTTGTTCGGTCGCTTTTGCTTGAGTCGCAAGACGAGGTCTCCTTCGACGAAGGACCTTGGGCGCAGCCGGCGGCTGTGGTAGTTGCGGAGACTCTGCTGGTACACCGCTGATCGAGCTGCTGCTATATCCCGTGCTTCGTCGAGTGTCTCGACATCGTCTTCAAGTGCAATCGTGGATTCGGCTTCGCTGTATGCGACGACCCGTGGGGCCTGGTGGCGTACTTCGGCTTTTAGCACGGCTTCGGCTCCGTGTACCATGAAGAACGGTGTGTAGCCGGTGGAGCTGTTTGGCATAGTCCGTAAGCTCCACAGGACGGATGGTAGCTCTTTCGTCCACTTTCCAGCTTTTTGTTCGAGTGAGCTCATGAGGCACTTCTTGATGCCGGCGCTGATTAGGCCGTTGGCATTTTCCACTTGCCCGTTCGTTTGCGGGTGTGCCACTGAGGCGTACGTGATGTTGATCCCAAGGCCTTCGCAGAAGTCCTGGAATTCTTTGGAGATGAAGTTCGATCCGTTGTCGTTGATGATGCTGTGCGGTACGCCGAACCTGTAGACAATGGACTCGAAGAACTTGACGGCAGTTTTGCCTTTCTGGTTGGTGACCGGCATGGCCTCGATCCACTTGGTGAATTTGTCGACTGCGACCAGGAGGAAGACGTGTCCCCCTTTCGAGGATTTTGGCAGTCTGCCGATCATGTCGAGGCCCCATTGAGCAAAAGGCCAGGCTATGGGTATGGGTCTGAGCTCGGACCCAGGTGCGTGCGGTTTGTCGGCGAACCGTTGGCATCCGTTGCATCTTTGGACGATATCCTTTGCGTTGCTCATGGCTCTTGGCCAGTAGAATCCTGCTCGTAGAGCTTTGGCGACAAGGGAGCGGCTGCCTGCGTGGTGGCCGCAGATTCCCTCATGGATGTCTTGGAGTATGGCCTTGCCGTCGTCGATGGTGACGCACCGTTGTAGTACACCCGTGATGCTGCGCTTGTACAGCTCGCCGTTGATGATGGTGAAGGCTTTTGACCGGCGAGATATGCGCCGGGCGTCTGTTGGGCTGTCAGGCAGTTCTCTGTTTATCAAGAACTGGAGGTATGGTCGCGTCCAGGTTTCTTCGACTGCCATGACCTGCATTAGGTTGACCATGGCTACCTCTGTGTCTAGTTTTTCGGGTCCTTCATGTCCTTCGGGTAGCGTAGCCCCCGAGTGTTCTGCTTCTTCGGGTGATCCCTTGGGGAATTTCCGCTTGATGGATGGCACGCAGATTTGTTCGAGGAACACACCTGGTGGCACCTTTGCGCAAGTGGAGCCGATGTTGGCGAGTCTATCAGCTTCCTCGTTGCTCTCTCTGCCAACGTGCCGAAGTTCGTAGCCGTCGAATTCTCCTTCGAGTGCGTTGTAGAGCGCGCGGTACGCGATCATGTTTTCAGCGTGTGCGTCGCACTCATTCATCGTCTGCTGGACGACGAGGTTGGAGTCACCGTAGATGACCAGGCGCGTTGCGCCGCATATCTTTGCCATCCTCATGCCATGTATGAGGGCTTCGTATCCGGCCTCATTGTTGGAGGCTCTAAATTTCATCCAAAGAACGTACTTCATCTTGTCGCCTTGCGGGGAGGTTAGTATGACCCCTGCCCCTGCTCCGGCTTCACGCTTGGAGCCGTCGAAGTGCATTGTCCATGACTGCGACATGTCTGGGGTGTCTGGCAGCTGCAGCTCCATCCAATGTACCAGGAAGTCCGGAAGGACTTGAGATTTGATTGCGTGTCGCTTCTCGTAGACGATGTCCAAGGGTGATAGTTCGATGCCCCACAGGGCCACCCGTCCTGTGGCCTCTGGGTTATTTAGGATGCTGTTCAGGGGTGCCTCGTTGACGACCATCACTTGGTGCTCCTGGAAGTAATGGCTCAGCCGCCGAGCCGTCATGAACACGCCGTAGGCGAGCTTTTGGTAGTGAGGGTACCTCTGCTTTGTTGGTGTCAGTACCTCGCTGAGGTAGTAGATTGGGCGCTGGACCCCATGGGTCTTGCCTTCTTCGGGTCGTTCGACCACGAGTACGGTGCTGACCACCTGGTGTGTGGCTGCTATGTACAGCAACAGGGGCTCGTGCTCCTTTGGCGTGACCAAAACGGGCGAGGTGGAGAGGAGCCGCTTGAGGCTTTCGAATGCATCGTTTGCTTCTGGTGTCCACTCGGACTTGTCTGCCTTGCGCAGCAGTTGGTAGAATGGTAGGGCCTTCTCGCCCTTGCGGCTGATGAACCTGCTTAGCGCCGCTACACGTCCTGCGAGCTGCTGGACGCCCTTGAGGTTTTTCGGCTTCTCCATTGTCATGATGGCTCTGATTTTCTTCGGGTTCGCCTCGATCCCTCGTTGGGAGATGAAGTACCCGAGCAGCTGACCCGATGGGACGCCGAAGGCGCACTTTTCGGGATTGAGCTTGATCCTGTAGCGATCAAGGTTGTCGAACGTCTCGCGGAGATCATCGATAAGAGTCTTTGCCTCCCTGGTTTTTATTACTATGTCGTCGACATAGACTTGGACGTTGCGACCGATCTGGTCCTTGAGGCAGGCCTGCATGCATCGCTGGTACGTGGCACCCGCGTTCTTTAGACCGAAGGGCATTGTGTTGTAACAGAATACTCTAAACGGTGTGATAAACGCCGTTTTCTCCTGATCTTCGACCTTGAGTCGAATCTGGTTATAGCCTGAGTAGGCGTTGAGGAAGGAGAGTTTCTCGCAGCCTGCGGTCGAATCGATGATCTGGTCGATCCGAGGGAGAGGGAAGTGGTCTTTTGGGCAGTGTTTGTTTAGTGATGTGAAGTCCACGCACATCCGCAGGATGTCCATGTCCTTCTTGGGGACCATCACTGTATTTGCCAGCCACTCACTTTCCTTGATTTCCCTGATAAAGTCTGCAGCGAGCAGTCTATTGATTTCCTTGCCGATAGCTTTGGCTCGTGGCTCCGACAGTCTCCGGATGGACTGCTTGACTGGCTTGGTGTCTGGAAAGACATTGAGTGCGTGCTCGGCGAATTCCCTGGGAACTCCTGGCATGTCCGTAGGACACCAGGCGAAGATTTCCCAGCGCTCACGGAGGAATTCGACGAGCGCGCCTTCCTATGCGTGGCTGAGGTCGTTGGCGATCAAGGCCGTCTTGGAGGCACCCGTCGGATGGACTTGTACTTTCTTGGTGTTGACGGTGGAGTCGAAGGACATGTCAGGTGCGTTCTGCCTTGTGACTGGGGGTACCCCATTGTCCGTCATCTCGCGGAGCCTTACAAGCTCGTCTTGCATGCCGAAAGACTGGGAGATTTTGTTGAAATCCCTGTCGCATTGGTCCGATCGGGTGAAGCTCCCATGGACTGTGATGACGCCCCTTGGTCCTGGCATCTTGAGTAGTAGGTATGCATAGTGTGGGACGGCCAGGAACCTTGCGAATGCAACACGCCCCAGGATGGCGTGGTATTGCGACGGCCAGTCCACCACTTCGAATTCGAGTCGCTCCTGCCGAAAGTTGTCCGGCTTCCCGAAGATGATGTCGAGCCCTATTTTTCCCAGGGGGAATATGCCCTTTCCTGGGACAATGCCGTGGAACGTTGTGTCTGATTGTTCCAGGCTGCATTGCGGGATCCGCATAGCTGCTAGAGTGCTTGCGAACATTAGGTTGATGCTGCTGCCGCCGTCCATGAAGACGCGACTCATCTCGAAGCCTCCTATCTGCGCCTCCAGCACCAGGGCAGCATGACCTAGGCGAGGTATCTGGCAAGGGTGGTCCGCGCGAGTGAATGTTATGCAGGACTCCGATCCGCTGAGGTACTCAGGGATTGCAGGCGGAGTTGTCACGACCAAGTTGATTTGTCGGGTGATTTTCTTCTGCACCCTATTTGTGGGGCGTCCCTTCTGGATCATATTTAGTGCTCCTTTTGGTGGGGGGTACCCGATCCCGGCGTTGTTCTGCGCTGGCACGACTGGTTGGTTTGGGCCTCCAATAGGCGGCGGCGGAGGAGCTCCGTGTGCTACTTCTCCTGGCGCAGGCGCGTTTCCGAACGCAGGGATTGGGGCTTGTTGCCTTATCTGCACCATGCTTTCGCTGAGTTTTTGAAACTCGCGGCAGTCCTTGAGCATGTGGCTGGCTTTCTTTTTGCCATCCTGTTTGTCGATGTAGAAGTGGATGGTGCATGGACCTGAAAGTTTGTCGAATGCTGAGGGTCCGTTGTCGCGGTCGCGGCGTTGCCACGACTGTGCTGGTCGTCCGTTGTCGCGGAAGTTTCCTCCGCGGTATCCTCCGCTGTTGCGGCTGTTGTCGTTGCGGCGGTCGGCGTAGCCGGCCGCGACCATGTCGGGTCTGTCGCGGTCCTCGTATACTCGCGATGTCCTCTTGCGGCGTTCCCGTCTGCGGCCGTAGTCGTCCTCTTCATCCGATTGTGCTCGGTGAATGCAATCTTCGCCGTCAGCCCACCTGTTGGCGATGTCCATGAGGTGGTTGAGTGTCTTGGGCTTGACGCGCCCAAGTTCCTCCTTGAAATCTTGGCGTTTGACGCCTTCTCTGAAGGCGTCGATGGCCCTCTCCTCGGAGATATGTGCAGCGGAGTTCTTGGTGGTAGACTAGCGTAGTATGGACGAGCGAATAGAATCGCCCGTTCTCTGAGTGCAGGCTCGCAACTCTTCGATTGAGGCGGGCCTCTTGCTAGTGCCCTTGAAATTTCGGATGAAGCTGTAAGCTAGCTCCTCCCAACTTCGGATGGATCCTGATGATAGGCTGCTGAGCCAGACCCGCGCCGCGCCTGTCAGCTGCAGCTGAAGGCATTGCATGGCGGTTTCTTTGTTACCGCCGTGCATCTTGATGGATGACAGATGGTCGCTGAGCCAAGATTTTGGATCTTGCGTGCCGTTGAACTTCGGAGTGTCCGAAGGAAGCTTGAAATTGCGTGGCATCTGTGTTCGCCGAACAGATCTGCTGAAGCACCGAGCTCCGCAGAGTTCTTCTTCATCTTCATCCATCTCTGATTCGGATGAGCATGCGCGCTTGGCTCGCGCTTTGTCGATTTTACGTTGTGTAAGCGCGTCTCTGGCGTCGTAGTCGCGTTTATGGCGATGCGAGTTCTTTTTCCTTCGAGGAAGGTCGTGTTCTTCTTCCTCTTCGGATGAAGGGGTGGGGCTCCGGTCGTGCCTGGCCGGAGCTTTCTTCTTCGGCTCCGCAGGAGCGTCTTCATGGAGCGCAGCTCCGACAAGTCCGAGTCTGGTGAGTGCGGACTTATGCATGGCTCGTTTCGGGTCCCCCTCCGGAGGTGGGTGGGCCGCGAGATACGCAGTGGCTGCCATGATCACAGCTTGAGGTGTCTTCGGGATGATGTTGCCGCCGGCATCCATATCCATGAACGATGTGTGGATAGTTCGGGTCACGTCACGTCGTTCCCTGGGATCCATGTTCTCCACCCGAGAGTGGTGTTTGTTTCCCTGGTTTCCGTTTGTGCTAGAGCCGGGTGCCATGGCGGAGAGCGCAGCTCGTCACGCGCTGGACTCAGAGGCTGCTTGCTTGCGTTTGTCGAGCGTCTCCTGCATCTTGACTTGCTTCTTGTGCTCCTCGATGAGGAGGTAGTGGTATGCCCTCAGTAGATCACGTGGGGAGTCCAGAGGTAGGACTATGTCGCCTGCGACGGCACGGCGTGCCTCGACCCATCCTTCTTTGCTAAGTTTGATGAGGTGGCTGCTGTTTTCCCTGTTGGGTGGGGGGGGGGGAATGGCTTCTTCTGTTCCTGCTGTTTTCGCCGTTTTTGTCCTGCGGGTTGGGGTTCGTGTTGGGCGGCGGGTTAGGCGTTTGCTGATCCTGGATGACTGCGGCGCATTGATATCGCTCGTAGATCAGTTCGCTGCTGCCACAGGTTTCAGATCTGGAACCGTAGGTCCCTTCATCCGAAGGTGGATCGCACAGATCGGAGTTGCAGCTGTTGCTGTTGTAGAACTCATCTGACAATGGTGATGTGCGCAGCACGGGGTGTGGAGCCCACGAGGCGGGCCTGATTGATGGCACGGGCACCTGCTCAGGAAGGTGGAGGGTGCCTGTTTGTCCCACCTGGAAGCAGAAGCTCCCGAACAGAATTTCGAGTCCGTCGCCTACGGGCTCGAAATCCTTCATGGTGGCCAGCGAGTGGGCGGTGAAGTCGAAAGCGCCGAAGAGGAGGTGATTCTCCGTCGCCGCGGAGTTGTAGATCGATCGGGTCTGGACCGTCACGATCGCACAATCAGCAGCCCCGATTCCCACAGACGGCGCCAATTGACGAGGTTTAATCTCGTCAATGCCCATTGTTATGGACTTGGGTTTTGGAGAAGATGGGGATGCTGGAGATCATGGAACGGTTAACAGACAAGCAACCAGGGGACACGAGATTTACCCAGGTTCAGGCCCCCGGAGGGAAAACCCTACTCCTGCTTGTCTGCTCTTGATTACGGCGGAACCGAAGGTTACAGGGTGCACAGATTCGATCTGGCGTGAGGTGCGTATGCGATAGTATGAGTCGATTGCTCTAGGACGTGCCCTCCTAGCCTTTATATAGACTTAGGCAGGTCCCGGGCATAGTCCTAGTCGGTTACAAGTTCTAGGGTTTTACCCCTTTGAATTTCCTATCTATGCTAGTCTTGCTCTCCAAGGATCCGAAGGCGTCATGGGCCTTGGCCACCCGAAAATCTTCATGGGCCAGCGTATGTCTGCTGTGGGCCTTCCTTGGGCTGGACCAGGTATGTCGAAGTCACGTACCCGTAGGGTATAACCATGTCAACGGGGGCCCTAGGTCCAGCCGCACCAAGCCCAAGGGGCCCAACCGGACAGCACAAAGAAAATGGGAAAACCCTAATAAGGAAGGTAAAACTTGAGGGGCAAGTTTCCCCTTGGGGAAGGACTCGGCCAAGGCTGGGAACCCTTGGATTCCCCCTCTATGTAAAAGAGGGGTGGGGAGGGTGCACCCCTGCCCCCTTTTCCCTAACCCTAGTCACCGCCCCTCTCCCTCCTCCATCGTCTTGCTTCGGCTTAGGCGAAGCTCTACAAGATCTTCTCCTCCACCACCACCACCCGTCGTATGATACGTCGGAAACGTATCTATAATTTTTGATGTTCTGCGCTTGTTTAGTATCTACTTTGCTTGCTTTGTCTACACTTTGAGGTGTTTTTATATGTTTTCTGGAACTAACCTATTAACAAGTTGCCATAGTGCCAGTTGCCTGTTTCTTCTGTTTTTGGTTCCAGAAAGGCGAAAAACCAATATTCTCGGAATTGGACGGGACAAAAGCCAAAGTCAATATTTTATCGTGGGCAACATGAAGCCAGAGTACGAGATGGAGGAGGCTCACCAGGGGGCCACACCTCCTGGCCACGTGGGTAGGCCCACCCCGCGCCTGGTGGCCCCCCTGCCTCGCCTCTTCACCTATAAGAAGCCCCGATGCAGAAACCCTAGGCACCCGATCAATATTCCACGAAATCGTTTGTAGCTGCCGCCACCATCGTCCCTAGATCAGGGGGATCTGAAGTTCTTCCTGGCACCCTGCCGGAGGGGAGATCATCCTGGAGGCCTTCTTCTCCAGTATGAAGCGTGAGTAGTTCTACCTTAGACTACGGGTCCATGTAGTAGCTAGATGGTTGTATCTCCTCCTTGCGCTTTCATGTATAGATCTTGTGAGCTCCGTTCATGATCAAGATCTAATCTATTTGTAATCATGCATGTTGTGTTTGCGGGGATCCGATGGATATTGAGATTACTATATCAGATTGATTAATGGTTTTGTCTTATGATTCTATCATGTCTGTGTTGTTTGTGATCTTGCATGCTCTCTGTTGTTAGTAGCTATCTTGGCCAAGTAGTTGCTAGTGACTCCAAGAGGGGATATTTATGCTCGATAGTGTGTTCATGCCTCTAGTTTCCAAGGGAAGTGATAGAAATCTCTTCGGTTGTAGATGTGTTGTTGCCACTAGGGAGAAAACAACAGTCTCTTGTTCATGGAATGAGTGGATTGTTTACCTTACACACTTTTCTTAAAGCAGTTGCTCTCTAGTCATAGATGCAGTTAATACTGGAGGGGGTTTGGATGATAACCTGAAGGTGGACTTCTAGTCATAGATGCAGTTGGATAGCGGTCTATGTATATTGTTGCATTGCCAAATCGAATCTCATAGGATCTTTTTGTCTAGTATTGCATTGTTATGCCTTGCTCAGTTCCTATCAATTGCCCTCCTGTAATTTGTTTACCCTTCATGCCATGTTGTTTATCTAAGGAGAGCACCTCTAGTGAACTATGGACCCCGGTCCAATCTTTACCATTGATACATCTTCCACTGTTACTATTTACGTGCTGCAAACCATCATCACCTTCCACACCATACAGTTAATCCTTTGTTACAGCAAACCGGTGAGCTTGACAACCTCACTGTTCGTTGGGTCAAAGTCTTGAGTTTGTGTTGTGCAGGTTTCCACGTTGCTTGCAACACCTTTGAGACGTTTCCTTCCTCCTGCTGGTTCGATAACCTCGGTTTCTTACTAAGGGAAAACTTGTTGCTGTGCTCATCATACCTTGCTCTTGGGGTTTCCAACAAAGCGTCCAACGACAGTACTGGGCGCCATCAAGCTCTTTTTGGAGCCGTTGTCGGGGAGGCTAAGGATGTCTTCACAAGGGGAGTCCTCCTCAACCTTTCTCTTTAATTTGTTTTTGTTTAGCTTAGTCTATTTTCTTGGTTTTGTTTGCCTCTTTTTTATCAAAAACTCCAAAAAAATTAGTTTAGTTTGGTTTGCTTTCTCTTATAAAAAAATTAGTTCCTGCTCTAGTTGCTGGTCTGTTATTGCCTTGCTTTGTCATGCTTTCTATCAATGGATGGTTTCTTTGAAACTAGTTCTTACTGGCAAGGTGGGTTCACGGAAGAAGAAAAGTATTATTATAAGGAACAACGTTTGTCACAAAAAGGGAAACACTTATGGGAACAAATTGATAAATTGAATACTATTGCTAGAGAGGTGTGCTCTACTTATAATGTTACTTATTGCTTTGATAAATCTTGTTGCTGTAGGAGGTATAAACACCTGCCTTTTCAATGTGAGTATAATGATAATGTTACCATATCTTCTTATGTTAAAGGAAATTATGACTTTTATGATGTGGAACAAATTGAAGAATTTATTGCTCTCAAGGGTGCATTTGAACTTGCCATTTTGCTTGAAAACACTGATGATGCACCTTATGAATATGAGGTTTATGAGATACTTAAATTTTTCTTTGATAATTACAAGGAAGGAAATGGCTATATTCTTGAATATTTTAATAGGAACTTTCCACAAATGGAAGAGACTGATGCCTTGCAGGAGCCTATGGAAGAAGAAATTGCTGAAACTGAAAGCTCATTAGATGAAAAAGAGGAGGAAGTAATGGTCAAGAGGAGAAAGAGTGGATCTACCCATGTCTACCTTCTAATGAGAGTAACTCTTTACCTCTTACATTATTTGATTGTCCCCCATGCTTACCAAATGAGGATGAATGTTATGTTCCTGTGGATTCTTTTGAAATATCTGCTATAGGTAAAACTTGTGATAATAGTTATGCTCCAGTTATCTATGATAATCCTATATTTGTGCCTACCTTCGAAATGCATTGTACTAAAGAGTTTTGCTTAGAAAATGTTTATGATAAAGCTCTAGGTGACGGTCCTATCGTGGTATTGCCGACGAGTACGCCATGGAGGGGTCCTCACAGTGCGTGTTTAGAGACATGGGGGAAGGCGGACGGTTGACGGGTACGAGGTAACACAGCTTACCCTGGTTCAGATCCCACAACGGTGGCGGAATCCTACTCCTGCTATAAATCACTATAATGGCAATACGCCGAGTTACATAGATAGGTTCGCTGTGCGAGGTGTGTGCTAATCGCTACTTGGTTGTCTAAAGTTGTGCCCTAAAGGCTCCCATAGGCCCAACTTATATAGTCGCCAGGTCCTAGGGTTATAGGGAAAAGTCCTAGCCGGACAGGTTACAGAGTCCTACACCGTCTATTACTAGTCTTGCGTGTCTTGCACTCCCAGGCTCTAGGTACGTCGGTGACTCCACCGTAGCCTTCCTTTATCCAGCATGGGCCTCCCTTCTGGATCCGTCTAACTGGGCCGCTCAGCAGGCCATGGGCCATGCTACCAACTGTGGGCCACCCGGGTTATCCGGATAGGAGACATGCTATGAGGATACCCATATAGCATATCCCCAACAGTAGCCCCCGAAGAACTCCAAGATCATGCGCCGTCTTGCCTCTTCATGCGGAATGCTCCGTCTAGATGGATGTCGGCAAATCGTCAAGCAATATCTTGTAGTCCTCCCAAAGAACCCTGCAAGGTTTTCTCCGTCTTTAACTTGTAAGCCGGAGAATTGCTGAATCTTCCATCATACTCTTCCGTAGCCGGACTGGATCCGTCCATGCCGGAATCTTCTGATGTGATGGCTCATCTGCCTATGACAGCTAGGGTGACGCAGACATAGGTCAGCGACGCCTCGTAACTCACACATGCAGAGAAAGCAATCATGTCCACTTTTCCCGCGCGAGCGATACGAACCGTTGGAGGCGACGGTTGGGACGTGGCAAAATTTCCGCGCATGTTCACGCACACGTTGTCTACGCGGCAACCGTCCGATCAGGTTGCACGAATCTTGATGCTGGAGATCATAAATAGTAACTGCGGTGGAATTTTTACTTTTCACCTTATTCTCTCCTCACATCATATTCTTCCTCCAGCGAGCGCCCCCTCGAGCTCTCCGCGCAACCTTGAGAAAAACCCTTACTCCCAATCTCGCCAGTCACCTCCAAACACACGCAATGGCCAGCAGCAGTTCTACTCCCTCGATGGCGGCGTCGGGCGAAGCCACGATGAAGCCGGCGAGCTCCATCGTCGTTCCCCCAGAGGGCCTGGTCATCCCCGTCTCTGCGGTGGTCGACGGCGACCACAATCCAGCGGCGCTGGAGCTGCTAGAGGAGGACAACGACTCCCACAAAGGCGATTGGCGTGGTTCGGACATCACGGACCGCGATATCAAGGAGCTGACCGTCGAGGGCTACCTTCCCGCGATGGAGGGGCTCGCTTGGCGAGCGGCGCCGGCCGGCGAGGTCACACCTTCTTCCCAAGCCGGAGAAAAGGTGTACCTCAAAGCACAATTGGTACGCGGCGTCTCCCTGCCCATCTCTAACTTCTTCCTTGCCGTCTTGAACCACTACCGAGTACAGCCCCAAAACCTTTCTCCCAACAGTATCCTAGCGCTTAGCAATTACGCGGCGCTTTGCGAGGTGTTGTGGTGGTGGCACGGCAGATGCCATGGGTAGGCTAAAGTATGGGGCCAATGGATGCTAGAGGGATCTGGGGAGGGAAGATGCAGTTGATTCTACACACAAAAGACTAAGGCAAAGATCTTTATTTCTCCTTCCTTGGGCTACAAGTGCTCCTTGAGATGTATACAAGGAGAAAGGAAGAACTTTACCAGCCTAACGGTACTCAATGAGCCGATGCCCTCCTCAGGATCCAGGCCTCCCCTTATAAAGGAGAGCCTTGGGTTCCTTTAGGGCTGACGTGGCAAGAATATTCTAGGAATATGCTTGTCCCAATATAGTAGTTCGGTGGCCTCCTTTCTCTGTCGCTCCTCTAATGACGGGAAGGTTCTAGAGGGCCCCTCCTGTGCGCCTCGGGCTTCAGGACTGTCATCTCCGTGACCTCCTTCTGCCCCTCTGTCGCTCTGCTCCTTTGTCCCTAGTGCTTGGCTCTGCTCAGATTCTCCCTATCCTATGACTAGAGTTTGACTTTAAGCTTCGTATCATTCGGCCCCGCCTCGCGTAACTCGGCTCATCCTTCACCTGCATTAAGATTATTCGGGCCTACCCGGCCGACACATACAGTACTTCGGCCGGGTAATGCCTTGCTATTATCATTGGGGTCCTGCCCCTTTCATACCTCGGCCGATATCTACATGATTCGGCCGACTAAGACGGTAACTCGGAAACTGGACGGGGAACGTCCTTCCGTCTTTCCCCGTCTTTACCCTATCCGAGGTTACCTCCCCAACATTAGTCCCCGAAGCTGGTATGGCCCTGACGTTAACTTCGGCCGGGCCGTATCAGTTTCATGAGATTCCTTCTGCCTTGTTTCCGAGTTATCTTTTTCTCGTTCGAGGTATCATCATGTCTTCTCACGTACGCCTCGTCCTACGTGTCATACTCATCATTGTTTGTCTAGTTTTTTGCTCCTCTACAGTATTTACTGACAAGCTACAGTAATCCCTGTGCCTGCGACGGCGCTGCGACGCCTCGTGTGCCGTTTCCACCGGGGATCGTGGCCTTCCTTTCCACCGTGTGGTCATTGGTGTGGTTCCACTTAGCGTCGTGCGTTCGTGCCACGTTCACGACCTACACTGTCAACCGCCACACCCACGATCCCATTACCTTGCAGGTAACGTGGTTATAAAGAGGGGCGCGATGCTGGGGGATTCACTTTCCCCCTTCGCTCACCTGCGCCCTTCTTCTACCTCTCGCCTCTGCGCCCGTTCGTCCTTCCGCCGCCGTGCGCTCGTCTGAGTCCTTGACGGCAGGGATCCCGCCGTACTGCTCCGTCGCCTTCGTCCCTGCTCGCTCGCTCCGGCACCGTCGCCGATGAGTTTCACCGATCCAATCGCCTAGCTTTTCCTCTAGAGATCTCTGTTTTTCTTCTGTACTCGTGCGGCAGTTCTTTCTCTGCTCCGCCGCCGTTTTTGGGTAGAACCACGACGGGGCCTTGCAGTTCTAGATTTTCCTCTGCCGCTATCTCCTCCTCCGTAAATTTCTCCGGCGATCTCATGTCGAGCTCTGTCAGCGGAGTGCTTGTTGAGGACGACGATACTGCCTCTGGGACCGAACGGGGCTCGTGGCAGGGCTCCTCCGTCACTCGCCGCGAGGTTGAGTGGCTAATCCGGACTCGCCGTATTCCTGCCGAGGTAGCTTGTCGCTTACCCGGCAGCGAGTCCTCTCCCGACCTTAGGGACGACGAGTATGTAGTTTTCATGTCGCATTTCGCACGCGGCTTTGGTCTCCCTCTCAGTGACTTTGCTAGGGAGTTTCTCGATTATTTCGGCCTTCAGCCGCATCATCTTCCCGCCAACGCCATTGCCTCTCTCTCTGCTTTCATCTCTGCCTCGGAGGGATACTTCGGCCTATGGCCGTCCGTGCATGTCTGGTCAAAGTTTTTCCAGCTTCGTTCCAATGTCGTCCCAGACAAATCTCTACACCCCTCCGAGAAGTTGCTCACCCAATGTGGAGCACCGTCCATCACACCTCGGAGGAGATCCGAATTTCCTCGTGTCGCGGGGCTAGAATCATGTAAGAAGTGGCACAAGTCCTTCTTTTATGTCAACAACACGGGGAATGATGATAATATTCGGCTCCCTGCCTTCTCCATTGGCCCTCCTTCCAAGAAGAACTGGACCTATAATCCGAGGAAGAGTCATGCTTTGGCCGAGGCTTTTGAGATCCGGCTGAAGGAATTGATCCGCTCCGGGCTACGCGGCGAGGATCTGATGACTACCTTCGTCAGCAGCCGAATCTTCCCATTCCATAAACGCACACACAAACTCTGCTACATGAGCGGTCCCCTCGACCCCAACTGAGTCTCGACGGTGGAGCTGGACAACTACCTCATCTTCAAGCGTGTCCGGGCTATCTTTAAAATGGAGATGCCGGAGGATTGGGCTTGGGGACTAAAGCCGTTCACCCGCGAGCATCCTCCACCCGAAGTAAGCTTACTCATTAGTGTTCTGCTTCCTAATCGCGTTCGTAACTCTCTTTGCTAGTTTTTCTCCTTCTTGTCCTGCAGAGGTTTGAGGAGCAGAAGAATGAGGACGCCGAGGTTTTGTCACTCCCGTGGCCTGCGGATCGGAATACTCCGAACAGTGGGGAGCCGGACTCAGAAGAGTTCGTTCCCAAGTCTGATCTCGCTCCGGCTCGCGCTCGTGGCAAGACCCCGGCCCACGAGGAGGAAGGTGATTCGGACGAGGTCCAAGTTCTAGAGGTAGTTGCCGCAATGCCAATTTCTTATGCATTTCCGGCTTCTACTTTCCCAGCTAATCCGGCTGGTCAGGTTCACGACGCCGAGCCCCTTGCCTCCTGGCCTCCTGCTACCTCGGGGAAACGTGGTGCTCCCGCTGGTGCCTCAGAAACGGACCCCAAGAAGCGAATGAAGAAGTCAGCTCCGCATCCTCCCAGGCGCAAGACCATGCCCGGGGTCACTGGGTGAGTTGCTTTTGCTTGTATTTCTTGTTTTTCTCTTTCTGCTTTTTGACTTGACCTTTTTTGTTTTCGCAGTGCTCCACTTTCTGTTAAGCCCAGCGGTCCCAGCATGACGAGTCGTACGACTCGGCCGCTGTCTCCTCCGCCTACTGAAGATACCAGGATTCCGAATCCTACTTGCGCTGCATCTCCTCCAGCTCCGAATCAGACGCCACCTCGCCATGATGCGCCTGAGATTCCTCCCGTTGATGCCGATACCACTCGGCCAACAGATATTTCTACCGAACCTGCTGCCTCCTCTGTGAACCCTAATGTCTCCACTGAGCCTCTTTCGACCCCCGCGGTCTCTACAGTGACTCCAACTCCGGCCGAGGACGTCAATATCTCGGCGCCCTCTGCAACCGTGATTCCTCCAGCTCCTAAAGACGCCGCTCTTAGTGCCGAGGTATCAGCTCCTACTGATGCTTCTTCTAAAACAAGAAAGGTTGTCGTCATCAAGGCTTCCTCCTCTCAGAAGGGTCTTGCTGGTTCTTCTCAGCCTAGTATTGCCGATGCGCTGCGCAAAGGGGTTGCTTCTGCCAAAGCCTCTGTTACCCCGGCCGCCAGCACCCAGCTCACTCTTCACAAAAGCCCTGCGGCAGTGGTGGCTACACAACATGTCCGAGGTAAAGTCCTAACTCACACGGAGAGTGGGAACAGCCTCGGCTCGCTGGTTGAGTATGCCAATAATTGGAATGCTACCGATCAGTTTGAGGGTAATCCAAGCAGCCAGCCGTTTCAACTCTCCGACATCAGCAGCCGCCTGCATCAGGATGCCAAGATCGTTCTTGAAAGTGACAAGATGAATGAGGTAATTGTTTTTATGGAGTTTTGATTAGTTCTCCGGATACTATTATATATACTCTAGTCCCCGAAGCTTGCAACCGAATAACTTGTTATTCGATTGGAAGTTTTATGATGCTTTAGTTAGTTCAGTTGTGTCTTAGAGTTTGAACCTCCATCCAAATAGATCTGCATTAAATTCTGCTTCATTTGGGTCTGTCTGAACCTTGAATATCTAGTCACCTAGGTCTGAGTTAAGTTTTGCTTTACTCGGATCTGCCTTAGCTTCAAATATCCAGCCACCTAGATCTGGGTTAAGGTTTGCTTGACTCTGATCTATCCTAGCTTCGAATATCCAGCCACCTAGATCCGAGTTAAAGTTTGCCTGACTCAGATCTGTCCTAGCTTCGAATATCCAGCCACTTAGATCCGAGTTAAAGTTTGCTTGACTCGGATCTGGTCTAGCTTCGAATTTCCAGCCACCTAGATCCGAGTTAAATCTCGCTTGACTCGGATCTGTCCTAGCTTTGAATATCCAGCCACCTAGATCCGAGTTAAATCTCGCTTTACTTGGATCTGTCCTAAGTTCGAGTACCTTATTACTATTTTGCTTTATTGCTTAGGTTCTGCATGACCGGCGGACTGCCGAATTCCAAAAGATGCTTTTTGCGCATAGAAAATTGCAAGAAAAGTACGAGAAGGTTATTCCTGTGGTGAAGAAAGCTGGTAAGTCGACAAACTCTTGTGGCATCTCCGAAGCTCTTATTGTTTTGTGCATGAGACGTTGGCTTACTTTATTGGTAAACAGGGAACATCAATAATCTTAACATCCGTCTTGAGAAGAAGGTCAAGGCCCTGGAAGTTTAGTTACTCTTTTACTTTATATACTCCCCTTTGCGATGTGCACTAATTTTCTTTTAACTCCTTTGGCTTTGGTAAAAGCCGAGTTACAAACTTTTGCAGCATCTCATCAAGATTGTATACCCATGCCTGATGTGATGCTGCATTTTTAGAACAAAGCGCTACTCACTCTGCGCAACTGAAGAATAAAGATGACGAGATAGCTCGCTTGCGTGCCGAAGTGGAGTCCCTTAAGCTCTCTCAGAAATATGAATTAGAAAAGGTCGACCAGGAGTTCTCTGAGGAGAAGAATCGGCTAGCTCTGCAATTGTAGAAAAATAAAGAGCTCCTCGAGGCTGCCGAACTGAAGACACGGGGAATGAGCGAGGAGATCACCCGCTTTGAGAAGATCAAGATTGACTGGGCTAAAGATCTTCAGATAATGCTGAGCTATATTCATCGTAAGCTTCTGACCGTGGCCGAGTTATCTTTTTCCCTTTCCTACTGCTGACTGACACACTTGTGTTTTGCGCAGACCATTTTCCAGAAGCTAGGTCCGTGAGCTCTAAAGCGGTGATTAGTGCTCGTGCGCGCCGAGGTGTTCCTGCTAATGCGGGCTCAGAGTACTCGATGGAAGATTTCTTGGTTGCTGTTGGCGCTGCAGTTGGTCCGATGAAGATTATGGGCAGAGATTTGGTGCAGGCAGCTATCCGAGCCTACCATGTTCTCTGGCCGAATACTTCTGGGACTCCTAACATTGATGAGGTCAAATTGTTGGTGGAAAGATTAATGGCATCTGAGCGACAACTAAGTCTTTGGAGGGAATCGGCCGGACGAGCTGGTGCTGATATGGCTCTCACTATCATCATGTCATGGTATGAAGATATTTCTCTTGATATTTTGAGAAATTTGCGCACTGGTTCCCGTTGGGTTGAGGACCCAGACTTTGTCGCTCTCCGGCAAGCTCGTGCCTTCCAGCTTCTTGAGTATGCCGACGTGCATACCTGGAATGAAGGTCCGAGTTTCCTTCCTAACCCAGAGGACGAGGTCGTAGTTGAGGATGCTTCGGATAACAACTCAGCTAAACAAGGAGAAGATGAGGGTGACTCGGCTACTACTGGTGATTCCAGTTCGAGCTCAGACGGTAACGGCGACGCGCGATCTTCTTCCAAATGTACTGGGCATTCTGCTGCGCAAGCTGACGCTCTTCAGCAGCCTCGGACTCCCTCCGAAGTCGCTCCTGGGTCTGTGGAGGGCGAGGCAACCTCGGCCGAAGTTCCCCCTACCTCGGAGTGCCCAGCCCCTGACCAAGTTATTGCCTCTCCAGCTAAAAACCTCTAAGTCATTTCTTACCCCTGGTATGCCGGGCGTATGATGTACGTGGAATATTTGTCCGTCTTTTGTACGGTATGAATTTCTTTTGCCGTGTGCCGCTGAGACATATATGGTTGTAATCGTTATTACTTTGTTTAACTGGTCTGGTTTGTCCGAATCCTTGCTTTGGCGGCCTTCAACTTCTTGAGTTTGGAGTATATATTTGCTTTTGTGCTCCCGTAGTTCGGCGTGCAATATCTCCTGACTTTGATAAACTTTTCCACTTGACCACTGTGGTTTGGACTGTTAATCTGGGTGTAAGGTTTGAAGACCGTATTTGGGGGGAGCGAAATAATATCACTCTGGGAACCGAAGTTTGATACCCATTCTTGCGACAAAGGATAACCCATACTTAGGAATGACGTAGGGTAGTCCCCGGGCCATCACTCAAGGCAACGATGTTGAATATATAAACCAAACTTAGAAACAATATAGGACAGTCCCCGAGTCATTGCTCAAGGTGCCAAGGTTTAATATATGTCAGTCTCCGAGCCACTGCTTTGGCGCCGAGGTTCAATACCTGAATCAAACTTAGAAACAATATGGGGTAGTCCCCGAGTCACTGCTCATGGTGCCGAGGTTTGATACATAACATGAAATTAAAGATAACATGCGGCAGTCCCCGAGTCACTGCTCTGGACGCCGAGGTTGAATACATAAACCATAGTTAGAAATAACATAGTGCAATCCCCGAGCCATTGCTCAAGGTGCCGAGGTTTGATACATAATATGAAATTTAAAAACAACATATGGCAGTCCCCGAATCACTGCTCTGGGCACCGAGGATCAATACATAGCTGGTTCTCCCCTCCGAAGCACCATTTTACAATATGTCATGGATGGCTCCTACGAGTAAAATGGACGAAGTAAAGCTACGTTCCATGGTCTTTTCGATTCTTCGCCGGCTTTGTCTGCCCTGTTCTTTCCTGGTGATTGAGCATCGATTAGGTAATACGCATCATTGTGCAATGCTTTGCTCACAATGAATGGTCCTTCCCATGGAGGTGACAACTTGTGCATGCCGGCCGTGCGTTTCACCAGCCGGAGAACTAAATCTCCCTCTTTGAACACCCTTGGATTCACCTTCTTGCTGTGATATCGTCGCAAGTCCTGCTGATAGATAGCTTATCTTGATAACGCCAGCTCTCTGGCTTCTTCTAGCAGATCAACATCATCTTGCCGAGCTACCTCATTTAGTTCAGCGGTTGTATACTGGGTAACCCTTGGCGAGTCATGTATTATGTCGGCTGGAAGTACAGCTTCTGCCCCATACACTAGAAAAAATGGTGTATAACCTGTTGATCTGTTTGGGGTAGTCCTGAGGCTCCATAGTACTGCTGGTAGTTCCTCAATCCAACATCCCGCCGACCTTTGCAGCGGTTCGACGAGTCGTGATTTTATCCTGGACAGTACCAGTCCATTAGACCTTTCCACTTGCCCATTGGATGCTGGGTGAGCCACAGAGGCGACGTCTAATCTTATATGCTTTTCTTCACAGAATCTAGCGAAATCTCCTTCTGCAAAGTTTGTGCCATTGTCTGTAATAACACTGTGTGGATACCCATATCTTAAGATAATATCTTTGAGGAATTTCACTGCTATGGGCTCGTCGCATTTCTTTATTGGTTTCACTTCAATCCATTTTGTAAATTTGTCCACCATTACTAATATGTGGGTCATCCCGCCTAGGGCCGGCTTAAATGGTCCCACCATATCTAAGAACCATACAGAAAATGGCCAAGTAATTGGTATTGTCTTTCAGACGAAGGCACATGTATTTTGCTGGCATATCTTTGACAACCATTACATTTTTCGACCAGTTCTTTGGCTTCTTTCAACGCTGTTGGCCAATAAAACCCATGCCTGAACGCTTTGGCCACTAAGGCTCGGGATGAGGCATGATGTCCACATTCTCCTTGATGTATATCTAGGAGGATCTCCTGGCCTTCTGCCGAGCTCACACATCTTTGTAATATACTTGTGACACTCCTTTTATACAGCTCATTGTTTATGATTGTATAAGCTTTAGCTCTTCTCACTGTCTGTCTCGCCAATATCTCGTTATTCGGCAAAATTGCATCTCTAAGGAAAGAGAATATGGGTTGCGCCCATATATGTGTGATTTTCTCTGGTGTAGTCTCACTATCTATTTCCATATTTTCTGCCGACATAACTACCTCGGATTTCTCCATACTCATACTTGCATCAGCTGTCTGTATTTTTGGAAATTCCGGGTTACATTGCTTATCAATTTCCATCGGCACATTATCTTCTCTTGATTTTGCCGGAATAAAGATGGATTCGGACTCTGGTGACGGTGTTATTGATGGCTTCCTTAGGTGCTCTAAGGCGATACCTGGGGGAATTGACTGTCTAGTTGACCCGAGTTTTGACAATGCGTCTGCGGCGTCGTTTTCTGCCTGAGGTACATGGTGAAATTCACATCCTTCGAAGTATCCATTGAGTTTTTGCACATGAAATCTATACAAAGCCATATTATCATCCAACGCATCCCAATTGCCTGAGACTTGCTGTACTACTAGATCTGAATCTCCATAGCATAAGATTCGGCGTATGCCAATCTCTTTTGCCACCTTCAATCCATGGACAAATGCTTCATATTCGGCTACATTGTTTGATGCGGCAAAATGTATCTGCAGCACATATCTCAGCTGATCTCTTTTTGGCGAGGTTAATACTATTCCTGCCCCCAAACCGTTTCTTAGTTTGGAACCGTCAAAGTGCATCGTCCAATAATTCGGATCTGGTAATGGTGGCTCATATTGTACCTCGGCCCAATCTACGAAGAAGTCGGCCACAGCCTGAGATTTGATTGCATCTCTCCTATCGAATTGCGGAGCATAAGGTGACAATTCAATTTCCCATTTTGCTATTCGGCCACTTACATCTTTGTTGCTCAATATGTCGGCTATGGGTGCTTCACAAATCACTTTGATGGGGTGCTCTTCGAAGTAATGTTTAAGTTTATTTGCTGACATGTACACCCCGTAAGCCATCTTCTGATAATGTGGGTAATTTTGTTTTGAGGCTAATAGCACCTCGCTTAGGTAATACACCGGCCTTTGTACTGACTTATCATCTTCAATTCGTTCCACCACGATCACATCGCTCACTACTCTGTTGGTGGCTGCTATGTAGAGTAACATAGGCTCTTTCAATAATGGAGAAGCTAAGACAGGCGCTGTGACCAACATCTTTTTCAATTCATGAAATGCACTGTCTGCTTGTGGAGTCCAAATGAACTTATCCGATTTTTTCATCAGCTGGTAAAGTGGTAGTGCTTTCTCTCCCAACCGACATAAAAATCGGCTGAGCGAGGCTAAACAACCTGTGAAATTTTGTACATCATTTAGACATCTTGGCAATTCCAACCTTTCCACTGCTTTTATCTTAGTTGGGTTGGCCTCTATACCTCGGCTAGATACGAGAAAACCGAGCAATTTTCCCGCTGGCACACCAAATGTGCATTTTTCCGGTTTAAGCTTCATTCGGAACCTTCTCAGGTTCGCGAAAGTCTGCCGAATATCATCCAGTAGTGTTTTGCTTTCTTTGGTTTTGATAACCACATCATCCACATATACTTGTACATTTTTTCCTATTTGGTCATGTAGACATTTTTGCATGCATCTCTGATACGTTGCTCCTGCGTTGCGCAGGCCGAATGGCATGGTGCGATAGTAATAAGCCCTGTACGGGGTAATAAACGCAGTCTTTATTTGATTGGCTGGATTTAACGGTATCTGGTGAAAACCAGAATACGCGTCTACAAATGATAATAGTTCACAACCAGCGGTCGAATCAATGACTTGGTATATTCTAGGTAAAGTAAAAGGATCTTTTGGACACGCCTTGTTCAGGTTCGTGTAATCGATACACATTCGCCATACAATTGCTACATTTGGATCATCCTTCTTCTTTTCTACTAGCACCGGGTTGGATAGCCAATCCGGATACATCACCTCCATGATGAACCCGGCCGCAAGGAGCCGAGCTATTTCATCCCCTACTATTTTTCTCCTGTCTTCGGCCAAGCGGCGGAGAGTTTGCTTCACCGGCCTTGCTCCTGGTCTTACATTCAGAGAGTGCTCAGCCAACTCCCTCGGCACACCTTGCAGATCCTGAGTTGACCATGCAAAGGTATCCCGATTCTCACGGAGGAAGTTGGTGAGCTCGCTTTCCTATTTAGGATCTAGGCCGACACCAATAGTGACGGTGCGCTCTGGGAATTGCTCATCTATCTGGAATTTCTTTGTTTCTTTAGTCGGCTGAAAGGAGACACTTCCATGTGGGTTGGCTAACGCCGGCATATTCAGCTGTGCCGACTGAGCGAGGGCTGCTACCTCTTGAATCCTTCTTTTTTCCCTTTCTATTACCAATGATTCGGCCAGATTCGACCCGACAGAAGCACATTCCATTGACTTCCTGTAATCCCCTGCAACTGTTATCACCCCTTGTGGTTCGGGTAACTTCATTTTCAGGTAAGTTATGTGGCAGCTGCCCATGAATTTGGCCAATGCTGGCCGTCCGAGTAGAGCATGATAACAACTCTCTAGATCCACCACTTCAAACTCCAAATTTTCTGCTCTGCAGTTATCTCTTGTGCCGAATAACACATCCACTCGAACCTTTCCAATGGGTTCGCATGAAAGCCCTGGAACTATCCCATGGAATGTGGTCCTCGTGGATTGCAGCATGTTTTGCGATATTCCGAGTTTATGCATTGTATCTTTGTACATGATATTGATACTGCTTCCATTGTAATTGAGCACTTTTGAATATTTTACATTAATGCTCGGTCCGACAAACGTCGGATCCAACACAAGTGCATATGACCCCGGACTCGGCATTATCTTGGGGTGATCCTTTATTCTCCAAGTTATTTCTTGATCCGACCAAGACACATATCTTGGTACTGCCGGCATAACTGCATTTCTTCCATATGCCGGCGCTGTACACTCTGCTTGTCTTGCTGTTCTGTTGTGAACACGCAGTACGACTGATGATGTTTTCTGTAATCATTGCGTCCATTGTTTCCTGGATTTGTCCTTCCATCCGGACCTTGGTTCATCACTTGATGTAGCGCATCCCTCCGGTCCGAGTTTTCATACCTCAGAGGAGGAGGTGGTAACATCAGTTGCTGTGCATTTTCTCCAGTCAACTGTGGCTGATGTTGCTGATGTTCCTGGAGAGGTGCTGCCTGTATGCCTGCGGGGTTACCCATTGCATTTTTCATCCATGCACATTGGCGGGTTGTATGGTTGGCCGGCCTAGCCGGGTTTGATGTGTGAAACTTACACGGCTGATCTAACATAGACTCAAACGTGTACTTTGGCCTCTCCTGCCATTGCTTCTTTTGCTCTAGTGTCCACTATCTTTTTTCCTTCATTCCTTGGTGTCCATTGTTGAGGACCATTCTTTTGCCGTTGATTACTTCCGTGACTCGGCTGATCTTGCACTACTGCTGCCACCTGAGTTGAACCATATCTATGATCCGGTCTCTCTTCTCTTCTTCTTCCTCTGAAGTCATTGCGCCTGGATGACCCGGCCGCGTCTCTTGCATATTGATCTTGATGTTCCCGATGATCTGCCGACATTAACTCTGGTTGCGTCGGATCCCCCAGTGCATAGGAGTCCGCTATTCTGATGGTTTCTGCCAATGTGGTTGGCATATCTCTTTGCAGTCGCTGCCATAGCACACTGGCATAACGGCATCCTTGAGCGAACCAAGCTATTGCTTGTGATTCTATAACTCCCTCACACGAATTTCTCAAGTTACACCACCGAGTTAAGAATTCTCTGTCTGTCTCATTCGGCCTTTGCTTGCACATGGCTAGCTGCTGCGGCCTGTTCGGTCTCTTGTAAGTACTGGTAAAGTTGCTAACAAACATTTCTTCGAAATCCAACCAACAGTTGATGCTTCCTGCTGGCAAGTTATTCAGCCATACTCTTGCTGGTCCCTCCAACATTTGCGGGACATATCGCACTGCCCATCGTAAGTTTCCACTAGCTATTTTTACAGCAGTGGCATAATCAATCAACCAATCCTGTGGTTTAGTGCTCCCATTGTATGTTTTTGTGCCTCTTGCCAGCTGGAAGTTCGGCACAGGCGGCTCGCCCATGATCCGAGGTCCGAAGCATGCCGGACCTGGTGGACCTTGTTCTTCTAGCAATTCGGACCGGTATAGCCGGTCTAGCTTTACTCTGGCATCATTTGACGGCAAATCTCTGTACAGAATTCTCTGCTCCATTCCATAGTGGTTATTTCCACCACGAATCGCATATTCCATCTCGGAATAACCATCATTGTATCTTTCATTCACCTGATTGTGGCGAGTTGGTCTCACTTCTCTTTCCTGCCGCGGTTCATGTCTCGGCTGTGGGTTGAGTGGGGGTTCTCTCCTTCCTTCGACCGGGGTATTGTTCTCTTGATTCCCTCTTCCGGGTTCTCCTCTTCCAAGATCTCCATTGCCTCGGCTTCCGTTGCCTTTCTCAGCACGGCCGGGGTTTCTCTCGCCACTGTTACCTCGGCTTCCATTGCCTCTGTTCTCGTTTGCTTTTCCGGCTATCGCCGGATCAATGGAACAATTTGCTTGTTTCTCTTTCCCGAAGTTACCGCTCTGTCCTTTCGTGCATTGTTTCCGGGTGAAGATGTTGCTGCCACAGATAAGGCAGGTGTTGCTCCAGCCGAGTGAACCATTCGCGAGGCCCTTGGACTCGCTGGGTCTGCTCTGAGCATTTCTTCATTCTGCTGGTTCGCAATGCACACCAGCTCATTCAATCTTTCTTGCTGTTTCTGCCGGGCTTAGCCGGTCAATCCTTCTAGCTCTAATGCTACGGCATTTGTCGCTCTCAGGTTCTTTGCCGGGGTACTGTACCTCGGCAAGCCTAGATCAACTGATTCTGCCTTATGAGCATCATGCTCCTTGTTGATATCATCTATGAGGTTCTTTCCTCTTAATCTCAACTCGTCAGCCCGCTCGGGGGTGACGTCGAGCTTGTTTGCCCTGGCATATTCTCGCAGGGTCCTGTTCAAGGACTCCCGCAAGGCCGACACCTTTTTTGCCTCTACCAGCACCTTTTTCCTGGTTTCTTCCAACTCAGCCTGAGCATTTGCCGGATCAAGTATCGGCGCTACAGGTGTAGTTAGATTATCTATAGTTGCCTGAAGAATGTTTTCTGGTCTTTCCAGAGGTGGCCCTCTTATCCTTGGTGCCTTTGGGGTTGTCTCCTGCACCTCGGCCTGGTCGGCCGCTGAAGGGATTACCTCGGTGGGTTGTGGAGCTGTCTGCCTGGGCGCGACCTCCACGCCCGCCGCCGGGTCTCTGCTCGATCCGACGCCTGCTACTCCCGCCTGCACCCCGGCTGCGACCATCACCTCGACGCTGCTGACAGGGCGCGCACCGCGCGGACTGCTCGCGGCGCTAAGGGGAGGTTCTCCTGCAACAATAACTTGGTGAGGATAAATGCCGGAGATGTCAACGCCGACGTAAATCTGGTGCATGCCCAAGTTGATGAAGACTCCATTGCACGGAGGAGTTTTTCCCTTGAAGCTGCCTGCGTTGTCGCTGACGTAGTCACAGAGATCTAGTCTCCGGACTAAGCCAGAGACAATGCGCTCGCCAGTGTTGATGAAGTTTCCCGTCCGGATCATGACTCCAGCTAGCACCGCTGCTGGCCCCATGGTGGGCGCCAACTGTCGTGGTGGTGGCACGACAGATGCCATGGGTAGGCTAAAGTATGGGGCCAATGGATGCTAGAGGGATCTGGGGAGGGAAGATGCAGTTGATTCTACACACAAAAGACTAAGACAAAGATCTTTATTTCTCCTTCCTTGGGCTACAAGTGCTCCTTGAGCTGTATGCAAGGAGAAAGGAAGAACTTTACCAGCCTAACGGTACTCAATGAGCCGATGCCCTCCTCAGGATCCAGGCCTCCCCTTATAAAGGAGAGCCTTGGGTTCCTTTAGGGCTGACGTGGCAAGCATATTCTAGGAATATGCTTGTCCCAATATAGTAGTTCGGTGGCCTCCTTTCTCTGTCGCTCCTCTAATGACGACAAGGTTCCAGAGGGCCCCTCCTGTGCGCCTCGGGCTTCAGGACTGTCATCTCCGTGACCTCCTTCTGCCCCTCTGTCGCTCTGCTCCTTTGTCCCTAGTGCTTGGCTCTGCTCATATTCTCCCTAGCCTATGACTAGAGTTTGACTTTAGGCTTCTCCTTCTTCTGCAATCTTCGTATCATTCGGCCCCACCTCGCGTAACTCGGCTCGTCCTTCACCTGCTTTAAGATTATTTGGTCCTACCCGGCCGACTCATACAGTACTTCGGCCGGGTAATGCCTTGCTATTATCATTGGGGTCCTGCCCCTTTCATACCTCGGCCGATATCTACTTGATTCGGCCGACTAAGACGGTAACTCGGAAACTGGACGGGGAACGTCCTTCCATCTTTCCCCGTCTTTACCCTATCCGAGGTTACCTCCCCAACATGAGGGTTACCTAGGGATTAGGCCTAGGCTAGATCTCTTTGTGTATTTCTTCACCGTCAAGCGCGAAGCTGGGGCCAGCAAGGATGAACTTAGAAATTGTGGCCGGCAGTTCCCCGACATCGTCGGCCACGAGTCCTGCAAGAACTGGCAGCGTACTTACTTCTATGGCCCAGATATCCCTCTGGCCGGACGAGAAGTAACATACCCGGACTTCGTCGATGGACCGCCGTCGAAACTTCGACATGGAGATCCCAGGCCTCCCTTCCCTCTGAAATCGACACTTCCCGCGCTATAAGGCGGATAGAGTGGTTCGTAGAGACGGGTTTGACCGGCTTGGACCTAGCCATGTGCTGGTTCATCAGGCGAATCCAGCCTCTACAGCACCGCTCGAAGCTGATGCACGAGTATACCAGCGATAAAAGGGGTAGCCTCCGCATCTCCGTGGACAATTTTTCGAGCGACTCCGTCAAGCTTCGTCTCAAGGACATCGTCAAGGTGAAAGACAAGAAGCGTGGCTTCACCATCACCTACGACATGTTCGTAGAGAGCAAGTTCCCAAAGGTAACTGTTTATTTTCCGTGTTTGACATATACTCCAGTTCTTCCGTCTAGCCATTACCATCTTGTCTAACAAAGTATCTTCTCACTTAACAGCTTAGCGATCTAGAGGAGGACATCATGGATCCTCAAATCTATGATCCAAAGATGAAGGAAGTCACTGTCGTGTCCGACGATGATGCTCCGTTGGCGCGAAAGCGGAAGAGCTCCACCTCTGACGCTGCCGACGGAGGCAAGAAGAAGAAGACAGAGGGTGGAGCCTCCAAAAATACTACCGCCGCCCTAGAGGCGGAGAAAAGAAAGATTACCGGGATCCCCTTTGCCAAAGCACCCCCTCTTGTGTAAGTTTCTTTCTCTCCGACATTTTCTATTTGTCTGTCTTATTCCTGTACTTATGCATTTTGCACGTTTCAGGAAGAAAGCCACGACCAGCTTGAAGAAGACCTCCAAAACATCGAGGGCTTCTAGAACCATCAAGGACATGCTGCATCGCGACGCATATCCCACCATCGCCCCTGTCACTCCTATCGTCAAGCCTTCCTCCGCTCCGACAAGCTCACAAGCTAAGGAAGCATCTGGCCCTTCCGCCATGGAAGTGGACTCAGGTGCCTCTACCGATATTGTTGTTGTCGGCAAGCAGGCGACGCAAGAGAGTGCCGCATACCAAATGGCTGAAGCTCCGGCTAAGGATGCTATCGGTAGCGGTAAGGCGGTGGTGGAAGCTGGTACTTTTGCCGTAGGCGGCACCCCCGCACCCAAGAAAACCATAGAATATCCAAAGGTAGTCTATCCGGTACTTACACCGGCTAGCACTGCTCTGGTTCCTGGTGCAGCGCCGACATCTCCGACGTGCGGTCTAGAGGAGCTCCTCCGACAAGCAGAGATCTTGCAAGGAAACAACGTATCCTTTGGCAAGCTGCTGGCCGAGAGTGCCACCAACCTCAAGATTATTGCACTTGTAAGTTTTATTTGCCTTTTGCATTTCATATGAGTATCCCACTTTAGCCCCCGAGGATTTAGACGGAAAAAGCATAGGTCTTTGCGTCTAGATGCTCTAAGAGTGACTAAGCCAGAAAACTTCTCACTGTAGCCCCAAGCATATTGGTGGAATGAATTATTCCGACTAGATGCTTTAAGAGTAGCATACGCAGTGTTTATAAATTTCAATACTATAGCCCCCAAGCCTCTAGTTGTAACTGAATTAGTTCTGACTAGATGCTTTTAAAGAGAAGCTAAGCATACATCCGAGTTAAAAACTTCATACTGTAGCCCCCAAGCTTCTAATCGAGAACTGAATTAGTTCAGACTAGATGCTTAAAGAAAGACTAAGCATATTGCTAAGTTAAAAAACTCTCGCTCTAGCCCCCGAGCGTCTAGGTGGAAATTTTCTGGCTAGATGCTCCAAGTAGACCAAACAACGTTTAACTTTTATTTTTTCCATAGAGCAAGAATGCTCGGAGGGGCATGGCCAACGACAAGTACTAGAAGATGCGCGCGGACTTGGAAGCCGAAAAGGGTAAAACTGCCTTCTTGAAGGAACAGATCATCAAGAGCAAGCGTCTGTTTTCCTTTCTTTTTCATATTCCGACTTAAACTTGTGTATTCTCCGAGTACTCACTGTGTACTTTGCTGTCTCCGACTTGCAGAAAACATTGCCAAGGCTAAGGATATTGTTGAGCAATCCAAGCACATTCAAGAGCTGGATAGCGAGAACAAGATCCTTAAGCAGGAGAGGAAGGACATGCTGAAAATGCATGAGGAATCAATGAAAGCCCTGCAGGATTCCGCCACCGAGGAGATGAACCGCTTGAAGGATGAGATCTCGATTTTAAGAGATCAAAAGAAAGATGCCGATGAGCAGAATCAACGCCATCATGAGGTGTACAAGCTCCTCCAACAAGAACGGGACTCCTTGGCGGATACCCTCTGGCAAGCTGAGGCTACCATCTTCAGTAAGCGATTCTCCGTCTTGGATTTCTGTAGTCTAGATACTTTGAATTTTTGAACTCATGTGCTCCTTGTCAGAATTTGCAGCTCCTATGGGTTTAACCCGGTCGCCTCCTCCAGCAAAGGAATGCATGGTTCTTGCCGACAACTTCATCAACACCGCCATCGTGCAAGCCAAAGCGATTGCCAAGCCCCTCCAAATCAGTATCAAGGCATCGGACTCTGTGGCGAAGTTCTCGGAGATCCTGCGCCGAGCCCCCGAGCGTATCACAAGCTAGAAAGCTTCATGTGCATGGGCCGGTGCAAGGATGGCATTGTCCATGGTTAAGGCACACTACGAGGATGCCGACATCGACACGGTAACCTCTGGCATTCCTGACGTAGATGACGATGGCAAGGAGATAAACCATGAGTCCATCTTGTCGTCACTCGCGGTTTATGACACCAGAGTTGCCGAGTTAGTCGACGTCAACGTCTTCGTGCCGATGAATACCATCGACGGCGGCAACCAAAGCTCCTCCGAGTCTCTTCGCACTGCCGACTTCGAGGGTGATTCTCCTGCTGCCGATGACGCTGCTTCCAAGTCACCTGCGTCAAAGGAATGAAAAACAACTTGTAATATTTGTTTCATCTTTGATGCGTATGCGGAAAAAACTATGTATTAACTTAAGGCGGAAAACAATGATGTATGTCCTGCTACTTAAGAACTAGTTTCCAGCATGTATATATTTTCAAGCAAGTGCTGGCTTATCCATTACTTTGGTTCTTATGCTTGACGTTTCATGAGTTGGAAGACTCGTTGTCGGAACCATGCGCTCAGGCGATGATACCCAATGGCACCGTCAATAACCTAAGCACAAAATCGCCGACAATAAGTGCCAAAAGTCACTACTCCAGAATCCACATAAAAATGACAAAGAACGTGTAGAACAGAAAACTTAAGCTAACACCCGTAGGTGGAATTTTCACAAGTGCAATCACAAAGCTTGTGCATAAAGGTTTTATATGATCCAAAAATGAACAGTAAAGGAGGTAAAAGACTCAGAAATATGAGTGAACCAAAGAGCTTTATTTCATTGATCATATAAGAGGTACACAATTAGATAAAAAATGCTAAGTGTAGAAAGGACGTAGCTGTGCTATGTTCCATGGCCGATCAAGCTCCGGGTAGTCATCATCTGGGACATGTCGCTTACGCTTATGATCCTCGTTGGGTCTATCCTTCAGTTCACGATTGTCAATGAGGTAGTAAGACCCATTGAGTAGCGCCTTGCTTATGATGAACAGTCCTTCCCATGGCGGGGATAATTTGTGTGACTTCTTCTTATTAATTCGGAGCACCAAATCCCCCTCTTTAAACGAGCGATGCCGGACGCGGTGACTATGGTATCTGCGTAGCTTCTGCTGGTAGATGGCGGATCTTTGGCATGCCAAAATGCGCTCCTTCTCGAGAAGGTCCACATCTTGGCGTCTGGATTCTTCAGCGTCATCTTCGCCGTAGGCGGCGACTCTTGGTGCATCGTGAAGTATGTCGGAAGGTAGGATGGCTTCTGCTCCATATACCATGAAATAAGGGGTGTAGCCGGTGGATCTGTTGGGTGTAGTTCATAAACTCCACAGTACAGATGGCAATTCTTCCGCCCAGGCTCCAGCTACTCTATGTAGCGGTGCCTCAAGACGTGGCTTGATTCCCTGCAGAATTAATCCATTGGCTCGCTCAACCTGACCATTGGATTGTGGATGTGCCACAGATGCGAGGTCAAGTCGGATGCCCTTCTCCCAACAATAAGCCTCCACTTCTCCAAGTGACAAGTTGTTGCCGTTGTCGGTGATAATGCCATGTGGGAGATCAAATCTCACCACTAAATCCCGGACAAACCTGAGGGCAGTTGCTCCATCAAGCTTTCTAATGGGTTTAGCTTCTATCCATTTGGTGAATTTATCAAGTGCTACTAGCAGATGCGTAAACCCACATGGTGCCGTTTGCAACGGTCCCACCATGTCTAGCCCCCAGACTGCAAACGGCCAAGTTATTGGTATTGTTCGCAATTCTTCAGCAGGAACATGTGGTTGTCGGGCATAATACTAGCATCCCATGCACGTCTCAACCAGCTTGTCGGCGTCCGCCTTCGCGGTCAGCCAGTAGAATCCTTGCCGGAAGGCTTTCGCGACCAACGATCGAGGAGCGGCGTGATGCCCGTAATCTCCGAGATGGATTTCGCGTAGGATCTCAATACCTTCTAGCTGGGAAACACACTTTAGGTATACACCAGTAGTGCTCCTTTTGTAGAGTTGTCCATTGATTATGGTATAACCCTTTGCTCGTCGTACTATTTGCCGTCTTTTGACCTTGTCGTCGAGCAAAGTTCCGTGTTCGAGATATTTCATGAATAGTTTTGTCCAAGACGGAGGGACCTTTGCCACCATGTGGACAAAAGAGTCAGCTCTATCCGGGTTGTCGATGTCGGCTCCCTTCACGGATGGTGTTCGCAGATGCTCTCGGAAAACTCCTAGAGGAATTCGTTTGCGCCCTGATCCAAGCTTAGACAGCAGATCAACCGTCTCGTTTTGCTCCCTAGGTACATACTTGACTTCGTAGCCCAAGAAGCTCTTGGATATCTCGTCCACTTCGTCTCGATATGCCGCCATCATAGGGTTCTGCGCATTCCAGGTGCCAGCCACCTGCTGGGCAACCAAGTCGGAATCTCCACAGCAAACTATGCGCTTGATGCCAATATCCTTGGCTACGTGTAATCCGTGAATGAGTGCTTCATACTCCGCCATGTTGTTCGTAGCCTCGAAGTGGATTTGCAGAACGTAGTGTAGCTTGTCTCCAGTTGGTGACTATAGCAATACACCAGCCCCTGAGCCGTTGAGAAGCTTTGATCCGTCAAAGTGCATCACCCAGTACTCTGGTTCCGGCAACGGAGTAGCATCTGGCATCTCCGTCCAATCCGCGATAAAATCCGCCAAGGCTTGTGACTTGATAGCGTCGCGTCTCTTGTAGGTGATCTCGAAGGCGGCAAGCTCAATGCCCCACTTTGCTACCCTTCCCGTAGCATCGCCGTTGTTGATAATGTCGGACAGTGGGGTTTTGCTCACCACTGTGATTGGGTGCTCCTGAAAGTAATGCCTCAGCTTCCGAGAAGCAAGGAATACTCCATAAGATATCTTCTAGTAGTGCGGGTAACGCTACTTGGACTCCGTCAAGACCTCGCTCACATAGTAAACTGGTCGTTGAACTCCGTGCTCATAGCCTGGTTCCTTCTGCTCTACTACGACGACGATGCTGATTACCCGGTTGGTTGCCGCCATGTAGACTAACAGGGGCTCTCCAGGCTCGAGTGATGCAAGGATGGGCGCTGAGGAAAGAGTCTCCTTGAGCTGCTTCAATGCTGCATCTGCTTCGTCCGTCCAAGTGAATTTGTCCGCCTTCTTCAGCAACTTGTACATCCACAGGGCCTTCTCTCCAAGTCGGCTAACGAACCGACTAACTGCTGCAACACAACCTGTTGGTCGTTGAATGTCCTTTAGGCATGTCGGACGGTTTATGTTTAAGATGGCCTTGATTTTGTCCGGGTTGACCTCGATTCCATGCTGGGAAACGATGAAACCCAACAATTTGCCGGCTGGAACCCTGAAGACGCACTTCTTAGGGTTAAGAATCATGTTGTATTTCCAGAGATTATCAAAGGTTTCTTTTAAGTCGGAGATTAAGTCATTTGACTTTTTAGACATCACCGTTATATCGTCCACATAGGCGTGAATGTTCCGACCAATTTGATCGTGCAGGAAACATTGCATTGTCCGCTGGTACTTAGCACCTGCGTTTTTTTATCCCAAAGGGCATCGTAACATAGCAAAATGTGTCGTATGGGGTAGTGAACGAAGTGGCCAATTGGTCCGACTTCCTCATCTTGATCTGGTGGTATCCTAAATATGCATCGAGAAAACACAAAAGTTCCGAGCCAGCCGTCGAGTCATTGACTTGGTCAATGTGAGGCAAAGCAAATGGATCTTTGGGGCATGCTTTGTTCAAGCCGGTGTAATCAACGCACATTCTTAATTCATTGGTTCCCTTTTTGGGAACAAGTACAGGATTGGCCACCCATTGGGTGTGAAGGACTTCCCGAATAAAACTAGCCTTAAGTAACCTAGCTATCTCTTTGCCAATGGCGTGTCTCTTCTCATATCCAAAGCATCATAGAGGTTGTTTCACTGGTTTGCATTTTGGATCAATGTTTAAGCTGTGCTCGGCAAGTTCCCTAGGTACACCTTTCATGTCTGCAGGCTGCCAGGCAAAGATGTCCCTATTCTCACGGAAGAACTCGACGAGCATGCTTTACTATTTGGGATCTAGGTTCGTCCCAATGGCGGTGGTCTTAGAGGCATCGCCTACCACAAGTTCCACCTGCTTGGTCTGTATGGTGGCCTTGAATGCAGGAGCGGAGTCAGAGATCTGCTTCTTCGACGCGGGCATCTCTGAGTCATCGACCTTGTTTTGGATATCTTTGAATTCTTCGCTGTAGAGGACATCTTCCGCGAAGGCTGCTTCATGCGGTGACCCAGCATACCACTGCATGATGTAGTACACTATAGTCGTTGGCATAACACCAATGAAACACCATTCACTAGTATTACATCCCTCAGAGTAGTACAATAGAAACACAGTAGGTCCAAGACATGACTATAGGTTACAACTCAACTCTTTACACAAGATCCAGAGAACACTCTAGGTTAAAGAGAGAGAAAGAAACTTCTTACAAAGAAGAATCAGAAATAAACAACTCCAAAACTATAATACTATTAAGATTAATATTAACTAATGGTCTGGCATTGCTGCTATTGCAATACACTACAGAAATAGGTTCTATGGCTAGAGATTCTATTCTTATCTAATCAGCGACTTCGTCTTCACTTGAGTTTATGTATATGTTGACTTTCTTGACTTCATTGAAGAGCTTTAGCTTTTTATGATGATTCCAGGAGTATGAATTGATGTAGTCATCGTCTGTACTGGCTTTAGAATCTAGCAAGGGTTAAGAAGATACGTTGAGTATGAGCGTACTCAGCAAGTTCACTAGAAAAGGAGTGTTTGATGCACTATATCTACAGCCACAGACCATAGGTCATAGGCAATGCAAGTTTTTGTAAACATTTCTTCAAAGATTGCTTTTATTCTTAAAAGCTATGTCCGTCAGCCTTCACGGGTTTACCAGAACCTTCATGGGGTTCCTTTCCCGCCGCGTTCGCAGCTCCTTCCCGGAACAGGGAGTAACAAGTTATAGTTCTTACACTCTGCAGAGGTGCGTTACTTTACCCATAAGAGATCAAATCCTTGTTGCACAACCGGGCGATCTTTCCCGTCCACACTTCCTATGGTGTTGGCCCCAGAAGACGATCCAAGCCAATCACTGCCCCCTTCGCGACCTCGCATGTCTCCTTGGTGTACACCATGCCCACATATTGAATGAAGGCAATGGTTTGTACAAACCGTTAGATGCCAGAACTATCATGGGACGTTGAGGGTTCCCACCCATATGCTGCATATCCTCTACGAATTACCAATTAATATGCACTCTATGAGTGATAACAGCCACGACCTGCACATCCGGCTACATGCGAGAGGAAGAAGATACAGCTGACTTCTCTGTCCCATTCCAAATCTCATGGTTAACGCGTGATATACAACACAAGAATCACTAGCGACATTGGTTGTTAAGTCCTAGATAATATGTTCCTTTACCACCGGAACTTTCATAATAGGTTATTACCTCATGGTAAATAACCTATAATCATATTATTATGAAAATAGTGTTTTTGGACCTTTTTCAAATGCAGGTGATTATAATACTAGATTTGTAAAATACTTTACAGAAAATAACCAAAGGACATGAGCAAGTGTGAACTTGCCTTTTGTGATTGCAAGATTATGCACTCACAGTCTTCGAGACGACATAAGATCCAATATCTGAAATCTGCATCATTGCTCCGGTAAGGACTAATGTTTAAAGAAGAAATATGCAGTTATGCATAAGTAATGCTATGCATTTTTGTAAAACTCCCAAATTGAATCCCCAATACTTTGAGTGAAGTGAATTCAAGTGATTCTTTTCAGAGTTGGTTTATCTTCAACTTTTACTTTACAAGTAATGACCTTTATAAGGAACTTAAGTGTTAACAATCCAAAATATGTAAGTAAAGTATAAGATGATGTGATTATGGTGAATTGTCATGTGGTGACTATGATAGAAGTCCTTGGGATTGAGTTGTTAAGAGTTGAAGAATTTATTATGAGATTATTCTTTGAAGTGGCAAAAAGAATAACATTTGAAGAAAAGATTTCCTTCCTAAGGTTTAAATAACCCTAATAGCTTTCAGAATATGATTGATAGAATGTGATTAATGTTGCTTATGTTTGCTTGAATAATCTGAATTTGAGATGCCTTATGTCTTAATTGAAATAGACTAAAGTTAATATAAAAACATAAGGTGTGTATTAGAACTATTGTTTATAAGCTTTGAGACTAAAGTTAACTTTAAAAGGGTAAGTAAACTTAAGATGCAATATGTTTTAATCATCCCCATGTTTTAGATTTATGATAGGTATAACTAAGGTGTGTAATTATTCGATTTATATTTAAGTGAATGATTTAGATTATATTTGTTTTGCTTATTAAGAAAATAATATGTATTTATTTAATGGAATTATAATTAGATGATCTTAGTAATTTGTTAGAATTTGAAATTATGTTAATAATGGTTAAAATATAATGATTATTCACCATATTATATAAATGGGTGTTACCCAATGTTCATTTAAAAGGATTCTTAATAAGATTTTCAAAAGAATATTTTAAAGTTAAGAGTTATACTTAAATTTGATTATGAATTTAAGTTATGGTTTGGAATTTAGTACAAAGACACTAATTGCTCAAGGTTTTATAAAAATTGTGATTATTTCTTACTTAACAATTATTTTTAAAGAATTCACAAAATAGGTATTAGATAAGGATTTATTATTTAAAATATTAAAGACTTTTCTAATAAAATATTTAATATTTTTCTAGTGTAATATATTTAATCAAAACCTTGAAAATGAATTTTATTTATTTTTAAGTATTATATTTATTTTTATAAAATTCATCGAACCTTGAAAATGAATTTTATTTATTTTTAAGTATTATATTTATTTTTATAAAATTCATCAAAGAATTAAGTGTCTTTAATTATTTGCTTTATGTTTTATTTGTAAAACTCTAAGTTAGTATTTTTATAAAATAATAGAGTTATTTTGATACTCAAAAATGATTATTTATTTATTTTTAGGGTTTTTGTTTTATTTTATAAAAGTTCATTTAAAATTTAATGGTGTTAATAATTGTTTTACTTTATTTTTATCTTAAACAAATAAGTTTAATTTTTTATTAGGTAGATATTATTTTTGTGAACATTTTGATATACTCTATGTATTTTTAGGATTTTTATTTATTTTTCTACAACTAATATTATATTGAGGCTATCTTGGTAATTATTATTTCCTTTTTCTTTTTTATTTATTTTCTTGATATCAGTCTGGCCCATGGTTGGGCTAAACCAACCCGATCGGTGGACCAAGCCGGTCAAACTGACCCACTCGGTCTAGTGCGTCCTCCTCCTTGCTCGAATCCCTCTCTCTCTCTCTCTCTCTCTAGGCGACCCCCTGGTGCCGCCGCCATTCCTTGATCATGGCCGGCTCCAGCCACCACGACCGCCATCGTGGTGTGAAATGACGCTGTGGATGACGCTGCATCAATGGCCCCAGCTCGATATGATGCTCGAGCCCTCTCTTAGCCGCGCTTCTCTCTCTGATGACTAGGGTTTGCGCTGTTGCCGAGGATGTGGTGCTCCGACGCTCCTCTGGCATCGCCCTGGTGCCTTGGTGCGGAGATGGTGCCGTCTTCCTCACAGTGATCTCTATGAACATGGCTTGGGGCGGGTTGCAGCGCCCTCTGGGTGCTCCCCGTGCCGCCGTGTTCATCCTCGACACCGGCCACTGCTTCCTCTTCACACTCTAGCGAGGACCACATGTATGTTTTCCCCTTTTCACTCTCTGATCTTCTTTTTATTTTTTTGTAATTAACCATATCTAGGGTTGATTCCCTTGTTAAAATGTTCTGGGGTTGAAACAATTTATTCAATGCATCAATTGGTTAGACGATGATACTTTTTGGATCTTGTTCATCGTGAAACTTTCATTGTGCTAGAGGTCTATTGGTCAATTTTAATTTCTGGCAATACTGGGGGTAAAATATGCTGCTGTACTTGTGCTAACTAGATAGGTTTTGGTTACTTTGTAATGAATCTGACTTGCGGGAATGAATGAGGCTAATTGATTGTGCCCAAATTAGCTCCAAATGTCAGAGTAGATGATCCCATTGACTTAGTATTGTGTATTAGGTGTAACTAGATCATGCACAAGCTAATTTTACCCAATAAATATCTATGTGAAATATTTAAGTGTATAGAGCAAACATGTGTTGTAATTTTGACAGGCTTGCTAGACTCTAAATTATTTGCTAGCTCAAATATTGGTTAAATGTATAAGATTACACAATTTGGTAATATTTTTCTACTCTAAATGTGTTCTCGTACTTTTTTGCATGTTCTAGTAGTTCATGATGATGAACCTAATGTAATTAAATGTGCTGGCTGAATCTTGACTATTCTGATTATTTTCTAGTTGTAGCGATAGCAAAAATTATTGGTATGAGTAGATTCTCTACATAGAATTATATTGTGTGCATTAGCAATATGCACACCCAGTTTTCATGTGTACATGATGTTTCCCTAGGTTAACTGGATTTTTATTTCAGGAACAAGTCTAGATGAATTTTATCTACCCATGACGTCTGAAATAGAAGTTTAAATGATCTCTAGTTATTTTATCTAGAGAGATGATTTAGATTAACTTTGAATGGCTTGTAAACCTGAGTTATTTCTGCTGACTTGTTCTGGTGGCATTTGTTACCTGGAGGTTCTTGCTATGGTGCCTCCTTTTGGAGTGTGCACAACAATCTTTCTTGTAGCATGATCTTGAGTAGATATGTGATTATATGTGGTTCAAGTGACCTCTTCTGATTGCCTAGAAATCATCTAGTTGTAGGCCAGTGGAATTTGGTTGCTTATACCATTTGCATAATTATGTTTGTGGCTATCAATCCTTGTGGGATATGACTTGACAAAATTAGATGGTGTATTGGTACATAGGCCCTGCCCATGATGCAAAGGCTGAGGCACTAATTTGGATAGATAAGAACATATATTTATTTATTCTGGTGGCTTTCATTCTCTGTGATGAGCTTTGCATAGCATCTCTATGCAAGCCTGAGAGAAAACTCTCCATCCAATCCTCCTAGATAAAATCTAGTGGAAGGGTAGATGGAGTTAGTTGCTAGGTATTATTTACCTTTTGTTCCCAAATCTTTATGCAGGATATAAGAACAGATGCTGCATGATCTAGTGGTTATTTCTGATGATTTTTTTACCAGCTACTGTAGAGTCAACAAATGATTTGTGCTGGGATTTTGTCTACTCTTGATCAGCTAGATCTTCTTGCTCTTAGGCTTGAAATGCTCCACCTTGGTATGTTGTGGATCCTTCCTTCTTCCTAGGTACTGGCCTGCTCCTCCTCCTCTTGAGCTAGCTTATTATCCTGTCCTGATTTTCTTGGTGCTTCCTGTGGTAAATCCTGATCTAGAAAACCATGTGATATTGGTTGGTGATTTGTGTGGATGGATCAGTGGTAAACTCCTGGTTTTTGGCTTTGTGGTGGAATAAACTTGTGCTGAACTGAGAAGGAGATAGGGGTGGTTGTGTGGGTGTAGATGTACTGGTGTTCTATAGTGGACATTGAGAGTTGGTAACTCTGCTACAGCTGTGCTCTCCCTTTTGAACTCCCTGTGATGATTTTGGTGTTGACAGCACAACACCATGCAGATGTGTGAGCTGCTTCCATGTGTGATGTTGGTTCAGGGAGCCTCCCCCTGTCCAGGTTGCATCTGTGGGATATCTTTGCTAAGGCTGTGCTTGGCTGGTTTGGTATTATCTGATCCTGATCTTTATTTTGAGTTGCCAAGTGTAATTTTTTTAATCTATGCTAATGATGCTCAAAGTTGAAGCTAAAATTTGATAAGAGCAGATCCTATTTTATTTGGTGAAACTTGCCCCTCTCTCAGGCCAGTGATGCACACAGTCTGAGGCCAAATTTTCTGATAAAAACAGATTCTACTCTGGCCCCAATTACTGCTCAGTGATGAACCTCACAGTGCATCACACTGTGTACCTGAGAGCAATACTAACCCCCTCTTTTATTTACTACTAGTTTTGTTTTGCAGATATAAAAGAGGATGAGAAGATACCAGCTTTAGTTTTGGTTTTCTTTCTTTTCTTTCTTTTAACTATTATTGTAATTTCTTTTTCGTTTAAATAATGTAAAGACATTGTATGGTGTTATCTCATTTAGTAAAGTTATTTGTTTTATATTTCTTTTGTAAAGACAATGTAATACTATATAATCTTAATAAAGCTTAATTTTTCTTTCTATTTGTAATCTAAATTCTTGTAATATTCATATCTTGCTTATAATTATGAACTTAGTTCTTATTGTAAATCCTTTTCCTTTTGTTTTTGAATTTCAATTATCTTGTATACTTAGATAATTGTAAATACTGTATCTTAATCATAAATAAGAGTTCACCTTTTATTTATTTTTACAATTTACTTTCCAATTATTATTCCATTTCAAATTCTTTTAGAATTCAAATTCTCCAATTGAATACTCAAATTTGAATTTCCTTCCCCTCAAACACAAAAGTACAATAGAGGTCATGTCGAAATCCATAGCACCTGTCCTGGTGTTTCCATCAGAACAAGAGAGATCTCGATCCCTTTACAACTTCTTTAGTTTTGCGCGAAAATTCTCTGGATTTTCTTATGCATGAATTCAATGCACAAACCTGTGTCCTATATAATTCTAGGTGCTAATCTTGGGATGTTACAGACTCTCCCCCTTAAAATAAACTTCGTCCTCGAAGTTCGCACACTCTTTCGTTTTGGAATGAGGAATTGTCTTATTTTGGTTACGGCATTTCTCAACGCCCTGGTAACCTTAAATGGAAATAATTATATTATTCCATATCCAGATCTTTCCTTGAATCCTCATCATGCTCAACAATCTTTTACTTGGTGTCTCCAATACTCCAAAGTTCCTTTTACTTTACTCCCTTAGGAATATGTCCTTATTATGAACTTCTTAAATTGGGGTCTCTTCTTTAGTTTATTATTCTTATTAGATATCCTAATCCAACTCCTTAACTTGATCATCGAACTTCCTTACTATATTATGCAAAGTCTAGGAAGTCTCAGTAAAACAGGTTTTAAACTTTATTAGTCAATAGTGTGGTCAAAAGACTAATCTTTAATTTGTCATTGTATGAGTTGTACTGGTAATCCTTCCGAATATTGGTTTTGAACACATTTAGTCCAAACCCATTGGAATTTCTTGTTCCTCTATACTTGTCCAACTGGATATGTTTTATTCCCTTTTAAAGGGTCACTTAAGAGTTGTTTCCTCTAGACTTAGTCTATTAAGATTAATCTATTTTATCACCCCTGAGCTTTTGTATTAGCAAGCTTCAGATAATGTTTTCATTATTACCTTAAGTACTTCTCCAACTTCCTTATAATAATTGCCTTAAGGTTTGAATCCTACTTCCTTGAAATAAATTTCGATCTTTCATCCAGACTTACTTCAGAGAGTACCCTTCTGATGATTCCCTGTTAACCTTATAAAAATAAAGCTTACTGTTGTTGTAGGTTAGTCCTTCTTCTCCAACCTTTATTCGGAATGTCAGATAATATTACTTTCATTTCTAATGTTTACTCTCCCCCTTAGGGTTTACTAATAGTCTTCAAATTGTCTACATAGTATTTATTGGCTTTATAATTAGAATATTGGTCTCTATCTAGCTTGTATTCTACCTAGTTAGGGTCTTATGAAAGATTATACGGTGTATCCACACAATTGTGGATCTCCGAAGTGAATCTTTCATCATATTTGTCTTACTATTCGGACATTTTCGCTTTGATGCACATGTCTTCGCGAAGCGTTTTAGAAATTTGTCACTTAATATTTATACTCCTTTAGGTCTTACTTAGTTTAGGACAAATTTTATGCTCTTTATGCAACCATTAAGATGATTGGGTTAACTATGTCAACCAACACCGGCTGTGGACAAGATACCAACTGTGGATCAGAATACCAACTATGGATCAAATACCAGCCGCGGATCATCCTAGGTTGTAGGTATTACCCTATGGCTTCCAACATCCTGATGGCATTCTCTCTGAACTCTCAGATCTTGAATACCACTTTGGTTCCTAAGCTACTTCTATGTACTTATTCATGATACTTCCATGAACTTGGTACTACTACTCCATTACTTCTTAGCAATATCACCTACTTTGATTGAACCTTAATTCCTCACTTCTTGTTGCTCCTTGTACTTCCTACATTAATCTTCCTTCTTATTGATGTTTAATAATTATCTGAACTTGATACATCCTTCAAATTAGATTGATACTCCTCATACTTGGCTTTACCCTTCATGTAGGTCTTCATTTTTGTCTTTGGAACTCGTCACTCCCTTACACGAATTCCCATTCCTCTCTAGGTCTATAACATCAAGTAGTAACTGGATGTTACAACATGCATTTGTACACTGAGTCAAACTTCATGTACAGATCTAGTCAATCAAGAAGATCCAAGAAAAACAAATAAATCCAAATGTGGTACATATAACACACAATATTCTAAGCCCAGAACATAGTAGTTGAGTATAGTATCTCTAGAATTCAGGCTTAGTTGTGTAGTATATGACACCTCCTCGTATAGGTTTACATCGTGATACTTAGCACATAGGGTTAAACTATTCTTTGTCTCAACATTTAACCAAATTGCTCAATTGCAATAGGATAATCTTAAACAAAGTGGTCTCAATTTGGTTTTTTTGACTAACCTTTTGTCTCACCTTTTGCAATGATTAACTATGACCAACCTCTCTTATTTAGTAACTAACCTCACATGATCACTCCAAATGACTAATTAGTTTCTATTGAACCCCTAAAATTGAATTTTATCCGGAGTTATGACACTTATGAATTCTATCCTAGTTCTACCATGCTATTTGCTTACTTCTACTCCGAGATAATTTACTAAGTTTTTGTCATATTTATACTTATATCATGGTTTCGGAGCTAATCTCACCATGATATTATTATGTTCTACCTATTCATCATGATTTAAAAGCTAATCTCACCATGATGACTTTACTTATCATAGTATGATCATTGATCTTTAACATAATTTCACTCCTTCATGTTGAATTCTTAAATGAATACCACATGATTTACTAGCCAATACAACTATACATACTCTAATGGTCTTCATTATGTTGTCTTTGGTTATCAACTAACACTAAGATTCCACTGTCTTACATGAATTCTAAGGTTGGGCTACCCCATTAAGACTACTTCAATTGATGTCTTACACTTTCCTACAATATCTTGGTGGTTTATGTCTCCCTCGGAAGACACTAAAGAGCACTATACTTGAGAAAAGATAAAATAATTACTACTAAGAAAGAATGACTTAAGCATTTGACTTAGGTGTGACAAGGTTATCCTCAAGTGGATACTCATCACAAGTCATATCAATATTTGGTTTAGATGGGATGGCTTCTATAGTCACTATCCAACCTACAGATATTCCTAAAAGGGTTTTAATCCTAAGGTCAAAGCATATGCTCTAATACCAACTGCGGTGACCCAGCATACCACTTCATGATGTAGTACACTATAGTCGTTGACATAACACCAATGAAACACCGTTCACTAGTATTACATCCCTCAGAGTAGTACAACAGAAACACAGTAGGTCCAAGACATGACTATAGGTTACAACTCAACTCTTTACACAAGATCCAGAGAACACTCTAGGTTAAAGAGAGAGAAAGAAACTTCTTACAAAGAAGAATCAGAAATAAACAACTCCAAAACTATAATACTATTAAGATTAATATCTTAACTAATGGTCTGGCGTTGCTGCTATTGCAATACACTACAGAAATAGGTTCTATGGCTAGAGATTCTATTCTTATCTAATCAGCGACTTCGTCTTCACTTGAGTTTATGTATATATTGACTTTCTTGACTTCATTGAAGAGCTTTAGCTTTTTATGATGATTCCAGGAGTATGAATTGATGTAGTCATCGTCTGTACTGGCTTTAGAATCTAGCAAGGGTTAAGAAGATACGTTGAGTATGAGCGTACTCAGCAAGTTCACTAGAAAAGGAGTGTTTGATGCACTATATCTATAGCCACAGACCATAGGTCATAGGCAATGCAAGTTTTCGTAAACATTTCTTCAAAGATTGCTTTTATTCTTAAAAGCTATGTCCGTCAGCCTTCACGGGTTTACAAGAACCTTCATGGGGTTCCTTTCCCGCCGCTTCGTAGCTCCTTCCCGGAACAGGGAGTAACAAGTTATAGTTCTTACACTCTGCAGAGGTGCGTTACTTTACCCATAAGAGATCAAATCCTTGTTGCACAACCGGGCGATCTTTCCCGTCCACACTTCCTATGGTGTGGGCCCCAGAAGACGATCTAAGCCAATCACTGCCCCCTTCGCGACCTCGCATGTCTCCTTGGTGTACACCATGCCCACATATTGAATGAAGGCAATGGTTTGTACAAACCGTTAGATGCCAGAACTATCATGGGACGTTGAGGGTTCCCACCCATATGCTGCATATCCTCTACGAATTACCAATTAATATGCACTCTATGAGTGATAACAGCCACGACCTGCACATCCGGCTACATGCGAGAGGAAGAAGATACAGCTGACTTCTCTGTCCCATTCCAAATCTCATGGTTAACGCGTGATATACAGCACAAGAATCACTAGCGACATTGGTTGTTAAGTCCTAGATAATATGTTCCTTTACCACCGGAACTTTCATAATAGGTTATTACCTCATGGTAAATAACCTATAATCATATTATTATGAAAATAGTGTTTTTGGACCTTTTTCAAATGCAGGTGATTATAATACTAGATTTGTAAAATACTTTACAGAAAATAACCAAAGGACATGAGCAAGTGTGAACTTGCCTTTTGTGATTGCAAGATTATGCACTCACAGTCTTCGAGACGACATAAGATCCAATATCTGAAATCTGCATCATTGGTCCGGTAAGGACTAATGTTTAAAGAAGAAATATGCAGTTATGCATAAGTAATGCTATGCATTTTTGTAAAACTCCCAAATTGAATCCCCAATACTTTGAGTGAAGTGAATTCAAGTGATTCTTTTCAGAGTTGGTTTATCTTCAACTTTTACTTTACAAGTAATGACCTTTATAAGGAACTTAAGTGTTAACAATCCAAAATATGTAAGTAAAGTATAAGATGATGTGATTATGGTGAATTGTCATGTGGTGACTATGATAGAAGTCCTTGGGATTGAGTTGTTAAGAGTTGAAGAATTTATTATGAGATTATTCTTTGAAGTGGCAAAAAGAATAACATTTGAAGAAAAGATTTCCTTCCTAAGGTTTAAATAACCCTAATAGCTTTCAGAATATGATTGATAGAATGTGATTAATGTTGCTTATGTTTGCTTGAATAATCTGAATTTGAGATGCCTTATGTCTTAATTGAAATAGACTAAAGTTAACTATAAAAACATAAGTGGTGTATTAGAACTATTGTTTATAAGCTTTGAGACTAAAGTTAACTTTAAAAGGGTAAGTAAACTTAAGATGCAATATGTTTTAATCATCCCCATGTTTTAGATTTATGATAGGTATAACTAAGGTGTGGAATTATTCGATTTATATTTAAGTGAATGATTTAGATTATATTTGTTTTGCTTATTAAGAAAATAATATGTATTTATTTAATGGAATTATAATTAGATGATCTTAGTAATTTGTTAGAATTTGAAATTATGTTAATAATGGTTAAAATATAATGATTATTCACCATATTATATAAATGGGTGTTACCCAATGTTTATTTAAAAGGATTCTTAATAATATTTTTAAAAGAATATTTTAAAGTTAAGAGTTATACTTAAATTTGATTATGAATTTAAGTTATGGTTTGGAATTTAGTACAAAGACACTAATTGCTCAAGGTTTTATAAAAATTGTGATTATTTCTTACTTAACAATTATTTTTCAAGAATTCACAAAATAGGTATTAGATAAGGATTTATTATTTAAAATATTAAAGACTTTTCTAATAATATATTTAATATTTTCTAGTGTAATATATTTATTCAAAACCTTGAAAATGAATTTTATTTATTTTTAAGTATTATATTTATTTTTATAAAATTCATCAAAGAATTAAGTGTCTTTAATTATTTGCTTTATGTTTATTTGTAAAACTCTATGTTAGTATTTTTATAAAATAATAGATTTATTTTGATACTCAAAAATGATTTTTTATTTATTTTTAGGGGTTTTGTTTTAGTTTATAAAATTTCATTTAAGATTTAATGGTGTTAATAATTGTTTTACTTTATTTTTGTTTTAAACAAATATGGTTATATTTTTATTAGGTAGATCTTATTTTTGTGAAAATTTGATATACTATATGTATCTTTAGGATTTTTATTTATTTTTCTACAACTAATATTATATTGAGGCTATCTTGGTAATTATTATTTTCTTTTTATTTATTTTCTTGATATCACTTTACCTTGGACCCACCAGTCAGTCTGGCCCATGGTTGGGCTAAACCAACCGGATCGGTGGACCAAGCCGGTCAAACCGACCCACTCGGTCTAGTGCGTCCTCCTCCTTGCTCGAATCCCTCTCTCTCTCTCTGGGCGACCCCCTGGTGCCGCCGCCGTCGTTCCTTGATCATGGCCGGCTCCGGCCACCACAGCCGCCATCGTGGTGTGAAATGACGCTGTGGATGACGCTGCATCAATGGCCCCAGCTCAATTTGATGCTCGAGCCCTCTCCTAGCCGCGCTTCTCTATTTGATGGCTAGGGTTTGCGCTGTTGCCGAGGATGTGGTGCTCCGACGCTCCTCTGGCGTCGCCCTGGTGCCTTGGTGAGGAGATGGTGCCATCTTCCTCACAGTGATCTCTATGAACACGGCTTGGCGCGGGTTGCAGCGCCCTCTGGGTGCTCCCCGTGCCACCGTGTTCATCCTCGACGTCGGCCACTGCTTCCTCTTCACACTCTAGCGAGAACCACAGGTATGTTTTCCCCTTTTTACTCTCCGATCTTATTTTTCTTTTTTCTTGTAATTAACCATATCTAGGATTGATTCCCTTGTTAAAATGTTCTGGGGTTGAAACATTTTATTCAATGCATCAATTGGTTAGACGATGATACTTTTTGGATCTTGTTCACCGTGATACTTTGATTGTGCTAGAGGTCTATTGGTCAATTTAATTTCTGGCAATACTAGGGGTAAAATATGCTGCTATACTTGTGCTAACTAGATAGGTTCTGGTTACTATGTAATGAATCTAACTTGCGGGAATGAATGAGGCTAATTGATTATGCCCAAATTAGCTCTAAATATCAGAGTAGATGATCCCATTTACTTAGTATTGTGTATTAGGTGTAACTAGATCATGCACAAGCTAATTTTACCCAATAAATATGTATGTGAAATATTTAAGTGTATAGAGCAAACATGTGTTGTAATATTGACAGGCTTGCTAGACTCTAAATTATTTGCTAGCTCAAATATTGGTTCAAATGTATAAGATTACACAATTTGGTAATATTTTTCTACTCTAAATGTGTTCTTGTACTGTTTTGCAAGTTCTAGTAGTTCTTAATGATGAACCTGATGTAATTAAATGTGCTGGCTGAATCTTGACTTTTCTGATTATTTTCTAGTTGTAGTTGTAGCAAAAATTATTGGTATGAGTAGATTCTCTACATAGAATTATATTGTGTGCATTAGCAATATGCACACCCAGTTTTCATGTGTATATGATGTTTCCCTAGGTTAACTGGATTTTTATTTCAGGAACAAGTCTAGATGAATTTTATCTACCCATGACGTCTGAAATAGAAGTTTAAATGATCTCTAGTTATTTTATCTAGAGAGATGATTTAGATTAGCTTTGAATGGCTTGTAAACCTGATTTATTTCTACTAACGTGTTCTGGTGGCATTTGTTACCTGGAGGTTCTTGCTGTGGTGCCTCCTTTTGGAGTGTGCACAACAATCTTTCTTGTAGCATGATCTTGAGTAGATATGTGATTATATGTGGTTCAAGTGACCTCTTCTGATTGCCTAGAAATCATCTAGTTGCAGGTCAGTGGAATTTGGTTGCTTATACCATTTGCATAATTATGTGTGTGGATATCAATCCTTGTGGGATATGACTTGACAAAATCAGATGGTGTATTGGTACATAGGCCCTGCCCATGATGCAAAGGCTGAGGCACTAATTTGGATAGATAAGAACAGATATATATTTATTCTGGTGGCTTTCATTCTATGTGATGAGCTTTGCATAGCATCTCTATGCAAGCCTGAGAGAAAACTCTCCATCCAATCCTCCTAGATAAAATCTAGTGGAAGGGTAGATGGAGTTAGTTGCTAGGTATTATTTATCTTTTGTTCCCAAATCTTTATGCAGGATATAAGAACAGATGCTGCATGATCTAGTGGTTATTTCTGATGATTTTTTTACCAGCTACTGTAGAGTCAACAAATGATTTGTGCTGGGATTTTGTCTACTCTTGATCATCTAGATCTTCTTGCTCTTAGGCTTGAACTGCTCCACCTTGGTATGTTATGGATCCTTCCTTCTTCCTAGCTACTGGCCTGCTCCTCCTCCTCTTGAGCTAGCTTATTATCCTGTCTTGATTTTCTTGGTGCTTCCTGTGGTAAATCCTGATCTAGAAAACCATGTGATATTGGTTGGTGATTTGTGTGGATGGATCAGTGGTAAACTACTGGTTTTTGGCTGTGTGGTGGAATAAACTTGTGCTGAACTGAGAAGGAGATAGGGGTGGTTGTGTGGGTGTAGATGTACCAATGTTCTATAGTGGACATTGAGAGTTGGTAACTCTGCTACGGCTGTGCTCTCCCTTTTGAACTCCCTGTGATGATTTTGGTGTTAACAGCACAACACCATGCAGATGTGTGAGATGCTTGCATGTGTGCTGTTGGTTCAGGGAGCCTCCCCCTGTCCAGGTTGCATCTGTGGGATATATTTGCTAAGGCTGTGCTTGGATGGTTTGGTATTATCTGATCCTGATCTTTATTTTGAGTTGCCAAGTGTAATTTTTTTACACTATGCTAATGATGCTCAAAGTTGAAGCTAAAATTTGATAAGAGCAGATCCTATTTTATTTGGTGAAACTTGCCTCTCTCAGGCCAGTGATGCACACAGTCTAAGGCCAAATTTACTGATAAAAACAGATTCTACGCTGGCCCCAATTACTGCTTAGTGATGAACCTCACAGTGCATCACACCGTGTACCTGAGAGCAATACTAACCAAACTAAACCCCTCTTTTATTTACTACTAGTTTTGTTTTGCAGATATAAAAGAGGATGAGAAGATACCAGCTTTAGTTTAGGTTTTCTTTCTTTTCTTTCTTTTAACTATTATTGTAATTTCTTTTCTGATAAAATAATGTAAAGACATTGTATGGTTGTATCTTATTTAGTAAAGTTATTTGTTTTATATTTCTTTTGTAAATACAATGTAATACTATATAATCTTAATAAAGCTTAATTTTTTTTCTATTTGTAATCTAAATTCTTGTAATATTCATATCTTGTTTATAATTATGAACTAAGTTCTTATTGTAAATATTTTTCCTTTTGTGTTTGAATTCCAATTATCTTGTATACTTAGATAATTGTAAATACTGTATCTTAATCATAAATAAGAGTTCACCTTTTATTTATTATTACAATTTACTTTCCAATTATTATTCCATTTCAAATTATTTTAGAATTCAAATTCTCCAATTGAATACTCAAATTTGAATTTCCTTCCCCTCAAACACAAAAGTACAATAGAGGTCATGTCGAAATCTATAGCACCTGTCCTGGTGTTTCCATCGGAACAAGAGAGATCTCGATCCCTTTATAGCTTCTTTAGTTTTGCGCGAAAATTCTCCGGATTTTCTTATGCATGAATGCAATGCACAAACCTGTGTCCTCTATAATTCTAGGTGCTCATCCTGGGATGTTACACTTCATTAATATCGCAGTCCCTTGCCTTGGTAAAGCTTCCGGATACGATGATGACACTGTTTGGTCCGGGTATCTTGAGTTTGTTGTAGACGAAGCATGGCTTGGCCATGAAGGTGTGGAATATGTCGCGGTCGAATATGACGTGGTACACGCTCTTGAAGGGGACCACCTCAAAGGTCATGCGCTCTTGGCGGTAATTATTAACATCGCCAAAGGCAACCTGAAGTGTGATGCACCCAAGGGACCGAGCCTCTCGACCAGGAACTACGCCATGGAAGATGGTGTTGGTCCGCCTTAGGTTTGCCTCCGTCAAGTTCATCTTCTGCAGTGTATCCAGGTACATGATGTTGATGCTGCTTCCACTATCCACCATACACTTGGTGAACTCCACGCCGTCAATCAAGGGGTTGATGACCATGGCGTATTGGTTCTCCGTAGGGATGAGGTCTGGGTGATCCTTCCTGTCCCAAGTAATTGGAACCTCCGACCAGCGCAGGTACTGGGGAACTGGGGGTAGAGTGGCCATCAGTATCCTCATAGAGGTCTTCTGTTGTCGGACGGTGGGGGTGCCAAGGAAAGTGTGGTAGACTGGTGCCTTCTTCACGAAGGGGTTCTTGCCTTTGTCTTCGCTCTTGGCGGCGTGCTTGGGGTCAACATCCTCGTCCATGTCACTTGAATCCTTGGACTCTTCCTCCTTCTTCTTCCCCTTGCCCTTGCCTCACGGTCTGTTCTTCCGACTTCGCTTGTAGCCGGACTCCGGGTCTTCCTTGAGGTCGTTGACGAACTTGCAGTGCCGATTGGTGTGAGTGGCTTTACCGTTGAAATCGAGGTGTACGAGGAACGGCATATCGCGGTACTCTTCGTAGGTTTGGGGAACGCGGAGCGGTGCCGAGGTAGTTTCACTTCCTCATTTCTGCCCACGACCAGCTCCCCGTCCTCGGCCACGTTGTCCGCCATCACCTCGTCCTGCAAAGTTCATGGCGACCATGTCGGGAGATTGCTTTTATTCTGGAGCGGTTTTCCTCTTTGTACTGCTGTTCCTCCGAGCTTGAGTTGGAACGGATGTTGCCGACAGAGAGCCGCGAGCATCATTGTGGGCAGCTGCAAACTCACTAGCCAACTAAATCATCTGGTTCAAGTCAAGCCGGTGATTGTCCTGCAAGCGCTTCAGCTTATGTCGGAGCAATGTGCCCCTTTCCAACCCATCGATGAAGGCGGCCATGGCGGTCTGAGCGTGCACTCCTGCGCAGGAATTCTTCATATCTAGCCAGCGGGAGAGGTAGGCGCGAGATGTCTCGTCTTTCTCTTGCACGCACCGCTGTAGATCGCCAACAGTGCAGGGACATTTGTACGTACCCTCGAAGTTCTTGGTGAACGCTTCTTGCATGTCCAACCAATTGCATATGGATTTCTCCGGTAAGTCATCAATCCATTGACGTGCTGTGCCCGCCAACATCAATGGGAGGTACTTGACAGCAACGTTGGGGTTACCTCCGTTAATCTATACCGCGTTGCCGTAATCCTGCAACCATGTAGCTGGCTTAGCGGTGCCGTCATAGGGCTTGATGGTCTTGTCAATCCGGAAGCCTTTGGGGTAAGTTGCGGACCGTATAAAAGGTCCAAAACAACGTGGTCCCAGGTATGGTCCTTCTCGGGCCTTGTGGATCTTATCGATCCGCGATCGTGCGTCGTACGGCTCCGGGTTTTTCTTCTTCTTGTCAACAGGTGATGGGCTGCGTGAACGACGCGGGCCTCCTCCGCCATGGTGACTGCTAGGTGGCGACGGAGACGGAGGTGGCGGTGGGTTAGCCTTCTTGCTATTACCCTCCTGCGACGCCTCACGCTTGCCGCGATTGCTTGCCGGACGTAGAGGGTCATGGTGTGACCTGCTCTTGTGTCCCTGGTTGCGCTCTCCGTCATGACGGGTCTGCTCCGCGTTGTCGCGGATGACGATGCCGCCCTGCCTTGGCGGTGGCATATCCGCACGATGGTGAGCCTTGGGGTCTTCGCGATGTCGGGGAGATTGGGGCGGTGGCGATGGGCGACGAGGTCGGGCCTTTTCTCCGTGGTCGGAGGATATGGGGATGGCATCCTTCCTGTTGCGCGCATCCCTCCGTATTCGTTCTGATGAACCCGTCTACGACCCAACATCAAGAGGAGATCTGTACCTTGGTGGCTTATGCTGGCTAGACTAGCAAAACGCTGGGTCAGACTCAAGACTCTGAGAGGTGGCCTTTTCCTGCTGCTTCACCGCCTTGGCCACTAGGTCATAGACCTGTTCCACTGCCTCGGGCGATCGATCCTGCTCCAGAAGGGTCTTGGTGACATGGTTATACCCTACGGGTACATGACTTCAGCATACCTGGTCCAGCCCAAGGAAGGCCCACAGCAGACATACGCTGGCCCATGAAGATTTTCGGGTGGCCAAGGCCCATGACATCTTCGGATCCTTGGAGAACAAGACTAGTATAGATAGAAAACTCAAAGGGGTAAAGCCCTAGAACTTGTAACCGACTAGGACTATGCCCGGGACCTGCCTAAGTCTATATAAAGGCCAGGAGGGCATGCCCTAGAGAGAATCGACTCATACCTCGCACACGCACCTCCACGCCAGATCGAATCTGCGCACCCTGTAACCTTCGGTTCCGCCGTAATCAAGAGCAGACAAGCAGGAGTAGGGTTTTCCCTCCGGGGGCCTGAACCTGGGTAAATCTCATGTCCCCTGGTTGCTTGTCTGTTAACCGTTCCGTGATCTCCAACATCCCCATCTTCTCCAAAACCAAGTCCATAACAATGGGCATTGATGAGATTAAACCTCGTCAATTGGCGTTGTCTGTGGGAATCGGGGCTGCTGATTGTGCGATCGTGACGGTCCAGACCCGATCGATCTACAACTCCGCGGCGACGGAGAATCACCTTCTCTTCGGCACTTTCGACTTCACCGCCCACTCGCCGGCCACCATGAAGGATTTCGAGCCCGTAGGCGACGGACTCGAAATTCTGTTCGGGAGTTTCTGCTTCCAGGTGGGACAAACTGGCACCCTCCGCCTTCCTGAGCGGGTGCCCGTGCCATCAATCAGGCCCGCCTCGTGGGCTCCTCACCCCGTGCTACGCACATCATCATCGACAGATGAGTTCTACGACAGCAACAACTTCAACTCCGATCTGTGCGGTCCACCTTCGGATGAAGGGACCTACGGTTCCGGATCCAAAAGCTGCGGCAGCAGCAAACCGATCTACGAGCGCTACCAATGCGCCGCAATCATCCAGGATCAAACGCCTAACCCGCCGCCCAACATGAACCCCAACCCGCAGGACAGAAACGACGAAAATGGCGGAAACAGAAGAAGCCAGTCCCCCCACCCAACGGGGAAAACAGCGGCCACCTCATCCAACTTAGCAAAGAAGGATGGGTCGAGGCACGCCGTGCCGTCGCAGGCGAAATAGTCCTACCTCTGGACTCCCCACGTGATCTATTGAGGGCATACCACTACCTCCTCATCGAGGAGCACAAGAAGCAAGTCAAGATGCAGGAGACGCTCGACAAGCGCAAGCAAGCAGCCTCCGAGTCCAGCGCACGGCGAGCTGCGCTCTCCGACATGGGACCCGGCTCTAGCACCAACGGAAACCAGGGAAACAAACATCGCTCTCGGGTGGAGAACATGGATCCCAGGGAACGACGTGAGGTGACCCGAACTCTCCACACATCGTTCATGGATATGGATGCCGACGGCAACATCATCCCAAAAACACCCCAAGCTGCGATCATGGCAGCCACTACGTATCTCGCGTCCCACCCACCTCCGGAAGGGGACCCGAAACGAGCCATGCATAATCCGCACTCACCGGACTCGGACTTGTCGGAGCCGCGCTCCACGAAGACGCTCCTGCGGAGCCAAAGAAGAAAGCTTCGGCCAGGCACGACCGGAGCCCCACCCCTTCATCCGAAGATGAATAAGAACACGACCTTCCTCGAAGGAAAAAGAGCTCGCATCGCCACAAACGCGACTACGACGCTAGAGACGCGCTCACACAGCGTAAAATCTACAAAGCACGAGCCAAGCGCGCATGCTCATCCGAATCCGAGATGGATGAAGATGAAGGAGAACTCTTCGGAGCTCGGTGCTTCAGCAGATCTGTTCGGCGAACACAGATGCCTCGCAATTTCAAGCTTCCTTCGGACACTCCAAAGTTCAACGACACGCAAGATCCAAAATCTTGGCTCAGCGACCATCTGTCGTCTGTCAAGCTGCACGGCGGTAGCAAAGAAACCGCCATGCAATGCCTTCAGCTGCAGCTAACAGGCGCGGCGTGGGTCTGGCTCAGTAGCCTATCATCAGGATCCATCCGAAGTTGGGAGGAGCTAGCTTACAGCTTCATCCGAAATTTCAAGGGCACTAGCAAGAGGCCCGCCTCAATCGAAGAGTTGCGAGCCTGCACTCAGAAAACGGGTGAATCTATCCGCTCGTACATATTACGCTGGTCTACCACCAAGAACTCCGCAGCACATATCTCCGAGGAGAGGGCCATCGACGCCTTCAGAGACGGCGTAAAACGCCAAGATTTCAAGGAGAAACTTGGACGCATCAAGCCCAAGACACTCGACCACCTCATGGAAATTGCCAACAGTTGGGCAGATGGCGAAGATTGCATTCAGTGAGCACAATCAGACGAAGAGGACGACTGCGGTCGAAGGCGAGAACGCCGCAACAAGACGAGATCGCGTGTCTACGAGGACCGCGACGGACCCGACATTGTCGCGGCCTGCTATGCCGACCGCCGCAATGAAAACAGCCGCAATAGCGGAGGATACCGCGGAGGAAACTACCGCGACAACGGACGACCAGCACAGTCGTGGCAACGCCGCGACCGCGACAACGGACCCTCAGCATTCGACAAACTCTCGGGTCCATGCACCATCCACTTCTACATCGACAAACAGGATGGCAAAAAGAAAGCCAGCCACATGCTCAAGGACTGCCGCGAGTTTCAAAAACTAAGCGAAGGCATGATGCAGATGAGACAACAAGCACCAAACCCTGCGTTCGGAAGCGCGCCTGCGCCAGGGGAAATAGCACACGGAGCTCCTCCGCCGCCGCCTATTGGAGGCCCAAGCCAACCAGTTGCGCCAGCGCAACACAACGCCGGGATCGGGTACCCACCACCAAAAGGGGCACTCAATATGATCCAGAAAGGACGCCCTACAAATAGGGTGCAGAAGAAAATCATCCGACAAATAAACTTGGCCGTGATAACTCCGCCTGCAATCCCTGAGTACCTCAGCGGATCAGAGTCTTGCATCACATTCACTCGTGCAGACCACCCTTGCCAGATCCCTCACCCAGGTCACGCTGCCCTGGTACTGGAGGCGTAGATAGGAGGCTTTGAGATGAGTCGCGTCTTCATGGACGGCGGCAGCGGAATCAACTTAATGTTCGCAAGCACTCTAGCAGCTATGCGAATCCCGCAATGCAGCCTGGAACAATCAGACACAACGTTTCACGGCATTGTCCCAGGAAAGGGCATATTCCCCCTGGGCAAAATAGGACTCGACGTCATCTTCGGGAAGCCGGATAACTTTCGGCAGGAGCGACTCGAATTCGAAGTGGTGGACTGGCCGTCACAATACCACACCATCCTGGGGCGTGTAGCATTCGCAAGGTTCCTAGCCGTCCCACACTATGCATACCTACTACTCAAGATGCCAGGACCAAGGGGCGTCATCACAATCCACGGGAGCTTCACCCGATCGGATCAATGCGACAGAGATTTTAACAAAATCTCCCAGTCTTTCGGCATGCAAGACGAGCTTGTCAGGCTCCGCGAGATGACGGACAACGGGGTACCCCCAGTCACAAGGCAGAACACACCTGATATGTCCTTCGACTCCACCGTCAACACCAAGAAAGTACAAGTCCACCCGATGGATGCCTCCAAGACGGCCCTGATCGCCAGCGACCTCGACTCTGCATAGGAAGGCGCGCTCATCGAATTCCTCTGTGAGCGCTGGGAAATCTTCGCCTGGTGTCCTGCGGACATGCCAGGAGTTCCCAGGGAATTCGCCGAGCACGCACTCAATGTCTTTCCAGACACCAAGCCAGTCAAGCAGTCCATCCGAAGACTGTCGGAGCCACGAGCCGAAGCTATCGGCAAGGAAATCAATAGACTGCTCGCTGCAGACTTTATCAGGGAAATCAAGGAAAGCGAGTGGCTTGCAAACACAGTAATGGTCCCAAAGAAGGACACGGACATCCTGCGGATGTGCGTGGACTTCACGTCACTAAACAAACACTGCCCAAAAGACCACTTCCCTCTCCCTCGGATCGACCAGATCATCGATTCGACCGCAGGCTGCGAGAAACTCTCCTTCCTCAACGCCTACTCAGGCTATAACCAGATTCGACTCAAGGTCGAAGATCAGGAGAAAACGGCGTTTATCACACCGTTTAGAGTATTCTGTTACAACACAATGCCCTTCGGTCTAAAGAACGCGGGTGCCACGTACCAGCGATGCATGCAGGCCTGCCTCAAGGACCAGATCGGTCGCAACGTCCAAGTCTATGTCGACGACATAGTAATGAAAACCAGGGAGGCAAAGACACTCATCGATGATCTCCGCGAGACATTCGACAACCTTGACCGCTACAGGATCAAGCTTAACCCTGAAAAGTGCGCCTTCGGCGTCCCATCAGGCCAGCTGCTCGGGTACTTCATATCTCAACGAGGGATCGAGGCGAACCCGAAGAAAATCAAAGCCATCATGACAATGGAGAAGCCAAAAAACCTCAAAGGCGTCCAGCAGCTCGTGGGACGTGTAGCGGCGCTAAGCAGGTTCATCAGCCGCATGGGCGAGAAGGCCCTGCCATTCTACCAACTACTGCGCAAGGCAGACAAGTTCGAGTGGACACTAGAAGCAAACGACGCATTCGAAAACCTCAAGCGGCTCCTCTCCACCTCGCCCGTTTTGGTCACGCCAAAGGAACGCGAGCCCCTGTTGCTGTACATCGCAGCCACACATCAGGTGGTCAGCATCGTACTCGTGGTCGAACGACCTGAAGAAGGCAAGACCCATGGGGTCCAGCGCCCAATTTACTACCTCAGCGAGGTACTGACACCAACAAAGCAGAGGTACCCTCACTACTAGAAGCTAGCCTACGGCGTGTTCATGACGGCTCGACAGCTGAGCCATTACTTCCAGGAGCACCAAGTGTTGGTGGTCAACGAGGCACCCCTGAACAACATCCTGAATAATCTAGAGGCCACAGGACGGGTGGCCCTGTGGGGCATTGAACTGTCACCCTTGGACATCATCTACGAGAAGCGGCACGCAATCAAATCTCAAGTCCTTCCGGACTTTCTGGTACACTGGATGGAGCTACAGCTGCCAGACACTCCAGACATGTCGCAGTCATGGACAATGCACTTCGACGGCTCCAAGCGCGAAGCCGGAGCAGAGGCAGGGGTCATACTGACCTCCCCACAAGGCGACAAAATGAAGTACGTTCTTCGAATGAAATTCAGAGCCTCCAACAACGAGGCCGAGTACGAAGCCCTCATCCATGGCATGAGGATGGCAAAGATATGCGGTGCAACGCGCCTGGTCATCTACGGTGACTCCAACCTCGTCGTCCAGCAGACGATGAATGAGTGCGACGCACACGCCGAAAACATGATCGCGTACCGCGCGCTCTACAACGCACTCGAAGGAGAATTCGACGGCTGCGAACTTCGGCACATTGGAAGAGAAGGCAATGAGGAAGCTGATAGACTCGCCAACATCGGCTCCACTTGCGCAAAGGTGCCACCAGGTGTGTTCCTCGAACAAATCTGCGTGCCATCCATCAAGCGGAAATTCCCCAAGGGATCACCCGAAGAAGCAGAACACTCGGGAGCTACGCTACCCGAAGGACACGAAGGACCCGAAAAGCTGGACACAGAGATATCCATGGTCAACCTAATGCAGGTCATGGCAGTCGAAGAAACTTGGACGCGGTCGTACCTCCAGTTCTTGATAAACGGAGCACTGCCCGACAGCCCGACAGATGCTCGGCGCATATCTCGTCGGTCAAAAGCCTTCACCATCACCAACGGCGAGCTATACAAGCGCAGCATCACGGGTGTGCTACAACGGTGCGTCACCATCGACGACGGCAAAGCCATACTCCAAGACATCCATGAGGGCATCTGCGGCCACCATGCAGGCAGCCGCTCCCTTGTCGCAAAAGCTCTACGAGCAGGATTCTACTGGCCAACGGCCATGAGCGACGCAAAGGTCATCGTCCGACGATGCAACGGATGCCAACGGTTCGCCGACAAACCGCACGCACCCGGGTCCGAGCTCAGACTCATACCCATAGCCTGGCCTTTTGCTCAATGGGGCCTCGACATGATCGGCAAACTGCCAAAGTCCTCGAAAGGGGGACACGTCTTCTTCCTGGTCGCAGTCGACAAATTTACCAAGTGGATCGAGGCCATGCCGGTCACTAACCAGAAAGGCAAAACAGCCGTCAAGTTCTTCGAGTCCATTGTCTACAAGTTTGGCGTACCGCACATCATCATCACCGACAACGGATCGAACTTCATCTCCGAAGAATTCCAGGACTTCTGCGAAGGCCTTGGGATCAACATCACATACGCCTCAGTGGCACACCCGCAAACGAACGGGCAAGTGGAAAAGGCCAACGGCCTAATCGGCGCTGGCATCAAAAAGCGCCTCACAAGCTCACTCGAACAAATAGCTGGAAACTGGACGAAGGAGCTACCATCCGTCCTGTGGAGCTTACGGACTACGCCAAACAGTGCCACCGGCTACACACCATTCTTCATGGTACACGGAGCCGAAGCCGTGCTACCAGCCGAAGTACGCCACCAGGCCCCGCGGTTCGTCGCTTACAGTGAAGCCGAATCCACGGCTGCACTCGAAGATGCCGTCGACACACTCGACGAAGCATGGGACATAGCAGCAACACGATCTGCGGTGTACCAACAGAGTCTCCGCAACTACCACAGCCGCCGGCTGCGCCCAAGGTCCTTCGACGAAGGAAACCTCATCTTGCGACTCAAGCAGAAGCGACCGAACAAACTCGAGTCACCATGGGAAGGACCCTACGTCATCACCAAAGTCATCCCAGGTGGCGCCTATCGCCTCAAGCACGTGGAGTCTGGAGTCGCATACTCCAACCCATGGAATATCTCGCACTTGCGACGATTCTATCCATACCTACCTACCCCCTTATTTTCAATAAGGCTTTCAGCCAAGGCTATTCAGCCGAACAATGTACCTCCTCCATTACGATATAAATAAATCTAAGTGTCTCGCCCCATATCTTCAGTTCACTACTTTCGCAAACATTACTACATGCTACAAACGCACTCGGGGGCTCCCCCACCTCGCGATTTCATCGACTGAGGATCAAACGTGTACACCTGAGTAGCTGACCACGTCAGGCAAACAAAAAGGACACGTACTCAATCAAAAGCACTGCGTGCTCACAACAAACAAACCTTTTTCCAACAAAGGGCACAACACGCCCAGCCAAAATATACAAATTTTACATCTATATCTTTTTACAGGTACTACCTATGTTGAAGAATAACATGGGCACGCTGCTCAAACAAGTCTACAACCTGTTCGGCATACTGCCTTACAGCTGCGTAATGCGGACGCATGTCCCACTCACCACCATCAGGACGAAGAGGTGGCCCAGCGGCCACAGCAGCCAAATCCACGTCAGGCCGGTGCAGCCTCACAAGAGACAATGCAGCCTTCACTCCTGCGACGAGTTGTTGCCGCACCAACTCCTTGACATTGCCCACGTTCCGAAACTTCGACAGAAGACCCGCAAGGGTCATCGGTACAGCATCCAAAGGAAACATGACGTGCAACACCGAGGAAAGGGATGTCTGCACTTGGCGGAGAACCCGCGAAACTCGATGCACACGATCTGCACCGTCGCCAAAGTCATGGCGCGATAGCGATCCATCTAGAAGAAACCGCCGGCCTCCATGTCCTGTTGAGCCAAGCAATTGACCCGAACAGTGAAACGCTCCTTTTCTTCCCTTGGAGCAAGATTCGCACCTGCGACAACGGTACAAGACAAAAGTAAGGCCAGCAGGCTCATCCGAAGAACTGAGCTACAGCTCGAATGAAAGAACAACTTACATTGCAGCTGCTCGGACAGCCGAACCAGCTCTGCCATCAAGAACTCCTCTCTGGCTGCACCACGATCCGCCTTGGATTTCCAAATGTCGGCACGACCGCGTAACCCGAGCAACTCCCTCTCCAGACTACGCACACGATCCCGAAGAAAAGCGAGCTGCGAGGAATCATCCAAAGATGATCGTAACGGTATTGCGGATGGGGCATCAACAGGGTCAGCACCCGAAGGAACCTAGCGCAGCAGAAAACGAAAGGGACAAACACATTTCAGACAATGATAGAGCACAACTCAGAAGAATTTGCTAAACATATAAGGCCACTACGTGGCAAAAGGACGGAGTTCTTCAAGATATTTACAACAAAAGTAGACTACAGACTACCCTACATCTACAAACTCCTACGATGCAGGACCCTGAGTCGCTTCAGAGCCAGACTGCCTAGCTTTAACCTCACCCTGCTACCGCAGCGCATACTCCGACATCAATTCAATGAGCTTGGGCCCATATCGCTTGCAGCGAGCAGAATAGGCAGCAAAGGCTACCTCGGATCCATCCGCAGCCGTCGGCATCCGAGAGGTGATCTGGGACAGGTCCAGCTCCGCTCCTGCCGCCAAGGCCATCGCCAGCCCGACGGACGCACCGATGCCCTTCTGCTTGCGCTTGTACGCCGCAGGCGCATCGGCTGACAGAGCCTCCGCCAGAGCATCCACATCATCAAGGGCCGCACCCTTCGGGACAAGCTCCTTGTAGAAGCGACCAAGGACCTCTTTCGCCTTGGCAAGAGAGCTGACGACGGTGCTGCAGCGGTCTTCGACCGCCACAGTGGCATCATCTAGAGCACTCCCGTGCTCTAGAGCACCGCGGTCAAACTCGATGCCTGCGGCATCTGAGACAAAAAGAATAAGACATGAAGAAACGCAACACAGATGAAGACACGAGGCATGAAGAAACAAAGGACACATCTAGCACTCACCCGAAATAGCCTTGGCTGTAGCCATGAGCTTCGATGCCACCTCTTTTTCACGAGCAGCCGCAACGGTGGCCAGCTGCTCCTCACGATCCGCGGCCTCCCGCTGCAGACGCTCCCTCGCTTCGGCTGCCTTCGTCAGCTCTAGCTCGAGGCGTTCCTTCGCATCAACCGCGGCCTCAGCCTTCTGCTCCGATTGACCAAGGCTCTTTTTGAGAGCATCGACCTCACGGAGAGAATTATTATGCTCCTCTGCATTCAAAAACAAGTAAACGTCAGAAAGCTAGACTGGAGTAAATGGAAAAAGCACCAAAGGGCAAATAGGCACCTTGCAGCTGCCGAAGACTAGCCTCCAGCACCAGACGCTCCTGCACCAGCCGCCTGGCCTCCTGCACAAAAGGCTGCAGAAAAAGGCAATAACAGTAAGAAACGGACTTGGGGGCCACGCCCAGCACGAAGGAGTGAAAACAAAATTCACACACAAAGACACTCGGGGGCTCCCCCCGTGGTATGAAGAATAAGTACTTACATGCTCCGATGGCGACTCCGACGGACCGCCTGCGAAATTCTGAGGCGCAACCACCTGCACCTCCTGCAACGGAGGATCCGGAGCCGCGCCACCCGAAGTCGCCACCATCTGAGGAGGAGGAGACGCAATCTTCGACTCTCCCATCATCTCCCGTGCACCATCACTGGAAGAATCGTGGGAGGAATGCCTGCATACGAACCAATCAGTACAACTGCAAGACTCATGAAGGAACAATGACGATAATACAAAAAAAAACTTATGAGCCCAGTGAGCTTAGGTCGAAGACAGGAGGAGTCCTGCGGGCTCTCTTCTCCTCTTTCTTCTCTTCCTTCTTCTCCTCTTTCTTCTCTTCCTTCTTCCGCTTTGCTGGCGGGTGCGGCGCTACAGCCCACACAGGAATGGCAGGAATGGGAGAAGAAGAACCTCCATGACCATCACTATGACGCTCAAGGCCCAGAGGGTTCCTGGGAGTCGGAGGAGTCGAGGTATCCGAAGACTCGCTGGAGCTCCGTGATCGTTTTCGCGTGTGGTCCTCACTCGACTCGTCGGCATCCTCCGCCGGAGACCGCGCCGACGGTAGCTCGGACACGGAATCAACCACTTCATTGTCCGGGGCATTCGGATACCTTTCGGGCAACGGTGGTACCATGCCAGGCACTTTGAAGCTCTGCAAAATCAGAAGAAACTTTGTTAGCAAACAAAGAAAATAAAAAACACAGCCGAAAAAAAGCACTACATGCACAAATCTACACCTGCGGTACGGCCAACGTCGAAGAAAAGGGAGGAGTCAGCGACTCCCCCGGGATTTCTTCTCCGGCTTTGAACTTCAGCAGCACGCGAAGGGCCTTGTCCAGATCCGCCATGGACATCTTCTCAGCCGAAACCCTTGTCGGATCATGGCGCCCAGAGTAAAGAAACATCGGGTGTGCCCTCGCTTGGAGAGGCTGCACCCGACGCTCAAGAAAAGTCCGGATGATGTCCACGCCGTTCACCTCTTTCTCCGGAATCAGCTGGAGATCCTCCACCCAACGATAAAGGGCCTCTACCTCCTCTACCTCACCATCCAAGATTTGGTTCTTCCAAGACCTTTTTCGCTCAATCATGTGGGAGGGGTCAAAAGGAACGAGCCCAAAATCTTGCCCGGGCACTACAGAGTCGCGGATATAAAACCATCGCCTCCGCCAGTACTGGACAGATTCGGACATGGAAAAGGAAAAGAAGAGCAGATTGGGACTAAGAGAGATGATGAAACCCCCAATGGGATACACACCATCCGAACCAGACTGCCTCTTCACGGAATAGAGCTTCCGGAAGAGGCCAAAGTGCGGCTCAATGCCAAGCCAGCACTCGCAAAAAGTGATAAAGCACGCAATGTGGAGAAGAGAATTGGGAGACAGATGATGCAGCTGAATCCCATAGAAGAAGAGCAGTCCACGGAGGAAATCATGGACTGGAAAAGAAAATCCATGCAAAACGAAGGCGACAAACATAACCCGATACCTAGATGGGGGACGGGGGATTACCTCATTGCCAGGGAGTTTGACGGCCTCCCTATCTTGCGGGATCAGGCCCCGCTCGCGAAGCTTGCGGAGATCGCTCTCCCGCGTCTCTGATCGCCGCCAGCCACCATCGGTGACGCGAGCAGCAGCGGTGCCCTTCTTTCCTCCGGCGGCGCTGGTCCCAACCGCAGACGAAGATTTCTTTGGTTTCCCCATTGCGCTACGGCGGCGCTGGCGGTGCAAACGCAGAAAGAGCGACGGAAATGTGGAAGGAAATCCCAGCGCGACGCAATAATCGCTCGAGCACAAGGAGGCAGTGAATACAAGAACTGGTGCGGTGAAAACAAACCGCGTTTTCCCCCAATGATTATAACAGCGAAGACGATGCACGGCAGCCGTCCATCCAGAAGACCTAACGCCAACGACAGATCTGACCGTACACGTGTCAACATCTCAACAAACCGTCATTACCATGCCGTCCACTATGCGCGGAAATCGAGGAGACGCCGTAATTATCTCCACGCCGCGCGTGACTGGTCAATTCAAAGTCAGCAAATGGGACCCACGTTCGTTCAGTCAAGTCATCTCTGGCGTAGCAGACGCTTGAGGTCATTGATTGTCAGCACTGATGTCATCAAAAGCTATACTAGCACCAACTACAATTCTTTGGCTCCACAGCTAAGAGTACTCACTCGAATCTTCGATTCGACTAAATACTCGGGGGCTACTCCTATCAGGAGCGCTGGCCGCGCACCTGGAAGATAAATAAAGACAAAGCATTTCTTCGAGTCCTACGTCGAGTCTACGACTCCACTACGGACTCGGGGGCTACTCCTATCAGGAGCGCTGGCCGCGCACCCGGAAGATAACTAAAGACAAAGCATTTCTTGGAGTCCTACGTCGAGTCTGCGACTCCACTATGGATTCGGGGGCTACACCCGTAGGGAGGATGGGATTAAGCATCCGAAATTTTTTGGGTCCTACGGACTTAACAACTCAACAATGCTTGAACTTAAGTCTCCGCTCGAGTCTACGACTCGAACAGACACTCGGGGGCTACTCCCATAGGGAGCGCTGGTCGCGCACCCTATGAATTCTTCGACTGCGATCTTTCGGATCAGCACGTAAAACTTTTTGGCAACTTTGCCCCAACAAACGCTGAGTAAGCGACAATCTCCTTGGCCACCCGAAACACCTCCGCAGTGATAAATGTTCGGATGCTGCGTCTGCGACGCAAAGATAAGACCTGCAGATGTCATCTGACGGCCTGGCAACGTACATGACTACGCTCTGCTAGTAAAAATCCATGCCAACAGGCGTGATGAAAAATCCCGACGGACGCATTGGGTACATCAATTAAAAAACTCTGGAATTCCACTCCTGTAAGTCCTCCGCGGCCTGAGTCGAATTACGCCAGCATATGTTCCAAGTCCGAGTTGAGGGACTTGAACTTGAAGAAGATTGTGTTGTTTCGTCCTAAGACAGTTAACTGACCCTGATCCGTCGGGTGAGTCAGGCACACGAGTCAACAATCCCTACACTCATATACTATTAATACCTAGCTGCACCCGAAGGATTGAAGAGTCCTCAGCCGAATCTACGATTCGACTGATCACTCGGGGGCTACTGACATGGTTATACCCTACGGGTACATGACTTCAGCATACCTGTTCCAGCCCAAGGAAGGCCCACAGCAGACATACGCTGGCCCATGAAGATTTTCGGGTGGCCAAGGCCCATGACATCTTCGGATCCTTGGAGAACAAGACTAGTATAGATAGAAAACTCAAAGGGGTAAAGCCCTAGAACTTGTAACCGACTAGGACTATGCCCGGGACCTGCCTAAGTCTATATAATGTCCAGGAGGGCACGCCCTAGAGAGAATCGACTCATACCTCGCACACGCACCTCCACGCCAGTTCGAATCTGCGCACCCTATAACCTTCGGTTCCGCCGTAATCAAGAGCAGACAAGCAGGAGTAGGGTTTTCCCTCCGGGGGCCTGAACCTGGGTAAATCTCGTGTCCCCTGGTTGCTTGTCTATTAACCGTTCCGCGATCTCCAGCATCCCCATCTTCTCCAAAACCCAAGTCCATAACAATGGGCATTGATGAGATTAAACCTCGTCACTTGGCGACGGAGAGGTTGAGGAGAAGGGTGGGCATCACCTATTTGCCTTCACTTTCAATGTATGGCTTGGCTTGTGCCGGCTTCGGGGGAGCCCATCCTAGGTTTCGCTGTACACCAGGATCGTTGATGACGCGAGCCGGAGCTTTCTTGGCCTTCTGCTGCTGCAGTAGAGTCTTGTACTCGGCCTCCATTGCTCTAGCTTTCTCTATGGATTTCTGCGCGTTGACCAGATCTCGATCTAGCTTAGCGCCTTGCTCCGCGATGGCCTGCGCCTCCTCCAGCAGCTGCTGACGCTTCTCGTCAAGATGGGTCACGTTCCGGATATGTGATACGGTCAGTGGCTCGACGAGGAGATTGTCGTACATCACTCTATCGGCTGGAGTAACTTGGGCAGCAGCAGACGTAGTTGCCGGAGGCGGCAAGTTCGCAGTGTTGTTATTGCTTGGACCGGTGCCGATTTCCTGCGGCTGTTGCACTGAATTAGGTGGAGGAGGCATGAACTTTGCGCGATCAATGTCGTCAGCAACAAGTGGTCCTTCCCCTTGTCCAGCGTTGTAGGCGGATCTCGTCTGGATTGATCTTCATCCATCGCTGTACCAATGGTGACGAACACCTCTCGAGACGTGACGGCCTTGTTGGCTTGCTCGTCGCGCGTGTATTCCTCCTCCATCTCCTGCATGGCCTTGTCTAGTTCCTCTGGACTGAAATCTATCTCCTCTGAATCTGCACTAAAGTCGGCGTATAGCACGTCAATCACAGAGTCAGAGGGTGCCAGGACTTCCTCGATGACGGGGGGTGGAGGTGCAACAGGGGCGACGATGACTGGAGGTGGCGGCGCAACTGCGGCGATGGCGGCCGGAGGCGGTGGTGGCGGCGGCTGAATCGGAGGGGCTCCGTCAATGAGCGCAAGCGCTGTCTGAGATGTCGCTTCAGCCTCCGCGTAGTTGTTGCCGGTGCTCACCATGCCCTCGAAGGTAAGGCGCCCCGACGCCGTCTGCCGTCTTAGAGAATGTCGGAGAAGCGAGCCATAGTCTAGTCCTTCCACAAAGTGATATATAGCATCATCATTGGGGTAGTGGGCCAGATCGGCTCGTATACGGAGCCACCTGGCCAGGTAATCGTGGGGGTTTTCACCCTCTCTCTAAACGCAACGCGCCAGATCAAAGATGGTAACCACGCTGACGAACTTGGATCTCTGCTGTCCAGACGCACGGGCAAAGCCGGCGGACTTGCAGCGATCTTCCACCATTATATCATGCACATGGGCGGTTTGGGTGGGCCTTGAATTTTTCCGATCTTTGCCGGCACACTCCGAGGAGAGATCCGACATCGGTCCTTCCGCGAACGTATACTGCCCATAGGCGGTCCGTGCGGGTCTTGATGCTCCTCCGACTCCCAGGGAACTAGTGCCCGAGTCGGTTTCGCCAATGAAGAGGTGGATATCTCCGATAGGAACGATCGAGCACATAGGGTTCGTCTTCGCCGGGATCCAGAACTCGTCAGGAGGGACGATCGGAACGTTGCCGGAGAAGAGAACGCGACCGTTGGCTACGGTTTCGTCGATTCCCGCGAAGATCTTGTTCCTCGCCCGCTGAAGATCCTGAAGGGCCTCTTGCCCCACGGTGGGCGCCAACTGTCGTGGTATTGCCGACGAGTACGCCATGGAGGGGTCCTCACAGTGCGTGTTTAGAGTCTTGGGGGAAGGCGGACGGTTGACGGGTACGAGGTAACACAGCTTACCCAGGTTCAAATCCCACAACGGTAGCGCTACGTTATAAAGTTGTAAAGTGGGTTTGAAGGTTTCAATGATCAACCTTCTTGTTATAAAGTTGTTAAAAGTGGGTTTGAAGGTTTTAATCCTACTATTTTTGAGCTTGATAAAAATTATGTGTTTATAGATCATGAAAAGCATGCTTTATGTGATAGTTATATTATTGAGTTTATTCATGATACTGATGGCGATGCGTCAACGTGGAGCGCTTCGTCGGGAAACCCCAAGAGCAAGGTGTGATGCAGCACAGCAGCAAGTTTTCCCTCAGTAAGAAGTCGAGGTTATCGAACCAGCAGGAGGAAGGAAACGTCTCAAAGGTGTTGCAAGCAACGTGGAAACCTGCACAACACAAACTCAAGACTTTGCTCCAACGAATCAGTAAGGTTGTCAAGCTCACCGGTTTGCTGTAACAAAGGATTAACGGTATGGTGTGGAAGGTGATGATGGTTGCAGCAAGTAAACCGTAACAGTGGAAGATGTATCAATGGTAAAGATTGGACCAGGGTCCATAGTTCACTACAGGTGCTCTCCTTAGATAAACAACATGGAATGAAGGGTAAACAAATTATAGCAGCGGAATTGACAGGAACTGAGCAAGGCATAACAATGCAATACTAGACAAAAAGATCCTATGAGATTCGATTGGGCAATACAACAATATACATAGACCGCCATTCAACTACATCTATGACTAGAAGTCCACCTTCAGGCTATCATCCGAACCCCTCCAATATTAAGTTGCAAGCAATAAACAACTGCTTTAAGCAAAGTGTGTAAGGTAAACAATCCACTTGTTCCATGAACAAGAGACCGTTGTTTTCTCCCTAGTGGCAACAACACATCTACAACCGAAGAGATTTCTATCACTTCCCTTAGATTAAATAGAGGCATGAACCCACTATAGAGCATAAATACACCCTCTTGGAGTTACTAGCAACTACTTGGCCAAGATAGCTACTAACAACGGAGAGCATGCAACATCACAAACAACACAGAAATGATAGAATCAATAAGAAAAAACCATTAATCAATCTAACATAGTAATCTCAATATCCATCAGATCCCCGCAAACACGACATGCATGATTACAAATAGATTAGATCTTGATCATGAATGGAGCTCACAAGATCTAGACATGAAAGCACAAAGGAGGAGATACAACCATCTAGCTACTACATGGACCCGTAGTACATGGTGGAACTACTCACGCTTCATACCGGAGGCTGGCATGAAGAAGAAGAAGAAGAAGGCCTCCGGGATGATCTCCCCTCCGGCAGGGTGCCGGGAAGAGCTTCAAATCCCCCGATTTAGGGACGATGGGCGGCGGCTACAGACAGTTTCATGGAATATTGATCGGGTCCTTAGGGTGTAGGCATCGGGGGCTTCTTATAGGCGAAGAGGCGAGGCTGGGAGGCAGCCAGGGGGCCCACACCCTACACATGCGCGGCCTAGGGTGGGCCCGCACCTGAGGGGTGGGGTGCGGCCACCCTGTGGCGCCCCTCCGTCTCTCCTCTGGACTTGATGTTCTCCTCAGTGAAATATTGACTTTGGATTTTGTCCCGTCCAATTCCGAGAATATTTCCTTACTAGCTTTTTGGAGCCAAAAATAGTAGAAAACAGACAACTGGCACTGTGGCAACTTGTTAATAGGTTAGTACCAGAAAACATATAAAAAGCACCTAGAAGTGTGGACAAACCAAAGCAAAGTAGATACTAAACAAGCATGTAAGATCAAAAATTATAGATACGTTTTCGACGTATCAAGCATCCCCAAGCTTAACTCCTGCTCATCCTCGAGTAGGTAAGTAATAAAAAGAATAATTTTTTAGGTGACATGCACCATCAAAATCAAGATCAAACCATTTGCAAGCATTGAAAGCTGGTATCAAAGAACTCTAAACATGAGCATTAAAGATATAGTTCTAACAGTAAGACAAAGTAACTATGCATGCAACATGAAAGGTTACAAACAAATATCATGAATAACATGCATTGAAAAACGTTTGTTTGTTTCACATATAGAAAACATAGCATAGTGGCATTTAGCTTGTCCCTCATGGAGTAGCAAATAGATGCATAGGACACCTTCAAAGTTCATAAGAGTGACTAGATACAAATAGCACAAGAGCAAGCAATATTAACAATATGCATCAATAAATAAGTTTTGGGACAATGCACATAGAACTAAGAATGACAACTATGCTCTCTTAACTGGTGCCTAAGGATAGAAGGTGAAGACTCAATATAATAGTGGAGGAAAGGCCCTTCATAAAAGGGAAGCAGAGATTTCAAGTTTCATAAAGAGCTTCCAAAAATTATGGTACTTGTTAGCTTTCAGCTCTCATTGCCCCTATCACACTACAAGAAATGTGTCAACCTATGACCTTTCGATAGTGACTGTAGATAAAATCGTCATAGAGTTATTACGATTTCACACCAGATGGTTATAAGCCATTTGAGAGAGTCAAAACCATGAATAATTAAGACATTTTGTCTTAAAAACGTCATAGTTTTAATACCTGAAATCGTCATAACCAACAAGATATAAGATCGGGCAATATCGGCCATTGGATATGAACCTAATGAACGGTTGAGATAGTGATGTGTGGGAAGTTGGCATGGATCAATGACCTGGTATCGATTCATCGCGCGCAGACCAGGGAAATATTTCCCTTTGCCACGTACCTCGCGCCTAGTCATGCGCGATCGACCAAAAATTTTAGTTAAGTCCCACCAAAGAACCCTAGTTTTCACCTTGCCGCCGCCTCCCACTCTATTCTTCTCTCCGCTGCTGCCATCATAGATTTCCTACCGCAGCCACCCCATCACTCGCCACAGCCCACCGTCTCCCCACCTCCGGCTACCACCGCCCTCACCTCTCTACCGGGAGGAGTGGAGAGGGGCAGAGAACTACGTCCCCCTGCCTCTCCTCACTCGACCTTGATCCCTAGGCCACGTGGTGCCTCCGACTTCACTCCCCTGGCCCGACCTCATAGTCTCTGTCGAGCAAGCTCGCGCGCTCGCGCTCCGCTGCCACTATTCAGATGCTTCCGTCGCTGACTCCAGGTGCATGTGAGCGAATCCCCTCCCCGTCTCATGAATCCATTGTGGGGTGGGAGATTTATTTTTTCTAGTTTATTAATGGCGGGTGGGGTGGTGAAATCGGTCTGATCGATCTCCATTGGCGACGCGCAGGGTTGGGGGCTTGGGCCTTGGATGAGCTTCTTCGTGCTCGCTGCTCCGGGACCGGCCGGTGGAAAATCGTGCATCCCTGAAATCTCCTCAACCCAGCCCACCAGTCTTGCGCAGCTACAGTCTAAAACGCCGCCAACACCTTAACCTTGGTCTGTCAATGTAAGGGCCCCCACGGTCGATGGGTACTCTCCTGTTACCTTGAAATTGCTCGAGACGTCCACCACAAGACCCAGGTACCTGACTTGCATGCGGATCCAGAAGAGGAGGCATAAAGGCTCGCATCAGCCCCGATCAACGAGTTCTAATCTCCGTCTTGGTTAATTATTCCCCATGCCAAGGCCTGCTCTTTCTCTATCTTAGATCTGCGCATGTGAAAGGGGTCCAAATCCGTGGGTGGCTACTCCGTTGACATGTTTCATTGAACTTTTATTTCTCCTCCCTAACCCATGTTGTTGCTTTAATATATTCAATTGATGCCCTTTTTGTCTCCTTTAACATTCAGTTCGTCTACCTTAATGAGCAGCGGTAATTAACATGTCCTTTCTATGGTTTATTGGTTCATGTGGTGCTGACATATAACTGGGATTAGAATAGTTGGTAATGCCTATAGCGTGTTAGTGGTATTTCCTATTGGTTTATTGGTTCTTGTATAGCGAGCGGGGTGGTTGCTGATGAATTGCTTGGATATGTGGATTAAGAAATTGGATTTGTAGGTCTGTAGTCGGGAAGAGCTGCAGAGTGGACATAGTTCATGGAAGTGAAATGGAGACAAAGATCTGATGAAGTGAAAATTTTCCTTTTAACAAAAACCAGAAGGGACCTTTCTGTTTCTAATTTTGTATGTACTAGCATCTAGTTTATTGCAGTCAAGCTGCGATTATGGACAAGTGGATGTAACATAATATTCAAACTTGTTATATTTTAGAATGGTATTTATGAGTTAATTATCTGTTTGGTTTGGAATTGAGCAGGAGATCGAGTTGTCTGTGGGAGATTTTGGAGCTGCCTGAGGAAGATTAGGAAGTGGGCTTGTGATGTCGAGGACGAGAAAAGGGGGATCAAGATCAAGAAAGAGGACCGGGAGAAGTTGCATGTGCACATAACATTGTACAATAACTTCCCAACCGCTGCTGGTTTGGCCTCTTCGGCTGCTAGATTTACTTGTCTTGGTAAGTTTCCTAGCTGATATCATGGCTATAATAAGTCAGTAAAAATGTATTATTCTCCTAGCTCTTATATCATGGTTATAAGTCAATACGAACAGATGTATAATTAGTGAATATTTTTTTGTGTTAAACTAGTATTTCCTTTTATTTTGTATAGAGCACAGAGCCAAATTTACCTATGTTTAGAAGTAGAGGCAGTGTTTCTCACTTCTCAAAACATTATTCTCTAACCAATGCAATATGAAAACATTCATTCTTGAGGGGGATATGTTTTTAGAAGTGGTCCGTTATCCTGTAGAAGGCTGTCTAATACACCTTTTTGTGCTATCTATATGTTCTTATAAAGTAGAACCCCACTAAGAGTTATTTTTATTTGTCTATCTAAGTATGCAGGCCATCAACATCATCGTCTATTCTTAGCCATATTGTGTGAATAATCTCACTGTCTATCTCCATCGTTACAAAGTATGAACCATACTGCAACGTTACAATGTCTGGCACATGCATGTCCATCTTACCGTTTCAAAACAAAACCATACTGCACCATTACAACGTCTGATCCGCTAACGCTGATGTATATGATTTAGAGTGTGTTGTATTGTGTAGTACCAGCAATCTAATTAGATCACTAGATTAGTGGAACTTGTAAGTTGAGACAAACCTATTGAGATCAACTTCTTATGTGTTGTGGGAATGTCCTTGTGTTGCATAGTAGGCTCCAAATTGTACATGTTGTTGCCGATGGGCTATGCTTGTTTATTGCAGTCCACTATGCACCTCTATATTTATGTGGTTGTGTTTGCATACCACTTTATTTAGTTTTGACATGGTGACCATCACAGTGTATATATCTTGGGTTGTTGGGGAGTTGAGCATCTTGTACATGATGACAAAACAGTAGCAGTATCAGTAAACTAAATGACCACTAGCTTGGTAAGGAGCAATGCAGTGTGTAGTTAGCAATGACCTATACCAAATGTTACATGTTCTGCTTGTCATTTTGTTAAGGTTTAAGAGTCATTTGTAGATCTTTACTAAAACAATTACCTATTTATACCTCATGATACCTTTACCTACCTTTCTATCCCTCATATGTTGTGCTACTATTTCCGTGTTAAGCATTGTTGCATTAATGGATGATCTGTTTGATCGATCTGATCCTCTGACATGTTTACTTTTGCATCCGTTGTATGCAGATATTGTCATCTTCACCCGCGCCAAGCTGTACCAGGAGTTGGCTAGCTCCTACCATTGTCATAGTAATACCTACCGTTGTGTTACGTGTCTGCTCTATTCTAGTCAGGGAAAGGCAGGGGACGGGATCATGGGATGGCGCCCCCAATCCCATGTATGGCTATCTGATTCCTATTAATTTTTGTTTCATTTTATATCTTGTACACATTGCTTATGGTATTTCTCTAATCAATGAAAGTAGCGTTAATACAAGATTAGCAAGATTGATCTAGTTGTTGTGATAAAAGTGACTGAGCATGTAGTAAATATATGAACTCTATAGGTATATGCGACGTCTCGTCTTTTTCTCTCTGCATTTTCCCTAACTATGCATGTTTTCATGGTAGCAGTGGATTCCTCCCACGTGATAGTTAATAGCATGTATTTATGGATATAGTCTTCTCTTGTTAAACATGCTTGTAAACCTAATGTATTGATAGATTGCTATAGAATCATGTTAAACATTCTTGTGTAATCATGTACATATCTACATTTTATTGATCTCTCTCGGTTCCTAGATATACCTGTGTAATGTAATCCATCCTATGTGATATTGTCACCTTGACTTATATGAATTTTTTGGATGTTCTCTGTTTATAGCACACTCTTGTACTTCTAGCTTTACATGAGATTTGATGTTCATGCTGGTTCGCAGACCCGATGGAGTGCTGCAACTGGAGCAACACCGTCTTCTACAAATTAGATAAGTATTCAGTCTATCCCATTCTCCTCTTTGTTACTTGGTTGACGGATCATGATGCGATGCATTATTTTTGAGTAAAGTCCCTATGTGATAAGAAAGCTATTGTCTGATTAGCGAGTCTATGATGTTAATTTGGTTACTGTTGTACATGTTTCTTCCGAGTCATGGTGTAAGTGATACGTGATAATGATCTGTATAGGAAAACCATGTACTCTAGTTTTCAATAAACTAGATAATTCCCCGCGCGTTGCTGTGGAAATTGGAGCTTTTAAAGTTAAACATGGCGGAAAAAATTGTAGTCATCGGCCCAGTAATACAAATTTAAAGTTCCATCAAATATTTGCAAGGAAAAATGTGTTATGTAGAAGCGGGATACACGTTGGTAAACAATGAGTAAGAGCACCATCAGAATAGTATCTACACTGCAAATATCCCGATGTGCTTAATATAGCCCTCTTGTCGTGCATCAGTCTTCAATTTGCACGAGTAGAAGATTGGCCACCGTTGTGATAGATACATAGTATACGGCCTTTAAAATACATGAAAGTAGCAATTTTGTGCTGCCAGTGCAATTAGAATGGAAAAAATCAAAAAAATACCAGATAATGCACATGGGGTGCAAACGGAATTGACTTTCATATTGTAGAAAGGGAAGCATGAGTACTGAATCTGAAAGCCTAATAGATGATGCTAAGAACAAAGAACTGAGGAGTATGAGTTTCTTCCATCAGTTTTTTTGGAGGAAATGTTTCCATCCGTTTCATTGGCATTTATAAGGCATTATAGAGAGTGATGACTGCTCGTTGCCTCGTTCCATTTGCTATTTGGCTTTGCGAGGTTATATTTTTTGTGGAAGAGGAGTATGTGAGTAGGCGAACATAGTTCACCAAACGACCGATAATAAATAGGGAATATAATGGACCAAACGTGCGAAGGAAAAACGTAAGTGAAAGGAAGAGTACAGACGCCTCGCGATAGTATGCATGGAAAATGTGATGACGTGGAGGCAGGAGAATGCAACAAAATCAGTGAGGGTCTACTATTTAAATATAGAAGATGCTAGGCATTGCTCATGATACTACCAGCCAGTTTTGTTTCTTAATGCAACTAGTTATTTTATGTTTTTCATATCAGGTGCAAGTATGCATTGGTTGTGTTTCAAATAGAAGTTACATGATCTGTTGTACAGGTTCTCAACTTGCCTAGTTCTTGCTAGTAATATTGTTTTGTCAGCTTCTTTTTTCAAAGATGTGGTAGATCATCTGTTTATATACAGATGATTGTGTTAGCTAAGGTTTTAGAGGTGATTCTATCTTATACTAGTATAAAAACTAAGTGAAATCTATATGAATGTAATCATGTTTCCTGATGAAGTTCGAGACTAGATAGCTTTAGTACTTGCTGAGAGTTCAGTTTGTATATTCCAGGGTATAAAAGGTTTGATGGATGAATTCGTTGTGATGTGTGTTCTAACTGTTCTGAATGTCATACTGTAACAAAGAGATTTTGGTTGTTATTTATAAATTTTCGTGTGTTTTCATTCTCCTTTCTGATTGGTATATTGGTTATTAATATGATATGAAAAAAATTCAAATCTCACAAATGAGAACTGAAAATTGGGACCGATTGTCTAGAACAACCTGACAGTTCAGACCCATCTGACAATTAAATGGATTATAAAAAGGCTAAGACATAAAACAAAGAGGCAAAAATGTTGCATTTGGCCCACGTAGCTTAGAACAGAATTAATAAGCATAAATTGACCGAATTTTTGGGCTTGGCCCATATAAATGGGTGAAGTGGACCGGGCTAAATTTTTGCCACGTAGGATCTGCCATGTAGGATCTGATGTGTCTAAGCTAGTTCTCCCATGACAATATTGGATCGTCATAGAGGTTATGACGTTGCGAGTTGTCATAGACGGTTATGACGATTTTGCAAAAATCGTCGTTATAGTTTATTTGCGATGCCCAGCTTTTGACGATCTCAAAATCGTCATAGAATCGTGATGAATGGACTATTGTGACGATTCTATGACGAAAATAGAGGGTCATATATAGCCAGATTCCTTGTAGTGTCATAAGCATATTGAAGTGATTAAGGTTAAAGTAAACAAACTATGAAGTATACGCTTGACAAAGTATAAGTTGGCAATCTCATGTCCCTTGAATACGAGGGCCGCTCCTCATGCTACTCAAGTTTAGTTAATTGCAAGTTCTTGTCATAGTAGGTATATGTGTATCATAGAGAACTGCCAACGGGGTACCCCTTGCACATGATACATGAGATATCTCATAATCAAAATGACAAGGCAAGCAGACAATGAGCATCTCAACAATCTTCTTATTTACCATGGGAAAATGGTGTTTTTTTCTCTCTTTCCTCTTTTTCTCATATTTTTTTCTTTTTTCTCAATCTCTTTTTCTATCTCTTTTTTTATAAGAAGAATGCTTCATAGATTGCTCACTATGGTGATGCTGCAAGTTTCCACCATGATTAGGCATGGCTTAGGCTAGCGGCTCAGGCGTTTCTCTAACACACATACATAACTCCATGGACTTACAAGCTCCTCTTTCATTTCACATCGACGACATCCATAGACAAAAGAGCATGATATCAACTGTGTAGAATGTACAAGTGCAACGTTGAAAGCGTTCCCCATGACAACATGGTTCTACTAATTCCAACGTATAAGTACAAGCATATACAACATAGATGACACAAGTGTGTCATCAAGTTTGTGAGAGATTTAATCACCAAGTTTTCACATTACAAAGAGACTTTTTAATTGGAAGGCAGATGAAAACAAGAATATACTTGGAATGGTGTAACACATCATGCATAGGAATTTATAGTGGACACTTTGGAATAACTTGGTTTCTTGGGAGTTGGATGCATGGGTAGAGCTTACTCATACAAGTGGAGGCTAGCAAAATACAGGGAGCGACCAACTAAGAGAGCAATAATATAATGGCCATAATCATGCAGAGCAACAAAACATTACTAATCAAAGCATAAAGTGGTACTACAAGTCAAGGACTAAATGATCATAGAGGCTATGGCGACTTGTTCATAGTCATAACATGGTGTGAGCATGTGCCAAGTCAATCCAAACAAAGCATCAAAGGAGAATACCACAAACTATGCTTTTTGTATGCTAAAACAACGCATGATTCCTTTAAGGCACATTAAGCAATCTTAATTGTTTGGAACAAGTCATGCTACAACAATAATCACTAAGCATAAGATCAAAACAACATCTAGCATGGCATGCTAAAGTCTAAGTCACAGTTAAAGAAAGGTCCTCTTGCACTATTCAAGCAAGCACTTTCTACTCCTCTCCAACACCAATCAACTTATTTGAAACAACATAGCGAGAAAATGGGTCCAAACTACTTTATTCAATCAAACAAAACAAAAACTAGGACGCTCCAAGAACAACACAACAGTGCATGAAACAATAAAAATGAAGTGTCTAGAAAGACCTGAGATTTTTATTGATGAAGAAGGGGATGCCTTGGGCATACACAAGATTTGACGCTTGTACCTCTTAAATATTTCTTGGGGTGACACGGGGTGGAATCCCCAAGCTTGAGATTTTGTCCATTCTTCATCTCATTATATCATTCTTTCTCTACACCTGAAAATTTCCCTTCATACAAAACTTCACACAATCTTCATTAGCAACATTAGTGTATTCAAAAGATAAAATACCTTTGGGGTTTAGTTTTAGAACAGAAAAAATTTCACTAAAAATACAAGATACTGTAGCAATTCCCTCAAAAATCTCAATTTCCGAAAAAGAACCCAAAAAGGAATCAATAAGAGACAAATGCAAATAATGGCAGAAATCTGTCAAAACAAACCAGCAGGTAGAAACCGATTTTTTCGAAGACCTTTTGTTGCTCAAATAAAACAGTGTTGAACTAACTAAAGTTAGCTAACATACTGGGGGAATTATTCAGAAAATATCAATTCAATCCGACTTATAGATATTTTACAGGAATTTTTACGGTGGATCACAAAAATCTGTTTTGGGACAGCAACTCCCCAAATCTTAGTTCCCTCTCATTAGAGGTTATTCTTGGCACAAAAAGCAAATAAAAAGGATAAGGAGAGGTCATTACTGAGGTAATAAATTCCAAGACTCAAGAAAACTTTTGGGTTATCTCCCAATAAGTACTTTTCTTTAACGCCTTTAAGTTAGGAACAAGAAGCAAGAATCAAGTATTTTCAAATAAAGAAGCATTTACATCAAACCTTGCTTTAAAAGGAGGAGAAAAAAGCAACTTCTCTCTCTTTATATGGAAGTGTTCAATACCTTTCTTGAATGGAAATTGATATTTAATGATGTCTTCTTTCATATCAATGATGGCACCAACGGTTCTAAGAAAAGGACAAGAAACATTGTTTTCAACATCCAAAACAAAGAAATCAACAGGGACATAAGCATTGTTAACCATAATAAGAACATCATTAACATTTCCCATAAGTTTGTTTTTAGCATTATCATTAAGTGGGACATCTAAATAGCAATCTTCCAAAGGTGGCAAATCAAGCATTTCATAAATTCTTCTAGGCATAATAGAGACACTAGAACCAAGGTCACATGAAGCTTTGAGACCAAAGTCATTCACTTGCATATTAATGATGGGTTCCCCAACTATCTTCTACTTTCCTAGGAATAGAGGCTTTGTGTTTCAAATTTTCTTCCTTAATTTTAGCGAGAGCATTTATAATGTGTTTGGTGAATTCATATCACTAGCATCAGGACTTCTAGCAAGCTTTTGTAGGAACATAATCACTTCAGAAATATTGCAACCATCAAGATCAAAATCAGACTTAACATCACTAGTAGTAGACTCATTGGGTTTAGGCATTGTGGTAGGAGAAATAGGGACTTCTTGTGGTTTAGTGGCATCCATATTGGTGGTGGTGATAGTGCACACACTATTGTTTCTAGCAATTTCAGCTTCTCTTTCCCACTTAGCATGTAGTTGCGCTAATAGTCTAACATTTTTATCAATAGTAACTTGTATGGAGTTGCAGCAAAGGTACTTTCCAAGGTTCTAGGTTTAGCAGCCATTTTATTAATCAAAGAGGACTGTGCTTCAGACAAAGAGGAAATATTTTTCTCAGCATTCAAAAGCTTTTCCTCCACAGTCTTGTTGAAAGTGGTTTGTTTACTAATAAAGTCTTTGGGCATGACTTCAAGTTCAGAGGGGGAACTTCTAGTATTGTCGTAGGAGTTTCCATAGGTATTGCCATTATTAGGAGGATAAGGCCTATAATTGTTGTTACTACCAAAATTATTCCTATAGGCATTGTTGTTGAAATTGTTGTTTCTAATGAATTTCACATCAACTTGCTCTTGTTGAGCAACCAGAGAGGCTAAGGGAACATTATTAGGATCTATAGGAGCTTTTCCATTAACAAGCATAGCCATGATAACATCAATCTTATCACTCAAAGAGGAGGTTTCTTCAACAGAATTCACCTTCTTACCATGTGGAGCTCTCTCAGTGTGCCATTAAGAATAATTAATCATCATGTTATCAAGGAGCTTTGTTGCAGCACCCAAGGTAATGGTCATAAAGGTAACTCCAGCAGCTGAATCCAACAGGTTTCTTGAAGAGAAGTTCAAACCTGCATAAAAAGTCTAGATAATCATCCAAGCAGTAAGTCCATGAGTGGGACAATTCTTAACTAAAGATTTCATTCTTTCCCAAGCTTGAGCAACATGTTCATTATCAAGTTGTTTAAATTTCATTATTTCACTTCTCATAGATATAATCTTAGTAGCAGGATAGTATTTTCCAATAAAAGCATATTTGCACTTAATCCAAGAATCAATACTATTTCTAGGCAAGGATAGAAACCATTCTTTAGCTTTTCCTCTCAAGGAGAAAGGAAACAACTTGAGCTTAATAATATCTCCATCTACATCCTTATATTTTTTTATCTCAGAAAGTTCAACAAAGTTATTGAAGTGGGCAGCGGCATCATCAGAACTAGCACCGGAAAATTTCTCTCTCATCACAAGATTCAACAAAGCAGGCTTGATTTCATAAAAGGTAGATTCAGGAGCAGGTGGAACAATAGGAGTACTTAGGAAATCATTGTTGTTTGTGCTAGTGAAGTCACACAACTTGGTATTCTCAGCAGAGTTCATTTTAGCAAAAGTAGAGCAAGCCAACAACAGCAGCAACTAAAGCAGGAACTAAATTTTTTGTGTTTTTGATAGGAGAAAGAAAACCAAACTAAACTATTTTTTTAGTTTTTGATAAAAAGAGGCAAACAAAACCAATTAAAAGAAACTAAGCAAAACAAAAACAAAGTAAAGAGAAAGGTTGTGAAGGACTCCCCTTGTGAAGCCGTCCTTAGCCTCCCCAGCAACGGCGTCAGAGAAGTCATTGATGATGGCTCAGTTGATTACAGAGCTTCATTGGGAGACCCCAAGAGGAAGGTGTGATGAGCACAACAGCAAGTTTTCCCTCAGTAAGAAACCAAGGTTATCGAACCAGTAGGAGGAAGGAAACGACTCAAAGGTGTTGCTAGCAACTTGGAAACCTGCACAACACAAACTCAAGACTTTGCCCCAACGAACAGTGAGGTTGTCAATTTCACCGGTTTTCTGAAAACAAAGAGTTAACTGTATGGTGTGGAAGGTAATAGTGGTTTGCAGAAAGTAAACAGTAACAGTGGAAGATGTATCAATGGTAAAGATTGGACCGAGGTCCATAGTTCACTAGAGGTGTACTCCTTAAGATAAACAAACATGTCATGTTGGGTAAACAAATTACAGAAGGGCAATTGACAGGACTGAGCAAGGCATAACAATGCAATACTAGACATTCATGATCCTATGAGATTAGATTGGGCAATACAACAAGATACATAGACCGCCATCCAACTATATCTATGACTAGTAATCCACCTTCAGGTTATCATCTGAACCCCCTCCAGTATTAAGTTGCAAGCAACAGATAACCGCTTTAAGCAAAGTGTGTAAGGTAAACAATCCACTTGTTCCATGAACAAAAGACCGTTGTTTTCTTCCTAGTAGCAACAACACATCTACAACCTTAGAGATTTCTGTCACTTCCCTTAGATTAAATAGAGGCATGAACCCACTATCGAGCATAAATACCCCCTCTTGGAGTCACCAGCATCTACTTGGCCAAGATAGCTACTAGAAACGGAGAGCATGCAAAATCTCAAACAACACAGACATGATAGAATCAATAAGACAAAACCATTAATCAATCTGACATAGTAATCTCAATATCCATCGAATCCCCGCAAACACAACATGCATAATTACAAATAGATGATCTTGATCATGAACGAAGCTCACAAGATCTAAACATGGTAGCACAAAGGAGGAGATACAACCATCTATCTACTACATGGACCCGTAGTCCAAAGTGGAACTACTCACACTTCATACCGGAGGCTGGCATGATGAAGAAGAAGGCCTCCGGGATGATATCCCCTCTGGCTGGGTGCCAGGAAGAGCTTCAGATCCCCCTATCTAGGGACGATGGTGGCGACGGCTACAGACGATTTCGTGGAATATTGATCGGGTGCTTAGGGTTTTTGTTTCGGGGGGTCTTTATAGGCGAAGAGGCGAGGCAGGGGGGCAGCCAGGGCGGCCGCCCCCCCTAGGAGCGGCCAGGCTTGGCCACGCGGCCAGGGGTGTGTCCCCCTGGTGGCTCCCTCCCGTCTCGTATTCTAGCTCCGTTTTCCCCATGGTAAAATATTGACTTTGGCTTTTGTCCCGTCCAATTCCGAGAATATTGATTTTCTGTTTTTTCTGGAACCAAAAACAGAAAAAAAGAGGCAACTGACACTGTGACATCTTGTTAATAGGTTAGTCCAGAAAAACATATAAAAACACCTCAAAGTGTAGACAAAGCAAAGCAAAGTAGATACTAAACAAGCATGAAACATTAAAAATTATAGATACGTTTTCAACGTATCAATCATCTACTGAAAAAGTTGTCTCTTAATGATGGTTCTCTTCTTGGTTCTGGAGACATTACTGAATATAGGTGTATTGTGGGTGCCTTACAATACTTGACATTAACTCATCTTGGTATTTACTTCTCAGTCAATAAGGTTTGTCAGTTTCTACATGTTCCAACAACTTTGCATTGGACAGCCCGAAAGAGAATATTGAGATATGTTCAGGGTACTCTAAAGACTAGACTTACTTTTCAGAAATCCTCTTCAAGCCTGCTTAATGTTTTTTCTGATACAAACTGGGCAGGTTGTCTTGATGATAAAAGGTCAACATGAGGTTTTGCCATATTCTTTGGACCAAACTTGATATCTTGGAGCGCTAGAAAACAAGCCACTGTGTCAAGGTTAAGTACTGAAGCTGAGTATAAATCTCTTGCTAATGCTACAGCTGAATTGATATGGGTTATGGCTCTCCTTGGTGAATTAGGTGTTTCACTAAAAGTAAAACCGTGCTTATGGTGTGATAATCTAGGAGCCACATACTTGTCTGCAAATCCTGTGTTTCATGCAAGCATCAAACACAATTGAAATTGACTCTCATTTTGTTTGAGAAAGAGTTGCTAGCAAACTACTGGATATTAGATTCATCTCTAGCAAGGATCAAGTTGCAAATGGTTTTATAAAGACGTTGCCTGTCAAAAAACTTGATGAGTTTAAACGTCACAAGGTTGAGATTAAGAGGGGCTGTTAGAAATAATTAGAGGTTTTCTTTATGTATTTCCGCTGATATGTCCAATCGGTATTTTTTCCCTCCTTTGTATGATACAGACTCTGTAACCAAACCCGATTGGCTTTGCCAATCTATATAAACACGCAAACAAACCGAGGCCAAGGTATCGTTCAAACCAAAACCTATTAGTCTAGATACACTCCTTTTATAAAACTAAAACATCTTATATTATAAAATGGAGGAAGTAAACGTCAAGGTTGTCTCGGACCGAATATATATCCAAGGATGTACGTACGTGGTGAAATTTGTTACAGATAGCAGAAAGCCACCAAATCAACATGCAGAAAAATAAACTTATTAGTTGCATCACAATTACACAAAGAGGAGAAAACTTGTTTGGAGCACTTCGTCATCTTCAGGAGATGATTCCATAGCTGTGTAGCGGTCTGGAATGGCCATGTACTATGTCCGAGAAGCAAGCGGTAGCACATGAAAAGACGCCCTTAGCAAGTAGCAACTTGAACTGCAACATTGCAAGAAAAACGTCACATGGAGAAATTTACATACATGACTCAACACATCTCAAGAGTTCACCAAAGTAAGCAATTAAGAAAATAAGATGCACCGATACAACACGTAATTACCCGCAGGATATTCTTGCTGTCCATTTGTAACGGCGTCATGATTCCCCGACAATGTCGTATTATCAACGGCACCTGGTGCAACAGGGATTCCCACGCCAGGCTCACTTCCCATCTGATCATCAACAACCATCTCAGAAGTAACAACTTGTACTGCACAGCCAAAAGGAAAACAAGTCACATATATGTGCATGAAGAAGGATTGAGTGAATATAAAATACTAAACACTACTAGTAATTAACTGACAGTTAAGCAGAAGAAGAAGCACATCACTTAATTACCAGACAATCCAGTAGGAGTGGCATTGTTCGGCGTTGTCACTGACAACTTAGTATTAGTAGGCGGTGCCACGGGGCTCTGAGAATTCTCCGCTAATTCACTTTCGACATGAACCTCTTCGGCCGCCTTGACAAACCAGACCTTAGGACATCTGGGGTGGTTCTTTCCTGCTCCCTTCCAGTCATGTTTTGTTTCTTCGCTCACTCCATCATGGAGAACAACCTCCTTAATACGTGGCAAGGACTGTATCGTGGTACCACTAAAGCCTTTGAGATCCTTGCATAGCAGCTGGAGTAACCCGAGGAATGGGAGAGCTCCCTCTTGGATTTCCAGTTCAGTCATGAATTTCACCACAAGGCATAGGCATCGCAGGTTTCCGAATGCACCACATTTGATCTCGAGCTTGTCCAACATGGTTGCAACCAGCTTGAGGTTCTCCAGGCCAGGCAGTTCGCCAAGAGCAGTAACTATGTCCACGCTCAGCTGAAGATGAGGGGATGAAAGGCATAACTTAGTGAGACCAGCCAGCATAGTGACAAAAGGAGGCAGGCTGCATATCTTATTGCTCCCATGTAGCTTGAGTGATGTAAGATAGCATGAGGGAACTTCTTCTTTCTCCAGGGACAAGTTCAATAGTAAGTCTTGGAACCATTGGTCATTGAAATTCAGTGTGAGCGAACGGGCTTCTTTTAGACGAGTGCTTGTTTTGATGAAGGCCTTGACGGCCTTTGAGAGATGACACTGTCTGTTGTTGTTGTTGTTGTTGTTGTTGTTGTTGCTGCTGCTGCTGCTGTTGTTGTTGTTGTCGCCGCCACCCGTGGAATCTGCACTACCCGTGGTGGTGGACTCGCACCATATTTTCACCTTTGTCAAGTGCTTCATATGCTCCATGAGCTGCGCAAATCCTTGGCTCTTGTTGTTGTTGTCCACAACAATTCCTGCTACAGTTTCCAATTTGCTATGCTTTGACAGAAAAGTCTGCAGCTTGCGCATTCTCCGGCCTCCTACTTGGTGTTGGAGCTTGAACTTTCCAAACAGATTGATCAGGCATGGCAGCTCCATGGCTTCTACGGGCAGAACCTCTATATTGGTTCTTCTTAGATCCAACGTCTCCAAAAGATGAAGCTTGTTGATCTCTTTGGGAAGAACCGTTACCTTTAGAGCGGCCCCGAGGCTTAGGTACCTGAGCAGCAGCAGCTTGGTGCATATGTCCCTCAGATGTTTGTCCTCCAGGTCATCATCGCACTCTTCCAGATCCAAAACTCGCAGCTGTTGATACTTGGAAAAGACAAACACAGATTTGTGCGCCTTACCAAAGACTGTGAGAGACCGGACAAGGGATAAATCACCCACTTCTCTACCTGTTGCATGATGCAGGGACAGACAACGAATTTCACTGCTGGGTGGGGTTGCATGTGGCTGATCATCAGTTAACAAGGTAATGAAGTTGTCACAAATGGACTTGCGCAGGATGAACTCGAGCATCATGCCGTGGGTACGGCATCCTCCCTTCTTCACTTGAGCACTGTTGTTTCCGTGGCCTGGCCCTGGCTGCTGGATGATGATACTCCGGTCGACCAGCTCCTCGAAATTGCGCATAGCGCGTTTGTGACCTCCTTGGATAAACCCTTCAGCTAACCATCTCCTGACCAGGCTTCCTCTCCTGGCTGGACTAGCAATTGGGTAGATACCCAAATATAGCAAGCATGTCTTGACATCATGGCTGCCAATGCTGGTGTAGCTATTGACAAGCACACGCTTCATTCTTGCCAACGTCACCTCTGCTTCCAGGTGCTCTCCCAAGTCGTCGCAGAGTTGTTCCCATTCTGTATGTATCCTGCTGAGCAAGAACTGCCGTGTGGTGACAAGAGCAAGGGGTAGGCCGTCACATTTCTTGAGTGCTTCAGAGATGGCGTTGTTGGCATGTGGCGAAGAGCCCTGAAATGCTTTGTTGAAGAAGAATAACCGTCTCGAGTGTTGGTCGGCAAGAGGTGTCATCGCGTACACATGATCGCCAAGAGCCGAGGTGCTGCAGGCAGTTGTTGCTACAGACCGAATGGCCGTCGTCACCACAACTATGCCGACCAAACCGTCAAAGGCATCTTTTATATCGTACCAGAGTTGTTTCTGCATGTCATCAATTACAATGAAGAACCTGCAGAATGACAACATATTATGATCAATTTCAGATATTATTGAAGGATGCATGATGTAATTAACGATTGACAAAGGACAACGTACACAAACTAAAAGCTAAGTTATTAGTCTTCACCTCTTGGTGCCAAGGAACTCTCTGACGCTTGCACGGAGCTTGCTGAGACCACCATTGCTGGGGTCAGGCAGGTGGTGGTTGATCTGACGGTGTATCTCCCGGAGAACATCGACAGCTCCTTTTACCGCCGTCGCAGCACCAACCCAAGCATGTGATTCGTATTGCTTCTTAATTGCGTCGTAGACATGCTTGGCTACGAATGTCTTGCCTATACCATCAAAGCCAACAATAGAGATTACCTTGAGCTGCCGTTGCTGTTGCTGATGCTGCTGGGTCAGCTCCAGAAGCTCGTCCAGCTGGGCTGCGTCTATACCCACGGGGCTGCCAGCTAATAGGGTGTCGTCAGTCTCTACCTCAGATTCCACCGACGACGACGATGCAGAGGAGGAGGAGGAGGAGGTGCCAGTAGGGATGCCAGGGCTGCAATATTTTTGTCTCAGCTCGAATGAATCCTGCGATATCTTCTTGAGCTCGCGGATGGCCGCTGCAAACTCGTTGCGGGCCATCACCGTCTTCACCCGGTGAACAGTCCGACGGATCAACGACGGCGTCTCCGGCATCTTCACACGGTGTATAAAGCGGTCGATGCAGTCCTCGATTGCCTGCGCCAAGTCACGTATTATGTGGATCCACGCCCTCTGCACGGGGCCACCGCCGCTCCTCCACCCACCATCGTTGTCTTCCTGGATGACGGCAGAAATCATCAAGAACTCGCTTCTTATGTACTTGATGTCACGCTCCAGGTTCTGCCGGAGACTGCGATTTGCTTCTAAGAACTCCAGGAGCTTTGGCGCGACCCTACTGGCAAAAGCGGTGGCCGCCGCAGCCTCCATGGATGGTGTGTAGAGCTATAGCTACCGGCCTTATGGAGATACACGAAGTAGAAGGTCAAGATCTAGCAGTTAGGTCCAATGGATGGTGGACGGCACTAGAACTCCCTCCATGGATGACCGACGGAACTAGACACACCAGCTAGACTTGGCATTAAGCTAAGCTAGGTCCGTACATCTCACGTTCCAATGACGATGCCAACCCATCAAGGTCAGAACGTGCTATTCCAATTTTCTAATGATGATGTCCTATCGATGCGCGCGATGACCTCCAGACCGGTTGAACTTGATCAATCACAAGATAATCCCAACAACTCTGTAGTATATTACAGAAAATATATAAAATTCGCTACTATGCAGATATCAGATCAAGAGTAGCTAAGATCAGATCTCTTTGTTGACATATTATTTTTTTAAAATTTATTAATATAGACGGATATACCAATTACATCCGGCCTCTGCACCAACAGAATATCTGAGAGACATCATGAATGTGTTAGAGATAGAGCAGGCTACGGTGCTATACCGAAACGTGTCTCATCTAGATTCCTATTCCTATCTTTGTAAGGACTCTTGTAACCCTTCTATATATGAACGAGATTTGAGGGACTCGGGATTAACCGAGTAGACCCAATTGCATCTACCCGTTCTCCAATTTTACATGGTATCAGGCCGGCTTCTTCGCCGACACAACTGATCGCCTCGAACTCGCGCATCCCCGTCACCCCCGCTTTTCGCCTCGATGTCGACCTCCTCGTCGGTGCCTCAGGTGATCAACCTTGGCTCTCCCCCGACGGACCAACTCACCCGCCGCAATTATCCAGGATGGCGTGCCCAAGTCCTGCCCCCCATCCGCGGCACTCGCCTCGTCGGCCTCCTCGATGGTACTGACGTCGAGCCGCCGGAAACAATCGAAGTTGTCCCTGCAGACAAAGACGCTGGCAAATCAGCGGTAATCAAGAACAATCCCGACTACAACGACTGGATCTCTCGTGACCAGATCGTCCTCGGCTACCTCCTTCAATCCCTCTCGCTGGAAGTCCTACCGCATGTCCAACGGATTGAGCACTCAACTGGCGTTTGGAAAGCGATTGAGGAGATGTTTGCTTCTCAATGTGAAGCTAAAATCTCAAACCTACGGGTTGCTCTCGCCAACACGAAGAAAAATAATGATTCCACATCGACGTTCCTCACAAAGATGCAGGTCATCGTCGATGAGCTTGCAGCTGCAGGCTGCACGGTCACCACAAAGGAGCATGTTTTCTTCATCCTCGCTGGACTTGGAGGATCCTACAACTCCCTCGTTGCTGATCTTGGCGTTGTCACTACCCCGATCTCCCTGAGTTCTCTCTATGCCCAGCTACATGCCTATGATGAGTGCCAACTAATGCTGAGCGGGACTCAGGAGATGAGCTTTGAGTCTTCTGCAAATCTGGCCTCCCGACAACATCCCAACAATCAGTCCTTCAATCGCTCCTGTGGTGACCGCGGAGATCGCAATGATTCCCGCTTTGATCGCCGTGATGACCGACGCCAAGATTACCAGGAAGATCGCTCCTCTCGTTCAGGTCGTGGTGGCGGTGGTCGATCCCCTTCAGGAGGGGGGCGTGGCCACGGCCGTGGCCGTCGTCGCACCTCTCCATGGGTCGATGTGACCTGTCAGATCTGCAATCGGGAAGGTCATCCAGCCAAAGATTGAAGGTCGATGATGACTCTTTTGGCGAGAAGGGTGCAAACATAGCCTCCTATGGTGTGGATACAAATTGGTACTATGACACCGGGGCAACTCATCACGTTACAGGAGAGATCAACAACTTGGCCGTCCGCGACACCTACAAGGGCTCCGACAGAGTCAACACCGCCAACGGGCAAGGTATGGAAATTTCCCATATTGGCAAATTCATTGTTCGTCACCCAGTTCAAAAATTCAATCTAAATAACATCCTTTATGTCCCCAACTCCTCTAAAAACTTACTCTCTGTTCATCGCTTCACACATGATAATTGTGTCTTTATAGAGTTTCATCCCTTCTTCTTTTTGATTAAGGATCAGGACACACGGAGTATTCTTCATAGAGGGTGATGCGTTGGCGGCCTATATCCCCTTATTTCATCTCAAACACAGAAGCATGCTTTTGTTGCCGCCACGCCATCTCAAGAGAAGTGGCATAGTCGTCTCGGTCATCCTTCTGTAGCCATTGTTAGTCAAGTACTTAGTAAAAATAAACTTCCTTTCCTTAAAGAGTCTATTTGTGATTCATGTCAGCGTGCTAAGAGTCATCAACTTCCCTACCCCATCTCCACCAGTGTTTCTACAGCTCCCCTTCAATTAGTTTATTCTGATGTATGGGGTCCTGCACCTACTTCTGTTGGTCGTCATGACTATTATGTAAGCTTCATTGATGATTATAGTAAATTTTCTTGGATATACTTGCTCAAGAGAAAATCGGATGCTTATACTGCCTTTGTTAACTTCCAAAAACTTGCTGAACGGAAACTTGATAGAAAAATTCTCACTATCCAATCTGATTGGGGAGGAGAGTATGAGAAGTTAAACTCTCTCTTTCAGTCTCAAGGCATCTCTCATCATGTGTCTTGTCCTCATGCTCATCAGCAAAACGGTGTTGCTGAAAGAAAGCACCGACATATTGTTGAAGTAGGGTTGTCTCTTGTTGCCCATGCTCATATGCCCCTAAATTTTTGGGATGAAGCCTTTCTCACAGCCACATATCTTATTAACATGCTTCCTAGCAAAGTCATTAAAAATGATACTCCTATTCACCATCTCTTTGGCTCTAAACCTGATTACTCTTCCCTTCGTATTTTTGGGTGTGCATGTTGGCCTAATCTCCGCCCTTACAATACACGAAAACTTGCTTTCCGTTCTATCCAATGTGTTTTCTTAGGTTACATCCCACGCCACAAGGGAGTTAAATGTCTTGAGGTGAAAACTGGTCGCATTTACATCTCTCGTGATGTTGTTTTTGATGAGGCTGTTTTCCCCTTCAAAAATCTTCATCCAAATGCTGGTGCTCTACTTCGCAAAGAAATTTTACTTCTTGATCCATCTCTTCGAAATTTTGAACTTGGGGATAACAATGTTGATGAGTCTCATATGGAAAATTTTCGTCCTACTAATCCTGCCTCTAGATCTACATCTGTGTCTTTGCAACCGTTGCTGAAAATTTGGCTGAAAACGGTGCTCAAAACAGTTCACACATGTCACATGAAATATCAGCACAAGATACCAGTGGCACAAGACACGAAACAGATTCACCATCCTCCTCGGATCACGAGCCGGATCCATCAGCGTCAGATTCCTCAGATCGTGCGCCGGGTCTGGGCTCTGCGTCAGGTGGGCGCAGTAACAGACGCGCGATTTCCGCGTCCCCGAATCCGGCCTCCCCTGCACGCAGCGATGCCCGGATCTTCTGCGGCTGATGTGGGGACCGAGACAAGATCTCTCTCCTCTGATGTGTCTGCTGCTCCTTCTGGCGGGGCAGGATCTCCTGCATCATCTCAAGCTATTGATTAGCGTGTGGCACCCCTAGTCGACCTGCTACACGAGCCTCTCGAGGTTTGCATCAACCAAAACAGTACACCGACGGTACAATACGCTGGTGCCTTTCATCCTCGCTGACGGAACCTACTAATGTGGAAACTGCCTTGAATAATCCACGCTGGAAAGAGGCTATGGATGAGGAGTATGGTGCTCTTATGAAGAATCATACATGGAGATTGGTTCCTTCGTAGGAAGGTAAAAATGTTATTGATTGTCGATGGATCTATAAAATCAAAAGCAAGGCCGATGGTTCTGTTGATAGATATAAAGCTCGTCTTGTTGCCAAAGGTTTCAAACAGCGCTACGGCATTGACTATGAGGATACATTCAGTCCTGTTGTCAAAATTGCAACTGTTCGACTTGTTCTGGCTATTTTTGTTTCTAGGGGATGGAGTTTGCGATAGTTGGATGTCAAGAACGCGTTTCTTCATGGTGTTCTCGAAGAAGAGGTATACATGAAACAACCACCTGGTTATGAAGACAAGAGGAAACAGAATTATGTTTGCAAACTTGATAAGGCGCTTTATGGTTTGAAGCAAGCACCTAGAGCTTTGTACTCTCGATTGACTTCTAAATTGATTGAATTGGGCTTTTGTGCATCAAAGTCAGATACGTCTCTGTTTATATATCACAAGTTCCATGTGACTATCTACATGCTTATCTATGTGGATGATATCATTGTGGCTAGTTCTTCACAAGCTGCGACAGAGACTCTCTTGAAGGATCTAAGTAAAGAGTTTGCATTGAAGGATCTTGGTGATCTCCATTATTTCTTGGGCATTGAAGTTCACAAGGTACCAAATGGTATATCTTTGAATCAAGCAAAATATGCTCAGGATATTCTTACACGAGTTGGGATGACAGGTTGCTCAGGTGTTCCTACACCCTTATCATCTTCCGAGAAGATTACTGCACTAGAGGGAGATATGTTGGGTCCTGAAGACAGTACCAAGTATAGAAGCATGGTTGGTGACTTGCAGTATCTAACTCTTACACGTCCTGACGTATCAAATGTAGTTAATAAAGTTTGTCAATATATACATGCTCCTACTACTGTTCACTAGACTGCTGCCAAAAGAATTCTGAGGTATATTAATCACACTATGACTGTTGGACTGACCTTCATGAGATCAGATTCTACACTTGTGAGTGCCTTTTCTGATGCTGATTGGGCTGGTTTTGCTGATGATCGTCGCTCAACTAGAGGTTTTGTTGTCTTCTATGGGCCGAATTTAATCTCTTGGAGTGCAAAGAAACAGGCTAAAGTTTTCAGGTCCAGCACTAAGGCAGAATACAAAGCTGTGGTAATGCAACAGCTGAAGTAATATGGGTTCAGTCTTTGCTTGCAGAACTTGGAGTCAAGTCAAGCCAAGTACTATGTTTATGGTGTGATAATTTAGAAGCAACATACCTGTCAGTTAATCCTGTTTTTTCATGCAAGAGCCAAGCATATCGAGATAGATTTTCACTTCGTCAGAGAACGAGTGTTAAAAAAGGAGTTGGAGTTCACTTTATTCCTTCAAAGGATCAAGTAGCAGATGGTTTTACTAAACCTCTTCCTGTAAAATATTTTGTAGAATTTAGACATAATCTCAACTTGTCAAAGTTGTAATTAAGGGAGGGTGTTAGAGATAGAGCAGGTTACGGTGCTATACCGAACCGTGTCTCATCTAGATTCCTATTCCTATCTTTGTAAGGACTATTGTAACCCTTCTATATATGAATGAGATTTGAGGGACTCGGGATTAACCGAGTAGACCCAATTGCACCTACCTGTTCTCCAATTTTACAGAATGCACACGGACAACAAAAAAGGAAAAAAAAATAGGCTCTGCCACGGTGATTATTCACTCACAGCAGCAACAACACTCATACCACCACCCAAAATAGCACCTAGAATATAAAAAATGTTCTTCAAAAGCCACGCTCCAAGGAGGAAATAACGTCCAAGCACCGTCGTCGTTCGATAAAAGATCTTAGGTTTTCATCCTAGAGAAAGTCCGAGCTCTCAAAACAATGTCTTTAATAAGATAATTGTCAGATACAACCAATAAAGGCCAGACCTTTGGTTTCACCATGAAAGTTGAGACTCGGTACTCGAGGAGCACCAGCAAAAAATCCTCCAGTGATGTCGCCCCCACTCGCCAAGGCCGCTCCTGCAAGTCACCAAACATCAGGGTCACAAGTACCACATGTCCAGAATGGACAGAAACATCGCCTCGCAAGCCATGTCCCGACAGCGGCGTCTTGCGCTACTCCGTGTAGATCTCCGGTGGAGAATTCTAAAACTCATCACCGACAAGATCAATGAGGGCTGAGATCTGAAAAATGACAACATGTGCGAAAAGAGCACTAGAGCCTCCTTATTCTATCCCATGCTTGTTGGCAGAATCCTCGGATCGAATGCTTCTGGATCATAGGAAACACGTCGCTCCGTACCTTCCACCATGCCAGCAAATCGCCGCCAGCCCTACAGCCTTACCGAACGCCCCAGACAGATGCATGCATCATGGCAGTTTGTCGCAATCTGATCTGAGATCTGCACGTTGGTCTGCATGCACTTGACCAGTCACAACCGCAGATCGCAAGGAAGGATTAGCCAGATGCATGCAATATGTTAGCACTTGAGGGAGAAACCCCCCATTGGCATGCATGTACTTGGTGTGTGATATCTTCGATCCGGATACACGGATGTAGTATAATAGCTTTTTCCCTAGAAGACATAGGTTTAATCGAACCTTAGATAGCAATGCTAAAAGAAAATAAATAATGATATGTCTACAAGATTTTGTTTCTTTGTTTTACTTAGTTCAATGGATCAATCTAGTTTACCTTTTATAGTCGGTTGAATAAATGGATGGAGATAGGCTAAGGTTGAAGATCCACCTGCAACTGCATATCATATGGGATAAAAGATAATAATAAGCATAGTCATGTATAATGTTTGAACGGAGATAATATCTTGTGGACAACACATCCTAGTATACTAAAGCCCCCGCGATGGAGCGAGCATAGCAATAGTCTTTTAATCCAACCGAGTGTACACCGAAGCCACGGGTTACAAACAATTATTAAGTGAAGAACACATATTAAAGCATTAAGTGGTGATGTTGTTGTGATCCCAAATGGGTCGCTAAGCGAAGATCGTACTATCCTTTCTGTCACTGGGTTCCTATGAGATCGCCGCTAGCCAAGTATCTCACCTCAAGCCTTTATCAATCTATGGGATTTTGGGTACCTACAAGTCTACAGATGTAGACAAAAGACAAAGAAACAAAAGATACAAATCTCAATTGCAAACAAAATACAATACTCACATGATTAGATGCACATAATTACTATGAGGTTTATCCCCAACCCGCAGCCCGTGAGGACTACTCACTCATAACAAATAGGTCAAGGATAGAAAATATTGTGCAAAATATTTAGATTGAAATCGAATATTCTTACAATGGTCGCAAAATCACAAGAGTATCTAAAGTACAAAGTAATGGTTATGGCTAGTGGAGGGATGGATGGTGGAGTGGATGAACAATGGCATGGATATCCTTTGGTGGTCTTGTGATGAAATCTGAGAATGGCGGCTCTCTAGACGGCGACTGGAGCCTCAAAATATATAGGCGTCTTCACAAAAGTTTTAGGGTTTAACGAGACGAAGCAGTCGGCACCCCGTATGGGCGGGCCTCGCCAGTACCATTGGTCGTTATGCCTTTGTCACCTGAAATTTGCTTTCCAATTACTTGGACGTGTGGATTTCCTCTATTTCCTTCATTATGATTCTTGATTTCGCATTAAAACCCATGATTTTCTGCACAGCATAATTCAAAGCAAGGCTTTCCATATCTTTGCAATTATTAGTCATTAGTGGCAAGAATTGAGAGTTTCTTGTCAATTGCTTGACTAAAAAAATGTTTAAACATAGAGAAAGATGGCAAATTTCAGAGCCATCAACTTTCCCAAATCTCAAACCTTGATCGCCCTCGAGCACAAAAGAACTATAAGGAATTCAACATTTAAACTTGACACAACAAGAATAAGAATTCACTTACGGTTGGTAGTCATATGTGCATAACACTTCATTCATTTGCGAGGCTTATCAAAGTTAGAGAGATGACACAAGTATACTATACAAGCTTTGGCAATTCAAGACAATGAAAGTAGACTTTAATATCAATATTAATTACTAGCAGTGTAGCAATCAATCTAATTCTTCTAGTTAACTCTCAGCTTGCCAAGGAACACTAGGATGTTTAAATTGCATATTTAAGTAAGAGAGTTTCATGTCCTAAGTAATATAACAATGAAGTGTCTTATTTACACCCACATTAATAAATCAAGTCTATCTAAAACACTTCTTATCCAATCATTTATTTTCAAGAAATATTCGTAGAGTAGTAATGAGACCATGCCAAGGACTTGTTATGTGGATCTTCAAAGATAATTTTTCTTTTCATACTTTTTGAAGGATTGCTGGCTGTTTCTTTTTGCAAGTGTTTACACAACCTTTAAGAATACCAATACTTTTGCCCATACATTGACACTGATGCCAATCATGTTATCAAATCATAGCCAAAATTTGGGGTTATACCATATACCGTTCAAAAGCTAGCGGAGTTGTTGGCATCCCAAAGGTGTGCACTAGGATCATAAATAGCAGAATTTTTCTTTCTTTATTTTTCATGAGCTAGTACCACGGTTTGATCCACAAGGTTAGCTTTGGCATGCATCACAGTTACCACTAAACTTTATTTCAGTCAAACAACTCCTTTCAAGTGTGTCGTCAAGACTATCAAAATGTCTATGGGGTTAAGTATCTTCAAGGGTATACTCTCAAGACAATCGTTCATCAAATAAGTTGTAAATTTTAGAATTTTTCTTATTGTACTTCTTTGGCATTATTATTTCCAGGGAAAGACTCGGTTAGCTAAAAGAACTAGAGCAAGAGATTCAGCAACTAACCATCATGCTAATAAAAATCTTTACTTTAACTAAATTAAATTACTCCCAAAGGCATAGCATCTTATCAAATCGACCAACTAAGATAAAAAAAACTCAAACTTTAAAAGTGGGATACATAGGACATACCTCTCATAAGAGACTTCAAGATTCTCTTCCTTATAGGGATGTGTCCCTTCAAATGCTCAAACACGGTTAATCTCATAATAATAAAAAATCAAAGAGGCAAAGTACGAATCCATATTTACGAAAAAAGGAAAAACAAAAAAATCTTTCTGTATTTTTGAGGAAAGGGATTAAAGAATAGAAAGGATCTTGGGACCAAGCAAGGGTTCTAATAAAATAAAATGAATAAAACAAAAGAAAAATAAAAAGAAAAGGAAAAGGCAAAGAATTGGTGACATGGATATACCCAATGGGTACCCGATGTTAGCCTACCTGGTCCAGCCCAGCGGAAGCCCACGAGAAAGGCCTACTACAATCGTGAAGCCCAAGGATATTGCGGGTGGCCCAAGCCCGGTGAAGGTTCGACTCCTTGAGGAACATGAAAACTTTAGATAGAAACTTGAAATGGGTAAATTATGCGGCTCGGTTACTGTAGAGCCTGTTGGGAAACCCCAAGAGCAAGGTGTGATGAGCACAGCAGCAATTTTCCCTCAGTTGTGAAACCAAGGGTTATCGAACCAATAGGAGAAAGGAAACAGCTCCTAAGGTGTTGCTAGCAACGTGGAACCTACACAACACAACCACAATACTTTGCCCCAACTTACAGTGAGGTTGTCAAGCTCACCGGTTTGCTGAAAACAAAGGATTAAGCGTATAGTGTGGAAGAAGTAATTGCTTGTAGTAATTGCAGAAAGTAAACAGTAGAGAATAAATTGAATATCAGTGGGAAGTAATGGACCGGGGTCCACATTTCACAAAAGGTGTTTCTCCATAAGATAAATAGCATGTTGGGTGAACAAATTACAGTTGGGCAATTGACAGATTGAGAATGCATAAAAATGCATGTACGTGTCATGATGATTTCTATGAGATTCGTTTGGGCATTACAACATAATACATAGACCGTAATCCAACTGCATCTATGACTAATAATCCATCTTCAGGTTATCATCTGAACCCTTTCCAGTATTAAGTTGCAAGCAACAGATAATTGCATTAAGCAAAGTGTGTAAAGTAAACAATACAATTGCCTTTGAACAAAGGATTGTTGTTTTCTCCCTAGTAGCAACAACACATCTACAACCTTAGAGGTTTCTGTCACTCCCCCAGATTACTAGAGGCATGAACCTACTATCGAGCATAAATATTCCCTCTTGGAATCACAAGCAAATACTTGGCCAGAGTAACTACTAGCAACGGAGAGCATACAAGATTACAAATAACATAGACATGATAGAATCAATAATCAATCTTGACGTAGTACTCAATATCCATCGGATCCCAACAAACACAACATGTAGGATTACAAATAGATGATCTTGATCATGATAGGCGGCTCATAAGATCTAAACATGATAGCACAAAAGAGGAGAAACGACCATCTAGTTACTGCTATGGACCCATATTCCAAGGATGAACTACTCATGCATCACTCCGGAGGCTGGCATGGTGATGAAGAAGGCCTACAGGGTGATCTCCCCTCTTCGGCAGGGTGCCAGGAAGAGCTTCAGATCCCTCCCGATCTAGGGACGATGGTGGCGGCGGCAACAGACTTTTTCGTGGATTTCTGATTAGGTCCTTCGGGTTTTCTCCTCGGGATGTTTATATAGGCAAAGTGGCAAGGTCGGTGGACGCCCGAGGGGCCCACACCATAGGGCGGCGCAGCCACCTGGTGTGGCTGCCTCGTGGCGCTCCTTCGTCTCTCCTTCAGACTCCGTGTACTGTCTAGAAAAATAGGAACTTTCGCTTTGGTTTTGTCCAATTCCGAGAATATTTCTTTACTAGCTTTTCTGAAACCAAAAATAGCAGAAAACAGAAACTGGCACTGTGGCATCTTGTTAATAGGTTAGTTCTAGAAAATGCATAAAAATACCTTAAAGTGTAGATAAAACATAAGATAGTTGATACAAAACAAGCATGGAGCATAAAAAATTATGGATAAGTGCGGTGACCCAGCATACCACTGCATGTGTAGTATACTATAGTCGTTGACATGACATCCACAGAACACCGTTCCGTAAATATCACATCCCTCAGAGTGGTACAACAGAAACATTGCGGGTCCATATTACAAAGGTACACACATTATTATTATTACAATATCAGAAGTTCAAGACTTCCAAAAGATCCAACTTACAAACCAAAATATAAGATGTTCAGCGGAAATTTAAAAGTAACAACTCCGACTAGGAGTGGGGCTCAACAGCTTATTCTATAGAGTTCATGCTGCTCGGCTCCGATGGTTACTACTAACTAGATACTTATTTGGTCTCATTCTCATTGACACCGTAGCAGATATCGTAATCCAAGCCTTCAACTCCTCCGGATAGATCAGGTTCCTCGTAGAACACATCTTCTTGGCATTCAGCTGCATACATTGGCATGTCTTCGGGATCCTTAGAGTCTAAGCAAGGGATCAAAGGAAATAATGAGTAACGGAGTTACCCAACAAGTTCATTATATGCAAGGTGGGAAGTTTGATGCTCTAATAACTACCACCTTGGATTATAAATCCTTGGTACTATGCAGTTTTTGTAAATCTTTCTTCAAAGATTGATTTTATTCTGAAAAACTATGACAATCAGCCTTCACAGGTTGACTAGAACTTTCATGGAGTTCCTTTCTTGCCGCGTTCGTAGCTCCTTCCCGGAACAGGGAGTAACAAGTTATAGTTCTTACACTCTGCAGAGGTGCGTTACTTTACCCATGAGAGATCAACTCCTTGTTGCACAACCGGGCGTACTTTCCCGTCCACAATTCCATGATGTGGGACCCAGTAGTTGGTCCAAGCCAATCACTGCCCCCTTCGCGACCCCGCATGCCTCCTTGGTGTACACCATGCCCACATAATGAATTACAGCAATGGTTTGTACAAACCGTTAGATGCCAGAACTATCATGGGACGTTGAGGGTTTCCACCCATATGCTACATATCCTCTACGAATTACCAATTAATATGCACGCTACGAGGATAACAGCCACGACCTGCACATCCGGCTTCATGCGAGAGGAAGAAGATACAGCTGACTTCTCCGTCCCATTCCAAATCTCATGGTTAACGCGTGATATACGGCGCAAGAATCACTGATGTCAAGGGTTATTAAGTCCCTATTTGATCATCATTGTTGCTATTAGAACTCTAAGTTCTATTGCTCCATTATATCACCACTTAGGATGATATCTATGATTTCTTTATTTATGAAAATATTATTTTCTTTCTTTTATAGCATAAATGATAACACACAATTTGCAAATACTTTGATAAAGACTCTTCAAAGGACATGAGCAAGTGATGAACTTGCCTTGTGATGGCAAGGTAGTGAAGTCTGATGCTTGCACTGGACCTTGAGCTTCTAGTTCTACAAAAACATCATTATTGCCCGGTAAGGACAATATTTAAAGAAGCAAAATGTTTATGCAAGTAATGTAATGCATTATTTAAACTTCTATGCTTTTACCCCAAAAGGTTCCCTTTTAGTAATAAAAGATTTATAAATATTACTTATTAATATTTTGTAACCTATATTGAATTATTTTATTTTATTTCCCTTTATTTGACTTTTATTGATTTAATAGTTCCCTTAGGAATTATTAATTATACCTTTATTTTATTACTAAATATTTATTTAGTATTTTTCAAAAATACTATACTATTAATAAATAATGCAGTGATTTTTATTTATTTTTATCACCTTTCAATAATTTTGTAAAATTCCATAAGGAATATTTAAATTACAAAATTCTCATAAAAATTTGAATGTTCAAAATTTGATATGTTATTTTATTTGGACAGAATGGATTACTGTGAATCCAAAAATATTTTATTTATAATTTTTGGACTATTATTTTATTTTCTAGAATTTTATTAGGTCTAGGGGTATTTTGGTCTTTTTCTTTTTATTAAAACAGGCCTGAAATTGTTTCTGGGCTGGTTATTTTTATTGGGCCCTGTTGGGCCACTAGTACTAGACAAAAGAGCCACCCCAAAGGGTCTAGCCCAGGTCGGCCCATTCCTCACTACCTCTCTCCCTCTCGCGAGTTCATCTTCTCCTCCTCTGACCCCGACCCTGTGGCCGGCGATGCTGCCACCGGCGATTCCCGCCGTCGCCGGCCGTTCTAGTTGCTGCCGTGGTGCATTAGGGGGTTGTCGACGATGCTTGTTCATTCTCTCCAATTGGATTCGAGCTTAGGGCTCTCCTACGCTGGATCGATCCCGTCCCGAACCCTAGGGTTTGGGGATTGGCATGGATTCAAGTGTAGCCATGGTCGTTGTGCGTTGAGGTGATGCTCTGCACCTCCAGGCGTGATCAGGGTTGTTGCCGTGGCGTTGTGCGGGTTGCAGCGCCCCCTCTGGGGTGCCCCCCGTGCCGCCACGGCCGTCGGCCCCTCTGCTTCCTCTTCTATCCTTCGGCGAGGACCTATGGTGAGTTTGATTCCCCTCTCTTGGTGCTCTCGATTCTTGTTGATTTGATGCTAGATGTTAGCAGGGTCCTCCGTGGCTACTATCTAATTCAGATTAGGATGATTATCCCTTTAGGGTTCCTGTGATGTGCTTGTTCATGTACTGGAGGAATTGATTCATGTTTAGATGGTCTGTACACATACTGAATGTTTATTGGCCTGAGGCTTGTTGGTTGAACTGATGTATGCGGTTTCTGGTGGCTTACTGGATGATTTGATGCTTGGATTGCATCTGATTCAGATGATGTGGTTGTATGGGAAACATGCTTGCTAATGATCTGATAGCTTTCAACTGTTTATTTGATTCATGGTCATGATTATGACAAGATACAGCTACTGTCCTAGTGATGTTAGCTTGGAAATTAATATGTGGGTTGAGATCATCATGATATCAAACAGTGAAGTGTATTATAGGAATATTCTAGTTATGATTCCTGTTTTTTAACAGGAAAATGATTAGTTAGTTGATTTTCTGAATCTAGGATGATTTACTGCTTTTCCTGGTTCATATTGAATTGTTCTTGTGACACCATCATGTATGGCACACAAGTTTGATTCTAAACCATGGATTTGGTTAGTTTATGTTTAAAATGATCTTGGCTTTGAAACATAAATAGAGATGCTCTTATCTGAATTCCCTATGACCAATGATGTTGGTCTGAGGCTTAGGGATTCAAATCTTATCTAATTGATTCATCTAGATAGTCCTGGTAGTAGTACCAGCTATTCTTTATTGAATCCTAGCTTGGAAAAATGATAATGAGCTTGATCAATCTATGGATCCCAAAAGATCTGTTTCTAAGGTGCTACCCTTCTTTTAGGGATGTGCCTAGAAATAGATCATAGGTATATGTATGATTGAATTGTAGAATATGGTTTGACAACCAGAGCAAGGATGTTGCTCTAAGATCTGGTTGAATCTTGGTATGTTTTGATTTGCCTTTAGAGCTTAAAAGAAATCCCTATGATGGATTCACCCCACTTGGGTGTCTTCTGAGGGTTTGTTTTGTAAAACAACACATGCCTTTCTCTAAATAAGATGATTAGATCATGTGAAGGTTTTATGAAACTCACCACAAAAGCTGATATTTGTGGAGTAAGTTGGTGATGATCTTGATCTGGTTTTGCTGGACTCTTGTGCTTGATCTGGAGCTAGCCCGCTCCTCCTAGCTCCTGGCTCGGCCTTGCTGGCCACCTAGTTCTTCCTCCTCCTTATGTCACCGTTCTGGTGATGTTTGGGGTTAATCTGGTGGTTGGTTTGGCTATTGTTCTTGGTTTACTTGCTGTTCTCCCTGGCTATGCTGTGGTGTGATGTGGTGTAGTGTGGTGTAGTGATGCACTAAAGTGCTTCCCCACGGCTGTGCTCTGGTTTTGTTTGATCTGGCTGTGCTTGTGCAGTCGACAGCACACCCTTGCATGCTTGTGTGTGTGCAGCCTGTGTGCCTGCTATGCACATATGGATAGGTTCAGAAAAATTGATCTTACTGTTACCAATCTACTTTTACTTGGCTGGTGAACTGATCCCTTTTGGCTGTCATTTGCATTCTGGCTGGGAATTTATGAAAGATGAAATCTTTCAGATTGGTGAAACTTGCCCCTCTTTAACATTTCTCAGTGATGAGATTGTCAAGTGCACCTCACTGACATAACTGAGAGAAATATATACTAACACTAATCTTGTTTTATTTTTGTTTTAATCTTTGTTTTGCAGGTTCAAAGATAAAGATGAAGATATAGTTTAGGTTTTAGATATCGGATAGTTAGTAGATATAATTTTCTTAGTCCTTTGTAATTTTTATTTTTATAATTTTTGTAATCTTTATTTTAGTCACTTGTAATAAAGATTATATTATTATTAATAAAGAATATCCTTATTCTTTATTCTGTTGTAATTTGTTTATGTCATTATAATATGAAAATGAATTTCATATTTTCTATTGTTTGGAGATTTAAGTTATACTACCTATATCTTAATTAATTTATGATTCAAATCCTCTATCTGAATCATTTTAATTATTATTCAAACACTTAAGTTTTTAAATCCAAACCCATTTCAAAACACACATCATTCTTTTAAGGTCACGTCAAGGTTTATAACAATCCTCCTTTAAGTCTAGACCTAATCTTAAAGTAAGAAAGAAACATTGATCACTTAAAGTTTTATTTGGCGAAAATTTTACCCGCCTTTTCACAACTAGATGCATGCAACAATACATAATCCTAAATCTACCCTTCGTTAGGTTCCTAAATGCTGGGATGTTACAGACTTCCCCCCTTAAATTAAACTTCGTCCCAAAGTTTGTTGGAGATGTACCTGAATAGCTCTGGATAAGTTTTTCTTAAATCCTCTTCCTTCTCCCATGTGGCTTCCCTTTCAGGGTGATGCTCCCATTGTATCTTGCAATATTTGATTGCCCTATTCCTCAATATTTTCTAATTTTCTTCAAGAATCTTGCAGGGCTTTTCAATATAAGTCAGGTCTGCTTGCAGTTCAATCTCTTTATGGGTTATTGCATCCTCTGGAACTTTCAAACACTTACGAAGTTGTGACACATGAAAAACATTATGCACTTGAGCCAGTCTTGATGGTAAATCTAAAGCATAAGCTATAGTTCTGTTTTGGCTCAGTATCTTGAATGGTCTGATATATATTGGACTTAATTTCCCGTTAATTCCGAACCTTTTTACTCCTTTCATTGGACTTACTTTCAAGTAGACCATATCTCCTACTTCTGGATGCCATGATCTTCGGCTTTGATCCGCATAACTTTTATGCCGGCTCTGAGCTATTTTCAGTCTATCCTTGATCTTATCAATGATGTCTTGTCTCTCCTTGATATAATCTGGCGCAAATTCTTTGCTGCTTCCAGGTTCGTACCAACATATTGGTGATCTACACTTCCTTCCATACAGAATCTCATATGGAGCTGCCTTCAGACTACTCTGATAGCTATTGTTATAAGAAAATTCTGACAATGGTAGGTGATCCTCCCATGTTCCACCAAAATCTAGTGCACAAGCTCTCAACATGTCTTCTAGTATTTGATTTGTCCTTTCAGTTTGACCTCCTGTCTTAGGATGATATGCCGTGCTGAAATCTAACTTTGAACCAAGTGCCTCATGCAATTGCTTCCAAAATACTGAAGTAAACACTGACCCCCTATCAGTTACGATCTTCTTGGGTACTCCATGCTTACTTACTATCTCTTTGACGTATACTTCAACTAACTTCTCGGCATTATCCTTTTGATTCACTGGAATAAAATGTGCACTCTTAGTGAGTCTGTCCACTATTACCCATATCATGTCCTTCTTTTTTGGTGTCATAGGTAATCCTGTAATAAAATCCATGCCTATTTCCTCCCATTTCCATTCAGGAATTTCTAAGGGTTGTAATGGTCCTGCTGGATTTTGATGTTCAGCTTTCACCCTTTGGCAAGTATGGCATTCAGATACATATTTAGCAATATCTCTTTTCATGTTATTCCACCTGAATAATTCCTTCAAGTCCATATACATCTTAGTACTCCCTGGGTGTATAGAATATGGGGTAGTATGTGCTTCTTTGAGTATGACATTTCTAATCTCAGTCACATCTGGAACACATAAACGATCTTGGAACCATAAAGATCCATAATCTCCAAGGCGAAAAACTGATTTTTGCCCTTGAGATATCCTCCGAATTTCCTCAGCAATAAAAGGGTCTTCTTCTTGACGTCTAAAAATTTCTTGCTTAAGATCACTGTCATGTTCTGCCACTACCTGCATAGTCGCTAATCCTCCAAGAACCTCTGTCCTAATGAATTGGAGTTCCAATCTTTCCAAGTCCATTTGTAACTCTTTTGGTAACTCTTTGTTGCTAGGATGAATATCTGCACTCTTTCTGCTTAAAGCATCTGCTACAACATTTGCTTTTCCTGGGGTGTAATTGATTGTTAGATCATAGTCCTTGATTAATTCCAACCAACGCTTCTGTCTCATGTTCAATTCCTTTTGAGTGAAGAAATATTTGAGACTTTTATGATCAGTGTATAACTCACATCTGGCTCCATAAAGGAAATGTCTCCATCCTTTTAGTGCAAAAACTACTGCTGCTAACTCTAAATCATGAGTTGGATAATTGACTTCATGTGGTTTCAATTGTCTTGAGCCATAAGCAATTACTTTTCGATCTTGCATTAATACACAACCCAAACCTTCTATGGATGCATCACAGTATACGGTGAAATCCTTCCCTGCTTCAGGAACTGTGGTTAATCTCGTTTTCAACTCTTGGAAACTTGCTTCACACTTCTCATCCCACTTAAATGGTGTATTCTTCCTTAATAATTTGGTCATTGGTCCAGCTATTTTGGAGAAACCTTCAATGAATCTCCGATAATAACCAACCATTCCAAGGAAACCTCGAATTTGTTTCACATTGGTTGGTGCAGTCCACTCTAGTACTGACTGAACTTTAGATGGATTCACAGCAATCCCATCTTTACTGATCACATGACCGAGGAATTCTACCTCATCTAACCAGAACTCACACTTACTGAACTTAGCATAAAGCTTATGTTCTCTTAAAGTCTGCAATGCTATTCTCAAATGGTCAGCATGCTCTTCCTTATCCTTGGAATATATCAGAATATCATCAATAAAGACGATGACAAACTTATCCAAGTATGGCATGGAGATCTTGTTCATCAGATTCATAAATATTGCCGGTGCATTGGTTAAACCAAATGGTACCACCAGATATCCGTGGTGTCCATATCTTGAGACAAATGCTGTTTTTGGAACATCTTCCGGCTTGATTTTTATTTGATGGTATCCAGATCTTAAATCGATCTTTGAAAATACTCCAGCTCCTTTCACTTGATCAAACAAAACTTGAATTCTTGGTAAAGGATACTTGTTCTTGATCGTCACGTTGTTCAGATTTCTATAATCACCACACATCCGTCTTCCACCATCTCTCTTATCCACAAAAATTACTGGTGTTCCCCATGGAGATACACTTTCCTGAATAAATCATTTTCTTGCTAACTCATCAATTTTCTCCTTGAGTTCTTTCAACTCCTTGGGTCCCATTTTATATGGTGCCTGAGCTATTGGTGTTGTACCTGGTATTAGGTCAATGGTGAACTCTATCTCCCGGTCTGGTGGCATTCCTGGTAATTCTGTTGGGAAAACATCTTGGAATTCATTAACTACAGGAATTTCTTCTAATTTAACTTCCTTCATTGAATTCAACTGCAGATCCACCATGATATGACTGTGTTTATCTGCCTGGTAAACTATCCTTGATCCACTGGAAGTTCTGATTGAGACAGTTTTCTCCTCACAATTAATCTGAGCTCTGTGTTCCATCATCCAATCCATCCCCAGCACTACTGCAATTCCCTTCAAAGGAATCACATAAAGGTCTGCAAAATATGTACAGCCATAGATCGAGATAACCTGATCTTGTTTTATGTGGCGTACAGTCACGTTCCCTCCTGCCGTAACTACGGTCATAGGACATTCTAACGTTGCCCTTCTAATCCCGAACTTATCACAGAATTCTTCAGAAATGAATGAAGTAGTTGCACCAGTATCAAATAGAACTTTGCTGGGATTGGTAAGGATATTGAGCGTACCTATTACTGCATGCTCCGAATTATCCACCTCCTCGAGGGTTGCACAGTTCAGTTTTCCGGTAGGTCGGTTTCTCTTGCCATTATTGTTCTTGCCATTGTTTCCTCCTTTATTGGGATGTCCATTTCCTCCACTGGCTTGTCCTCCTCCCTTGGTAGGCCATCCTCCTGGTGGTTTGCTTGGACAATCTGGCTTCATATGCCCCTTCTAACCACAACCGTAACAGATCACTACAGGCTTTTTGCACTCCCTCTAAAAATGCCCTGGAATTCCACAGTTGTTACAGATAACATTCCTTCTCGGATTAGATTGATTTCCACTACTGCCCTTGGTATTGTTATTATTATTGTTGCCATAATTCCTATTCCGGGGTTTGAACTCCAAGTTAGGTTTAGGTTTGGTTGCCTGAATTCTCTTGGTTTCCTTCTTAGCTCTCTTCCTCCGGTCCTCTTGGACATTCTTGTAATCATCTTCAAAAGTAATGGCTGCGTCCAACAACTGCTGATAAGTTTGCTTATTAGCTAACCTTAGCTGCATCTTCACAAACATATTTAATCCATGCAAGAAACGTTTCTTCCTCTTCTCTTCGGTGTTAACATCCTCCTCAGCATAACGAGACAGTTGGCTAAACTCCCGGATGTACTTCATGCAACTAGTATATCCTTGCTGAAGCTCCTCAAATTCTCTCCTCTTCAACTCCATGACGCTTTCCGGAATATGATATTCATGGAATCTCTGCTTAAACTCCTCCTAGGTAAACTCCCTTCCTGGTTGTTGCATGGCTAACTGATTTTCCCACCATGATGCTGCAGGTCCGGTCAGCAGATGAATTGCATACTTCAATTTTTACTCATCATTGCAACCTACAGTTTTCAGCTTCCTCTCTGTATCCGCTAGCCAATCTTCTGCATCCATTGGTTCAGGAGATGATGCAAAAGGTAATGGTCTTGCATTCTGAAAATCAGATAAACTCACTCCTCCACCTTCAGGTGCCCTTTGATTTGCTCTACCCAGCAATTCTTCCATGAACTTGTTATGGGTCTCTTGCATCATTTGCATACATTGCATAAAGTTCTACTCCATTAACGACCTCATTGGTGGTGGTGGTGGTAATGTGCTTTGATTTGCTGTATCGGCATCGGCCTTTTCCTTGGCCTCACGCTCCATCTGCTGTTGCTCAGTTTCCATTTCTACCCCCGTATCCATGACCCCCTAGTCTTGCATCATAAAGCGAATACTCATAATTACATCATGCACATGTGTTCTGAGCTCGACTTAATGCATAGAACTAGTCACACAATGAAGATCCAAAAAAAAATCCAAATATGCATTTCACACATCATACATAATATCATAATGATACAAAGTCATTACAACATATACCATATTGGTATTTTACTGTAAGATCCCTCCTTTGTAAAGGAAAAGGATCCCTGTGATTGCAATGCTAGTCCCTGGATCATTGCTAGCATCCACAGTTTAAGATGAAGTACACAGATACAAAGGTCATTTATTACATCCATTCCAGAGATAAACATAGTCTTTACAACTCAAGGCCACAGGCCTAATACAAGAGTTTTAATAAGTAAATAGTAAAAGTCTTCATCTTCATGTGCCACAGGCAAACATGTTGAGTGTAGACTCATGACACCTAATCCTCATCAGAGTAACCTGCAACATCACAAGTTACAGCCACAGTGGGTCAATACTTTGGAATAGTATTGGCAAGTGATACCTTAGTAAAATTTTAAGTGGTCTAGATACTATATGCAATTTGGCTAAGTGTAGCTTGGCTTGCTTTGCTTAAAATAGATTTTGCCTATTAGTTGAAAACACTAAGTTTTTCTTTGTCAAACTTTTCCCAAGGAACCACCAATAGACATTGAGGTTCTTCACCCTTGTTCACCCTCAAGATTTTACTTAGAAATTGGGATGAGGAGATTCTTGATAGCTTCCATGCCTTGATGCTCAAGATTGTCCATTGCCATGGACTTGGCTAAGTACTTAGATTTTTCCATCTGCAGAGGTTGTGCACTTTCCCCACCAGACTTGGTTTCACCAAGACAGGACCTTTTAGAAGCCTTCCCTTAGACCAAATGGACGCGCTCCAACCTATCATTACCTCTACCACCAACTGTCCAAATGGCTAAGTTCAAGCAACTTATGTGATCCAGGCAGAGCCCATATTGCCAAGTGGCTGCACTAGAAGCTTCTTAACACTTGGCCACTAAAATCTCTTTGTTCCTGGGTGGCTTACCACAAGTGAGATACACAAGGTAAACCATAGCCATGGGCCTTGTGTAACCACTCAACCAAAATCCACCAATCAAGTCCCTTTCCACCCAGGTGATTCATTGACTTAGTTGTTTTATTAAGCAAAACATAAGTCCAAAGACTTAGAAATATTTTTATCATAGCATGTATATTTCACCAACCCTTGTTTGCTACTAGCTAGGCTAAGCATGGCATAGATAGTAACTTAACTTAGAAATTTCCTAGCAATTCTACAACTACTTAGGATTTCCCAACTTGGCATATAGGCAAAATTAATAACATGCAAGACTTAGCAAAATATTTCTAATGCTTAGTATAAAATATAGGGATAGAAATATTCATGAAGTACCACTTGCCTTGGTAGTTGGGAGAGTAGCACTCTTCACATTCACAATCACTAGCACCAAAATCTACATAGAATATAGCCACAATCACATACAAGATATATTCAACCAAAAATATATATGCATGCATGCAAGATGCTAAGTGATGATTTTTAGAAATTAACCAAGCAAGTGCATAGTACTGAATCTTAAACAAGTCAAAAACTTGCCAAACCAAATTTATTTGACACTAAAAACAATTCCTAAACAAATTATATACTCAAATAAGCCCTACACATGTTTTTGCAAAAGAAACCATTTTAACAGATGCAAAACATTAAACACATTGCATATTATGAAAGAGCTTGTTCTCCTGATTCCAACGGTATAAAATTTGTCAAAATCTAACGTGGGAATCAAAAGTTACAAACAAAACAAATTTGAACTATAATCTGATTCAAAATCTGTTTTAAATCTAAACTACTGCCACGCGGCACGATCCTATTGGTCGATACCGTTTCACTCAGGATCACCCTTCCGTGCCGTCAGATCAAGTCAGATCCAACGCGCCAGATCAAAAGGAAACGTTTCGCTCAGATCTAATTTAAACCGCAAGATCTACATCTAACGGCTGTTGTTGCCTTGACCATAGCCTAGCGGCGCTAGCGGCGGCGACTGGCGGCGGCGTGTCTGTCAGTGGTGGTGCCGGCGTTCTAGGTCACCCGGGGAGGGGAGAGGATGCTCACCAGAACCGCCGTGTCGAGGTGAAGCTCAACGTGTCTCTGGTTGGCGAAGGGGCGCTCGGAGTCGTCGGGTATTCCTTGCCGGAGTTCACGAACGCGTCGGGTACGGCTGCTGGTCGACGTTGGCGAGGTTCTGCGTCGCGCTAAGACAAGAGGAGGACACCGTTGGATGCGCAAGACGCTGGGGATCTTAGGCATATCAAACAGATGGCAAGGGGCGGCTGGTACTTACGGGGAGAGGTCGCCGGAGTTAGAGAGCGGCGGCGCTCAGTTGTTGTCACTGCCGAGGTTACAGACCATGCGCGAGCAAAAGGAAGGTGTCAGTGGATGCGCACGGAGTTGCAGAGCATGCTAGTATGAACCATGGACAGAGGGGGGCACGGTGCTCACCGGAATTCGTCGGCGAGGTCGTCGGATCAGCGGCAGTGTCTGGCGAGTTGCGAGCAGCCTGGTGGTGTGGAGAGGAAATTGGGTGAGGGGAAATGGCCGCGAGAGGGAGGGGCTTAAGTAGGCAGGAGCTCGACAAGAAACGCCCGGCGAATCAATGCCAATTACGCCGCGGAATCAACGCAGCAACGGCCAGCGGCGACGTGCTCCTCGCGAAATTTGGGGGAAGACGACGATGACGTGGATAGGGCCCGCTTGTCAGCGAATAGAGCAGAGAGGGAGTGGGGTCCAAGTGTCAGCGAATCTGGGAGTGCTTCTGCGCGTGAGAGAGAGAGAGAAGGAGGGGACCCGGGTGGGCTAGTTGGGCTGGATCTGCTGATGGGCTCAAATTCTGGCGCCGGCCCTTTTCTATTTCCTTTCTCTTTTTCTTTTTCTGTTTTGATTTTTTGGATTGTTTTTTAAATGATTTCAAAAGCTTTTGAATTCAAACTTTTTCCAGGATTTTGTAGGGTGCAACATTCACATTTCAGGGCATAAAATCAAGTGGTCTCTCTGTTCAAGCTTGGTTCTTTTGAATAAACAAAATAAACAGTGCCATAGCACTTGATTTGTAAATGTTTTGAAAATGGTTTTGAAACCATCTTTATTTTGTATATTTTTGTTCAAACTCCACACCCAATCCAATCAACAAGTAATCAAACAAACTTGGTTTAAACACTTAAGCTCTCAAATGGGGATGGACATTTGATTTAAGTTTGCTCACATAAAATGATAGCACTATGTGCTTATGTTTTCTTGGAATTGGTTTGAAATTGATTTCAAAACTATATGCATGCATGAATGATATGCAATCTTTGAAATCATGATTTTAGGGATGTTACAAATCTAACCCCCTTAAGGTGAATCTCGCCCTCGAGATTCGGTTTGGCTAGCAAATAGGTGAGGGTGGTCTTTCCGAAGATCATCTTCTCTTTCCCATGTTGCTTCCTCTTTGGAATAATGATTCCACTGCACTTTGCAAAACTTGATAGTCTTAGTCCTTGTGACTCTTTCTGCAGTTTCAAGAATCTTGATAGGTTTCTCTTCGTAAGTGAGATCACTTTCCAGTTGAACCTCCTCCAAAGGTATAGTATCCTTCAAAGAAGTTTCTTCCATTTCTGGATGACATTTCTTAAGTTGACTCACATGAAATACATTATGAACTGCTGACAAAGTTTCTGGGAGTTCAATTTCATAGGCAACTTCTCCTTTGCGACTTAGAATCTTGAATGGCCCAACATATCTTGGTGCCAATTTTCCTTTGACTCCGAACCTATTCACTTTACGAAGTGGCGACACTCTAAGATAAGCTCTATCACCAACTTCGTAGGTGACTTCTCTACGCTTAGGATCCGCGTAGCTTTTCTGTCGGGACTGTGCTATCTTCAATCTATCCTTAACCAACTTGACCTTCTCTTCGGCTTCCTTGATAAGATCTGGTCCGAATAAACTTCTTTCTCCCACACCATTCCATAACAATGGGGTGGTACATTTTTCTTCCGTAGAGAAACTCAAATGGTGCCATCTCAATGCTGGCTTGATAGCTGTTGTTATAAGAAAATTCTGCGTAAGGCAGACTTTCATCCCAACTGGCTCCATAGTCTAGGGCACATGCCCTTAGCATGTCTTCAAGAATCTGGTTGGTCCTTTCTGTTTGTCCATCAGTTTGAGGATGAAAAGCAGTACTGAATTCCAACCTCGTTCCCAATGACTCATGTAGTTGTCTCCAAAAATGGGAAGTGAATTGAGTTCCCCTATCAGACACAATACTCTTGGGCACTCCATGTAGACTTACAATTCTACTCATGTAGATCTTAGCCAACTTAGCACTTGTATATGTTGTCTTCACGGGTATGAAATGAGCCACTTTAGTTAGGCGATCCACTACTACCCAAATAGAATCGTATCCTGACCTGGTCCTTGGTAATCCGGTAATGAAATCCATACCAATCTTGTCCCACTTCCAATCAGGAATAGGTAGTGGTTGAAGCAAACCTGCTGGTTTCTGATGTTCCGCTTTCACTCTACTACACACATCACACAAAGCAATATGTTCGGCGATGCCTTTCTTGAGATTATTCCACCAAAATCTTTCTTTCATGTCCATGTACATTTTGGTGTTACCCGGATGAATGGAATACGGAGAGTTGTGTGCTTCTTGCAAGATCAATTTCCGAAGCTCCGGATCTTGTGGAACACAGATACGTTTCCCATGCCATAAGGTACCCTGTTCTTCTTCATGGAACCCTTTGGCTTTTCCTTTGCCAATCTTTTCTTTAATCTCTTCAATTTCCTTGTCAATCTTCTGGGCTTCTTTGATCTTGTCCAACAAAGTGGGTTGAACATCCAAAGTCATGAGATGTCCTTCAGGCACAATCTCCAATCTGAGTTTTCTAAATTGGGTACACAAATCATCTGGTAATTCTCCTTTGGTAAGGCCATTCACAAAAACCTTACGACTTAGAGCATCTGCTACGACATTTGCTTTACCGGGGTGGTATTGCAAACTTAAGTCATAGTCCTTGATAAGTTCCAGCCATCTTCTTTGTCTCATATTAATCATGAGTAGGATAGTTCACTTCATGAGTTTTGAGTTGTCTCGAGGCATAAGCCACAACTTTATCGTCTTGCATGAGTACTGCACCCAAACCCTGATGAGATGCGTCACAATATACTTGGAAATTTTTTCCAAATCTGGTAGACACAAGACTGGTGCTGTCACAAGTCTCTTCTTCAATTCCTGAAAGCTGAGTTCACAACCTTCAGACCAAGCAAACTTCTTGTCCTTCTTTAGTAATTCCGTCATAGGCTTAGCTACCTTAGAGAAAATTTTCAATGAACCTTCGGTAGTAACCTGCTAAGCCAAGGAAACTACAAACTTCTTTCACGGACTTGGGAGATTCCCATTCAGTTACAGCTGAAACTTTAGTAGGATCAACTGCTACACCATCCTTTGTCATAACGTGTCCAAGAAATCCAACTTCATTCAACCAGAATTCACACTTGCTGAATTTAGCATAAAGTTTATGCTCTCTTAATTTCTCAAGTATCAAACGCAAATGTCCTTCATGCTCTTCTTTGCTCTTGGAGTAGACTAAAATGTCATCGATGAAAACGACAACAAACTTGTCAAGGAATTCCATGAACACCTTGTTCATCATATTCATGAAGTATGCTGGAGCATTGGTCAAGCCAAAAGGCATTACGGTATACTCATACAATCCATACCTTGTAGTGAACGCTGTCTTAGGTATGTCTTGTTCTCTTATCTTGAGTTGAAAGTAGCCTGACCGGAGATCGATCTTTGAAAACACACAGGATCCTTCTAGTTGATCAAACAAGTCATTGATTATAGGCAAAGGGTATTTGTTCTTGATAGTCACCTCGTTGAGTGAACGGTAATCTATGCATAACCTTTGACTTCTATCTTTCTTCTCCACGAACAAAACTGGGGCTCCCCAAGATGAGGAACTTGGTTGAATAAATCCTTTCTGCAACTGTTCTCCAATTTGCTTCTTGAGTTCTTTCAGTTCATCAACTGACATTTTATAAGGTCTCTTTGCTATTGGTCCAGATCCTGGTACCAAATCTATAAGAAACTCCACATCTCTATCTGGTGGCATTCCCAGCAATTCTTCTGGAAACACATTCGGATACTCACTCACAATTGGCACACTGTCCATGCTAACCCCCTTAAGAGAATTTAGCTTACTTCCTTTAGATTCAAAATTGGACTTGAATTTAATCCGTTTTCTTTCCGGGGTTGTGAGTGCAACAGTACGATTAGCACAATCTAGTACTCCTTCATACTTAGCCATCCAATCCATTCCCAATATTACGTCCAGTCCTTGGCATCCAAGACTTACTATCATATCTCCACCCGGAGAACTAACTTTTATTGGACACCCAATGTTTTCAGTTGGAAACCCATTTCTATCAACAAATGTTTTGATATGAATGAATGCGACGCTCCAGTATCAAAAAGAACAAATGCTGGAATAGAATTGAGTCTAAACTTACCAGCAACATCATCAGGCTCCTCATAGACCTCCTCTACACTGATGTGGTTCACCTGTCCCTTCTGAAAAGGGTTGGGCTTGTTGGGTCCTTCAACTTTATTTTCTGGGCAGTCATTTGCATAATGCCCCATATTCTTGCATTTGAAACATTCAACCTGACTGATGTCTCTTTTAACAGGCTGATTTCCACTTCCACTTCCATTACCACTATGGTGGCTCTTATGTCCACTCTTGTGGTTCTTGTACTTGTCATTGTCATAACTTCGGTGATGCTTGTTGTCATGACGGTTGTGGTTGTGGTGCTTGTTGAATTTCCCGTGCTTGTGGAATCCTGAGCTTCCACTATCATCATAATGGGAACGCTTGTGAGACGATCCCGATTTGTGCTTGTCCGAGTGCTTTCTTTTCCTGCTTTCAACTTGCTTCATTTTGCTCTCCAGAATAGCAGCCTTATCACAGAGAGACTGATAAGTGGGGACATAGGACACTGATAGCTGCAAGTTCAGTTCATCATTCAGGCCTTCTAGGAACTTTTCCTTCCTCTTAGCATCGGTGTCAACTTCATCTGGTGCGTAACGCGCCAGATTGTTGAACTGCTCAATGTATTCAGCCATGCTGCGGTGGCGCTGCCTCAGATTATGGAACTCCTTCTTTTTCAGACTCATCACTCCATATGAGATATGAGCAGTACGGAAGCCATCCTCAAAGATAGCCCATGTCACATCATCTATGGGAGTGGTGATCTGGAAGTTATCCCACCAAGTGGCGGCTGGTCCTTCCAGCAGATGTGCTGCAAATCTGACCTTTTCAGCATCCGTACAGCCCACGGTTAACAAGTCCTTGTTCACCGAGCGTAGCCAATCATTGGCCACCATGGGATCAGTTGTTCCTGAGAACTTTGCCGGCCTCAATCTCAAGAACCTGGTAAGCATGTCAAAACCCGGTGGGTTGTTGTTGTTATTGTTATTGTTATTGTTGTTGTTATTGTTGTTGTTGTTTTGGTTCTGGATGAACGTCGTCATCATTTGCATCAGCTAAGTTTGAGCGGTCATCATTTTTTGCATCTCAGGAGTGATGTTGTTGTTGTTGGGGTTGGGATTGGCACGACGGGGAGACATCTGTGGTTTGTTTAATAGAGATAAGAATGAGATACCCATAGATGCTTTCATGCACAATACATCACATAAACAAACACAAAGCATGCGACATTTGATAAAGGTTTAACAATAGGATAACAAGTTCGCAAAGTAAAACACACACAAATAACAAGCCATCCACATGTTGGATGGTCAAATAACAAGTTCCCAATGACAAGTATGATAATAAATGATAAATGAGTAGTCCACTCTACTCTTCGGCATCGACCTCCTCCTCGACAAAGGCAAGACCTGCATTCTCCATTGCGGTCTTGTATTCCTCGACATTAGCAGTCAAGGTCTCTACCTTGGCTTTGAGAGCCCTCTTCTGGGAACGAAGCCTCTCAATCACCGTCTGCTGATGCTCGAGATCGAAGTCCTTGGCCTGCAGTTCTTCAGTCATGTCCCGGATCCTCTTTTTCCTATCCTGGACTCGCTTCTCTTGACTCTTGAACCTTTTATCTTGACTCTCAAACTTTGCCTCCATCTCCTTGACAATCCCATCTTGCTCCGCGAAGAGCTTGTCCTTCTCACGAAGCTGCACCTGGAGTTCGTCATTGCTAAGCATGACGTTGGTCCTATCAGTGTCTACGTGCCTAATGAGAGCCTCTAAGTCCTGGAGGTATAAACGAATCGGCTCCGCTGTCTCCCTCGAAGTGTCCTCGAAGTCGATGGCCTCTCCATCGTCATCACGTCTACCGAAGACGTGGAAGTGAGTACCTCGAACCTGTCGGGAGTGTCTCCCTAGCTGACGTCCTATCAGATCCTGCATGACTACCTCAATGCCTCTATCCTTGTCATCGTGCATGAGCTTGAAGACGATGGCCTCCGTGGTAGGCTCTGTCTGGCGTCCGGGCTGGTTGACCTTGAAGCCCCAAAGGTCTTTCCTCTCAAATTTGGTGAGGGGAAGCACCATGATGGTAGGAAGAGGGAGATTGAGCAAAGTAGTAAGCTCAACAATACAAGGACCAAAGCGAGTAACCTGGAACTCCTCAACAGTTCTGATGGTAACAGTAGGCATCTATTTATAAGATAGAAAAGTTAGAACAACACAATTCAAGATAAACAAAAGACAAAACATCACATACATATCCTTGGAAATCAAATCACACCAGTCATAGCATACATGGATCCATTACAATAACCAAGGTTCAACTTATTTTAAAATCACATTTTGGAAAAATAAGGTGATAAGTGGTGGTCCAACTAACGAAGTACGTTTACAATCCTATCTCACTGGATCTGTTGGCTAACACAATGTTTCTAGAAGCAATCAGCCTATCTTGCTCACATGATTCCATCACTAAGTCTATAATGTATCCTCTTAAGGTTTGGTTGGTAGCTTCCAACTCTTGGGTGTGTTTCTTATCTTCTCTTAGATCATTTTGGAGGTTGAGCATTCTGCACTTGACTCTATCACCAAGTTCTTTGATGGTCTTCCAAGCTGCATCCCTTGCTGATTCAAAGAATGTAGTGTGCACCACTGAATTGGTGAATATGCAGAATCCTTTTTCCTGATGGTTGTCTTCCTTGTTTTTATACAAGTGAAGTTGCACCCACCAGTATTCCACTCCTTCATCCATCACAGGAAAACCCTTATACACAGCTGCACCTTGTATCTCTAATGCAACCATGAGGTCTTTGCACTGGTGGAAACGGGGCTATAGGTCCCGGTTGGTACGGGGCTTTAGTCCCGGTTGCCCAACCGGGACGGGGCAATCGGGACTAAAGCCCTAACCTTTAGTCCCGGTTGCCCCACCAACCGGGACTAAAGGGTGCACACGTGGCAGCGGCAGAGGGCGAGGGGGTGGAGCATTAGTCCCGGTTCGTGACAAGAACCTGGACTAATAACCTTCTGCCACGGCAGAGATTTGGCCCATTTCTCTGCCACGGCAGAGAATTCATTTTGGCACATTTTGGTACCGCGGCAGCATTTTCGCCACTTTTTGTGCCATGGCAGAGAATTCATTTAGGTTGTTTTATTGTTTATTTAGTGATTTGCACTTATCAATGAAGGAACCTTATATTACATCATGATGACAATATTATATTCAATACACGGATCGAGTTCATGCACTACATACAAAAGTTGCTATTCGATGCTACCGGCCAATTTCTTCAAAGTTGCTATTTTTACAATTCCTATTGTCTATACACAGCCGAGTAGTATTCCCCTTTTGGGTCTAGGACTTCTGCATCCAAGAATCCCGCCAATTCCTCCTGAATTGCTCGTACGCGATCCTTTGGCAGAAGACCGTCCCGTAGACGTTCGATCTGATTTAAAAAAGGAGTCAGCCTATATGAATGAAACTAAACACAATTTGATTGTAATTAAAAACTATAGAAATTGTTTATGTACGTGGAGTTGCTCTAAATTTCTGCCCTTCTCATCGCATGTCTGTCGGATGAACTCGCAAACATAGTATCCACATAGATTGTTACCTGGTCCATGCGTCAGGCACTTTACGAGAACAGAGTTCAATCAAAATAATAATCAAGCATGATAATAACTTTATCAAAACTAGAATCAAAGAGATGCGCGGATATAGCTAGTGGTGCTTACATCTAGTGCTTCAAATGTAAGCTCCTCTTTCCAAACACCCCTGACCTTGTTGGTGAACCGTTTCCAAGCGCTGCCCGGCGTAGAAAACGAATAAAATAAGTTATTAAGTACTTGATATCATAAAATTAACGAACGTTGCCGATATAGTGTCGTAATGATTAGAATTACCGCTGGAGAAGTATCTGCATGTCCTTCCACGTCTCAAGAGGTTTATGTTTCGAGTCCATGACTAGTACACGCCCTTTGTCAAGTTGAATGATTAACAGAATATAGGGGAAGCTGCAAATGCATAACTAATCAATTATATACTTAACATCGAGTAAGCGAAATAGAAAGTGTATACAAGACAATAACACTCACTCGAAGTTGTAAGGAAATAGTATTTCCCTTTTGGTTTCTTGAAACCTTAACGCGTGTACTATATTATCCTCCGTATCCTGGGGGCTTATTTTGAGATTAGCTTCATGAACCCAATATGGGTCAATGAAGCCAATGTCATAGATTTGTCCTTTGCTGCATTCGAGAATCTTCATTCTGCATATTACAGTATGATTATATACATGCAATAAACAAAATAATATAGCTGGAGACTAAATTAATTACAGAATTAGTACTTACAGACAATAGGCACTGATGATCGATTTGTCCAAGGCGTCTTGATTGAATAATTGAAATAGTTCATCAAATTCAATGGATATCATGTCATCGTTATCTTTCCCATGATGCTTTTTTGTAACCCTCAGCACTATCCAGTTAGCCCCGGCCTTTGTGGCATGCAAGTACCAGTTATGCAATCTTCGCATTTTTGTTGGAAGATTGTTTACCTCCTCAGGTTTGACGAGAGGTTTGCCGTACTGGTATTTGTATGCTACTTCACTCACGGGGAAGAACTCTAACTGGGATAAGTACTGGGCAATACTCATACCTTGAGCAGCGGCAGCTTCTCCGTATTGTGCAACTACCTCTGGATCATACTGCTCTTCGGCCCCATATTTGCTCGACCCCACATTGGTTTGGGAAATCACCTTGAGAGGGGCGCAAGTCTGTTTTGCTTGTTCTCCGAGCTGGGCAACAGATTTCTCGCTTGCATCAGTACTGCTCTTCGAGACTTTTTGTGCCGCATGTGACTTGAGAATAGAACGCTCATAGTCTGATGACAGCTTTGGCTCGGGTTGATGAAGAGTCTTTAGCATTTTCAACACTTTGGCTTTTTCTTCTTTGGTGCTGGGGAACTCTGGCTCTTTCGGCCGCCTCAGCTTAGCGAAAAACGCTGTCGTTTCCGCATCAACGATCGCCGCAGTCTCCTCTTCAGTACAGTCATAAGCTCTCTTGGGAGGAACCTTTGGTACTTTTGGAAGAGGCTCTTGTTTACGTTTCGGCGATCGCTTACCACGACGCACAGTAGCGGTACGCTTACGCTTTTTATCCTGCAGAGGCGCCGGCGATGGCTCCCGCGGCGATGGCTGCGCCGGAGATTGGTGAGGCGACGGAGCCGGGTGAGGCGACGAAGACGGCTGCCGCGGCGGCAACGACCTCGCTGGAGACGGGTGAGGCGGCGGCGAAGATGGCCTTGGCGTGTGATTTCGAAGCACGATACATTCCTTCGGCCATAGAATGGTGACGTTTTATGCGTCTCCCAGTACAGTCACATCCCCTTCACCTGCAGGGTAGTGAAGATCCAAAACTTCAAAGGTGGGCATGATTTCATCCACCCCGACAACAGCGTAGCCCTCTGGAACCGGACGACAGTGGTAAGTTGGTGTGGGTCCAATTGGTAAGGCATAGCCGACCGCCACCTTCATTGATATGTTCACAACTTTGACATGTAGCTCGCAGTGTGTCATCTCTGTGATATCATCCACTGGGTAGAAAATAGGAGCCATCGTCGGTGCATCATCGTCATCACCCGGGACCTCGGTGGAAGCCACACTGCTTTTTCGATTATTCGATAGGCCAGTAGCATCGAATGCAGTGTGCTGCTGAGATGGGCCGGTAGTACTTTGCTCTTTAAGTGCGTTAATTTCATCTTGTTGTTGCTTTAATCGTTCTTCAATTAAACGCATTCGCTCCTTCTGACTATCTGCTTCAACTTCCACCCTGTCCTCTCTCCTCTGACGGCTTCTATCAGGATATTTCTTCCTCTCTTCGGGAAACCCATTCCTCCATGGTTGGGAGCCTCTTGTGCCTCGTGTTCGTCCATCATGTTCCTTATTTCCAAGGGCGAGTGTGAGATCATCATTCTCTCTGTCGGGAATGAAGTCCCCATCTTTAACAGCCTTTACTGCTTTTCTCATCCTCTCGATTGGCAAGGGGTCTTCTTTATGTCGTATGTTATATATACACCTCCCTTCCGAGTCCAACGTGCCCCCATGCCCATAAAACCAATTCCTTGCACGTTCTACCCAATCGTCTGTCTCTGGGGTGATATTTTTAGCACGCAGTTCTTCCTCAAGTTTCTCCCACTTAGGAATGCCAGCCCTGTAGCCACCTTGCCCCATAGTATGGTGATACTTCTTGTTAGCAGCATTCAGCTTATTCTTTGCAGACATTTCCTTAGCTTTTTCCGATGTCTTGTATTCCACAAACTCAGCCCAGAATGGTTTTATCTTCTGAAACTGAGTCTTCTTGAAATCCAGAGTCTTCCCATTCACGACATAGTCAAGGTGCAATCTTTTCTTCCAGTTGGTGAAACACTGGGCCATCTTCTTCAAATCCCACTCCCTGACCTTAGCCTCCATGGCTCTCCCATGTTCTAAGGCGTCCTCAACTGGATCCTCCGCATTTGGATCCAGCTCTATCTTCGGTAGTTTGATATTAACCATGAGCCTCTTCCACAGTAAATCTTTGGCGAGGTCAGGGACATATAAACATGTTCCCTCTTCATCCGCATTAGCAGGCCTATTCCAATTTCTAATGGTGATCGGGATTAACTCCCTAACGATTACTCCGCATTGTGCCACAAATTTGTTTGCGACAACTTCGGGAGCCGTCGGTTTGCCATCTTCAGCGACATCTTCGATCCTAAACCTCTCATGGTCTTCCAACTTTTTGGTTGGGCCTCGTGTGCTCTTTTGAGTAGATTCCTTCGATCCGGAGGGCTAAAAGAAGAAAGATCGTCGTTACTATTTCTATATAGATAGCAGATGATTAATTAATGAATTGATTATATTACATGCACCTCGCCGGAGCGGTCGTCTTCTCGATTACACAAGGCATCGCCTTCTCCCTCGCGGAAGGCAACACCTTCAACCTCAAACAAGTCGTCTATTCCGGTAAACGTTGATACGTCTAAATTTTCTTCCCCACGGATCACACCTTGGATCAACTCTTCCTTTTCTTCGTCTCTGACGTGTGGGTCCATATTTTCTGCATAGGTGGAAAAACGAATAAGTCAAACCGGCTAAAGGAGAAAGTTAGGTACGGTGTTGAGAGATACAAACCCTAATTCAGAGAAACCCTAATATATACATACACAATAATAAAAATGAAGAGAAACCCTAAACCCTAAACCTAGCTACAAAAAGGAAACCGTGTAGTAGATAGGTAACTCTAGCTAAAATCAACTAAAATCAATATTCCGGAGTTCCGAGGGGTGTAAAACCTAGTTCGGAAACAATCAACACATGGCATCGATGCAATGCTCAAGCAATGATGATGATATGACAAGTTAATGTGCATTGGAATGTAACCCTAAAGCATGCTCGACAAGTTAATCGGGGTTCCGAGGGGCGCAAGCTCAAGGAACTCCGGAATCACCTGTTAGGGTTACTAGGGTGTTCTAATTAAACTTGTCATTTAAGTTGTTGAACAATGCATGATTATAGCATAGATAGATAGTTCTCATTTTTCTAAACATTTTGGTATATTATTTGTATTTTTCAAAATTACAGATTAAAAGTTATTGAATTTACAAGTTTTATTCAAATTCTGAAATTATTAAATCAAATGTTTAAACCTTTTGCACCATAGTAACAACTAGCCATAGTGGCTGACAGGGGGGCCCGGAGCCACCTCAGCAGCCACGCAAGCAAAGGGGAAACAGGGTCATCTGTCACCAGAGAAGGAGCTAGCCCTAGAGGCTGACTGGTGGGACCAGGGCCACGCGGATGCCACCTAGACGCCACGTTGGGCTCGCCGGAGACACGTCAGACGGCGATGGTAGGCAGCGGAGGAGAGCAAGCGGGCTGCGGGACTTGGCGTGCTGGAATCAGCGCATCCAGGCGGACTCAAAATTGGCGGCGCCGCCCTCTGTTGGTTGCCGGAGCAGGTGGTATAACGACGGCCGACGGCGGCGAACGGGATCTGACAGCGTAGGCATGAACTACAGCGAGAGGGGAAGGAAGGAGGCATCCAGAAGGTTCGCTTGCTCACCCTAAGCGCGTGACGTTGGTCGGAGAGAGCGCGGGAGGTCAAGGTTGAGCGGATCGACGCCGGCGCGCACGGTCGGGGTCGAGGAAGACGGAGTCGTGGGCGACAACTGGTGCACGCACGGACGGAGGCGGCAGTGTTGGCGAGAACACGCGGGCTCGGGCAGCCTGATGGCGTCGGGGGCGGCGAGATCGGGCAGCCTGCCGGCGTCGGGGGCGGTTGTGCGCGCGTCGGTGAAGCATAGAATGGAGAAGGGAAAGGGAAGAAGAAGAGGCGCGCTATAAAGGAAGGACCTTTAGTCACGGTTGGTGGCTCCAACCGGGACTAAAGGGGCATACGTCCCGGTTGGAGCCACCAACCGGGACGTATACTCCAATATTTTTAGCAGACCAAGGGTTGGCGCGCAGGGGGTATTTAGTCCCGGTTGGTGGCTCCAACCGGGACATATTCCCCTATTTTCAAAAAAATTCAGGTATTTTCTCTCTGTTCCCGCCATATTTTTTATTTTGGGGTTTAAATTTGTATTGTTTTTTAAATGATAATTAATTTGGAATTTAGAAAAACTTTAAACATAAAAAGTGTTTGGATTTGAATAAATAATTCAAAACCATTTTTTGTTTTAAAAAATAATTAATGTAACCATTTAAAATATGAAACATGTACACTTAAAAATGAATTAACTTATATTTTTTTAATATCAATTTGGAATTTAGAAAAACTTTAAACATAAGAAGTGTATGGATTTGAATAAATAATCAAAAACCATTTTCTATTTTTAAAAATAATTAATGTAACCTTTTAAAATGAATTAACTTATATTTTTGAATATTAATTTGGAATTTAGAAAAACTTTAAACATAAAAAGTGTTTGGATTTGAATAAATAATTCAAAACCATTTTCTGTTTTAAAAAATAATTAATGTAACCATTTAAAATATGAACCATTTACAATTAAAAATGAATTAACTTATATTTTTTTAATATCAATTTGGAATTTAGAAAAACTTTAAACATAAGAAGTGTATGGATTTGAATAAATAATCCAAAACCATTTTCTATTTTTAAAAATAATTAATGTAACCTTTTGAAAATGAATTAACTTATATTTTTGAATATTAATTTGGAATTTAGAAAAACTTTAAACATAAAAAGTGTTTGGATTTGAATAAATAATTCAAAACCATTTTCTGTTTTAAAAAATAATTAATGTAACCATTTAAAATATGAACCATTTACAATTAAAAATGAATTAACTTATATTTTTTTAATATCAATTTGGAATTTAGAAAAACTTTAAACATATGAAGTGTATGGATTTGAATAAATAATCCAAAACCATTTTCTATTTTTAAAAATAATTAATGTAACCTTTTAAAATGAATTAACTTATATTTTTGAATATTAATTTGGAATTTAGAAAAACTTTAAACATAAAAGTGTTTGGATTTGAATAAATAATTCAAAACCATTTTTCCTTTCAACTATGTAACAAAATATGACACCACGCGAAGGATTTTCATTGTTCGGTTTTTTTTTGAATTTATTATGCCCGTTTTGAATTATCTGAATTTCTAACTATGGTCGAACCGGTGTGCATGAAGATAGGGGACGAGCATCGTTAGAACTTGCATTGGATCTCTGTAGAAACCACATATTGCGAGTCTAAAAATGATTTTTTCAAAAAATCACGGGCGATAGATCATGTACCTGTAGTACAAACCGGACCCACTTCCTACCGATTCGGCAGACATTTGTCCTTTTTACCCGGGATGGACGAAAAGTTTTGAGATGTACCGGTTGGGAGATAGTCCATGTAAGGTGGTCTAGTATTTTAGGAAAATGGGACGGTAGCATTCTGAAACGGCATTTTGGTGGTTACTTCACAAAACGACCCGTTTTTTGCGCTCGGAAAATAGAAAAGGGCTTTTCCGTGCGACAACAAGGAAAACTTCCTCCTGCAACTTTGTTCTCCATACCAATGTCCACACACATGCATAATATGGGCACAACATCACAAACTATGCTGTGATTCAGCACATAACATCGGTCATTTGGACCGAAAGCCATGAAACCTCGAACATGATAGGTCATTTTGTGAAGGTTTTTTTGAAACATGATCAATATACCAAGTCTGGTATTTTTCCTTTCAACTATGTAACAAAATATGACACCACGCGAAGGATTTTCATTGTGCGGTTTTTTTTTGAATTTATTATGCCCGTTTTGAATTATCTGAATTTCTAACTATGGTCGAACACGCGAAGGATTTACATTTAGTCCCGGATGTAGTCACAAACCGGGACTAAAAATATTTTCCGCCATTTCCCACCTCTCCCCGCCAAGTTTTCCCGCCCTTTCCTTTCTACTAGAGCTTTTAGTCCCGGATGTAGTCACTAACCGGGACTAAAGATATTTCCCGCCATTTCCCAAAGCTTCACGCCAAGTTTTCCCGCCCTTTCCCTCTATATTGAGGGTGATCGTGTCATGGCTATCCACACATCCACACCTTCCTCTCTTAGAACAATGGACAACGCCTACTGGGCCATTCTGACCCTCGAGGAGACCGAGGCGCTGTGCGCCTCCAACTACCCTTGTCCGCCGGGCTACCGGCCGCCTGCCGGCTGGATGCTGAGCGCTGGAGGGGTTCCTGTCCCTCCTGTCCCTCAAGGTTCCGCACGCCAGGCGGCCATCACAAACCACTTCTACCACGAGCTCATGCCGGAGCAGCGGATGGATCCCCGGTGGGATCCCGACAACTACGACACCTGGAATGCCTTCTTCGCTAATAGGCGGGAAAGGGAGCTCGCCAGGTACGAGGGTGATGGCCCGCCACCGGTGAAACACAACGAAGCCGGCCGTCGTCTGTGGTGGGAGAACCGTACTATCATCAGAGTGATGCGCTACATCGTCGGGGGAGACCATCCTCGCCTACGGTGCCCACGAGTCCACCTGCCACAGGCCCCACACTGTCCCGGCGGTAGCGACATCGTCTTCCAGGAGACCCCTCTCCCGCCCGCCGTGAATCCGAGGCTGGAATAGCCCCTGGTATATGCCATGGATGGGCTGAGGATCCCCGGAGTGGCAGGTGACGATGACGATGATGACGACGACGACGATGAAGACCCTGAAGCTGCGTACTATAGGACTAGGCATGATTATGACTAAAGGGGGCGGCTTTAGTCCTGAGTGTTAGCTAGTCCCGGTTTGTCCCGGTTTTTAATATTAATAAATGTCTTGAGTGTTACCTAATAAATAGAGGGAAATGCCTATATAAAGAGAGGGTTCATCTTTAGTCCCGGTTGGAGAAACCAACCGCGACTGAAGGGATTGCGGCAGAGTGGGCCAGGCAACACTAATAATAGGGGTGAGTGTCGACATTATGTCGTGTGGCTTGTACCTTGTCCCGGATGGTGTCACCAACCGGGACTAAATATGAGTCAGCACTAATAATAGGGGTGAGTGTCGACATTATGTCGTGAGTGTCGACATTATGCCGAGCTGCTTGTACTATAAATAGGCATCCTTATGAGTCCAGTCCTCCAGCCAGTTTGAGGCATCTCCAAGATGGTTTTCGAGAGCAGGGACACCACTACGGCTAGTTTCAGGGAGATGCCGACGGAGCCCAGTCCTCCGGCATCTCCGAGAAACTGGTCATAGAGGTACTCCCTAATATGTGAAATTAGTTAGCTCCGAGGCGTATTGATCTAGTTAGTGAAGTTACAAGCTGCAAGATGGTTTTCGAGAGCAGGGACACCACTGCGGCCAGTTTCAGGGAGATGCGGACGGAGCCCAGTCCTCCGGCATCTCCGAGAAACTGGTCATAGAGGCACTCCCTAATATGTGAAATTAGTTAGCTCCGAGGCGTATTGATCTAGTTAGTGAAGTTAGAAGCTGCAAGATGGTTTTCGAGAGCAGGGACACCACTGCGGCCAGTTTCAGGGAGATGCCGACGGAGCCCAGTCCTCCGGCATCTCCGAGAAACTGGTCATAGAGGCACTCCCTAATATGTGAAATTAGTTAGCTCCGAGGCGTATTGATCTAGTTAGAGAAGTTACAAGCTGCAAGATGGTTTTCGAGAGCAGGGACACCACTACGACCAGTTTCAGGGAGATGCCGACGGAGCCCAGTCCTCCGGCATCTCCAAGAAACTGGTCATAGAGGCACTCCTGTTCCAGCCACAAAACGGGACTAACACTCAAGACATTTATTAATATTAAAAACTGAGACTACAAAACCGGGACTAAAGGCCACAAACCGCGAAAGATATCCTTCGGTCAAGCCACAAACCGCGAAATACATGAACTAGAGTTACATAATATGAGCATGAACTTCTTGGCATATGTCATTCCTTATGACCGCTTCAGACGCAACCATGGAGCATCTTCTTTACTTAACGGAATGCTTGGGTCAGTTTTCACTGTGAAAGGCGGAATTTCATCAAACTTATTATAATCTTCTGACATGTCTGTCTTGTCCTCGATTCCCACGATGTTTCTTTTCCCTGAAAGAACTATGTGACGCTTTGGCTCATCATATGATGTATTCGTTTGCATATTTTTTCTTTTTTTCGGTCTGGAGGACATGTCCTTCACATAGAAAACCTGAGACACATCATTGGCTAGGACGAATGGTTCATCTCTATAACCAAGATTGTTGAGATCCACTGTTGTCATTTCGTACAACTGGTCTATCTTTACCCCTTCCCCATTCAGGTTGACCCATTTGCAGCGAAACAAAGGGACCTTAAAAGAGACTCCATAGTCTAGTTCCCATATCTCCTCTATGTAACCATAATATGTGTACTTTTGTCCATTCTCGTCTATTGCATCAAAGCGGACACCACTATTTTGGTTGGTGCTCTTTTTATCTTGGGCGATCGTGTAGAATGTATTCCCATTTATTTCGTACCCTTGGAAATTCAATACAGTAGAAGATGGTGACGCGGCCAACAAGTATAGCTGATCTCCAACAGTGGTGTCATTCAAGAGATGTGTCTGCATCCAACCACCGAAAGACTTCATGTGTTCATCTGTAATCCATGATTCAGGCTTCCCCGGGTTTTTGGAGCGTACAATATTCTTGTGTTCCTCGATATACGGAGCTGCCAAGGTGGAATTATGTAGAACTGTGTAGTGTGCTTTAGTGAAAGAATCCCCGTCCCTACATATCATTTCTTTCTTTCCCAGCGTGCCTTTTCCACTTAGTCTTCCCTCATGCCGCGAGTCAGAAACACCAATCGGCTTAAGGTCAGGAATAAAGTCAACACAAAACTCAATGACCTCCTCTATTCTATATCCCTTGGAGATGCTTCCTTCTGGTCTAGCACGGTTATGAACATATTTCTTTAATACTCCCATGAACCTCTCAAAGGGGAACATATTGTGCAGAAATACCGGACCGAGAATGGCAATCTCTTCCACTAGATGAACTAGGAGATGCGTCATAATATTGAAGAAGGATGGTGGGAACACCAATTCAAAACTAACAAGACATTGTACCACATCCTTCTGTAACCTTGGCAGAATATCTGGATTGATTACCTTCTGAGATATTGCATTGAGGAATGCACACAGCTTCACAATGGGTACTCGAACATTTTCAGGTAGAAGCCCCCTCAATGCAATCGGAAGCAACTGCGTCATAATCACGTGACAGTCATGAGACTTCAGGTTTTGGAACTTTTTCTCTGCCATATTTATTATCCCCTTTATATTAGATGAGAAGCCCGACGACACCTTGATACTGTAAAGGACTTCAAAAAAGATTTCCTTCTCTGCTTTGGTAAGAGCATAGCTGGCACGACTTAAGTGACGCCCTTTATCCGTCTTATTAAGTGTATGCATGTTCTTTCGGTCTTTCATAATTTGTTGGTCCTCCCGTGCTTCAGGTGTATCTTTTGTCTTCCCATACACGCCTAGGAATCCTAGCAAGTTCACGCAGAGATTCTTCGTCACGTGCATCACGTCGATTGAAGAGCGGACACGCAGGACTTTCCAATATGGTAGCTCCCAAAATATAGATTTCTTCTTCCACATGGGTGCGTGTCCTGTAGCGACGTTGTTCGGAACTGATTGACCGCCGGGACCCTTTCCAAAGATTACTTCTATGTCCTTGACCATACCAAATACATCATCACCAGCAGGGAGTTCAGGCTTCTTCCGGTGATCTGCCTCACCTTTGAAATTCTTGCCTTTCTTTCTTACGGGATGATTGGTCGGAAGAAATCATCGATTCGCCAGGTACACAACCTTCTTGCATTTATGCAAATATGTACCTTCGGTCTTATCTAAACAGTGGGTGCATGCCTTATATCCCTTGTTTGTCTGTCCTGAAAGGTTACTAAGAGCAGGCCAATCATTGATGGTTACAAATAACAACCCTCGTAGATCAAATGGCTCCTGTTTGTTCTCAGCCCACGCACGTACACCTGGTTTGCCCCACAACTGTAAGAGTTCTTCAACTAATGGCCTAAGGTACACATCAATGTCGTTGCCCGGTTGCTTCGGGCCTTGGATGAGCACTGGCATCATAATGAACTTACGCTTCATGCACAACCAAGGAGGCAGGTTGTAGATACATAGAGTCACGGGCCAGGTGTTGTGACTGCAGCTCTGCTCCCCAAAAGGATTCATGCCATCCGTACTTAGACCAAACCATAAGTTCCTTACGTCACCTGCAAAGTCTGGGAAGTCTCTCTAGATTTTTATCCATTGTGACCCATCAGCAGGGTGTCTCAACTTCCCGTCTTTCTTACGGTCTTCTTTGTGCCATCGCAACAACCTGGCATGCTCTTTGTTTCTGAACATGCGTTTCAACCTTGGTATTATAGGAGCATACCACATAACCTTAGCAGGAACCCTCTTCCGGAGGGGCTCTCCCTCAACATCACCAGGGTCATCTCGTCTGATCTTATACCGCAACGCGTTGCATACCGGGCATTTATCTAAATTCTCATACTCCTTACCGCGGTAGAGGATGCAGTCATTAATGCATGCATGTATCTTTTGCACATCTAATCCCAGAGGACAGAGAGTCTTCTTTGCTTCGTAGGTACTCTCGGGAAGTTCGTTATGTTTTGGAAACTTCGGCTTCATTATTTTCAGCATCTTTTCAAATGAGGAGTCAGTTAGACCACACTCTGCCTTCCATCACAACAATTCCAGTGTGGTACCGAGCTTTGTGCTGCCATCTTCACAATTTGGGTACAACAATTTCTTGTGATCTTCTAACATGCCCTCTAACTTCAACTTCTCATTTTCTGTTTCACAGTCTCGCTTTGCATCAGAAATGACCCTACCAAGTTCATCAGCCGGCTCATCTGATGCCCGTTCTTCACCTCTTTCCTCTCCATTGTCTTCCATTGCAGTATCACTGTATTCAGGAAACATATGATGATAGTTGTTATCATCATCTTCTTCTTCACCATCTTCCATCATAACCCCTCTTTCCCCGTGCTTGGTCCAGCAATTATAGTTGGGCATGAAACCTTTCATAATCAGGTGGCCGCGAATGATTTTCGAGGAAGAGTACTCCTTGTTGTTCCGACATTGAACACATGGACAACGTATAAATCCATTCTCTTTATTTGTCGTAGCCACATCGATAAATTTATCCACGCCTTTGATATACCCGGCTACGCGCCGGTCACCGTACATCCATTCCCGACCGCTCATCTGCATCATATAAGTAAGTTTATCAAAAAACAGGACATCATAAATAGTGAAATAACCAATTCACACCGACACATGAATTGTATCAATGACCTAGAAAAGATAAGATTGCTAACCTCGATCGAGGGAAATAAAGAGGAGAAAGCTCAAGTGCGTCTCGGACACCTTCTATATTTTTGTTCTATGAGAAATTCAACGGGATTATTCACTCAAACATTTCAACAAACACCTTCAATGCATGCATGAGAAAAAACTAGCACACCCCCTCGCACCTTCCACCATTCGAAAAAACAGAGTGGAGGCAGAGGGGGCTGGGGCGTTGCATTTATAGAGGGCAGGGGGTCTTTAGTCCCGGTTGGAGCCAGCAACCGGGACTAAAGGTGCGTGCCACGCCACGTGGTTGTGGCCAAACCTTTAGTCCCGGTTGGTGGATCCAACCGGGACGTATTACCCCTTACCAACCGGGACGCATGCCCCCTGGCCCCGTGCCCGCTCCAACCGGGACGCGTGCCAGCATTAGTCCCGGTTGGTGGCGCAACCGGGACAAATGCTCTGAGGAGTCGCGAACGGAAAGCCCTTTTTCCACTAGTGTTGAGAGCCTTGGGGAATTCTGTCTCACACGCCAAAGTAATTGTCATGAGTGGTCCTTTCCTCACGGCTTCGTTGATGGAGTTCATCTACAAATAGAGATGAGAGAGAAGATTAGAAAAGTTTTACGAGAAGAATAGACAAGTGTAGAAGTTGTTGAAAATTTTTCCTTAGTGGTTTCCAATCCTAGGGTCATAATCCTACAGGCAACACAGTGCTCTGATACCATCTGTAAGATCCCTCCTTTGTAAAGGAAAAGGATCCCTGTGATTGCAATGCTAGTCCCTGGATCATTGCTAGCATCCACAGTTTAAGATGAAGTACACAGATACAAAGGTCATTTATTACATCCATTCCAGAGATAAACATAGTCTTTACAACTCAAGGCCACATGCCTAATACAAGAGTTTTAATAAGTAAATAGTAAAAGTCTTCATCTTCATGTGCCATAGGCAAACATGTTGAGTGTAGACTCATGACACCTAATCCTCATCAGAGTAACCTGCAACATCACAAGTTACAGCCACAGTGGGTCAATACTTTGGAATAGTATTGGCAAGTGATACCTTAGTAAAATTTTAAGTGGTCTAGATACTATATGCAATTTGGCTAAGTGTAGCTTGGCTTACTTTGCTTAAAATAGATTTTGCCTATTAGTTGAAAACACTAAGTTTTTCTTTGTCAAACTTTTCCCAAGGAACCACCAATAGACATTGAGGTTCTTCACCCTTGTTCACCCTCAAGATTTTACTTAGAAATTGGGATGAGGAGATTCTTGATAGCTTCCATGCCTTGATGCTCAAGATTGTCCATTGCCATGGACTTGGCTAAGTACTTAGATTTTTCCATCTGCAGAGGTTGTGCACTTTCCCCACCAGACTTGGTTTCACCAAGACAGGACCTTTCAGAAGCCTTCCCTTAGACCAAATGGACGCGCTCCAACCTATCATTCCCTCTACCACCAACTGTCCAAATGGCTAAGTTCAAGCAACTTATGTGATCCAGGCAGAGCCCATATTGCCAAGTGGCTGCACTAGAAGCTTCTTAACACTTGGCCACTAAAATCTCTTTGTTCCTGGGTGGCTTACCACAAGTGAGATACACAAGGTAAACCATAGCCATGGGCCTTGTGTAACCACTCAACCAAAATCCACCAATCAAGTCCCTTTCCACCCAGGTGATTCATTGACTTAGTTTTATTAAGCAAAACATAAGTCCAGAGACTTAGAAATATTTTTATCATAGCATGTATATTTCACCAACCCTTGTTTGCTACTAGCTAGGCTAAGCATGGCATAGATAGTAACTTAACTTAGAAATTTCCTAGCAATTCTACAACTACTTAGGATTTCCCAACTTGGCATATAGGCAAAATTAATAACATGCAAGACTTAGCAAAATATTTCTAATGCTTAGTATAAAATATAGGGATAGAAATATTCATGAAGTACCACTTGCCTTGGTAGTTGGGAGAGTAGCACTCTTCACATTCACAATCACTAGCACCAAAATCTACATAGAATATAGCCACAATCACATACAAGATATATTCAACCAAAAATATATATGCATGCATGCAAGATGCTAAGTGATGATTTTTAGAAATTAACCAAGCAAGTGCATAGTACTGAATCTTAAACAAGTCAAAAACTTGCCAAACCAAATTTATTTGACACTAAAAACAATTCCTAAACAAATTATATACTCAAATAAGCCCTACACATGTTTTTGCAAAAGAAACCATTTTAACAGATGCAAAACATTAAACACATTGCATATTCTGAAAGAGCTTGTTCTCCTGATTCCAACGGTATAAAATTTGTCAAAATCTAACATGGGAATCAAAAGCTACAAACAAAACAAATTTGAACTATAATCTGATTCAAAATCTGTTTTAAATCTAAACTACTGCCACGCGGCGCGATCCTATTGGTCCATACCGTTTCACTCAGGATCACCCTTCCGCGCCGTCAGATCAAGTCAGATCCAACGTGCCAGATCAAAAGAAAACGTTTCGCTCAGATCTAATTTAAACTTGATGGCGCCAGAAAACTTATTGGCTGATGTGGAGTCTTGTTGGGAACCCCAAGAGCAAGGTGTGAAGAGTACAACAGCAAGTCTTCCCTCAGTGGAGACCGAGGTTATCAAACCAGTAGGAGGAAGGAAACGTCACACATGTGTTGCAAGCAACGTAGAGACCTGCACAACACGAACTCAAGACTTTTCCCCAACAAATCAGTGAGGTTGTCAAGCTCACCGGTTTGTTGTAACAAAGGATTGAACGTATGGTGTGGAAGGTAATGGTTTGCAGCAAGTAAACATGTAACAGTGGAAGATGTATCAATGGTAAAGTTTTGACCGGGGTCCATAGTTCACTAGAGGTGCTCTCCTTAGATAAACAACATGGCATGAAGGGTAAACAAATTACAGCGGGGCAATTGACAGGAAGTGAGCAAAGCATAACAATGCAATTACGAGCTAGACAGATCCTATGAGGTAGATTGGGAAATACAACATTATACATAGACCGTAATCCAACTGCATATATGACTAGAAGTCCACCTTCAGGTTATCATCCGAACCCCGTCCAGTATTAAGTTGCAAGCAACAGACAACTGCTTTAAGCAAAGTGTGTAAGGTAACCAGTCCACATGTTCCATGAACATGAGACCGTTGTTTTCTCCCTAGTAGCAACAACACATCTACAACTGAAGAGATTTCTGTCACTTACCTTGGAAACTAGAGGCATGAACCCACTATCGAGCATAAATACTCCCTCTTGGAGTCACTAGCAACTACTTGGCCAAGATAACCACTAGCAACGGAGAGCATGCAAGATCATAAACAACACAAACATGATAGAATCATAAAGATAGAACCATTAATCAAACCAACATAATAATCTCAATATCCATTGGATCCCCGCAAACACAACATGCATGATTACAAATAGATTAGATCTTGATCATGAACGGAGATCACAAGATCTATACATGAAAGCGCAAAGGAGGAGATACAACCATCTAACTACTACATGGACCCATAGTCCAAGGTGGAACTACTCACGAATCATACCGGAGAGAAGGCCTCCGGGATGATCTCCCCTCTGGCAAGGTGCTGGGAAGAACTTCAGATCCCCCCCGATCTAGGGACGATGGTGGAGGCGGCTACAGACGGTTTCGTGGATTTCTGATTGGGTACCGAGAGTTTCTGCATCGGGGGCTTCTTATAGGAGAAAGGGCGAGTCCGGGAGGCGACCAGGAGGGGCAAACCCTACCCAGGCGCGGGGTAGGGCCCACCCGCGCCTAGGGGGATTTGGCCTCCCTGGCCCACTTCTCCGGCTCTCCTCTCGACTTCTTGTTCCCCACGAAAAGTTATTGACTTTGTCCTTCGTCCCGTCCAATTCCGAGAATATTTCTTTACTAACTTTTCTAAAACCAAAAACAGCAGAAAACAGGCATCTGGCACTGTTGCAACTTGTTAATAGGTTAGTACCAGAAAACATGTAAAAAGCACCTCAAAGTGTGGACAAGTAAAGCAAAGTAGATATAAAACAAGCATGGAGCATCAAAAATTATAGATAAGTTTCCCACGTATCAGCATCCCCAAGCTTAACTCCTGCTCGTCCTCGAGTAGGTAAGTGATAAAAGAATAATTTTTGAGGTGACATGCACCCTCACAATAAAGATCCAACCATTTGAAAACATTGAAAGCTGGGATCAAAGAACTCTAAACATGTGCATGAAATATGGAGTTCTAACAATAGGACACAGTAACTATGCATGCAACATGGCAAGCTACAAACAAAGATCATGAATAATATGCAATGAAAAACGTTTGTTTGTTTCACATGCAGAAAACATAGCATAGTGGCAATCAGCTTGTCCCTCATAGAGTAGCAATATAATGCATAGGACACCTGCAAAGTTCACAAGGGTGACTAGAAACAAATAGCACAAGAGCAAGTAATAACACAATATGCATCAATTAATAAGCTTTGGAACATTGCACACAGAATGACAACTATGCTCTCTTAATGGTGCCTAAAGGTAGAAGGTGAAGACTCAAATAATGGTGGAAGAAAGGCCTTTTTGTAAAGGAAGCAGGGATTACAAGTTTCAAAAAGAGCTTCCAAAAATTATGGTACGTATTAGCTTTCAGCCCTCATTGCCCCTATCATAAGAATCTTGAAGTGGTTAAGGTTAAAGTGGCAAAGCTGGAGTATATGCTTGACAAAGTATAAGTTGGCAATCTCAAGTCCCTTGACTATGAGGGCTACACCTCATGGATACTCAACTTAGGGTCCAGGTAAGTTCTTGTCACTGTAAGTATTTGCATATCATTGAGAACCGCCAACGGGGTACCCCTTGCACATGGTGTAGGAGCTTTCCCATAACCAAAATAACAAGGCAAGTAGACAATGAGCATCTCAGCAATCTTTTTATTTACCATATGCATAGCTTTTTATTGAGGATGCTTCATAGATAGCTCACTATGGTGATGTTGCAAGTTTCCACCATGATTAGGCATGGCTTAGGCTAGCGGCCCAGGCGTTTCTCTAACACAGAATACAAACTCCATGGACTTACAAGTTCCCACTTCATTTCACGCCGGTAACATCCATAGACAAAATAGCATGATATCAACGGAGTACAAAAAGTACAAGTGCAATGTTGAAAACGTTCCCCATGACAGCACGGTTCTGCTAATCCCAACTTATAAGTGCAAGCATATACAACAAAGTTGCCTCAATGGTTCAAGTTTATTAGGGGCAAAGAATAATATGTGCCATTAAGTTCGTGAGGGCTTTAATCACTAAGTTTTCACATAACAAAATAGTTTTTAATTGGAAGATAGTTGAAAAAAAGAATATACTTGGAATGGTGTAACACACCATGCATAGGAGTTTATAGTGGACACTTTGGAATAACTTGGTTTCTTGGGAGTTGGAAGCATGAGTAGAGCTTACTCATACAAGTGGAGGCTAGCAAAAGACTGGGAGCAACCAACTAAGAGAGCAATAATGGCCATAATTATGCAATGCAACAAACCAAACTAATCAAAGCAAAGAGTGGTACTACAAGTCAAGGACTAAATGATCATAGAGGGTAATGGTGACTTGTCATAGTCATAACATGGTGTAATCATGTGCCAAGCCAACCCAAGCAAAACATCAAAGGAGAATACCACAATACTATGCTTTTGCATGCTAAAACAATGCATAATTTTTTCAAGGCACACTAAGCAATCCCAATTGTTTGGAACAAGACATGCTACCGCAATAATCACTAAGCATAATGCAAAAACAATACCTAGCATGTCATGCTAAAGTCTTAGTCACAGTCAATGCAAGATCCTCTGGCACTTCAAGCAAGAACTTACTACTCCTTTCCAAACACCAAGCAAACTTATTTGCAAAACAACACAGCGAGAGTAGGGGTCCAAACTAATAAAGCAAACTAAACAAACTAAGCAAAGCAAATGAAAACTAAGACGCTCCAAGAACAACGCAGCTGTGCATGAAACAATAAAAGTGAAGTGTCTAGACAGACCTTAGCTTTTTATTGATGAAGAAGGGGATGCCTTGGGCATCCCCAAGCTTTGACGCTTGTACCTCTTGGATATTTCTTGGGATGACACGATGGTGTCATCCCCAAACTTGAGCTTTTGTCCATTCTTCATCTCATTGCATCATTCTCTCTCTACACCTAAAATTTTTCCTTCATACAAAACTTTACACAATCTTCATTAGCAACATTAGCTTATTCAAAAGATATTAGAACGCTTGGAAAAGCTTTGGAACAGCAAGGATTTTCGCTAAAAACACAAGCTACTGAAGTAACTCCTTCAAAGAAACTCAATTTACCTGAAGCGAGCTCAAAATCAATAAGAAGCAAATGCAAATAATGGCATAAATCTGTCAAAACAGACCAGCAGGTAGAAACAAATTTTTTGGAACATCTTCTGTTGCTCAAATCAAAAAGTGTTGAACTAACGAAAGTTATCCAACATACTGAGGGAGTTATTTGTAAATTTTGAGCTCAATAAGAGTTACAGAGCCTCCTCACGAAAAATTTTGGTGGAGGACATAAATCTGTTTCGGGACAGCAACTCCCTAAATCTTAGTTCCCTCTCATTAGAGGTCATTCTTGGCACAAAAAGCAAACAAAAAGGATAAGGAGAAGTCATTACAGTAGTAATAACTTCCAAGACTGAAGAAAACTCTTGGGTTATCTCCCAACAAGTACTTTTTCTTTAACGCCTTTAAGTTAGGCACAAGAAGCAAGAAGAATCAAGTATTTTCAAATGAAGAAGCATTAACATTCATACTTGCTTTCAAAGGAGGAGCAAAAAGCAACTTATCTCTCCTCATAGGGAAGTGTTCAATACCTTTCTTGAATGGAAAATGATATTTGATGGTGCCTTTTTTCATATCAATGTTGGCACCAACTGTTCTAAGAAAAGATCTTCCCAAAGTAATAGGACAAGAAGCATTGTATTCAACATCCAAAACATAGAGATCAACAGGGAAATAAGCATTGTTAACCATAATGAGAACATCATTAATACTCCACATGAGTTTCTTCTTAGCATTATCATTGAGTGGTACATTCAAATAACAATCTTCTAATGGTGGCAACTCAAGCATTTCATAAATCTTCCTAGGCATAATAGAGACACTAGAACCAAGATCACATGAAGCTTTGAGATCAAAGTCATTCACTTGCATATTAATAATGGGTTCCCAACTATCTTCTACTTTCCTAGGAATAGAAGTGTGTTTTATCTTCTCTTCCTTAATCTTAACAAGAGTATCTATAATGTGTTTGGTAAAGGCAACATGCATATCACTAGCATCAGGACTTCTAGCAAGCTTTTGCAAGAACATAATCACTTCAGAAATATTGCAACCATCAATATCAAAATCAAACTTAGCATCACTAGTAGTAGGATCAATAGGCTTAGGGATAGTAGGAGGAATAGGAGCTACTTGTGGTTTAGTGGTGATAGTGCACACACTATTTTTTTTATCAATTTCAGCTTCCCTTTCCCACCTAGCATGAAGTTGAGCTAACAGCCTAACATTTTCATCAATAGTAACTTGTATGGCATGAGCAGTAGCAAAGGTGTTTTCCATAGTTTCAGGTTTAGCAGCCATTTTATTAACCAAGGAAGTTTGAGCTTCAGACAAAGAGGATATATTTTTCTCAACAGTTAAAAGCTTGTCCTCTATAGTCTTATTGAAAGTGGTTTGTTTACTAATAAAGTCCTTGAGCATTACTTCAAGTTCAGAGGGGGCACTTCTAGTATTATTGTAAGAGCTTCCATAGGAATTGCCATTATTAGGAGGATAAGGCCTATAGTTGTTGTTGCTACCAAAATTATTCCTGTAGGCATTGTTGTTGAAATTGTTGTTTCTAATGAAGTTCACATCAACTTGCTCTTCTTGAGCAACCAAAGAGGCTAAGAGAACACTATTAGGATCTAGAGGAGCTTTCCCATTAACAAGCATAGCCATAATAACATCAATCTTTTCACTCAAAGAGGAAGTTTCCTCAACAAAATTTACCTTCTTACCATGTGGAGTTCTCTCAACATGTCATTCAGAGTAGTTAACCATCATATTATCAAGGAGCCTTATTGCAGCACCCAAAGTGAGTCCCATAAAAGTACCTCCAGCAGCAGAATCCAGCAGGTTTCTTGAGGAGAAGTTCAAACCTGCATAAAAAGTTTGGATAATCATCCAAGCAGTGAGTCAATGAGTAGGGAAATTTTTAACCAAAGATTTCATTCTTTCCCAAGCAGGAGCAACATGTTCACTACCAAGTTGTTCAAAATTTCATAATGTCACTTCTCATAGCAATAATCTTAGTAGGAGGATAGTACTTTCCAATAAAAGCATCTTTGCACTTAGTCCAAGAATCAATACTATTTTTAGGCAAGGATAGCAACCATTCTTTAGCTTTTCCCCTCAAGGAGAAAGGAAAAAAGCCTGAGCTTAATAATATCTCCATCTACATCCTTATACTTTTGCATCTCACAAAGTTCAACAAAGCTATTAAGATGGGCAGCAGGATCATCAGAACCAGCACCAGAAAATTTCTCTCTCGTCACAAGATTCAACAAAGCAGGATTAATTTCATAAAAGTCAGCATCAGGAGCAGGTGGAGCAATAGGTATGCTTAGGAAATCATTGTTGTTGGTGCTAGTGAAGTCACACAACTTAGTGTTCTCAGCAGAGTTCATTTTGGCAAAGGTGGGCAATCCAAAAACAATAGCAGCAGCTAGAGCAGGAACTAATTTTTTTGTGTTTTTGAATAAGGCAAGCAAACCAAGCTAGACTAATTATTTTGGGTTTTTTAAAAAGAGGCAAACAAAACCAAGCAAAAGAAACTAAGAAAACTAAAAGCAAAGTAAAGAGAAAGGAAGTGAAGGACTCCCCTAGTGAAGACGTCCTTGGCCTCCCCGGCAACGGCGCAAGAAAACTTGTTGATGACTCCTTGATGGCGCCAGAAAACTTATTGGCTGATGTGGAGTCTTGTTGGGAACCCCAAGAGCAAGGTGTGAAGAGTACAGCAGCAAGTCTTCCCTCAGTTTAGACCGAGGTTATCGAACCAGTAGGAGGAAGGAAACGTCACACGGGTGTTGCAAGCAACGCGGAGACCTGCACAACACGAACTCAAGACTTTGCCCCAACGAATCAGTGAGGTTGTCAAGCTCACCGGTTTGCTGTAACAAACGATTAAATGTATGATGTGGAAGGTAATGGTTTGCAGCAAGTAAATAGGTAATAGTGGAAGATGTATCAATGGTAAAGATTGGACCGGGGTCCATAGTTCACTAGAGGTGCTCTCCTTAGATAAACAACATGGCATGAAGGGTAAACAAATTACAGCGGGGCAATTGACAGGAACTGAGCAAGGCATAACAATGCAATTACTAGCTAGAAAGACCCTATGAGGTTGATTGGGCAATACAACATTATACATCGACCGTAATCCAACTACATCTATGACTAGAAGTCCACCTTCAGGTTATCATCCGAACCCCCTCCAGTATTAAGTTGCAAGCAATAGACAACTGCTTTAAGCAAAGTGTGTAAGGTAAACAGTCCACATGTTCCATGAACAAGAGACCGTTGTTTTCTCCCTAGTAGCAACAGCACATCTACAACCGAAGAGTTTTCTTTCACTTCCCTTGGAAACTAGAGGCATGAACCCACTATCGAGCATAAATACTCCCTCTTGGAGTCACTAGAAACTACTTGGCCAAGATAACCACTAGCAACGGAGAGCATGCAAGATCACAAACAACACATACATGATATAATCATAAAGATAGAACCATTAATCAAACCAACATAATAATCTCAATATCCATCGGATCCCCGCAAACACAACATGCATGATTCCAAATAGATTAGATCTTGATCATGAATGGAGCTCACAAGATCTATACATGAAAGCACAAAGGAGGAGATACAACCATCTAGCTACTACATGGACCCATAGTACAAGGTGGAACTACTCACGAATAATACCGGAGAGAAGGCCTCCGAGATGATCTCCCCTCCGGTAGGGTACCGGGAAGAACTTCAGATCCCCCCCCCCCCCCCCGATCTAGGGACGATGGTGGCGGCCGCTATAGACGGTTTCGTGGATTTTTGATCGGGTACCGAGAGTTTCTGCATTGGGGGCTTCTTATAGGCGAAGGGGTGAGTCCGGGAGGCGACCAGGAGGGGAAAACCCTACCCATGCGCGGGGCAGGGCCTACCCGCGCCTAGGGGGCGTTTGGCCTCCCTGGCCCGCTTCTCTGGCTCTCCTCTCGACTTCTTGTTCCCCACGGAAAGTTATTAACTTTGTCCTTCGTCCCGTCCAATTCCGAGAATATTTCTTGACTAACTTTTCTGAAACCAAAAACAGCAGAAAATAGGCATCTGGCACTATTGCAACTTGTTAATAGGTTAGTACCACAAAACATGTAACAATCACCTCAAAGTGTGGACAAGTAAAGCAAAGTAGATATAAAACAAGCATGGAGCATCAAAAATTATAGATACGTTTCCAACGTATCACCCCCCGATCCGCAGGCTACTAACACCGCGAACGCTGCCAATGGCCCACACCCACCAAATCCCAATGGGAACGGGCCATCTAAAGCCGCCAATGGTGGCGATCCCGCCCGCCAGCAGATCCGCCTCAATGATGCCCAACGGGAAAGAGTCCGGGAGGCTGTGTGAGGTTCCAATCCTCTGCCTATCGACGCCTCTCGCGACATGCTGATGGGCTACCACTGGCTCCTCATAAAGGAGCATAACCGGAAAGTCGAGCAAAATAACAAACTCGAACAGCGCAGGCAGGCAGCCGATGACTTAAGCGCTCGACGATCCGCGCTCTCCTCCATCAGTGAAACCACTTTGAAGGGAAACAGCGGCAATACCGCTTACAAGAGTCGCTCACGATTGGAGCGCATGGATGCCAACGCCAGACGCGAGGTCACAAAGGCACTCGACCTATCCTTCATGTCAATAGGCGGACGGAGGTGTGCCCTCGCCTTTGGGTTAGCCATATGGTACTAAAGGAAATCAGGAAATGAAGGAAAAAAGGGGCTGAAGCCGGCTAGGCTTACTGAGCGCACCCAACAGACACAACACATCAAACAAAAGTGGCAAGGCGGCCTAGGAGTGGCGTCGGCTGGGTAGGCCTTGGACGCGCCTCGCCTGCGCACCCACCCGCCAGCGCGTCCGCGGGAGCCTCGTCTGGGCCGGCCTGCTAGCGACCGTGTGGTCCGCTACCGCCTGCCTCCGGTTGACCGCCTTCATGGGCCGCGAGAGGAAGGACCGCCAGCGGCGTCTGCCCGCTAGCTACCTGCACGACACATAGCGTCTGCCCGCGTGCCTATGTGGGCTGCTAGGCCCACTTGCTCCTGCTGTTTTCTTTTTCCCTGTATTAGGGTGGCTTTCTCCCGGGCTAATTCCCTCCTGGGTTTTGGCCTAATGAGAAAGTTTCCCTATAAATATCAATTTAAATATTTATCTAATATATATTAATTCATATTTAACATATAATAAATACATATATTAAATTTCCATCTATCCGAAACACCTTTGGTCCTTTCCTTTCATTTCTTTCTCCAAACAACTTCGGATCTCTCCCAGAACAATTCTGGCTTTCTCTTTCTCTACTGTGATTCCAACTTACAGATGATCTCTAACTCATAGTACCCATAAGTATATCTCCCCATGTCTCGAGAATGGCACAGACATGATCTCTACCAGTGATCAATAGTGAGACCGGGATGCCCATATTGGTCCCTGCACATTCTACGATGACAATATCATTTGAACCATAAACGTTGAGTCAAATTCCATTTGTTTCTTCGATACGACTTGTTCGAGATCCGATCATTTGGTATCACATACGTTGTTCAATCTCGGTGACGATGACGATGTCATTTGCTCTATATTCATATTATGCCAAACTATGTCAAAAACGGGTTGAATTTGACCCGAATATGGGCGGAAACATGCCTACCTAGGAACTCGGCATGGGAACGCGAGTGGGAAACTGGGCGTTCCCAGGAAAAAAACTACATCCATCCGGCACTAAATAGCACTAGATTTTGGCCTAGGAATGCCCAATGAGTGGAGGTGCTCTTAGAAGGGATTCACTAAGCTCATATCAATATCCATGGAGGAAACCCTTAATTGTGAGGGATCGGAGTGGTCTGCTTACGATCACATGATTATTAAGGATGTAAACGTCAGATGTTTGTCATGGAACATATTATTTGGGAGCTATTCCTATACATGAACATGAAGGAATATATAGATTCATCTTGATCATAAATACTACAAATACTAGTAGTAGATCCTGCACTCCTCAACAACTCTAACCCCATTGTAGTTTCATTACTTCTTACACTGTGTTTGTCTCTCTGCTTGCATCCTTTAGTTTAGTCATTACTCTTTTGGAACAAACATAATTCTCTTAAAACACTCCTACTAGGAATCAAAGGAAAATTTCAAGTATCCTTTGGTAAAGGGTAACATGAGACATAAAGATCGTCACCAAATAGCTCTCTGTGGTTTGAGACTCTTACGTTCGAAACTAGCTACAATAACATGTGCACTTGCAAATATAAAAAAAGCAACGGTTAAGAGCATCTCCACTCGACTTCCCAGGACGCTGATCCCATGGCGAAATTTAGGTCCAGACACCAAAAATCATCCCAGACGCGTTCGCAGGACCCTGGTTTTGTCCGGATTCGGGCGAACTATGGTCCGGACTTCTCACGCCATTCCCAGCATCCCGGGAATGCCCTAGGAACACCAGACAAAGCAAAAACGGGCATGGGCCAACTCTGTCGGTGACAGAAGGCCGAACTCCCACCCTTTTCTTGCTCCCCTCCCGCCTTTCTTCCCTATCCCCCCACTCCAACCACTTCGCCGAGCTCCCGCCCGCCCGCCATGCCGCCCAAGGGTTTCGTCAAACCCAGATCGAACCACGGTGAGGAATCAAGGGAGAAAAAGGCGAGGAAACTGAGAGCGCCAACTGCAAGGCTACGGTGACCCAGCATACCACTGCATGTGTAGTACACTATAGTCGTTGACATGACATCCATAGAACACCGTTCCGTAAATATCACATCCCTCAGAGTGGTACAACAGAAACATTGCGGGTCTATATTACAAACATACACACGTAATTATTATTACAATACCGGAAGTTCAAGACTTCCAGATTCAACTTACAAACCAAAATATAAGTGTTGCAGCGGAAGTTTCAAATTTAAAACTTAAACTCCAAATTGAGCTCAACAACTTATTGATATATATTGTTCATGTTGCTCGGCTCAAGTGGCTACTAGAACTATAGTAATTATTCGGACTCTTGGAACTCTCCTCCGTAGATGATGTCATAGTCCTCCCCTTTTACGGCTCCATACAGCTTAGGCTCTTCATAGAAGACCTCCTCTTGACTCTCAGATGCATACATTGGAGTATCTTCGGGATTCTCAGAGTCTAAGCAAGGATTCAAAGGAAAGGATGAGTAATAGTGTTACCCAGCAAATTCATTATATGCAAGGTAGGAAGTTTGATGCTCTATCTACCACCTCGGACTATTAGTCTTTGGCACTATGCAATTTTCGTAAATCTTTCTTCAAAGGTTGATTTTATTATAAAAATCTATGACCATCAGCCTTCACAGGTTGACCAGAACTTTCATGGAGTTCCTTTCCTACTGCGTTCGTAGCTCCTTCCCAGAACAGGTGTAACAAGTTACAATTCTTACACTCTGCAGAGGTGTGTTACTTTTCCCATGAGAGATCAACTCCTTGTTGCACAACTGGGCGTACTTTCCCGTCCACAATGTGGGGCCCAGTAGTTGGTCCAAGCCAATCACCGCCCTCTCTGCGACCTCATATGTCTTCACGATCCTTCGGGGCTGGCTCACCTTCGTTAAGCCCCCTTTTGGGCAGGCTAAAAACCTGATGAGTTCCCGAAGACTCTATGGCCTAGTCATGCCCGGAATAGTACCATTTACATGGACTATATCCCTAAACACTATTCATAGATAATCTAGACACCAAAAGTGTGGGGCGTAAGGGTGCCCACCCATATGTTGGATCCGCACAAGGAATCACAACGTCACGTTAAGGTCGTCTTGCCTCCATACAAGAGGAAAAGGATACAACTGACTTCTCTGTCCCATTCCAAATCTCATGGTTAACGCGTAATATACGGCGCTAGAATCACTGATGTCATGGGTTATTAATCCCTAATTGTTCATCATTATTGCAATTAGAACCCTAAGTTCTATTCCTCCATCATATCATCAATTAGGATAATATCTAAGATTTAGTATCTTAAGAAAATAATGTTTTCTTCTTCTATAATATAGGTGATAACACACAATTCGCAAATACTTTGATAAAGACTCTTCAAAGGACATGAGCAGGTGATGAACTTGCCTTGTGATGGCAAGGTAGTGAAGCCTGATGCTTGGACTGGACCTTGAGCTTCTATGTCTACAAAAACATCATTATTGCACGGTAAGGATAATATTTAAAGAAGCAAAAAATGATTATGCAAAGTAATGTAATGCATAATTTAGCTTTATATGTATTTTTCCCCATTTATTTCAATTATAAAAATTCTTTTAATAATAAAGAATTTATAAATATTAATTTTTAATATTTGAATATTGTATTCTTTTATTTTATTTCAATTTATTTGCATTTTACTTAATTAATAATTCCTTTAAGAATTATCATTAAATACTAAAAATTGGTATTAAATATTTGTTTAGTATTTTTCTAAAATACTAAAATATTAAAATATAATGAAAGTGATTCTTATTTATTTTTATCATCTTTCAATAATTTTGTAAAATTCCATAAGGAATATATATTACAAAATTCTTAATAAAATTTATATGTCTAAATTTTTTTTTCTTAATTTATTTGTATAGTTTGGATTATTGTCAATCCAAAAATATTTTATTTATAATTTTTGGATTTTTATTTTATTTTCTAGAATTTATTTAAGTTTAGGGGCATTTTGGCCTTTTTCCAATTATTAAAACAGGATCTAAAAGATTTGGGCTGACTATTTGGGTTTATTGGGCCCTTGTTGCCTAGTAGGGAAAAGTCAAAACAACACCCCGAAGGGGTCTTGGCCCAACCCATCCCAACACTCTCTGTCTCTCTCTCGAGCTCACCTCTCTCCTTCTCCTCCCCGACCCCATGGTCAGCGGTGTCACCACCGGCGATTCATGCTGTCGTGGAATTCCCTGGCCGCCGTCGTGGTGCAGGACGAGGTTGTCAGCCCCGCCCTACCCTCCTGTCCAATTCAATTTGGACCTGGAGCCCTCCTGTGGTCAGATCGATTCCGTTCCGAACCCTAGGGTTTGAGTGGTGTTGGTGCTGACGCCGCCACTGCTAACGTGTGCCGTGGTGATGCTCCTCGCCCCTAGGTGTGGCTATGGTCGCCGCTGTGGCATTGTGTGGGTCGCAGCGCCCCCTTGGGGGTGCTCCCCATGCTGCAGTGTTTGTCGTCGACCCTCTGCTTCCTCTTCTAATCTATAGCGAGGACCTTCGGTAAGTTGTTCCTCTCCTTCTCGTGCTCTCTGTGCTAGGCCATCCCATTCTAGATGTTGGTAGTGGCCTTTCCTGGTTAGTGTCCTGTCCTGATTAAGATGGTTTGTTCTGCTTAGGGTTCATACCCCTCTGTGGATTAGATATCTGATGAGTTGGATCAAGTTTTGATGGTCCCTAAGCATGCTAAGTGGTTGTTAGTTGTGGCTTGCTGCTTATGATTAGCTGTGGTGATGCTAGTGGTTTACCAAATGATTCTATGGATTGATTTTTATATGATTCAGATGGTAAAGTTGCTCTAGAAGCAATACTTGGGAAATCTAGTGGTTTTAATAGCTCACCACTATCATTACTTGGTTAATGACGGTGAGTGTTGTGTGATGAAGTCACTGTATTAGTACTGTTGGCTTAAGAATTCATATATAGCTTGAGATCAAATGGTCTCTTATAGTGAAGATATGTATATTGATTTTCCTGATTATGATTCCTGTGATGTCAGGAAAATGATTTATAGTTGGTTGGTTGTATTTCTGAAGGTTGGATGCTTAACCTGCTTAGTTTAGAACTGTTCTTGTGACACCATCCTTGTATGGCACACAAGATTAGATTCTATTACTTGGTTTGGTTTTGTTCAAGCTTAAGATGAGTTTGACATTAAAGATAAGTGGAATTCTCTTTCTTTGCATCCCTAGAACCCATGATGTTGGTCTGAGGTTTAGGAATTAAGCCTTTGTATTGTTGTTTCTCATGGATTAGTTCTGGTAGTGATACCAGCTATTGTTTCTTGAATCAAAGTTGGGGAAAATTGATTGTAGGCTTGATAACTTATATAGATCCATAAGATTAAATTCTAAGGTGCTACTCCTATTGAAGAGATGTGCCTAGAAGTTTAGATCTTGGCTATATTAATTCTTGAATTGAAATATAGCTTGATAGCTTAGATCAATGATGTTGTCCTGAGATCTTAGTTGGATCTTTATAGTTTTCTGATTGCTTTTAGTGTTTTAAAACTTCAGTGATGGATTCACCCCAATTGGGTGTTTTCTAAGAATTTGAGTAAGAGACAAATCATGAATGCTTGTCTAATCTTAGACAGATAGATCATGTGATGGTCTATTTTACTCACCACACTCATTTGATGTTGGGGTTGCTAGTGGTTGATCTTGTGGTAGCTTGATCTGGTGCTCTCCTGGTATTTCCAGCTCCTAGGCTTGTTCTTGATCTAGCCCTTCACCTCCTGGAACTGGTGTCTTGATCTTGTCCTTGCTATCCACCTGATCTACCCCCTCCTTATGTCACCATTTTGGTGATGTGATCCAGATTTTTGATTGGTGTGGTCTTGCTTGGCTTTGGCTTGGTTTAGCTGGGCTCCTGTTCTTGGTGTGTATGAACAAGAAAGTGGTGTGGGGTTGGCTTCCCACGGTTGTGTTGATGGTTTTATGTGATTGAGCTGTTACTGTGGTGTTGACAGCACACACCATGCAGTTTGGTGTGTGTGCTGCTTGTGTGCCTGTTGCACAACTTGTGGATATGTTCTGAATTTGAAAGTTACTTTTATCAGATTACTTTTTACTTGGCTGGTGAAACTTGCCCCTCCTTGCTGTTTATTTGACTTATGGATTAAAATTATGAAAGATATATTCTTTCATATTGGTGAAACTTGCCCCTTTTAAAAGACTACTCAATGATGAAATCTTGAACAGTGCACTTCACTGTCAATTCTGACAGTAAAATAATTCCAATCCTAACTTTCTTTCTTTTTTAAGTTTCTGTTTATTTTGCAGGTACCAGATTTGAAGATCAAGACTTTAGTTTAGGTTTTTCTTTTTCTTTATAGACTAGTCATATGTAATACCTCTCTGATTCAATTGTAATCTTTAATTTATTCTTTTGTACTTTTTATTGTTATTCTTTTGTAATAAAGATTGTACTATTATTCAATAAATAAAGATTATTCTTTTATTTAATTACTATTGTAAAGATTGTTGCTCAATTTCATAAGTTACATTTGTGTAACTTATTTATTGAATAAAATTTTGAAATGAAGATTCTTCTTTTGTTTTATTTACTATTGTAAATATTCCTAATAAGATACATTTTGTAACTCATTTATTGAATAAAGTTTTGGAATAAATATTCATTCTCTTGGTTCATTTATTTCATTCAAAGTTTGAGTCATTAATTGTTAACTCTTGATTAAATCAAATCACTCAAACTAATTCTTAATCCTTTTGAATTATAATTCAAACACTCAAGTTTAAAATTCAAATTTTATTCCCAAAAACACATTAGTCCACAAAGATCATATCAAAGTCCATAACAATCATCCTTCAAGACTATACCTAATCTCAAAGCATGAAAGAAACTTTGATCACTTTAGGTTTTATTTGGCGAAAAATTTACCCACATTTTTACAAATGAATGCATGAATTTTTACATATTCCTAAATCTACCCCTCGTTGGTTCCTAAATGCTGGGATGTTACAAAGGCCGCCAGGCGTGACGAACACCGAGTGGATAGCCATTGTTGCGAAGAGGAAGGTCGAGTTGGGAGGGCGGAAGGAGATAAAGGACAGGGCAAAGCTTAGGCAAGAACAGTAGCACGCCGACGAGCAGGCAGCGATGAGGGCGAATCGAGCGAATCAGGCGGCGACGCGCGCGCAGCGATGATGGTGAAGCAGGTCGTTCCGGCGCCGTATCCCCCCACTGGGGAAGCTAGGCAAGCATCGGCTCGCCGGTCAGAATCTCGCCAATCTCGCTGGCCGGCTTCCAGGAGAGTCAGGCGAACGCTCGGTAGAGGTACTCCTTGTCCCCTGAGTTCGATGGCGGGTTCAACCCGATCGTGGTCTTCACCTGCCCCGCTCCTCACCCTCCTTCGTCCTTCAACGTCAACATCAACATCAACATCCCCTACTCCACCTCTCCGGCGTACACAGGTTCGTCGTCGGCGATGCGCCTGTAGGGGTTCGTAGCATGGAAAACAAAAAATTTCTACCGCATACAAACAAACAAGCCAAGATCTATCTACTATATTGTAGCAATGAGTCGATGGAATAACTCACCCTCAAAGATTCCAAAGTTTTTAACGAGAGCGGATTCTCGTGGGTGATGTAGTCGTACTCTTGCCGATCTCAAGATCGTGTAGACGATCCTTCCGGCGCGCGTTCCGGCAGCGCTTCCGTAGTCGGTCACACGTTCAGTACTCGATGAAGACCTTCCTCTCCCTTGTTCTAGCAAGCAGCGGAGGTTGAAGCACTCTCCTTGCAATTCCGGCAGCACGACGGCGTGGTACCGGAAGTAGAGGGGAGATCTCGCAGGGCTTCGCCTTAAGGCGGAGTGAGTATGGTGGACTATGAGAGAGGCCTTGGAGATCTAGGGTTTAGACACACCAAGGAGAGAGGGCTAGGACGGCGTCTAGGGCTTGGGGAAGCCCAAGTCGGAAGCTAGGGTTTGCCCTAGGTGGCGGCGGCAACAACAGGAGGTGGTGGCGCCGGCGGCTTAGGGCTAGAGTTTTGGTGAGGCAAGGTGTAGTCTTGGAGGGGCAGCCCTGCCCCTCCTTATATAGGTGGAGGGCGCCGGCCAAGGGGAGGGGAGTCCCTCCCTAACTCGGCCTCCAAGGCCGGCGGGTGGAGGGAGAGGAACTCCTCCCCAAGTAGGTTTCCTACTCTCCCTCCACCAAGCAAACTTGCCGTTTGACTTTTCAAATTAGCGTTTGACTTTTCAAACTAGGATTTGATTTATCCCTTTATTTTGCTCAGCGATGACACCTAGTACATGATGCAACCATTCCAACTTGTTATGACACATTCATGTACCCTTCCCCTCCGTAGTGCCGGACCTTCCGGAACCTTCTAGAACATTCCCGATGAAAACACCGGAACCATTCTCCAACCCCGAAACAGGACTTTCCTTATATTAATCTTATTCTCCGGACCATTACGGATCTCCTCGTGATATCCCGGATCCCATCCGAGACTCCGAACAACATTTGGTCTCTTACTCATCATTCCATAACTACTCAACAACATTGAATCCGTAAGTGTGTCTCCCTGCGGTTCGTGAATTATGCGGACATGATCGTGACACTTCTCCGAACAATAACCAATAGAGGAATCTGGAAATTCATATGGCTCCCACATATTTCTACGATTACTTTTCGATCGAATGAACCACTTACATACGATACCAATTTCCCTTTGTCTCACAATAGTTTACTTATCCGAGGTTTTGATCGTCGGTATCTCTGCATACCTAGTTCAACCTCGTTACTGATAAGTACTCTTTTCTCGTTCCAGTGATATGTGATCCCTTGTGAGCCAGTCACATGCTTGCAAGCCATTTGGATGACATTCCACCGAGAGGGCCCAGAGTATATCTATCCATCATATGGATGGACAAATCCCACTCATGATCCATGTGTCTCAACCCATACTTTCCGAATACTCAATGCCACCTTTATAACCACCCAGTTACGGTGTGGTGTTTGATGTCATCAAAGCATCCTTCCGGTGATGGTGATATGCATGATATCATGGTCGAAGGAATTAGGTTACTATGTATCAGAAAGCATATAGCAATTGAACTATTAAAATGACTTGATCTTTATGCTACGCTTATCTATAGGAGTATGTCCATCATACCATTCTCCTAACGATATGATCTTGTTGTTAATAACATCTCAATGTTCATGATAGGCAAACCACAATCATTTATTAACCAACAAGCTAGTATTATAAAGAGGCTTTACTAGGGACTCTAATTTAGTTTACAAATCACACAAGTATTAATGTTTCCTTGTTAATACTGTTACAACATGAATGTAAACATTTATCATAAACACAAAGATATAATAATAACTACATTTATTATTGCCTCTAGGGCATATCTCCAACAGTCTCCCACTTGCACTAGAGTCAACTAATCTATATTACATGGTAATATACCGAACACCCATGGTAGTTTGGTGTTGGTCATGTTTTTCCCTCGGAAGAGGTTTAGTCAACGGATCCGCCACATTCAGATCTGTGTGTACTTTGCAAATCTTTATGTCACCATCTTGGACATGTTCTCAAATAGCGTGAAAATGTAGCTTGATGTGCTTCAGCTTCTTGTGTGACCTTGGTTCTTGCGCATTGGCTATGGCGCCCATGTTATCACAGTAGATAGACATTGGGTCCAGCGCACTTGGAACCACACCAAGCTCTGTAATGAACTCCTTCATCCATATCGCTTCTTGTGAAGCCTCCGAAGCAGCTATGTATTCCGATTCAGTTGAAGATCACGCCATAATGCTTTGCTTTGCACTCCTCCAGCTAACTGCTGCACCATTCAAAGTAAATACGTATCCAGATTGAGATTTAGAATCATCCGGATCGGTGTTCCAACTAGCATCGGTGTAACCATTAACAACGAGTTGTTCATCACCTCCATAAGAAAGAACCATATCCTTAGTTCTTCTCAAGTACTTAAGGATGTTTTTGACCGCTGTCCAATGATCCACTCCTGGATCACTTTGATATCTGCTAGTCAAACTAACAGCATATGCAATGTCGGGTCTAGTACATAGCATGGCATACATTAAAGATCCTATGGCTGAGGCATAGGGAGTCTTACTCATCCTTTCTCTATCTTCTACCGTTGCTGTACTTTGAGTTTTACTCAAGGTCGTATTGGGCAACATGGGCAAGAACCCTTTCTTGCTATCTTCCATTCCAAACCTCTTTAGAACTTTGTCCAAATATGTACTTTGTGATAATGATATTAGGCGTCTCGATCTATCTCTATAAATCTTTATGCCTAATATGTAAGCTGCTTCGCCAAGATCTTTCATTAACAAACTATTATTCAAATATTCCTTGACACTATTAAGAAGCTCTACATCATTCCCAATCAACAATATGTCATCTACATATAGTATTAAGAATGCTACAGAGATCCCACTCACTTTCTTGTAAATACAAGCTTCTCCATAAGTTTGTATAAAACCAAAACTTTTGATTACCTTATCAAAATGTTGATTCCAACTTCGGGATGCTTGCTTCAATCCACATATGGACCGTTGAAGTTTGCATACCTTGTTAGCATCTTTAGGATCGACAAAACCTTTGGGTTGCATCATATACAACTCTTCATCAATGTCTCCATTTAGGAACGCCGTTTTGACATCCATCTGCCATATCTCATAATCATAATATGCAGCGATTGCTAAAAAAATCCTCACAGACTTTAGCTTCTCTACTGGTGAGAAAGTCTCATCGGAGTCAACACCTTGAATTTGTCGAAACCCTTTCACGACAAGTCGAGCTTTATAGACAGTAACATTACCATCAGCATCTAATTTCTTCTTGAAAATCCATTTGTTCTCGACAGCCTTCCGGCCATCCGGTAAGTCCACCAAAGTCCATACTTGGTTTTCGTACATTGATCCAATTTCGGATTTCATGGCTTCTTGCCATTTATTGGAATCTGGGCTCATCATCGCTTCCTCATATGTCGTAGGGTCATCGGTGTTGTCCACCAACATGACACTCATAACGGGATCATACCAATCAGGAGTGGTACGATTTCTCATTGACCTGCGAGGTTTTGTAGCAACTTCAACCGAAGTTTCATGATCATCATCACTAGCTTCCTCTCTTATTGGTGCAGGCACCACAGGAACTTATTCCGGTGTTGCGCTACTCGCAAGTTCGAGAGAAGGTTCGACAACCTCGTCGAGTTCTACTTTCCTTCCAGTCACTTCTTTCGAGAGAAATTCCTTCTCTAGAAAGGATCCATTCTTGGCAACGAAGATTTTGCCTTCGGATCTATGATAGAAGGTATACCCAATAGTTTCCTTTGGGTATCCTATGAAGACGCATTTTTCTGCTTTGGGTTCAAGCTTGTCCGGCTGTAACTTCTTTACATAGGCTTCGCAACCCCAAACTTTAAGGAACGACAATTTAGGTTTCTTCCCAAACCATAATTTATACGGTGTCGTTTTAACGGATTTAGATGGTGCCCTATTTAAAGTGAATGCGGTTGTTTCTAATGCATAGCCCCAAAATGATAGCGGTAAATCTGTAAGTGACATCATAGAACAAACCATATCTAAGAGAGTTCGATTACGATGTTCGGACACACCATTACGCTGTGGTGTTCCTGGCGGTGTCAATTGTGAAAGTATTCCGCATTTCTTCAAATGCTCTCCAAACTCGTAACTTACATATTCACCTCCACTATCAGATCGTAGAAATTTAATCTTCTTGTTACATTGATTCTCCACCTCACTTTGAAATTCCTTAAACTTCTCGAAAGTTTCGGACTTATGTTTCATGAAATAGCATATCTACTCAAGTCATCCATGAAGGTAAGAACATAACGATAACCACCGCGTGATGCTACACTCATTGGACCACACACATCGGTATGTATGATTTCCAATAAGTCTGTAGCTCGCTCCATCATACCAGAAAATGGAGTCTTAGTCATTTTACCCATCAGACATGCTTCGCATCTTTCAAGTGATTCGAAATCAAGTGATTCAAGAAGTCCATCGGAATGGAGTTTCTTCATACGCTTCACTCCAATGTGACCAAGACGACAGTGCCACATATAGGTCGAGTTATCGCTCAATTTCAAACGTTTAGCTTTAATGTTATTGATATGTGTATTTCCACTATCGAGATTCAATAAGAATAGAACATCTATCAAAGGTGCATGTGCATAAAACATATTACTCATATAAATCGAACAACCATTATTCTCGGACTTAAACCAGTAACCGTCTCGCAATAAACAAGATCCCGATATAATGTTCATGCTTAACGCAGGCACCAAATAACAATTATTTAAGTATAAAACTAATCCCGATGGTAGATGAAGTGGTAGCGTGCGGACCGCGATCACATCAACCTTTGATCCATTTCCTACGCGCATCGTCACCTCGTTCTTCGCTAGCTTCCGTTTATTCTGCAGCACCTGTTTCGAGTTACAAATATGAGCAACCGAACCAGTATCAAATACCCAGGCACTACTACGAGTACTAGTGAGATACACATCAATAACATGTATATCGGATATACCTTTCTTCTTGATGTTGCCGTTCTTCAAATCCGCCAAGTACTTTGGGCAATTCCACTTCCAGTGACCTTCTCCCTTGCAGTAAAAGCACTCAGTATCAGGCTTAGGTCCAGCCTTGGTCTTCTTCGTCGGTGCGGTAACTTTCTTACCACCCTTCTTGAAGTGTCCCTTTTGCTTAGACTTGCCTTTCTTGAATTTGGTGGTCTTATTGACCATCAACACTTGGTGCTCTTTCTTGATCTCCACTTCTGCAGATTTTAACATGGAGAAGAGTTCTGGCACTGCTTGTTCATGCTTTGCATATTGTAGTTCATCAGAAAGTTCTTGTAACTTTGTGGTAGTGATTGGAGGACACGGTAAATCCCCAAAGCATTAGGAATCACTATACCCAAGCTTTGGAGTTTGTTTGCGTGCCCAGACATCTTAAGCACATGCTCACTGACGGAGCTGCCCTCTTCCATCTTGCAGTTAAAGAACTTTTCAGAAGCCTCATAGCTCTCAACTGCCGCGTGAGTCTCAAAAATCAATTTGAGTTCACGGACAATATCATGTGGGTCTGAATTCTCAAACCTTTTCTGAAGCTCCAATTCCAAACCATACAAGATAGCACACTGAACTATGGAGTACTGATTCTTCCGAGCGAGGTAAACATTCTTTACTTCATCGGCAGCATCAGCTGCAGGCGGGTCACCCAGCGGTGCATCTAGCACATAGTTCAAATTACCAGCATTGAGGACAATCCTCAAATTGTGGAACCAATCCGCGAAGTTGCTTCCATTGTTTTTCAACTTTTCTTTCTCTAGGAACGCATTAAAATTGATGGTAGGGGCCGCCATTGATCCTCAACATATTTGCAATAGTTTAGACTAAGTTTATGACAAATTGATTTCTAATTAATAGTTAAATTAATCTAGGTGAAATCCCACTCAAAACAATATCCCTCACATTGTTTTAGTGATCACATGAACCAAATCCACCATATCAAAACCGATCATCACGAGAGTTGATGTAGCTTCAATGGCGAACAATCGACATGTTCATCATATCTACTATATGATTAATGCTTTACCTTTCGGTGATCCCTGTTCCGAGACCATGTCTGTACATGCTAGGCTCGTCAAGATCAAACCTTAGCTTCCGCATGAGCAAATCTGGCTTGCTCATGTTGTATACACTTGCAGAATCTAACACACCCGATCATCACGTGGTGCTTCGAAACAACAAGCTTTAGCAACGGTGCTTACTAAGGATGAACACTTTAGAACTTGAAATTTATGTGCATGAGGGATCATCTTATAGTGCTACCGTCGTCAACTAAGCAATACAAGATGCATAAAGGATTAACATCACATGCAATTCATAATATGTGATATGATACGGCCTTTCTTATTTGTGCTTCCGATCTCCATCTTCAAGCACGAACATGATCTCCATCATCACCGGCATTGCATCAAGGTCAATGACGCTGCTCCATGATTGTCGTCCACCAGCTTCAACTATTACAACTACTTTGAATAGACACGCGGGTCTTAACAGAAATTAAAGACAACCACATGGCTCCTACCGGTTGCCAACTTACAATAAGGAACATTGCATACATCAAATATAATCACAATCATGGCCATATCACATCACAGCACACCCTGCAAAACAAAGTTAGACGCCTCTAATTTCTTTGCATATTTTACGTGGTTTGGGGCTTTCAATAAGTGTCGATCTAACTTACGAACAAGAATCACAACGTTGATGTTTGAACTATCAAGTGCCCGTTGTAAATTGGATCTATACTATAATGGGAGAGACAGGCACCCGCAAAGCCACTTACGCAATACAAGTTGCATGTTGAGCGTGGAGCAAGTCTCATGAACGATGTCATGTAAGGTTAGCCCGGGCCGCTTCATCCCATCATACCGCAAGATGCAAAGTACACAAGAAGCAATTGATAATAAAAGCACCACCGCCCACAATGACCATTGTGTTCTACTCGTGCAACAGATCTACATATAGACACGGCTCTGATACCACTGTAGGGGTTCGTAGCATGGAAAACAAAAAATTTCTACCGCATACAAACAAACAAGCCAAGATCTATCTACTAGATTGTAGCAACAAGTCGATGGAATAACTCACCCTCGAAGATTCCAAAGTGTTTAACAAGAGCGGATTCTCGTGGGTGATGTAGTCGTACTCTTGCCGATCTCAAGATCGTGTAGACGATCCTTCCGGAGCTGCGTTCTGGCAGCACTTCCGTAGTCGGTCACATGTTCGTTACTCGATGAAGACCTTCCTCTCCCTTGTTCCAGCAGGCAGCGGAGGTTGAAGCACTCTCCTTGCAATTCCGGCAGCACGACGGCGTGGTACCAGAAGTAGAGGGGAGATCTCGCAGGGCTTCGCCTTAAGCCGGAGCGAGTATGGTGGACTATGAGAGAGGCCTTGGCGATCTAGGGTTTAGACACACCAAGGAGAGAGGGCTAGGCCGGCGGCTAGGGCTTGGGGAAGCCCAAGTCGGCGGCTAGGGTTTTTCCTAGGCGGCGACAGCAGCAGGAGGTGGTGGCGCCGGCGGCTTAGGGCTAGGGTTTTGGTGAGGCAAGGTGTAGTCTTGGAGGGGCAGTCCTTCCCTCCTTATATAGGTGGAGGGCGCCGGTCAAGGGGAGGGGAGTCCCTCCCCAACTCGGCCTCCAAGGCCGGCGGGTGGAGGGAGAGGAACTCCTCCCCAAGTAGGTTTCCTACTCTCCCTCCACCAAGCAAACTTGTCGTTTGACTTTTCAAATTGGCGTTTGACTTTTCAAACTAGGATTTGATTTATCCCTTTATTTTGCTCAGCGATGACACCTAGTACATGATGCAACCATTCCAACTTGTTATGACACATTCATGTACCCTTCCCCTCCGGAGTGCCGGACCTTCCGGAACCTTCTAGAACATTCCTGATGAAAACACCGGAACCATTCTCCAACCCCGAAACAAGACTTTCCTTATATGAATCTTATTCTCCGGACCATTACGGATCTCCTCGTGATATCTCGGATCCCATCTGAGACTCAGAACAAAATTCGGTCTCTTACTCATCATTCCATAACTACTCAACAACATCGAATCGTTAAGTGTGTCTCCCTACGGTTCGTGAATTATGCGGACATGACCGAGACACTTCTCTGATCAATAACCAATAGAGGAATCTGGAAATTCATATGGCTCCCACATATTTCTACGATTACTTTGCGATCGAATGAACCACTTACATACGATACCAATTTCCCTTTGTCTCACGATAGTTTACTTATCCGAGGTTTTGATCGTCGGTATCTCTGCATACCTAGTTCAACCTCGTTATTGATAAGTACTCTTTTCTCGTTTACGTGATATGTGATCCCTTGTGATCCAGTCACATGCTTGCAAGCCATTTGGATGACATTCCACCGAGAGGGCCCAGAGTATATCTATCCGTCATATGGATGGACAAATCCCACTCTTGATCCATGTGTCTCAACCCATACTTTCTGAATACTCAATGCCACCTTTATAACCACCCAGTTACGGTGCGGTGTTTGATGTCATCAAAGCATCCTTCCGGTGATGGTGATATGCATGATCTCATGGTCGAAGGAATTAGGTTACTATGTAGCATAAAGCATATAGCAATTGAACTATTAAAATGACTTGATCTATGCTACGCTTATCTATAGGAGTATGTCCATCATACCATTCTCCTAACGATATGATATTGTTGTTAATAACATCTCAATGTTCATGATAGGGAAACCACAATCATTTATTAACCAACAAGCTAGTATTATAAATAGGCTTTACTAGGGACTCTAATTTAGTTTATAAATCACACAAGTATTAGTGTTTCCTTGTTAATACTGTTACAGCATGAATGTAAACATTTATCATAAACACAAAGATATAATAATAACTACTTTTATTATTGCCTATAGGGCATATCTCCAACAGCGCCACGGCCCACTCCTGTTTAGTGGAAGCTCGTCGCACGCAACCTATGACGAGGTCGGCGCGCACAACCTGTTCGGCGGAATGTCGGCCGGCATGTCGACCAAGACATACATGCAGGACATGATCGCCCAAGGCTCGGCGCCCGCCGTCAACCCCTCCTTCTTCAATCAAGAATAGTTTTGGGCCGATGCCGAACATGGCATCGAGTCTCAGGATTTTGCCAACCTCGACGCCGAGGAGAAGCAGGGCGAACCGACACAGGCCGAGGACGCCGAGGTTGATTCTGTGGTTCGGTGAAGGGCAAGAAGAGGAAGAAGAAGCCAGGAACATCAGCGTCGGAGGCACGGATTAAGTGGATGGTTCCCGAGGAATTCTGTATCGCCGAAGCCTGGAAATCGATGAGTATGGATCCCATCACCGGTGCCAACCAAAACTCCGACAACTACTAGAAGAACGTGAAGCTATCGTTCGACGACTGTAGCCTTTTGACCCGAAGTATACTAAAATTCATATGGAGCAAGGGGATAAGGCGATGACCAACCATTGGGGGCTCATCCAGCATACGTGTAGCAAGTGGCACAGCTGTATGGAGGAGGTGGAACGCACACAAGCCAGCGGTGAAAACATGGACAACAAGGTATTTCGCGAACAATAGCCGAAGTTATGACAATCTCAATATCCTAACACACTTTGTGTTGCATTTTGTAGCTCCTCCATGCACTCGGTTTGTACCGGGACGACATGAAGGCGGAGTTTAAGTTTCACCATGTGTTCCGGGATCGAGCACTGCGAGAAATGGTGAGACACTCGTGTGATCCTCGCCAAGACCAAGGATGGTGTGTACAACCCGGAGGCTCCTCCCCCTGCTATCGATGAAGAAAGGCCGGAGATCGTCCTGAAGAAGGCCAAGATGCTCAAAGCCGCGGGACCTCCCGTCGAGCGCCTGTAGGCTTCTATCGAGAAGTGCATCGCCGACACGAAGGCACACGCCGAGAAGAGGCCGGAGAAGTCCGATGAGAGGTGGGCGCAACTGCTCAAAAACCAAGGCCGAAAGATCGACCTCCTGAAGGCCAACTTCGCCGCCAAGAAGAGGAACACGGATCTCCAGTTCCTCATGGGCGGCGAGGACACGTCGCGATGAGTTCGCCCGTCAAGGCCTGGTACATGGCGCGCCGCAATGCCATTCTTTAGTAGGACGACGCCGAGATCATGCCATGACCTGCGTCGAATGCCACTGTCACTGCCACGCCGAGCTCTGCTTCCACCTCCTCCAACCAGTCGGCGTCCGCCGGCGAGAGGCCTCCTTTTTTAACACAGAGCATGAGGCCTCCTTCGACAACACCAAGGGAGGAACTGTCTTAGAACTACAGGTGATGTGATCCTTGGTCTGCACCCACCATCAACGGCCGTACGTAGTCGACCCAGGTGATGCTGACCTCGCCCGCTCCGGAGATCTACATTCATACAGATCAACTGTCGAACTCTAACTGGCCGCCCTTCTCCCAGTACCATGGTGATGGCCAAGAAAATCCCACATCCTTCACCCAAAACTCAGTTGAGCACCTCCCTATCAGTCATGTCCTTGTGCCTCACCACCAGCGTTGACACCTACTTGGGCACGTCATCACCACTGCCCTGCCATTGGATAGTGAGAAAAGCCCAGCCCGACCGACCCGTTGCCAGCACAGAACGCTCTAGCGCGAGGGTTAGGTGTCGCCATCCACTTGCCACTTGATTCTCAAAAAAATGCACTTTCCACTTTATACACAGTATATACATAAAACAATCAGCTAATCCATTAAAAAAGGACACGACTAGGGGGCTAGCGCCTGCCAGATTTCCCACATCCGGCAGGCACCGGACCAATTCCCACCCCCCCCCCCCTCCCCCGCGATTCCTTCCTCTTACCTCTTCTTACCGCGCGCGTCCGTATAGTCACGCACGACGCGTGACCAATCCAGCTGGCACCACCTCTCCCGGCAGATATCTCCTCCCCAGCATCAACTTCACCCTCAAGAAAGAAAAAGGAGACAAAGCAGAACGAAAAGACTCACCCTCGCCCCATGTCGTCCTCGATCTCTTCCTTCCTCCATCATCTAGATCGATCCCCCTTCTTCCTTCCTCCTCAACCTCTTCAAAAAGGACATGGAAATCTTCAGCTAAACCTTGATATGAAGTTACCCACCTGAATAGAGGTAATTCCGTTCTGCTAAACCTATAGAAACATCTGAACATTCTTCTTGTTTCGGCAAAAACAATGCACATAGATCCTTTAAACCCTAAACTTGTTCTTACTCCTGATCTATGAAAACACAGAGATTTTTTCGATTTCTACAATGTTTGCTACAGATTTGAGGCATCAATATTCTATTTCAGCAAATAAAATGACTAAAAATCCATAGAGATAACTATGAAAACATGAACAAAAAATACTTATGGATACTACTTATATCTGAAAACATATGGTTTGTTTCGATTTCTATTCTGTTTCCGGTCAATTATGCATCTGATGGATGATGGATCACTTCCGTTCTTCTAAATCTGACACAAATTTGACTATCGAAACTTATGAATTGCTGCATTGTATAAAATTTCCTCTACTGAATCAGCTTCTAGCACACCATCTGCATAGAAAATGAAAAAATTAGTTCCTACATATAACTGTAATGAAATTCATGTTTGATCTTGCAAAAAGAAATCATGGTTTTCGACCTTAATATCGACCTTGGACAACAAGAAGAGCAGGAAGAAGAATACAGTGCAACAAACACGAATGCAATTGTTCAAGTTCCTCGTCAAAAAGGTATGATGCAAAGAAGAAAATTAACACTAAAAATTACCCACATGCTTTCAGTAGAGTGACCCATATGTTGACAGTAAACTTATCCATTGCTATAACTGAAGTAACCCATATATTTCACAGGCACAAAAAAATGTTTGAACCAAATAGCAAACACACATGATAGCACACAGTTACCCCACTATAAACACTATACTAAACCACTTCATATCAGTAAACACAACACAGTAACATTAGGTTTGGAAAAAGAATGTGCAGCAGCCACTGCCTACAAAAGTTACCCATACATATGAGCTAAAGTGATCCACTGTACACAATAAAAGTTACCCATACTTTGGTTATAAAGTTACCCACATGAGCTATAAACAAAGCTGATATTGACTGCTATTTTTTGCTATATTACAGAGGATGGATCACACCATGTTCATAATGTGAGTCACAGCATTGATACTGCACACAAATATGGACAAGCAACATGAGATACAATTGAGGAACCAACCTATATCACACCAGGGTCAGATGAGGGAGGGGGAAACGACAATGACGAGGATGCTGCGCACTCCACCCCACAGGCTAAATGTATGGTGCAAAGGAAAAAATTAACACTAAAATTTACCCACATACTTTCAGTAGAGTGACCCATATGTTGACAATAAACTTATCCATTGCTATAACTGAAGTAACCCATATATTTCACCACAAAAAAATGTTTGAACAAAATAGCAAACACACATAATAGCACATAGTTACCCCCCCCCCCTCCCCCTATGAACACTATACTAAACCACTTCATATCACTAAATAGGATCCCACACTCAACACAACACACACTAGCATGACAGATTGAGAACACAAAATATAGATATCTTCAACACAGAAGTTACCCACCAGTCATAACAAAAGTGACACATAGCTACAAGAAAGAGTTACCCACACACACACACCACAAAAGCACAATGGTCTTACAAAAAACCAAATTACAATTCAGAATTAATTGTGCTGAACAACAGAAGGAGAATTAACTTACTGACTGCATTACATGTTAGGTTTGGAAAAAGAATGTGCAGCAATAAAAGTTACCCATACATATGAGCTGAAGTGATCCACTGTACACAATAAAAGTTACCCATACTTGTAAAGTTACCCACATGAGATATGAACAAAGCTGATATTGACTGCTGTTTTTTGATATATTCCAGGGGATGGATCACACCATGTTCATAATGTGAGTGACAGCATTGATACTATGCACAGATATGGACAAGCAACAGGAGATACAATTGAGGAACCAACCTATATCACACCAGGGTCAGACAAGGGAGGGGGAAACGACGATGACGAGGATGCTGCGCACTCCACCCCATAGGCACCAACACATGGGATGCGCTTTGAAAGCTTCAAGTATGCTAAAGAACACTACCGGGCATATGCAGAGAGAAAAGGGTTTGGAATCAGAATTGACTGGGGACATTTTGCAGACGGTGGTGAGTACGACAGGGTGAACATTGTGTGCACATGCGCTGGCAAACCCCATAAGAAGAAAGAAGCAGAAATCATCCAAAACCCAAAATCCGTGGTTCCAATAAGAAAGTATAACACACATCCTAGAACTGGCTGCAAAGCACGCATGTATGCAAAGAACTGGCTTTGTGTGGCTATTCAAGATGTTCCTTGAAGCTATGGGCGGCGTATAGCCAATGAGCATAATAACAGACCAAGACACTGCAATGAAAGAGGCCATTAAAGCTGTGTTCACTAATGCTATACACAGGAACTGCAGGTGGCACGTCATGCAAAACGCAACTGAGAGGATTGGCCCTTTCATGGGAAAAAACCCAGAACTGCTAGCAGCATTCAATGCCTGCGTGAATAACAGCCTAACACCAGAAGAATTTGAAAAAAATTGTATGGATATGATAAATCTCTATGGAGTGAAAGATAACATAGATTTGTTTTCAATATGGAAGGAGAGAAAATGCTGGGTACTGACATACTTCATGCATGCTTTCTTCCCCTTCCTTCAAACCACGGCAAGGAGCGAGGGCTTTAACACCGTCCTAAAGAGGTACATCAACCCCAAAACTCGATATTCGACTTCCTAAAGCAGTACATGGCAATCCAAGACAAGATAAACAATGCTGAGGAGAAGGCAGAGGCAGAAACAGCTCTCACAGACCCACCATTCTGGTCTCGCAACCCTATGGAGCGCAAAATGACAAAGATCTACACAAGGAACATATTCTACAAGTTTCAATCTGAGATGCAGGAGTCCGCGTCTTACGAGTGTAGGCACATCGGTGGGTACGAGTTTGATCTAGCTCCTATAGGTGGTCATGTCCCTTTTATAAGGTGCACGGGAACTATAACAAAAACGTGTACACATGCGAGTGCTGTAGTTTGACAGAGACGGTATGATCTGCTGCCATATACTTAAGGTGATGATAGAGGTTAGAGTCTACGACATCCCAGAAACATACATATTGAAAAGGTGGACTTGGGATGCAGCAGTGTTAGGCGAAACAGGTGGCAGCGAAAAGCCAAAACTGAGAGAAATGCCAGTAGAACAACGCAATTTGATGGTGTTTGCGACATTGAGGGACGAGTTCACTAAGGTAGCAAAGGTGGCTGTAAAGACGGACGATGGTAAGAAAATAGTAAGAACACACTTGAAAGCAATCAAGCAAGAGCTTGATGTCATAACAAGACAAGATCAAAAGAAAGCAAGAGAAGCAGAAGAGGCAGCAATAACAATGCCATCATACAGAGCTCCAGATGCACCCTTGCATCCAGAAAAAAGCATCCCATCTGCATCAAGGAAGCGGAAGACAAGCAGCAATACAACTTCTGCCCAACAGTGAACCAACTCAAGATCTAACGTGTCATCTACACAGCATATACAGAACCCGCCAGTTTCAAACACAAAAGGGCGCCCACAAGAAATTGCAAACAAAAATCCACTAGATCTTACTGCAAAGAAAAGGAAGAAATGCAGCTTCTGCCAATCAACTGAACACACCATCAAAGGTTGCAAGGAAAAGCTGAAGCTTCAGGGATACCCCAGTTGAAGCATGTAATCATAGCCATGAAATGAACTATGCTAAGATGGTGTATTAATCATTGTAAATGAAGTAAATGAATGCAATGAATATGGAATCCCTATAAAATTGTAATGGTTATGGTCCTTTAAGTGTATGGAATCATTATGTCACTGTTTTGTTCAAAAGTTACACACAAGTTTGTTCACAAATTACCAAAACATTTTGTTCAGAACATACCCACAAGATTACACATAAGTTACCCACCAAACTAGCAATTAAGTTACCAACAAAATTCCGCATATATATAAGACATAATGATCTAATGATATACTACAGTAATCAACACAAATCCAACAAACTACAGTAATCAACACAAATCAAACAGAAGTAAAACCCAATAAATATCAGATGAGCAAGTAACCCACAAGTTTATGCAAGTGTACGGAATAATTATGTCACTGTTTACCCACAAGTTTGTTCACAACTTACCCAACAGTTTGTTCAGAAGTTACCCAAAAAACAACAATTAAAGTTTCAAAAGAAGTAAAGCACAATAAATTGCCTGCTGTAAAAAGTTACCTCAAAGCATGTTGTCGTCCAACAAACTCCTCCAATTTAATAGGCAGTTGTGCTCGTGCTCCAACCACTTAGTTGTAAGAATCTTCCTGAACGCTAGGATCTGCTCTTGATAGACGGCAGGAACCACACTGCTGTTCCATAATTCTAGATATTTCAGCATGAAAAAGCCACAACAAGTACTACAGAGTAAAATGAAAACAAAGAAACAGTGAGCGATGAACCAACAAATAATAATTACGGAGAAAATGGCAGATGGAAAAAAGATTGCAAAACAATAACACTGACCCAGTCTCTTGCTTCGGTACAGGAACATACTCAAGCTCGAAATCATCAATCTGTCGTCTTGAATCAGAGTAGTTCACACGGTACATTGTTTTAATTGCATCCACAAGCTGGTTCGCGTGGTCGATCATATCCAAATTAGTTGGTCCACGAAGAGAGTCAAGAATCTCAAACCTTTTTGCAGGCATATTGAGCGAAATCATGTACCAATGCCCCATAGAGCACTCTTTTGTACCAAGCTCCTGAAGAACAGGGAAAGATAACTGCAAAAAACAAAAAACAAAAGATAATAAGACAATAGCACGCATAACATGTAAAAAACAGTTAAACATGTATAGAACTATATAGTGATACACCTACATAAACAACAACTACACGAATAAAAAAAGGAAAAGAGCATAAGACCAAGGACAGAAATACACATACAAGATCTTTGTGACTGAGCTTGTACAATGCATCTTTCGTGAAGTGCGTCAACAAAAGCCTGCAGTTAAACTTCCGTTCCATTAAATACCTTGTCACAATGTAGGGAAAAATGACTTTGTTTTTTGGACAAGTGTCTTGCATGACAGAAATAGCAATGTCACACACGGTGTTAGAAAGCTCGCCACCCAGCATCACACTGCCAGCAAGTTCTTCAGTATTTACCCACATCGGTTCAATGTCTAAAATTCTTGACCTACAACAGAAACACGAGAGGCTAGATTAAAATAATAATGCATAGAAAAACAGAACTAACAAATATATACAGATATCAAATGTAAAAAAGTTACCCAGATAATACATATAAAAGTTACCCACCATAAGCAGTGAAAGTGACCCAAAAAACATGCATTAACAATTTGACAAAAACAAAAACACAAATATAGTGTAAGTGCTTGTCCAAAGAAAATAGGAACAAGTGATCCACCATACATTAAAATAAATACCACGAGACATAATTCACACCATGGCATGGAAAGAGTAACCAACCAATAACAGTAAGAGTTGTCCACACAATAAACCTAAAGTTACCCATATAATGAAGGTAAACTTACCCACATAAAAACACGCATAAAAGAACAGGAGTAACAGGTACAGACAAAAAAAGTTATCCACCAAACATAGTACAAGTTACCCACAGTATTATGAGATAGTTATCCATGAAAAAGGCTAAAAGTTACCCACATCAAAAAAGAAAAAGAATTATATACCTTCTGATCCTTGACCTAACTTCATCCTTGTGGTGAACAATAACTTTCTCATATATGGAATCTTCATGCTCAGTTGTTGTTGTGCATAGAAAAGGCGGCTTAAGAGCATTGGAAGGCTGAATAAATCTCATAGTGCGCAGGCGCGTAGCCGGAGTAACACTCTCAGCAATGAAGTTATGTCCACCAGTGCTACTAGCCGGAGTACAGTAATCTGGTACAACTGCAATAAAAATCAGGAAACCAGAGCATATTAAAACATAGGAAATACATACTTAAAAACAAGATCTGAAGGTACAAAGCAACTTAATAAACAGAACCTAAATAAAACAATAAAAGATAGAACATAATACCTTTTCGAGACCCAATTATGTGGCAGTTTGAATCATCATTTGCCTTTTCAGCTACTAGATCATCAAGAGAGATAACATCACTTTCTTGCTTCATATAAATTCTGCCATTATCTGAATCAGCTGATTTGTTCTTAGCTAGAAAAAAAGATAAAAAGAATAAAGAAACTTCCAAATGAAAAAACAGAAAAAAGGGCGAACCCCACATGGGAAAAGACTCCCACATGTTTAATCACCTCAAACAATAAATAGAAAAGGGCAAAAGTATAAATAAAGTAAATTCAGCACACCTAGAACATATAACACAAATAATACGATCACCCTAGGAATAACATCAAAAGCGCACCATCGCGGTAACAAATTTCATCAACTACGAATCTTCATCCTTCTTCAGGTGGGAAACTGTCTTAGATAGAGCCATCTGGTCCATCATTTTCGCCTCCACCATTATTTTTCCCGCTGTTTATGTTGATAAATTCTAGATGTGTCGAGCAAAAGGAAGGAGCAAGGAAGGAATAAAATGAAAAAACAGCACACAAAAACATAGACAAAAAAACAGAGTTATTAAGAATTAATGATACATTGGTTGCATAAATAGACAACACATAATAATTAACAAATAAACTACAATAAAAGAATTTGAAATACAAAAATCATCATGTGGAATGCTTACCATTTGAAGTGGAGGGTGCCCACGACAGCGGAATAACGGCTTCAGCTTCAAAAACGTCGAAGAAATCTCCGGCAAGATCAGCAGTACCAGATGCATCAAACCATTCAGCACTTATAAAGCCAGATCTTAGCACAGCAGCAACAGACAGGCCAGCAGCAACTGAGACACCATCAAAAGGTACAGCTATAGACGGCGCAGCAACAGGAACATAATTCACCAAAGCAGTTGTTGTGCTGACTTGATGAGTGCCATGATCAGGGACCAAAGTCACGGGAGTAAAGGGCGTTGTAGCATTTGCTGGTTGATGAGGAGAACCATCCGGAAAACTAGCAATCGTGACAGTATCATCCAAAGAGGAAGGATCAATAAAATCAGTCGAGGACACAGGCGATTGGATAGGGGCAAGAACAATGTTGATGCAGGTACTAATCCAGAAGTAGACAGATCAACAGCGGCAGGTCTACCAGCTTCGTCGTTTTGAGCTACAAAGGAAAAAATGAGAGAGTATATTAACAACCGTAAAAAATGGAACCAAAAACAATAAAACATTCAAAATTATCAGAAAAAACAATACAAAAAAACATGAAGTTGCAAATCAGTATGAGCAAAAAAGTTATCCAGCATGCATAAAGAAACATAGTTATCCACATTTAATAGTTAAAGGTACCAGACCAACACACAAAAAGTTATCCACATATAATAGTTAAAGTTATCAACCCAAAAGACTAAAAGTAACCCCACATAAATATTTAAAGTTATCCACCAAAAAAGTTAAAAGTTACCCAGATATAATAATTAAAGTTATCCAACCAAAAAACTAACAGTTACCCATAGATAAGAGTTAAAAATAAAAGCACTCAGAAAAATTAAAAGTAATCAAAAAACACAACTAGAGAATTACAAAATATATCCAATAAACAAATAGAAGTAAACTATTTTGTGGAGCTAAAAGTTACATAAAATCATAGTCATACAACATCACACATTATTAACGACACTGGATAAAAAATGCACATATCAAATGTACATAACATTTTGAGTTAAACATAGCATAATGCAAAAAAAATATACATGATAAAGAAATAATGAGTATCTTAAAACAATGGTAACAGAAACATATACCGTCTGATACTTGAGATGGTTCTCCTTGCGACTGCATATCAGCATGAACGGTCGGCGGCACATAGTTCGCAAAGAGTGTTGACGCATTCACAAAACCAGTCATATCATACGGAACCCTGGATGCTATAGTAGTGATAGCTTCAGTTGCAACAGCCACTAGTGAAACCGAACTTACAACAGCACTAACATCACCAGCGTCGGAAAGTGGAGGTGCCACAGACACCGTGCATCCAACTTTTGCAGGGACCACAGTAGATACAGCTTCTGGAGGGGCCACCGACACCGTGGATACAACTTCTGGAGGGGCATCCGTGCATACAACTGCGCGTGAACCTGGAGCACCTCTGACAAGTAGCAGCGGAGAAGAAGGAACAGATGCAGAAGCCAAGGGGGTATCGACAACAGGATCATAGCATTTTCTTCCTAAACGGGGAGATGACCTCACAGGATCCAATTTCTTCTTCAACACGACTGGCTTCTTTTTTGGAGTGTCATTCCTAAACAAAAAAGAAAAATTCCCATGCAAACACACATAAGTAATCCACCAAAAAATATGCATCATAAACACAAAAAAGGATAAAAACATCACAAAGTAAATAAAAGTAACCCACAAAGTATATATAAAGTTACCCATACAGAACAGGTAAAGTAATCCAACATAGACACAAAAAGTAATCCATAAACAAAACTAACAAAACAGTAAAAATGTTGGAGATATGCCCTAGAGGCAATAATAAATGTAGTTATTATTATATCTTTGTGTTTATGATAAATGTTTACATTCATGCTATAACAGTATTAAACGGAAACATTAATACTTGTGTGATTTGTAAACTAAAATAGAGTCCCTAGTAAAGCCTCTTTATAATAGTAGCCTGTTGGTTAATGGATGATCGTGGTTTCCCGATCATGAACATTGAGATGTTGTTAACAACAAGATCATATCATTAGGAGAATGGTATGATGGACATACTCCTATAGATAAGCGTAGCATAAAGATCAAGTCATTTTAAATAGTTTAATTGCTATAAGATTTCTAATACATAGTAACCTAATTCCTTTGACCATAAGATCATGCTAATCACCATCACCGGAAGGATGCTTTGATGACGTCAAACACCACACCGTAACTTGGTGGCTATAAAGACGGCATTGAGTATTCAGAAAGTATGGGTTGAGGCACATGGATCAAGAGTGGGATTTGTCCATCCATATGACGGATAGATATACTCTAGGCCCTCTCGGTGGAATGTCATCCAATTAGCTTGCAAGCATGTGACTGGCTCACAAGGGATCACATACCACGGGAACGAGAAAAGAGTACTTATCAGTAACGAGGTTGAACTAGGTAAGCAGAGATACCGACAATCAAAACCTCAGATAAGTAAACTATCGTGAGACAAAGGGAAATTGGTATCGTATGTAAGTGGTTCATTCGATCACAAAGTAATCTTTGAAATATGTGGGAGCCATATGAATTTCTAGATTCCTCTATTGGTTATTGATCGGAGAAGTGTCTCGGTCATGTCCGCATAATTCACGAACCGTAGGGAGACACACTTAAGGATTCGATGTTGTTTAGTAGATATGGAATGTTAGTAGGGATACCGAATATTGTTTGGAGTCTCGGATGGGATCCAGAATATCACGAGGAGATCCGGAATGGTCCGAAGAATAAGATTCATATAAGTAAAGTCCTATTTTGGAGTTCGGGAAAGTTTCCGATGATTTCATCGGAGAGGTTCTAGAAGGGTCTAGAAGGTTCACCGGTCCGAAAGGAGAATGGTCCATGAATGTGTCATTGGTAAGTGGAATGATTGGATCATGTCCAAGGTCACTTGGTGTTGGCATATGCAAGAGAGAAATAAAGCTCTAAATTGAAAGTCAAACGGGAAGTTTGAAAAGTCAAACTGGAATAATGGTTTCCTAGTGGGAGAAGAAACAAGTCCTTCTCTCAATCCAACTTGGGTTTGGGTTTGGATTCAAACCCACCCCTCCCAAGGCTGCCCCTCCCTCTCATAAATAGAGGGGGAGGGCTGCCCAAACAACACAAGTTCCAAGCCCTCTCCACGAGCCGCCGCCGCCGCCCCTCGCCTCCGCCGCCACGCGCCGCCGCCGGTCCGTCGCCCTAGCCGCCGCTGACACCTCCTCCTCCTCCCTGATCTCTAGACCCTAGTTTTCTAGGAAACCCTTGTAGCATCCCAATTGTCTAACAATTGCAATGCTACTAGCCTAGTCTATATAAATGCTACTTCCTATATATAATTGTTGCATCATAATTATATCATGCTCATGTCATCATGCCACCTTGCATTTGAGCATCATATAAGACCCTTTTTGTTTTGGTTCTTCTCTCATATGCATTGTAAATTGTAATTGCCTCTTGATATTATTTTTGGTTCTTGATATATTGTTTTAAATGCCCAAGTTGAGTTGGGGGCATATCTTTTATTAACTCCACCACCTTTCTTGTCATCACCCCATAATTCCACCATCCAACTAAATATGAGCTTTGCACTTTATTGGGTTTTACCTCTAGCTCATGTGGGTTGGGATGGATCCAATTCTATCTCCACATGCTCTCATATATGCACCATATTGTTTCCACATTATTGGTTTATGAGAGCCACATGGCCACCTTTGCATGCCTTGTGAGTGGAATCTTTTCCTAGCTTCCATATGTGTTGTTTTGGGGTTATTATCATGTTGGGATATTTTTGGGACTATTAAACATCTAGTGGAATATACACACTAGCATGTCCCATTTGTATTCAAATATGATCATCTCCATCTACTCCACTTGGAACTTTCATGTAAATCCTTAGATTGGCCCTTACCCCATATTTTGGAATGCATATGTATAAATGCCATGAATAATTATTTTGTTTTCACAAGATTAAAACATGGCATTTAATGCACTTGCATGGGCCATGCAACCATCACCACTATTTGATCTCCCTTGGTTTTCTTGGGATTTTGATTGTTTCCCTTTTGTTGAGCTCCAACCTTTCTCTCTCAATCCTCACCTTGTTCCTTCTCTCCTTGCCATGTGCATCACAAGCCACACCTCTCTCACCTCTCCCTCTCCTCTCACCCATGCCGAGCCTCTCCTTGCTGGCCTCACCTGGCCACCCTTTCTCCCTGGTCCCACCTAGCTACCTTCCTATCCCAACCCTAAACAAAACCCTAGCCCGAGCCTCCCCTCCAACCCTAGCTCCCACCCGAGCCTACCTTCCCCCTCTCTTTAGCTCTCTCTCTGCCACCCTAGCCCCACCACCCTCTCCTTCCTTCCCTGGGCCACCTGCCAGCTCCCTACCCTGCTCCTGCCCCGAGCTCCTGCCGAGCACGTGAAGGAGAGGAGGAAAAGGTGGCCGAAGCCACCTTTATCTCCAACCTGCTCCCACACGGCACCCACGCCTCTCCCTCACTTTTCCCTCCTCCCACACGCCTCCTCTGGCCTCTCCCAGATCCGCCCCAGGGCCTTGCCCTCTCCTCTCTCTTCTCCACCGCCACCATCTATCCCATCGCCGGCGATCCGTCGGTCTCCTTCGTTCTCCCTCTTGCAGCCGGTGGCGAGGATCGGTGGTTGTCGAGGAAGATCAAGGAGACTCCTAGGAGGCCGCCTGTACCTGTCGCGGAGGAGGAGAAGGACCAGAACCGAAGTTCACCGACGAGCCCGACGCCAAACCCTAGCCGCCATTCGCGAGCTTCGTCGACGATCCCCTGCTTCCCGGCTCGATCTGACACCATCGCCCTCCCCGCGGTGAGCCTCTGAACCTCCTGGACACCCCCCCTCTGGCCGATCCTCCCTTGTACGCGCTAGTCAATCCGTCGAGCGCTCTCTGTGCGGCGCGCTCGCAGTCGCGTCCTCGCCGTCGTGCCGCGGTAGTGACTTCTGGCCGCGCAGCCGTTCCCCAGCACCAACCTTAGCCCGCCGCAGTGGTAGCCGCCGCCTACGCGCGCGCGAGGTCGCGAGTTCGAGCCCTGCTGTGCCGTGTCGCCGTTCTCTGTCAGTTTCGTCAGAAACCGCGAGAAGAGAAACAGTAGCCCGTGTGCACTTTGCAAATTCCCCCCCACCTTTTTGATTCCTCAACCCGCTCTCCTCTCGGTCCCACCTGTATGCCTCCGCGGGATTTTTGCAGAAAAGCACCCCTGTTTCCAGGACCTTAACCCGCACTCCCTCACCGAGCCGCGTGGCCGACCCCCCCCCCTCTTGCTGTCACGTGGGCCCGCAACCACTGGGCCCGCTTGTCATCCGTGTGGGCTAGCCAGAGCCACGGTAGCGAAAGCTTTTCCCTGTGCGCGTGTGCCCTGTCAGCAGTGGCCCACCCGTCAGTGGCTTGGGTCCAATTCACCTGGGTGTAGGAAGTCCTGGCAAATTTCTGTTAAATAAAAATGTTTTTAGTAAATGTTTAAATTTCAAATTCAAATCTGTTTTTAAATAACTTTTGAAATATAATTCCAAATTAAACATGTAATATATGTTTTGAGATCAGAAAAATGTGAGGAATTCAAATATGCCCTTCAAAATATATTTTGAACACATAAAATTGCAAGTTGATTAAAATTACAATAAATGCCCTCTTTCTCAATTAATTAATAACTTTTGATTTATAACTCCAAATTTGACAAATAATATATCTAAATTGATCAGCTCGACGAGACCTTTCTGTTTATGCATTCCATGTTCTGAATTGCAGCATGCATCATATAAATATAAAGTATACAGCAACTTATTTGAGTATAAAATATGAACAAAACTCCATAAAATGCTTATTTCTTGTATTCCACACCTCACCCATGCCATGCTACTTTATTGCCATGCAAATTGTGCATCATTCATCATGGCATGATTGTTTGCTTGTCGCATTTTATTCATATGCTTGTGCACTTTATTTATGTTGGCCCTTGTTTGTTTGGTTCTTCTTCGAATAGACGCTGAGCAGGGGATATATCAAGAAATCCAGGAGCATTACCCAGACCCTTCTCTCGCTTCAACTGAGCTGCCAGGCAAGCACTACCACATGCTTGCATACATATAGTACCTATTGCCTCTATCTTATTCTTGCATCATTGAGTCGCGATTGCATTAATCTGAATCCCAAGTATTGCATAGCCTTTACTTTTAAACCCCACCGAAGCTTGTTCCTCCATCCCATGAGCCATTACTACAGGAGTTGTTTGAGCCATGCGGGTCGTAGAACAGCATGTGTAGGGTATGTGAGTGTTTGATGCATAACGAGGTACCTAAACAACTTAACCTGAGTAGTATGGGATAACTAATGAAAGTGGCACCGGTGAGCAATATCTGCTATTTGGTTTTTCATGCTCACTTGTGTCCCGTAGGACCCCGAGTACTTGATTCCTGTTCCTTGAATATTCGCGCTATCCACATCCGGGAGGCTTATGGGACCCCCCTGAGCCAGAGCTTGATTCATTCTTATTTCTTGGGGCCACAAAGTAGTTTGGGGCTTTATTACTATCCTGTACTTATGCCATGCTTTACTTCTTAATTTAAATTGTGCGAAGTACTGCACCTGTACTATTTAGGTAAGCGGAGTGTTTTCGCGGTATCGACAAGCCCAGTCACACTTTCGGGTTCCCAGTCGTTTACAGCCATTGACGCAAACCTTGAGTCCGTCTCGGAGCCGGCCAGTTTCGTGGCGGGTAGCTTAATGGGGTGGCCCCCTGAAATATTTCTGAATCTTGTGATTGCTTTGTCGTGACTGCCTCGTTGGGTTTTGATTTGGTTTTTCCGAGGTTGATCGAGTGTGTGTTGCTATTTGTGCACCCCTGCAGGGTAAAACTTTCTGAAAGCCGTGTCCGCGGTTATGGACGACTTGGAGCACAGTTTCTCGATCATAGACAAGTATAACTAAAGTACCGCTTTTAATTTGACTAAGTAACTGACTAGTAAATAGTGCAACACTCATGGAATGGATAATAAAACTGCCAACGGATGGGGGGTTGTTCGTCCGCTTCCTCGTTGGTAAGCGAGGAGGAGGATGGATCTGCTAATATTACTGATATAACTGTTGTTATTAATTCACGGACATCCGTCTATCTTTGGTTAGGCGGATGGTTAGCGAGTATCTATAGAATTGTTAGGTATTATCTTTTGCTGTAATTGCGTCACCCAGGTTGTGTCCCCTTTAGAGGCATAAAGACTTGCTGAGTACCCCTAGGGTCTCACACGATAAATTATTTGATTCAGATGAACAGGTACACTCACAAGATGGATACTGGGTGGAGGAGACGGATGATGTGGGCAACGATCATTCGGTGTAGAGATTCCGGGAACGGGGATCCGTGAGATCTGTGGACGGGATGTGTTTACTTATGGGGCATCTTATGCCGATTTGCTTCTTATCCGTACTCGGATCTTGTTTTCCGCTTCCGCCTGATACTCTGATGTTTGATGTATGAGGAGATATCCTAAACTATATATCTATTTAGGATATTTGGATCTTGCCGTATGGCGTTGCAATATTTCTATTTCTTTTAGATGGAATGGCTCTGAGGACTGTTGTATGGTGGCTTGCATACATACTCATTTGTGTATGTAGTTGATCCCTTCGCCTGCCGATTACGCCGCCCGTTCTTGTCCCGATGTTTGGAAATGGTTAGGACGGCCGAAAGGTCTACCTGTGAGTGGCATTGGGCCCCACCGTACTATTCTAACCATTTCCGCTCATCCAGGCTTGTAACTAGGAGCGTAATTCACCGAGGTAGTTACAATTGGTATCAGAGCCATCCCGCCCTTCAGGGTCTCAGCCAAATGGTCGTTGTCAGTCTAGCAAATATTTTTGGTAGCTATGTATACTCGGGAAAAACAAAACGCGAGAGTAGGACTGCTTCCACTTTTCTTCTTACCCACCCACCCACCCTTTTCTGGTAAGGAAGTGTAACGTTTTCAATCCTCTTCTTAAAAGTTCAAACTAGGATTCACGTGTTCTGGGTTTCTATAGTACCATAGGTTGTGTGTGTGTGTGTCTGTGTGTAATTCCTTGTCTATATGTTGCATCCAACATGTTATCTCTATCTGCCTCTTGGTTATCAATTGTTGGTACATTCCATACTGACAGGCTTTTGAATACCGGCGCGATCTATCTGACTCCTTGTTAACCGGTGCCATCTTCTTAAGGGTGTCCTTCCTTCTAGCAACTCCACATTCTGTGAAACCATCAGTTGCTACTCGCTACCTGATAAGTGTTTTTGCGCATCTATTGGTATTTTAATGCCGAAAAATGCGGAAAAAATTTCTTTGATACATCTGTGCTTCCACACTCCTTTTCAGTCGTGTGTGAAACATTATCTATCTCCCTTTTATCAGCATGTCCATGCTAACTCATTCTTTTATCACCAGCGCTTAATCCTAGGTTTTCATTTCATCTCCAATTCTCTTGGGTTAATTACATAACATGTGTCGATCCGATGCTGGTGATTGTAATTTGGTTCTCGGCATAGCTATATGACACTTATCTTGAGTGGAATATGGAAAATGCAATCACCACTATCCTCCAAATGGTGACGGTTATCTCCTGTGATTTTGAGTACATCGCGATCATATCTATGCATATTCAAGCATCTTTGGCAATCCAGAGTTTCTCCAAGCACTACGGCGGTCTATCATCTGTCCATCATGCTGCACATCCTTTTGAACCCCATATCTGCACAATTCTCCTGGATACGAGGGAATTGCATCTTTTTGTCTCTGATAGCTTTGCTTAAGGGATGAGCTATCATCGGTTCTTATCCAAGATCTCTTTATCTTTGTAACCGGTGATCCGATCGACAATGTGAACCAGGTAACATCTCTTTTTCTTCCGAAGGACCAGTTAACCTATTCTGTCAGCGCATCTTCTTCAACAGGAATCCTTACTCGTAACGTTGATCTTTCAAAGAGCGTTGAGCTCAGAAAGTGTTTCGAGCATTTGTTCGTTCTCCCGCCTCTTGAACTTGGTATTCTGGGAATATCTTGTTAATCCATGGTGGTATATGTTGATAATATGCTTGCCTATTCGATATCTATGGAAGGACATGGAAGATCATTTGTGTCTCTTTCTCTCGAGCTTCGTGAGCACTGCCTGTGTGCAAAGTCTCAAAATGGGAAATTCTGACTTTTTGAAGTCACATATCTCGACCACGTCCTTCTGCTAAATACATTACTTCAACTCTGGAATCAGCAAGTCCATTGTTAATTCCCTCCTCCATCTTCAACCAATCCGGAGTTGTTCCTTGTTGGCAAGTTATCATCGTCGTTCCGCTGAAGATTTCCTCAAGTCTGCTAAATCTCTCTCAATCATTTCAAGAAGAACATGGAGTTCTTTCAACTCAATCTCGTTAAGTAATCTCTTGAAACCCTCTCGCTCTATCGTCTATGCTCAATCCACCGGAGGCCATGAAGACCTTCCAGATCTTGTATTCCTTCTGTTCAAGTGGTGCTATCTTTTTCTATATCTGTGAAATTTTGCAGTTATCTCCGTGATCTTCCTTTATATCTTTCCGGTGGCTTGGTACTTCCGACATGACTACAACATCATCATCGTTATCTATCTATGAATCCGGCGAATCGTTTGCATCTATCCTTGTTTTCTAACGGAGTTCTATGAGTTTTTGCCAACACCTTCAGTCTGTTTCGGTAGTTGGGTTGCATGATTTTCTTATTCATGTGCGGAGTAATGCTTTGAGTGCGGGATGGAGTAGCTACCATACCACTACTCTTATCATTCGCTCTTGTACATTGAATTGGTGAATTAATGTGATTTCACTCATTCCACGGAAGTTATAAGTGTCCTTTATCCCTTGATACTTTTACTTCCGTCCTTGTTTCTCCGGAGTGCTCTTTCGAAGAAAGTAATCAATAATCTCTTGTTGGTGATCTCACCCTTTCTACACGGAGCAAAACCCTCAATTATCTGGTGGAAACAAACGCCAACCTTTTTCTATCCTAGTCTTTCTACCGATGCTCGATATCCCCACACAAGATTAAAGGAAACTATCTCTCTCTCTGTTTCATCAATTCTTTTTCTGTGGTAAAGCCAATTATAGTTGATGCCATCACCCGCAAATCTATTGCATTAGCCTCAAGGCTAAAGAAAGCAATAAGTATCTCTACAATAAACTCCAGATCCTCAATATTCTTTGCTTCTCGGGATTCCACCATGTTCTGGCTTCACATCCATCTCTGGAAGTTATATCTGCGCACCTAAATTGCGTGATCCTTGGTTCTTACCGGCGCAACAAGAATCTAACCCGACGATGTCTAACTAAATCTTTTTGTTGTTATCAAGGGACTCTATTGTTTGAAGGCAATATTGTTTTCGAACTTCTTTTCTCAAATCCGAGAGAAGATATGATGCTATTGTAATAGTGGTTCAAAACCTCTCCAATCTAGCTCCTTTCTTCCGGCGAGACAAAGATTCATCCTCTCTCGTATCGGTAAATCTTTAATCTTAATGGTGTGTCTTTCTCTACCCATGATACATCATCTTCTCCTTTTCTTTCACAAGTGGTTATATTCTTTTATCATGATTCTTGGGAAAACCGGAGCTATGCCCATCCTATCCTTCTTGTCTCACGACAATCCTTAAACTCTTCTAACCCGTTGTTTCTCAAGCAAAACGCAAGACTCGCAACAAGTCTAGCAAGTTCTGCAAGGTGTAGTGGTCGCACCATTCCGTTGTTCATCAACTTGGGAACGCGAGGGTCACCTTCGTTCGAACACCCGCCTCTCCTTGTGTTGTTTTCTTTTCCTAGGAATCTCGGGGCGAGATTCTTGTTTAGTGGGGGAGAGTTGTAGCATCCCAATTGTCTAACAATTGCAATGCTACTAGCCTAGTCTATATAAATGCTACTTCCTATATATAATTGTTGCATCATAATTATATCATGCTCATGTCATCATGCCACCTTGCATTTGAGCATCATATAAAACCCTTTTTGTTTTGGTTCTTCTCTCATATGCATTGTAAATTGTAATTGCCTCTTGATATTATTTTTGGTTCTTGATATATTGTTTTAAATGCCCAAGTTGAGTTGGGGGCATATCTTTTATTAAATCCACCACCTTTCTTTTCATCACCCCATAATTCCACCATCCAACTAAATATGAGCTTTGCACTTTATTGGGTTTTACCTCTAGCTCATGTGGGTTGGGATGGATCCAATTCTATCTCCACATGCTCTCATATATGCACCATATTGTTTCCACATTATTGGTTTATGAGAGCCACATGGCCACCTTTGCATGCCTTGTGAGTGGAATCTTTTCCTAGCTTCCATATGTGTTGTTTTGGGGTTATTATCATGTTGGGATATTTTTGGGAGTATTAAACATCTAGTGGAATATACACACTAGCATGTCCCATTTGTATTCAAATATGATCATCTCCATCTACTCCACTTGGAACTTTCATGTAAATCCTTAGCTTGGCCCTTACCCCATATTTTGGAATGCATATGTATAAATGCCATGAATAATTATTTTGTTTTCACAAGATTAAAACATGGCATTTAATGCACTTGCATGGGCCATGCAACCATCACCACTATTTGATCTCCCTTGGTTTTCTTGGGATTTTGATTGTTTCCCTTTTGTTGAGCTCCAACCTTTCTCTCTCAATCCTCACCTTGTTCCTTCTCTCCTTGCCATGTGCATCACAAGCCACACCTCTCTCACCTCTCCCTCTCCTCTCACCCATGCCGAGCCTCTCCTTGCTGGCCTCACCTGGCCACCCTTTCTCCCTGGTCCCACCTAGCTACCTTCCTATCCCAACCCTAAACAAAACCCTAGCCCGAGCCTCCCCTCCAACCCTAGCTCCCACCCGAGCCTACCTTCCCCCTCTCTTTAGCTCTCTCTCTCTCTGCCACCCTAGCCCCACCACCCTCTCCTTCCTTCCCTGGGCCACCTGCCAGCTCCCTACCCTGCTCCTGCCCCGAGCTCCTGCCGAGCACGTGAAGGAGAGGAGGAAAAGGTGGCCGAAGCCACCTTTATCTCCAACCTGCTCCCACACGGCACCCACGCCTCTCCCTCACTTTTCCCTCCTCCCACACGCCTCCTCTGGCCTCTCCCTGATCCGCCCCAGGGCCTTGCCCTCTCCTCTCTCTTCTCCACCGCCACCATTTATCCCATCGCCGGCGATCCGTCGGTCTCCTTCGTTCTCCCTCTTGCAGCCGGTGGCGAGGATCGGTGGTTGTAGAGGAAGATCGAGGAGACTCCTAGGAGGCCGCCTGTACCTGTCGCGGAGGAGGAGAAGGACCAGAACCGAAGTTCACCGACGAGCCCGACGCCGAACCCTAGCCGCCATTCGCGAGCTTCGTCGATGATCCCCTGCTTCCCGGCTCGATCTGACACCATCGCCCTCCCCGCGGTGAGCCTCTGAACCTCCTGGACACCCCCCCTCTGGCCGATCCTCCCTTGTACGCGCTAGTCAATCCGTCGAGCGCTCTCTGTGCGGCGCGCTCGCAGTCGCGTCCTCACCGTCGTGCCGCGGTAGTGACTTCTGGCCGCGCAGCCGTTCCCCAGCACCAACCTTAGCCCGCCGCAGTGGTAGCCGCCGCCTACGCGCGCGCGAGGTCGCGAGTTCGAGCCCTGCTGCGCCGTGTCGCCGTTCTCTGTCAGTTTCGTCAGAAACCGCGAGAAGAGAAACAGTAGCCCGTGTGCACTTTGCAAATTCCCCCCCACCTTTTTGATTCCTCAACCCGCTCTCCTCTCGGTCCCACCTGTCTGCCTCCGCGGGATTTTTGCAGAAAAGCACCCCTGTTTCCAGGACCTTAACCCGCACTCCCTCACCGAGCCGCGTGGCCGACCCCCCCCCCTCTTGCTGTCACGTGGGCCCGCAACCACTGGGCCCGCTTGTCATCCGTGTGGGCTAGCCAGAGCCACGGTAGCGAAAGCTTTTCCCTGTGCGCGTGTGCCCTGTCAGCAGTGGCCCACCCGTCAGTGGCTTGGGTCCAATTCATCTGGGTGTAAGAAGTCCTGGCAAATTTCTGTTAAATAAAAATGTTTTCAGTAAATGTTTAAATTACAAATTCAAATCTGTTTTTAAATAACTTTTGAAATATAATTCCAAATTAAACATGTAATATATGTTTTGAGATCAGAAAAATGTGAGGAATTCAAATATGCCCTTCAAAATATATTTTGAACACATAAAATTGCAAGTTGATTAAAATTACAATAAATGCCCTCTTTCTCAATTAATTAATAACTTTTGATTTATAACTCCAAATTTGACAAATAATATATCTAAATTGATCAGCTCGACGAGACCTTTCTGTTTATGCATTCCATGTTCTGAATTGCAGCATGCATCATATAAATATAAAGTATACAGCAACTTATTTGAGTATAAAATATGAACAAAACTCCATAAAATGCTTATTTCTTGTATTCCACACCTCACCCATGCCATGCTACTTTATTGCCATGCAAATTGTGCATCATTCATCATGGCATGATTGTTTGCTTGTCGCATTTTATTCATATGCTTGTGCACTTTATTTATGTTGGCCCTTGTTTGTTTGGTTCTTCTTCGAATAGACGCTGAGCAGGGGATATATCAAGAAATCCAGGAGCACTACCCAGACCCTTCTCTCGCTTCAACTGAGCTGCCAGGCAAGCACTACCACATGATTGCATACATATAGTACCTATTGCCTCTATCTTATTCTTGCATCATTGAGTCGCGATTGCATTAATCTGAATCCCAAGTATTGCATAGCCTTTACTTTTAAACCCCACCGAAGCTTGTTCCTCCATCCCATGAGCCATTACTACAGGAGTTGTTTGAGCCATGCGGGTCATAGAACAGCATGTGTAGGGTATGTGAGTGTCTGATGCATAACGAGGTACCTAAACAACTTAACCTGAGTAGTATGGGATAACTAATGAAAGTGGCACCGGTGAGCAATATCTGCTATTTGGTTTTTCATGCTCACTTGTGTCCCGTAGGACCCCGAGTACTTGATTCCTGTTCCTTGAATATTCGCGCTATCCACATCCGGGAGGCTTATGGGACCCCCCTGAGCCAGAGCTTGATTCATTCTTATTTCTTGGGGCCACAAAGTAGTTTGGGGCTTTATTACTATCCTGTACTTATGCCATGCTTTACTTCTTAATTTAAATTGTGCGAAGTACTGCACCTGTACTGTTTAGGTAAGCGGAGTGTTTTCGCGGTATCGACAAGCCTAGTCACAATTTCGGGTTCCCAGTCGTTTATAGCCATTGACGCAAACCTTGAGTCCGTCTCGGAGCCGGCCAGTTTTGTGGCGGGTAGCTTAATGGGGTGGCCCCCTGAAATATTTCTGAATCTTGTGATTGCTTTGTCGTGACTGCCTCGTTGGGTTTTGATTTGGTTTTTCCGAGGTTGATCGAGTGTGTGTTGCTATTTGTGCACCCCTGCAGGGTAAAACTTTCTGAAAGCCGTGTCCGCGGTTATGGACGACTTGGAGCACAGTTTCTCGATCATAGACAAGTATAACTAAAGTACCGCTTTTAATTTGACTAAGTAACTGACTAGTAAATAGTGCAACACTCATGGAATGGATAATAAAACTGCCAACGGATGGGGGGTTGTTCGTCCGCTTCCTCGTTGGTAAGCGAGGAGGAGGACGGATCTGCTAATATTACTGATATAACTGTTGTTATTAATTCACGGACATCCGTCTATCTTTGGTTAGGCGGATGGTTAGCGAGTATCTATAGAATTGTTAGGTATTATCTTTTGCTGCAATTGCGTCACCCAGGTTGTGTCCCCTTTAGAGGCATAAAGACTTGCTGAGTACCCCTAGGGTCTCACACGATAAATTATTTGATTCAGATGAACAGGTACACTCACAAGATGGATACTGGGTGGAGGAGACGGACGATGTGGGCAACGATCATTCGGTGTAGAGATTCCGGGAACGGGGATCCGTGAGATCTGTGGGCGGGATGTGTTTACTTATGGGGCATCTTATGCCGATTTGCTTCTTATCCGTACTCGGATCTTGTTTTCCGCTTCCGCCTGATACTCTGATGTTTGATGTATGAGGAGATATCCTAAACTATATATCTATTTAGGATATTTGGATCTTGCCGTATGGCGTTGCAATATTTCTATTTCTTTTAGATGGAATGGCTCTGAGGACTGTTGTATGGTGGCTTGCATACATACTCATTTGTGTATGTAGTTGATCCCTTCGCCTGCCGATTACGCCGCCCGTTCTTGTCCTGATGTTTGGAAATGGTTAGGACGGCCGAAAGGTCTACCTGTGAGTGGCATTTGGGCCCCACCGTACTATTCTAACCATTTCCGCTCATCCAGGCTTGTAACTAGGAGCGTAATTCACCGAGGTAGTTACAATTGGTATCAGAGCCATCCCGCCCTTCAGGGTCTCAGCCAAATGGTCGTTGTCAGTCTAGCAAATATTTTTGGTAGCTATGTATACTAGGGAAAAACAAAACGCGAGAGTAGGACTGCTTCCACTTTTCTTCTTACCCACCCACCCACCCTTTTCTGGTAAGGAAGTGTAACGTTTTCAATCCTCTTCTTAAAAGTTCAAACTAGGATTCACGTGTTCTGGGTTTCCATAGTATCATAGGTTGTGTGTGTGTGTGTAATTCCTTGTCTATATGTTGCATCCAACATGTTATCTCTATCTGCCTCTTGGTTATCAACTGTTGGTACATTCCATACTGACAGGCTTTTGAATACCGGCGCGATCTATCTGACTCCTTGTTAACCGGTGCCATCTTCTTAAGGGTGTCCTTCCTTCTAGCAACTCCACATTCTGTGAAACCATCAGTTGCTAATCGCTACCTGATAAGTGTTTTTGCGCATCTATTGGTATTTTAATGCCGAAAAATGCGGAAAAAATTTCTTTGATACATCTGTGCTTCCACACTCCTTTTCAGTCGTGTGTGAAACATTATCTATCTCCCTTTTATCAGCATGTCCATGCTAACTCATTCTTTTGTCACCGGCGCTTAATCCTAGGGTTTCATTTCATCTCCAATTCTCTTGGGCTAATTACATAACATGTGTCGATCTGATGCTGGTGATTGTAATTTGGTTCTCGGCATAGCTATATGACACTTATCTTGAGTGGAATATGGAAAATGCAATCACCACTATCCTCCAAATGGTGACGGTTATCTCCTGTGATTTTGAGTACACCGCGATCATATCTATGCATATTCAAGCATCTTTGGCAATCCAGAGTTTCTCCAAGCACTACGGCGGTCTATCATCTGTCCATCATGCTGCACATCCTTTTGAACCCCATATCTGCACAATTCTCCTGGATACGAGGGAATTGCATCTTTTCGTCTCTGATAGCTTTGCTTAAGGGATGAGCTATCATCGGTTCTTATCCAAGATCTCTTTATCTTTGTAACCGGTGATCCGATCGACAATGTGAACCAGGTAACATCTCTTTTTCTTACGAAGGACCAGTTAACCTATTCTGTGAGCGCATCTTCTTCAACAGGAATCCTTACTCGTAACGTTGATCTTTCAAAGAGCATTGAGCTCAGAAAGTGTTTCGAGCATTTGTTCGTTCTCCCGCCTCTTAAACTTGGTATTCTGGGAATATCTTGTTAATCCATGGTGGTATATGTTGATAATATGCTTGCCTATTCGATATCTATGGAAGGACATGGAAGATCATCTGTGTCTCTTTATCTCGAGCTTCGTGAGCACTGCCTATGTGCAAAGTCTCAAAATGGGAAATTCTGACTTTTTGAAGTCACATATCTCGACCACGTCCTTCTGCTAAATACATTACTTCAACTCTGGAATCAGCAAGTCCATTGTTAATTCCCTCCTCCATCTTCAACCAATCCGGAGTTGTTCCTTGTTGGCAAGTTATCATCGTCGTTCCGCTGAAGATTTCCTCAAGGCTGCTAAATCTCTCTCAATCATTTCAAGAAGAACATGGAGTTCTTTCAACTCAATCTCGTTAAGTAATCTCTTGAAACCCTCTCGCTCTATCGTCTATGCTCAATCCACCGGAGGCCATGAAGACCTTCCAGATCTTGTATTCCTTCTGTTCAAGTGGTGCTATCTTTTTCTATATCTGTGAAATTTTGCAGTTGTCTCCGTGATCTTCCTTTATATCTTTCCGGTGGCTTGGTACTTCCGACATGACTACAACATCATCATCGTTATCTATCTATGAATCCGGCGAATCGTTTGCATCTATCCTTGTTTTCTAACGGAGTTCTATGAGTTTTTGCCAACACCTTCAGTCTGTTTCGGTAGTTGGGTTGCATGATTTTCTTATTCATGTGCGGAGTAATGCTTTGAGTGCGGGATGGAGTAGCTACCATACCACTACTCTTCTCATTCGCTCTTGTACATTGAATTGGTGAATTAATGTGATTTCACTCATTCCACGGAAGTTATAAGTGGCCTTTATCCCTTGATACTTTTACTTCCGTCCTTGTTTCTCCGGAGTGCTCTTTCGAAGAAAGTAATCAATAATCTCTTGTTGGTGATCTCACCCTTTCTACACGGAGCAAAACCCTCAATTATCTGGTGGAAACAAACGCCAACCTTTTTCTATCCTCGTCTTTCTACCGATGCTCGATATCCCCACACAAGATTAAAGGAAACTATCTCTCTCTCTGTTTCATCAATTCTTTTTCTGTGGTAAAGCCAATTATAGTTGATGCCATCACCCGCAAATCTATTGCGTTAGCCTCAAGGCTAAAGAAAGCAATAAGTATCTCTACAGTAAACTCCAGATCCTCAATATTCTTTGCTTCTCGGGATTCCACCATGTTCTGGCTTCACATCCATCTCTGGAAGTTATATCTGCGCACCTAAATTACGTGATCCTTGGTTCTTACCGGCGCAACAAGAATCTAACCCGACGATGTCTAACTAAATCTTTTTGTTGTTATCAAGGGACTATTGTTTGAAGGCAATATTGTTTCCGAATTTCTTTTCTCAAATCCGAGAGAAGATACGATGCTATTGTAATAGTGGTTCAAAACCTCTCCAATCTAGCTCCTTTCTTCCGGCGAGACAAAGATTCATCCTCTCTCGTATCGGTAAATCTTTAATCTTAATGGTGTGTCTTTCTCTACCCATGATACATCATCTTCTCCTTTTCTTTCACAAGTGGTTATATTCTTTTATCATGATTCTTGGGAAAACCGGAGCTATGCCCATCCTATCCTTCTTGTCTCACGACAATCCTTCAACTCTTCTAACCCGTTGTTTCTCAAGCAAAACGCAAGACTCGCAACAAGTCTAGCAAGTTCTGCAAGGTGTAGTGGTCGCACCATTCCGTTGTTCATCAACTTGGGAACACGAGGGTCACCTTCGTTCGAACACCCGCCTCTCCTTGTGTTGTTTTCTTTTCCTAGGAATCTCGGGGCGAGATTCTTGTTTAGTGGGGGAGAGTTGTAGCATCCCAATTGTCTAACAATTGCAATGCTACTAGCCTAGTCTATATAAATGCTACTTCCTATATATAATTGTTGCATCATAATTATATCATGCTCATGTCATCATGCCACCTTGCATTTGAGCATCATATAAAACCCTTTTTGTTTTGGTTCTTCTCTCATATGCATTGTAAATTGTAATTGCCTCTTGATATTATTTTTGGTTCTTGATATATTGTTTTAAATGCCCAAGTTGAGTTGGGGGCATATCTTTTATTAACTCCACCACCTTTCTTGTCATCACCCCATAATTCCACCATCCAACTAAATATGAGCTTTGCACTTTATTGGGTTTTACCTCTAGCTCATGTGGGTTGGGATGGATCCAATTCTATCTCCACATGCTCTCATATATGCACCATATTGTTTCCACATTATTGGTTTATGAGAGCCACATGGCCACCTTTGCATGCCTTGTGAGTGGAATCTTTTCCTAGCTTCCATATGTGTTGTTTTGGGGTTATTATCATGTTGGGATATTTTTGGGACTATTAAACATCTAGTGGAATATACACACTAGCATGTCCCATTTGTATTCAAATATGATCATCTCCATCTACTCCACTTGGAACTTTCATGTAAATCCTTAGCTTGGCCCTTACCCCATATTTTGGAATGCATATGTATAAATGCCATGAATAATTATTTTGTTTTCACAAGATTAAAACATGGCATTTAATGCACTTGCATGGGCCATGCAACCATCACCACTATTTGATCTCCCTTGGTTTTCTTGGGATTTTGATTGTTTCCCTTTTGTTGAGCTCCAACCTTTCTCTCTCAATCCTCACCTTGTTCCTTCTCTCCTTGCCATGTGCATCACAAGCCACACCTCTCTCACCTCTCCCTCTCCTCTCACCCATGCCGAGCCTCTCCTTGCTGGCCTCACCTGGCCACCCTTTCTCCCTGGTCCCACCTAGCTACCTTCCTATCCCAACCCTAAACAAAACCCTAGCCCGAGCCTCCCCTCCAACCCTAGCTCCCACCCGAGCCTACCTTCCCCCTCTCTTTAGCTCTCTCTCTGCCACCCTAGCCCCACCACCCTCTCCTTCCTTCCCTGGGCCACCTGCCAGCTCCCTACCCTGCTCCTGCCCCGAGCTCCTGCCGAGCACGTGAAGGAGAGGAGGAAAAGGTGGCCGAAGCCACCTTTATCTCCAACCTGCTCCCACACGACACCCACGCCTCTCCCTCACTTTTCCCTCCTCCCACACGCCTCCTCTGGCCTCTCCCAGATCCGCCCCAGGGCCTTGCCCTCTCCTCTCTCTTCTCCACCGCCACCATCTATCCCATCGCCGGCGATCCGTCGGTCTCCTTCGTTCTCCCTCTTGCAGCCGGTGGCGAGGATCGGTGGTTGTCGAGGAAGATCGAGGAGACTCCTAGGAGGCCGCCTGTACCTGTCGCGGAGGAGGAGAAGGACCAGAACCGAAGTTCACCGACGAGCCCGACGCCAAACCCTAGCCGCCGTCCGCGAGCTTCGTCGACGATCCCCTGCTTCCCGGCTCGATCTGACACCATCGCCGTCCCCGCGGTGAGCCTCTGAACCTCCTGGACACCCCCCCCTCTGGCCGATCCTCCCTTGTACGCGCTAGTCAATCCGTCGAGCGCTCTCTATGCGGCGCGCTCGCAGTCGCGTCCTCGCCGTCGTGCCGCGGTATTGACTTCTGGCCGCGCAGCCGTTCCCCAGCACCAACCTTAGCCCGCCGCAGTGGTAGCCGCCGCCTACGCGCGCGCGAGGTCGCGAGTTCGAGCCCTGCTGCGCCGTGTTGCCGTTCTCTGTCAGTTTCGTCAGAAACCGCGAGAAGAGAAACAGTAGCCCGTGTGCACTTTGTAAATTCCCCCCCACCTTTTTGATTCCTCAACCCGCTCTCCTCTCGGTCCCACCTGTCTGCCTCCGCGGGATTTTTGCAGAAAAGCACCCGTGTTTCCAGGACCTTAACCCGCACTCCCTCACCGAGCCGCGTGGCCGACCCTCCCCCTCTTGCTGTCACGTGGGCCCGCAACCACTGGGCCCGCTTGTCATCCGTGTGGGCTAGCCAGAGCCACGGTAGCGAAAGCTTTTCCCTGTGCGCGTGTGCCCTGTCAGCAGTGGCCCACCCGTCAGTGGCTTGGGTCCAATTCACCTGGGTGTAAGAAGTCCTGGCAAATTTCTGTTAAATAAAAATGTTTTCAGTAAATGTTTAAATTTCAAATTCAAATCTGTTTTTAAATAAATTTTGAAATATAATTCCAAATTAAACATGTAATATATGTTTTGAGATCAGAAAAATGTGAGGAATTCAAATATGCCCTTCAAAATATATTTTGAACACATAAAATTGCAAGTTGATTAAAATTACAATAAATGCCCTCTTTCTCAATTAATTAATAACTTTTGATTTATAACTCCAAATTTGGCAAATAATATATCTAAATTGATCAGCTCGACGAGACCTTTCTGTTTATACATTCCATGTTCTGAATTGCAGCATGCATCATATAAATATAAAGTATACAGCAACTTATTTGAGTATAAAATATGAACAAAACTCCATAAAATGCTTATTTCTTGTATTCCACACCTCACCCATGCCATGCTACTTTATTGCCATGCAAATTGTGCATCATTCATCATGGCATGATTGTTTGCTTGTCGCATTTTATTCATATGCTTGTGCACTTTATTTATGTTGGCCCTTGTTTGTTTGGTTCTTCTTCGAATAGACGCTGAGCAGGGGATATATCAAGAAATCCAGGAGCACTACCCAGACCCTTCTCTCGCTTCAACTGAGCTGCCAGGCAAGCACTACCACATGCTTGCATACATATAGTACCTATTGCCTCTATCTTATTCTTGCATCATTGAGTCGCGATTGCATTAATCTGAATCCCAAGTATTGCATAGCCTTTACTTTTAAACCCCACCGAAGCTTGTTCCTCCATCCCATGAGCCATTACTACAGGAGTTGTTTGAGCCATGCGGGTCGTAGAACAGCATGTGTAGGGTATGTGAGTGTCTGATGCATAACGAGGTACCTAAACAACTTAACCTGAGTAGTATGGGATAACTAATGAAAGTGGCACCGGTGAGCAATATCTGCTATTTGGTTTTTCATGCTCACTTGTGTCCCGTAGGACCCCGAGTACTTGATTCCTGTTCCTTGAATATTCGCGCTATCCACATCCGGGAGGCTTATGGGACCCCCCTGAGCCAGAGCTTGATTCATTCTTATTTCTTGGGGCCACAAAGTAGTTTGGGGCTTTATTACTATCCTGTACTTATGCCATGCTTTACTTCTTAATTTAAATTGTGCGAAGTACTGCACCTGTACTATTTAGGTAAGCGGAGTGTTTTCACGGTATCGACAAGCCTAGTCACACTTTCGGGTTCCCAGTCGTTTACAGCCATTGACGCAAACCTTGAGTCCGTCTCGGAGCCGGCCAGTTTCGTGGCGGGTAGCTTAATGGGGTGGCCCCCTGAAATATTTCTGAATCTTGTGATTGCTTTGTCGTGACTGCCTCGTTGGGTTTTGATTTGGTTTTTCCGAGGTTGATCGAGTGTGTGTTGCTATTTGTGCACCCCTGCAGGGTAAAACTTTCTGAAAGCCGTGTCCGCGGTTATGGACGACTTGGAGCACAGTTTCTTGATCATAGACAAGTATAACTAAAGTATCGCTTTTAATTTGACTAAGTAACTGACTAGTAACTAGTGCAACACTCATGGAATGGATAATAAAACTGCCAACGGATGGGGGGTTGTTCGTCCGCTTCCTCGTTGGTAAGCGAGGAGGAGGATGGATCTGCTAATATTACTGATATAACTGTTGTTATTAATTCACGGACATCCGTCTATCTTTGGTTAGGCGGATGGTTAGCGAGTATCTATAGAATTGTTAGGTATTATCTTTTGCTGCAATTGCGTCACCCAGGTTGTGTCCCCTTTAGAGGCATAAAGACTTGCTGAGTACCCCTAGGGTCTCACACGATAAATTATTTGATTCAGATGAACAGGTACACTCACAAGATGGATACTGGGTGGAGGAGACGGACGATGTGGGCAACGATCATTCGGTGTAGAGATTCCGGGAACGGGGATCCGTGAGATCAGTGGACGGGATGTGTTTACTTATGGGGCATCTTATGCCGATTTGCTTCTTATCCGTACTCGGATCTTGTTTTCCGCTTCCGCCTGATACTCTGATGTTTGATGTATGAGGAGATATCCTAAACTATATATCTATTTAGGATATTTGGATCTTGCCGTATGGCGTTGCAATATTTCTATTTCTTTTAGATGGAATGGCTCTGAGGACTGTTGTATGGTGGCTTGCATACATACTCATTTGTGTATGTAGTTGATCCCTTCGCCTGCCGATTACGCCGCCCGTTCTTGTCCCGATGTTTGGAAATGGTTAGGACGGCCGAAAGGTCTACCTGTGAGTGGCATTTGGGCCCCACCGTACTATTCTAACCATTTCCGCTCATCCAGGCTTGTAACTAGGAGCGTAATTCACCGAGTTGTTACAACCCTAATCCACCATAACTCGCATCCGGCTTAGGCGAAGCCCTGCGGGATCTTCCCTCTACTTCTGACACCACGCCGTCGTGTTGCCGGAATCGCAAGGAAGAACTACAACCTCCGCTGCCTGCTGGAACAAGGGAGAGGAAGGTCTTCATCGAGTTCCTTAAAGTTTGGGGTTGCGAAGCTTATTTAAAGAAGTTACAGCCCGACAAGCTTGAACCCAAAGCGGAAAAATGCGTCTTCATAGGATACCCGAAGGAAACTATTGGGTATACCTTCTATCATAGATCCGAGGGAAAAATATTCGTTGCTAAGAATGGATCCTTTATAGAGAAGGAATTTCTCTCGAAAGAATTGACTGGAAGGAAAGTAGAACTTGACGAGGTTGTTGAACCTTCTCTCGAACTTGCGAGTAGCACAGTGTTGGAGATATGCCCTAGAGGCAATAATAAATATATTTATTATTATATCTTTGTGTTTATGATAAATGTTTACATTCATGCTATAATAGTATTAACAAGGAAACATTAATACTTGTGTGATTTGTAAACTTAAATTAAAGTCCCTAGTAAAGCCTCTATACATCACTAGCTTGTTGGTTAATAAATGATTGTGGTTTCCCTATCATGAACATTGAGATGTTATTAACAACAAGATCATATCGTTAGGAGAATGATATGATGGACATACTCCTATAGATAAGTGTAGCATAAAGATCAAGTCATTTTAATAGTCCAATTGCTATATGCTTTCTGATACATAGTAACCTAATTCCTTCGACCATGAGATCATGCATATCACCTTTACCGGATGGATGCTTTGATAACATCAAACACCACACCGTAACTGGGTGGCTATAAAGGTGGCATTGAGTGTTTGGAAAGTATTGGTTGAAACACATGGATCAAGAGTGGGATTTGTCCATCCATATGACGGATAGATATACTCTGGGCCCTCTCGGTGAAATGTCATCCAATTAGCTTGCAAGCATGTGACTGGCTCACAAGGGATCACATATCACGGGAACGAGAAAAGAGTACTTATCGGTAACGAGGTTGAACTAGGTATGCGGAGATACCGACGATCATAACCTCGGATAAGTAAACTATCGTGAGACAAAGGGAAATTGGTATCGTATGTAAGTGGTTCATTCGATCGCAAAGTAATCGTAGAAATATGTGGGAGCCATATGAATTTCCAGATTCCTCTATTGGTTATTGTTCGGAGAAGTGTCTCGATCATGTCCGCATAATTCACGAACCGTAGGGAGACACACTTAAGGATTCGACGTTGTTTGAGTAGTTATGGAATGATGAGAAAGAGACCGAATGTTGTTCGGAGTCTCGGATGAGATCCGGGATATCACGAGGAGATCCGGAATGGTCCGGAGAATAAGATTCATATAAGGAAAGTCTCGTTTCGGAGTTGGGGAATGATTCCGGTGTTTTCATCGGGAATGTTCTAGAAGGTTCCGGAATGTCCGGCACTCCGGAGGGGAAGGGTACATGAATGTGTTATATCAAGTTGGTATGATTGCATCATGTACTAAGTGTCATCGCTGTCCAAAATAGAGGGTTTATTCAAATCCTAGTTTGAAAAGTCAAACGGCTAGTTTGAAAGTCAAACGGCAAGTTTTTGGAAAGAGGAAAAGAGGAGGAAACCGAGTTGGGGAGGAGTTCCCTCCTCCAACCGGAGGCCCACCTCCAAGCCGAGTTGGGGAGGGACTCCTCTCCCTCCCCTTTGCCGGCCGGCCCCTCCACCTATATAAGGAGGGGCAGGGCTCCCTCCTAGCACACAAAAAGTTCCCTGCCCCAAACCCTAGCTTGGCGCCACCACCTCCTGCAGCTGCCGCCGCCTCCTAGGGTTGCCCTAGCCGCCGACTTGGGCTGACCCAATCCCTAGCCGCCGGCCCTAGCACCTCCTCCTTGGTGTGTCTAAACCCTAGATCGCCGAGGAGCTCTCTCATAGTCCACCATACTCGCTCCGGCTTAAGGCGAAGCCCTGCGAGATCTCACCTCTACTTCCGGTACCATGCCATTGTACTGCCGGAATCACGAGGAGAGTGCTACAACCTCCGCTGCCTGCTGGAACAAGGGAGAGGAAGGTCTTCGTCGAGTACCGAACGTGTGACCGACTGCGGGAGCGCTGCCGGAACGCAGCGCCAGAAGGATCGTCTACGCGATCTTGAGATCGGGAAGAGTATACATCACCCACGAGAATCTGCTCTCGTTAAACACTTTGGAATCTTCGAGGGTAAGTTATTCCATCGACTCGTTGCTACAATCTAGTAGATAGATCTTGGCTTGTTTGTTTGTATGCGGTAGAAAATTTTTGTTTTCCATGCTACGAAACCCTACAGTGGTATCAGAGCCGTGTCTATATGTAGATCTGTTGCACGAGTAGAACACAATGGTCATTGTGGGCGTTGATGCTTTTATTGTCGATTTCTTCTTGTGTACTTTGCATCTTGCGGTATGTTGGGATGAAGCGGCTCGGGCTAACCTTACATGACATCGTTCATGAGACTTGCTCCACGCATGACATGCAACTTGTATTGCATAAGTGGCTTTGCGGGTGCCTGTTTCTCCTAGCATAGTTATACTAGTATCAATGTTGTGGTTCTTGTTCGTAAGTTAGAACGACACTTATTGAAAGCCCCAAACCACGTAAAACATGCAAAGAAAGTAGAGGCATCTAACTTTGTTTTGCAGGGGTGTGCAGTGATGTGATATGGCCATGATTGTGATTATATTTGATGCATGCAAAGTTCCTTATTGTAAGTTGGCAACCGGCAGGAGCCATATGGTTGTCTTTATTTTATGTTAAGACCCACGTGTCTATTCAAGTAGTTGTAATAGTTGAAACCGGTGGACGACAACCATGGAGAAGCGCCATTGACCTTGATGCAATGCCGGTGATGATGGATATCATGTTCGTGCTTGAAGATGGAGATCGGAAGCGCGAAGTGGAAAGGCCATATCATATCACATATTATGAATTGCATGTGATGTTAATCCTTTATGCATCTTGTATTTCTTAGTATACGACGGTAGCATTATAAGATGATCCCTCATGCACATAAATTTCAAGTCATAAAGTGTTCACCCTTAGTTAGCACCGTTGCTAAAGCTTGTTGTTTCGAAGCACCACGTGATGATCGGGTGTGTTAGATTCTGCAAGTGTATACAACGTGAGCAAGCCAGATTTGCTCATGCGCAACTAAGGTTTGATCTTGACGAACCTAGCATGTACACACATGGTCTCGGAACACGGATCACCGAAAGGTGAAGCATGAATCATATAGTAGATATGATGAACATGTCGATTGTTCGCCATTGAAACCATGTCAACTCTCATGATGATCGGTGTTGATGTGGTGGATTTGGTTCGTGTGATCACTAAAACAAATGTGAGGGATATTGTTTTGAGTGGGAGTTCACCTAGATTAATTTTATTATTAATTTGAACTCAATTTGTCATAAACTTAGTCTAAACTATTGCAAATATGTTGTAGATCAATGGCAGCCCCTACCATCAATTTTAATGCGTTCCTAGAGAAAGAAAAGTTGAAAAACAATGGAAGCAACTTCGCGGATTGGTTCCGCAATTTGAGGATTGTCCTCACAGCTGGTAATTTGACCTATGTGATGGATGCACCGCTGGGTGACCCGCCTGCAGATGATGCTACCGATGAAGTAAAGAATGTTTACCTCGCTCGGAAGAATCAGTACTCCATAGTTCAGTGTGCTATCTTGTATGGTTTAGAATCGGAGCTTCAGAAAAGGTTTGAGAATTCAGACCCATATGATATTGTCGAGGATCTCAAATTGATTTTTGAGACTCATGCGGCAATTGAAAGCTATGAGGCTTCTGAAAAGTTCTTTAACTGCAAGATGGAAGAGGGCAGCTCCGTCAGTGAGAATGTGCTTAAGATGTCTGGGCACGCAAACAAACTTCAAAGCTTGGGTATAGTGATTCCTAATGCTTTGGGGATTTACCGTGTCCTCCAATCACTACCACCAAGTTACAAGAACTTTGTGATGAACTACAACATGCAGAACATGAACAAGCAGTTGCCAGAACTGTTTGCTATGTTAAAGTCTGCAGAAGTGGAGATCAAGAAAGAGCATCAAGTGTTGTTGGTCAATAAGACCACCAAGTTCAAGAAAGGCAAGTCTAAGCAAAAGGGACACTTCAAGAAGGGTGGTAAGAAAGTTACCGCACCGACGAAGAAGACCAAGGCTGGACCTAAGCCTGATACTGAGTGCTTTTACTGCAAGGGAGAAGGTCACTGGAAGCGGAATTGCCCAAAGTACTTGGCGGATTTGAAGAACGGCAACATCAAGAAGAAAGGTATATCCGATATACATGTTATTGATGTGTATCTCACTAGTACTCGTAGTAGTGCCTGGGTATTTGATACTGGTTCGGTTGCTCATATTTGTAACTCGAAAAAGGTGCTGCAGAATAAACGGAAGCTAGCGAAGAACGAGGTGACGATGCGCGTGGGAAACGGATCAAAGGTTGATGTGATCGCGGTCGGAACGCTACCCCTTCATCTACCATCGGGATTAGTTTTATACTTAAATAATTGTTATTTGGTGCCTGCGTTGAGCATGAACATTATATCGGGATCTTGTTTATTGCGAGACGGTTACTTGTTTAAGTCTGAGAATAATGGTTGTTCGATTTATATGAGTAATATGTTTTATGCACATGCACCTTTGATAGATGGTCTATTCTTATTGAATCTCGATAGTGGAAATACACATATCAACAACATTGAGGCTAAACGTTTGAAATCAAGCGATAATTCAACCTATATGTGGCACTGTCGTCTTGGTCACATTGGAGTGAAGCGTATGAAGAAACTCCATTCCGATGGACTTCTTGAATCACTTGATTTTGAATCACTTGAAAGATACGAAGCATGTCTGATGGGTAAAATGACTAAGACTCCATTTTCTGGTATGATGGAGCGAGCTACGGACTTATTGGAAATCATACATACCGATGTGTGTGGTCCAATGAGTGTAGCATCGCGCGGTGGTTATCGTTATGTTCTTACCTTCACGGATGACTTGAGTAGATATGGGTATATCTATTTCATGAAACATAAGTCCGAAACTTTCGAGAAGTTTAAGGAATTTCAAAGTGAGGTAGAGAATCAACGTAACAAAAAGATTAAATTTCTACGTTCTGATCGTGGAGGTGAATATCTAAGTTACCAGTTTGGCGAGCATTTGAAGAAATGCGGAATACTTTCACAATTGACACCGCCGGGAACACCACAGCGTAATGGTGTGTCTGAACGTCGTAATCGAACTCTCTTAGATATGGTTCGTTCTATGATGTCACTTATAGATTTACCTCTATCATTTTGGGGTTATGCATTAGAAACAGCCGCATTCACTTTAAATAGGGCACCATCTAAATCCGTTGAAATGACACCGTATGAATTGTGGTTTGGTAAGAAACCTAAATTGTCGTTCCTTAAAGTTTGGGGTTGCGAAGCCTATGTAAAGAAGTTACAGCCGGACAAGCTTGAACCCAAAGCGGAAAAATGCGTCTTCATAGGATACCCGAAGGAAACTATTGGGTATACCTTCTATCATAGATCCAAAGGCAAAATCTTCGTTGCCAAGAATGGATCCTTTCTAGAGAAGGAATTTCTCTCGAAAGAAGTGACTGGAAGGAAAGTAGAACTTGACGAGGTTGTCGAACCTTCTCTCGAAATTGCGAGTAGCGCAGCACCGGAAGAAGTTCCTGTGGTGCCTGCACCAATAAGAGAGGAAGCTAATGATGATGATCATGAAACTTCGGTTGAAGTTGCTACAGAGCCTCGCAGGTCAACGAGAACTCGTACCACTCCAGATTGGTATGATCCCATTATGAGTGTCATGTTGTTGGATAACACCGATGACCCCGAGATATATGAGGAAGCGATGATGAGCCCAGATTCCAACAAATGGCAAGAAGCCATGAAATCCGAGATTGGATCCATGTACGAAAACCAAGTATGGACTTTGGTGGACTTACCAGATGGCCGGAAGGCTGTCGAGAACAAATGGATTTTCAAGAAGAAAACAGATGCTGATGGTAATATTACTGTCTATAAAGCTCGACTTGTCGCAAAGGGGTTTCGACAAATTCAAGGAGTTGACTACGATGAGACTTTCTCACCAGTAGCGAAGCTAAAGTCTGTGAGGATTATGTTAGCAATCGCTGCATATTATGATTATGAGATATGGCAGATGGATGTCAAAACAGCATTCCTCAATGGAGACATTGATGAAGAGTTGTATATGATGCAACCCAAAGGTTTTGTCGATCCTAAAGATGCTAACAAGGTATGCAAACTTCAGCGATCCATCTATGGATTGAAGCAAGCATCCCGAAGTTGGAATGAACGTTTTGATAAGGTGATCAAAAGTTTTGGTTTTATACAAACTTATGGAGAAGCTTGTATTTACAAGAAAGTGAGTGGGAGCTCTGTAGCATTCTTAATACTGTATGTAGATGACATATTGTTGATTGGGAATGATGTAGACCTTCTTAATAGTGTCAAGGAATATTTGAATAATAGTTTTTCAATGAAGGATCTTGGCGAAGCAGCTTACATATTAGGCATAAAGATTTATAGAGATAGATCGAGACGCCTAATATCATTGTCACAAAGTACATATTTGGACAAAGTTCTAAAAAGGTTTGGAATGGAAGATAGCAAGAAAGGGTTCTTGCCCATGTTGCCCAATACGACCTTGAGTAAAACTCAAAGTCCGACATCGGCAGAAGATAGAGAAAGGATGAGTAATACTTGTGTGATTTGTAAACTTAAATTAAAGTCCCTAGTAAAGCCTCTATACATCACTAGCTTGTTGGTTAATAAATGATTGTGGTTTCCCTATCATGAACATTGAGATGTTATTAACAACAAGATCATATCGTTAGGAGAATGATATGATGGACATACTCCTATAGATAAGCGTAGCATAAAGATCAAGTCATTTTAATAGTTCAATTGCTATATGCTTTCTGATACATAGTAACCTAATTCCTTCGACCATGAGATCATGCATATCACATTTACCGGATGGATGCTTTGATAACATCAAACACCACACCGTAACTGGGTGGCTATAAAGGTGGCATTGAGTGTTCGGAAAGTATTGGTTGAAACACATGGATCAAGAGTGGGATTTGTCCATCCATATGACGGATAGATATACTTTGGGCCCTCTCGGTGAAATGTCATCCAATTATCTTGCAAGCATGTGACTGGCTCACAAGGGATCACATATCTCGGGAACGAGAAAAGAGTACTTATCGGTAACGAGGTTGAACTAGGTATGCGGAGATACCGACGATCATAACCTCGGATAAGTAAACTATCGTGAGACAAAGGGAAATTGGTATCGTATGTAAGTGGTTCATTCAATCGCAAAGTAATCGTAGAAATATGTGGGAGCCATATGAATTTCCAGATTCCTCTATTGGTTATTGTTCGGAGAAGTGTCTCGATCATGTCCGCATAATTCACGAACCGTAGGGAGACACACTTAAGGATTCGACGTTGTTTGAGTAGTTATGGAATGATGAGAAAGAGATCGAATGTTGTTCGGAGTCTCGGATGAGATCCGGGATATCACGAGGACATCCAGAATGGTCCGGAGAATAAGATTCATATAAGGAAAGTCTCGTTTCGGAGTTGGGGAATGATTCCGGTGTTTTCATCGGGAATGTTCTAGAAGGTTCCGGAATGTCCGGCACTCCGGAGGGGAAGGGTACATGAATGTGTTATATCAAGTTGGTATGATTGCATCATGTACTAAGTGTCATCGCTGTCCAAAATAGAGGGTTTATTCAAATCCTAGTTTGAAAAGTCAAACGGCAAGTTTTTGGAAAGAGGAAAAGAGGAGGAAACCGAGTTGGGGAGGAGTTCCCTCCTCCAACCGGCGGCCCACCTCCAAGCAGAGTTGGGGAGGTACTCCTCTCCCTCCCCTTGGTCGGCCGGCCCCTCCACCTATATAAGGAGGGGCAGGGCTCCCTCCTAGCACACAAAAAGTTCCCTGCCCCAAACCCTAGCTTGGCGCCACCACCTCCTGCAGCTGCCGCCGCCTCCTAGGGTTGCCCTAGCCGCCGACTTGGGCTGCCCCAAGCCCTAGCCGCCGGCCCTAGCACCTCCTCCTTGGTGTGTCTAAACCCTAGATCGCCGAGGAGCTCTCTCATAGTCCAACATACTCGCTCCGGCTTAAGGCGAAGCCCTGCGAGATCTCACCTCTACTTCCGGTACCACGCCGTTGTACTGCCGGAATCGCGAGGAGAGTGCTACAACCTCCGCTGCCTGCTGGAACAAGGGAGAGGAAGGTCTTCGTCGAGTACCAAACGTGTGACCGACTGCGGGAGCGCTGCCGGAACGCAGCGCCGGAAGGATCGTCTACGCGATCTTGAGATCGGGAAGAGTACGACTACATCACCCACGAGAATCTGCTCTCGTTAAACACTTTGGAATCTTTGAGGGTAAGTTATTCCATCGACTCGTTGCTACAATCTAGTAGATAGATCTTGGCTTGTTTGTTTGTATGCGGTAGAAAATTTTTGTTTTCCATGCTACGAAACCCTACACACAGCACCGGAAGTGGTTCCTGTGGCGCCTACACCAATAAGAGAGGAAGCTAATGATGATGATCATGAAACTTCGGTTGAAGTTACTACGGAACCTCGTAGGTCAACGAGAACTCGTACCACTCCTGATTGGTATGATCCCGTTATGAATGTCATATTGGTGGACAACACCGATGACCCTACGACATATGAGGAAGCAATGATGAGCCCAGATTCCAATAAATGGCAAGAAGCCATGAAATCCGAGATTGGATCCATGTACGAAAACTAAGTATGGACTTTGATGGACTTACCGGATGGCCGGAAGGCTGTCGAGAACAAATGGATTTTCAAGAAGAAAACAGATGTTGATGGTAATGTTACTGTCTATAAAGCTCGACTTGTCGCAAAAGGGTTTCGACAAATTCAAGGAGTTGACTACGATGAGACTTTCTCACCAGTAGATAAGCTAAAGTCTGTGAGGATTATGTTAGCAATCGCTGCATATTATGATTATGAGATATGGAAGATGGATGTCAAAACAGCATTCCTCAATGGAGACATTGATGAAGAGTTGTATATGATGCAACCCAAAGGTTTTGTGGATCCTAAAGATGCGAACAAGGTATGCAAACTTCAACGGTCCATATATGGGTTGAAGCAAGCATCCCGAAGTTGGAATCAACGTTTTGATAAGGTAATCAAAAGTTTTGGTTTTATACAAACTTATGGAGAAGCTTGTATTTACAATAAAGTGAGTGGGAGCTTTGTAGAATTCTTAATACTATATGTAGATGACATATTGTTGATTGGGAATGATGTAGACCTTCTTAATAGTCTCAAGGATTATTTGAATAATAGTTTTTCAATGAAAGATCTTGGCGAAGCAGCTTACATATTAGGCATAAAGATTTATAGAGATAGATCGAGACGCTTAATATCATTGTCACAAAGTACATATTTGGACAAAGTTCTAAAGAGGTTTGGAATGGAAGATAGCAAGAAAGGGTTCTTGCCCATGTTGCCCAATACGACCTTGAGTAAAACTCAAAGTCCTACAACGGCAGAAGATAGAGAAAGGATGAGTAAAACTCCCTATGCCTCAGCCATAGGATCTCTTATGTATGCCATGCTATGTACTAGACCCGACATTGCATATGATGTTAGTTTGACTAGTAGATATCAAAGTGATCCAGGAGTGGATCATTGGACAGCGGTCAAAAACATCCTTAAGTACTTAAGAAGAACTAAGGATATGGTTCTTTCTTATGGAGGTGATGAACAACTCGTTGTTAATGGTTACACCGACGCTAGTTGGAACACCGATCCGGATGATTCTAAATCTCAATATGTATACGTATTTACTTTGAATGGTGCAGCAGTTAGCTGGAGGAGTGCAAAGCAAAGCGTTGTGGCGAGATCTTCAACTGAATCGGAATACATAGCTGCTTCGGAGGCTTCACAAGAAGCGATATGGATGAAGGAGTTCATTACAGAGCTCGGTGTGGTTCCAAGTGCGCTGGACCCAATGTCTATCCATTGTGATAACATGGGCGCCATAGCCAATGCGCAAGAACCAAGGTCACACAAGAAGCTGAAGCACATCAAGCTCCATTTTCACGCTATTCGAGAGCATGTCCAAGATGGTGACATAAAGATTTGCAAAGTACACACAGATCTGAATGTGGCGGATCCGTTGACTAAACCTCTCCCGTGGGCAAAACATGACCAGCACCAAACCGCCATGGGTGTTCGGTATATTACCATGTAATCTAGATTAGTTGACTCTAGTGCAAGTGGGAGACTGTTGGAGATATGCCCTAGAGGCAATAATAAATGTAGTTATTATTATATCTTTGTGTTTATGATAAATGTTTACATTCATGCTATAACAGTATTAAACGGAAACATTAATACTTGTGTGATTTGTAAACTAAAATAGAGTCCCTAGTAAAGCCTCTTTATAATACTAGCATGTTGGTTAATGGATGATCGTGGTTTCCCGATCATGAACATTGAGATGTTGTTAACAATAAGATCATATCATTAGGATAATGGTATGATGGACATACTCCTATAGATAAGCGTAGCATAAAGATCAAGTCATTTTAAATAGTTCAATTGCTATAAGCTTTCTGATACATAGTAACCTAATTCCTTCGACCATAAGATCATGCTAATCACCATCACCGGAAGGATGCTTTGATGACGTCAAACACCACACCGTAACTGGGTAGCTATAAAGACGGCATTGAGTATTCAGAAAGTATGGGTTGAGGCACATGGATCAAGAGTGGGATTTGTCCATCCATATGACAGATAGATATACTCTGGGCCCTCTCGGTGGAATGTCATCCAATTAGCTTACAAGCATGTGACTGGCTCACAAGGGATCACATACCACGGGAACGAGAAAAGAGTACTTATCAGTAACGAGGTTGAACTAGGTATGCAGAGATACCGACGATCAAAACCTCGGATAAGTAAACTATCGTGAGACAAAGGGAAATTTGTATCGTATGTAAGTGGTTCATTCGATCGCAAAGTAATCGTTGAAATATGTGGGAGCCATATGAATTTCCAGATTCCTCTATTGGTTAATGATCGGAGAAGTGTCTCGGTCATGTCCGCATAATTCACGAACCGTAGGGAGACACACTTAAGGATTCGATGTTGTTTAGTAGATATGGAATGTTAGTAGGGATACCGAATGTTGTTCGGAGTCTCGGATGGGATCCAGGATATCACGAGGAGATCCGGAATGGTCCAGAGAATAAGATTCATATAAGGAAAGTCGTATTTCGGAGTTCGGGAAAGTTTCCGATCACTTCATCGGAGAGGTTTTAGAAGGGTCTAGAAGGTTCACCGGTCCGAAAGGAGAATGGTCCATGAATGTGTCATGGGTAAGTGGAATGATTGGATCATGTCCAAGGTCACTTGGTGTTGGCATATGCAAGAGAGAAATAAAGATCTAAATTGAAAGTCAAACGGGAAGTTTGAAAAGTCAAACTGGAACAATGGTTTCCGAGTGGGAGAAGAAACAAGTCCTTCTCTCAATCCAACTTGGGTTTGGGTTTGGATTCAAACCCACCCCTCCCAAGGCTGCCCCTCCCTCTCATAAATAGAGGGGGAGGGCTGCCCAAACAACACAAGTTCCAAGCCCTCTCCACGAGCCGCCGTCGCTGACCCGCGTCGCCCGCCGCCAGCGTCGCCGTCGGTCCGTCGCCCTAGCCACCGCCGACACCTCCTCCTCCTCCCGGATCTCTAAACCCTAGTTTTCCGGGAAACCCTAATCCACCATAACTCACATCCGGCTTAGGCGAAGCCCTGCGGGGTCTTCCCTCTACTTCCGACACCACGTCGTCGTGCTGCCGGAATCACGAGGAAGAACTACAACCTCCGCTGCCTGCTGGAACAAGGGAGAGGAAGGTCTTCATCGAGTATCGAACGTGTGACCGACTGCGGAAGCGCTGCCGGAACGCAGCGCCGGAAGGATCGTCTACGCGATCTTGAGATCGGCAAGTGTACGACTACATCACCCACGAGAATCTGCCCTCGTTAACCGCTTTGGAATCTTCGAGGGTGAGTTTCTCTATCGACTCGTTGCTACAATCTAGTAGATAGATCTTGACTTGTTTGTGTGCATGCGGTAGAAATTTTTTGTTTTCCATGCTACGAACCCCAACAAAAAATGGCTCGTACACTTTAGATGACGACTCCTTTGATTTGGGAACACCAACCATCACAGCTGCTGCCTCGCCAAGGGTGATGCCAAGCTCATCCAAAACAATAGCTTTTATGGCTTTGTCGATGGACCCAGCAGACGGCAACCTTTTATTTTTCCCATCATTGGGATTCTCGACAAGAACATCAGCCAATACCGGCGCTTCATCATTTTTACCAGTAGACTGAACCATATGGGACTTCTTCTTTGTGCGCCTGAAGAATTTCTTAACAGGCACATCAAGACCTTTACCGCCATCAATAACTACGCGGTGCACTGCTACAGCAGATGTAGGGGTGTCAACAAGAGCGTTGGTCACCTCTAGAGAAGATTCATCAAACACAATAGCAGCTGCAGATGGATCACCAACCGGCGCATCAGCAACATTTACACCGCTGACTCCTCCTTCAATGCAAGTAATATCACGGTCAGTTGTCAGCTCCGACAGTAGCATCAAATCAGAAACAACAGGCGCAGGACGGGGAGAAAGAGCCACGGCAGAGCGTGAAGACTGGCCCTCTCCATTCCTCTGATCAAAAATATAATTGTCCATATCTTCGTCATCATTGTCATCATCATTATCAGGAAAGTCTGCATCCATTCGAGGAAGATCAGATATTTTCAGAGACCCCGGAGCTGTGTCTTGAACACCCTTCTCACGGCCACTTGGAGAGCGCATAGCAGGGGAAACAGATTTCTGTGCTGCCCCGAAACGTCTGGCCTCCGCACCCCTCCCACAACCGCCTGCAGCGCGTGTAATAACTCCACCAGCAAGGATTGGGGACGACATACTGCTAACAATATCAGCAGCAACACCAACAAACTGATCTGACATCTCAGACAACCCCTCCCCTTGAAGGGATGTCCATCCTTGTACAAGGGAGCTCAGCGCTCCAACAATATCAGATGCAAACCTGCCAATCAAATTGGAAATCTGTGCTCTATGCTGAAAAAAAAAGTACACAAATTATGACATAAAAATTTAAAGAATGACAAACATGACATAAAAAATGGTAACCCATGCAAAACAATATAACAGTGACAACAAAAGAAAACTTAGCTACACACTGAAACATATAAAGTTACCCATGTAGTAGCACAAAAGTTACCCACACAGTGAAACTAGAATTACCCATAATATACAGCTAAAGTTATCCACAAAAAACAGAATAAAGAAAGACTAACTTAGCTTTATTTATTTATGTTAGCTAGTGAAAACTAATCGAAAACTAATGGAAAACATGACATAAATAAACTAAAACATGCAAAACAATATAAAGTGACTCACAAAATAAAACTTAGCATAACAAAAGTCCCAACTGAAACATATAAAGTTACCCATGCAGTAGCACAAAAGTTAACCACGTAGTGAAACTAAAGTTACCCATAACATATAGCTAAAGTTAACCACAAAAAACAGAATAAAGAAAGAGTAAATTAGCTTTATTTATTTATGTTAGCTAGTGAAAACTAATCGAAAAATAATGGCAAACATGACATAAAAAAATAAAACATGCAAAACAATATAAAGTGACCCACAAAAGAAAACTTAGCATAACAAAAGTCCCAACTGAAACATATAAAGTTACCCATGCAGTAGCATAAAAGTTACCCACACAATGCAAGTAAAGTTACCCATAACATACACCTAAAGTTACCCACCAAAAAACAGAATAAGGAAAGAGCAACTTAGCTTGTATATTTAAAAGACATGATTTATTTATGTTAGCTAGTGAAAACTAATGGCCGACAACACACCTGATTGGGGCAAGCTGGGTGGGAGTTAGTGTTGAACCACCTATCAAAACCTTCGGCACCTCCAAACAACGAATGATTAACACCAAACTCGGGTTTAAGCTGCACAGGTAACAATAAAAATGAGTATTAAGTAGCAAACAGAAAAAGATAAAAAGATGGAGAGGAAAACATGAAACAAAATGTAAGAAGGAAGACAAAAATATACCCCGAGCTTGCCATATGTTCCATCTCGGTTCAAATCAGCAGCCAAAACTTTGTCAATATTCTTAGCAGACCAGATGTTGACTGCGAAACGACCCTCTAGAAGATCAATGTCCAGGCCGCTAGTATCAAGAGAGTCAACATACAGTAGCTGCACGAAGATAAGAAAATAGAAACATAAAACACAAACAAAATTTTTATCACTTCCGACCATAAAAGAACACAAGTATATATAACAATAAATAAATTTTACATTACATGAATATACCTGTAGATGGAACAGACAACCCTTGTTAAATTTCCCCTCAGAAAGTGCATTATGGAGTTCGTCGACCACGAACTTGCACCAGTTTAGGTTAGTCACATTGTCGATATTTGCCTACAAAACATAAACATATATAAACTTACCAATCAAGCTTTGCTGAAATGACCCAAGTAGTGCAATAAGAGTTATCCACTAAACAAGCACATGTAACATAAAGCAAAAAGGGATAAAAAATCATGCATAGATAAGTTACCCATAGATAATACAAAAAGTGACCCACACTAAAACCTAAAAGTTATCCACAGATATATAAATAAGTTATCCACTATTGCAAACCAGTGAAAAAACAATTAAAAAGAAAAAACTTACCATCACACGGTAGACCTTGTTGCTGACACGGTTCCTCGTCGTAGTCCTAAGGATTGTGGAAATAAGGAACATCAAATACAGCTGTTTGAATTTATCATCTGAAGCAGTCATATCCATCAAAACCTCGCACACCCGAGAAACAAAAGGGGTGGACACATCATCAGGAAACAATGTAGGACCCAGACTAGCTTCAGCATCAAAATTGACACCATAAAAAACCTCCTCGTTACCAAAGGGTAAACCAAGGGTGCGGAAGGCTAAACGATCATCCAAAGGGATCCTTCCGCGACCAGGGATGACAAACTCATGACTACTAGGATCATACAAACTCGCCAGCCACTTGATCAAACCAGAATGCAGGTAGAAACATTTGATATCAAGCATGCTATCAAGCTCCATCGCAACCACCGCTGCCTTCTGGTCGACCGTCAATGTTTCATATATCTTAACAAACGCAGAGGGCGAAGCCCTGTTACGAATACGCTTATTCGTCGCACGATGTCCATCACCATCATCAATAGGGGCTCTGACTGCTTTCCTCTTCTTAGGTGCCATTGCACCTCCTGCAAAACAGAACAACAAGTAAGAAAAAATCATAACCATTGAAAACACCAACAAAAAATGATGGCACTAAAAATAGAGATTGCATGACAATGCCGCGGGACACATCAGACCAGTACACATCACACCACCTCTACACATTCATACCATGGGCATTACACAACTGAAACCAGGACATGCACCACATCGCCTCAGCCATCCATATAACAGCACAAAAACATTCAACGAAAATAACGCCGTGCAGTTACACCAGAAACACGGCCACATCATCAGCCCACAAAAAACTTACTAACCACGACATGCACCGCCGCCTGAACTCGGCACCCACCTACGATGCTCCCAAACAGAAAAGCCCGTTAACGCCGACACAGACATCCACAACATCCATCAGAATCAGGCATTGCTCCGCCGCCAAAAACGGCGCCCCCATACCCTCCCAACAACAACCACACACAAACACAGAATCACAAACACGTAAACACAAACAAATCAAGGACGGGGCGACAAACATGAAGGAAGAGGGCCAGACCAGTGCATCCGCCTCCAAGTACGGCATCCCAACCCTTCCACACACACGCCACGCTCCTGCACCGACAAGTACGGCACCGACATCCCTTGCCCAACACACGCCGCGCGTCTCCGCCGGCAAGTACGGCGCCCCATCTCCTCCCCACCAACACCGCGCGCCTCCGCCGCCAAGTACGGCACGCCAACCCTTCCACACACACGCCATGCTCCTGCGCCGGCAAGTACGGCACCCACATCCCTTGCCCAACACACGTCGCGCGTCTCCGCTGGCAAGTATGGCGCCCCATCTCCTCCCCACCAACACCGCGCGCCTCCGCCGCCAAAATACGGCGCCCCCATCCCCTCCCCACCCACACTGTGCGCCTCCGCCGCCAAGTACCGGCAACGGCATTACGCCGTCCTATGCCATTCCTAAGGCCGAGCCCCCATCTCCTCCCCAACACACGCCGCGCGCGTCCGCCGCCAAATACGGCGCCTCCATCCCCTCCCCACCCACATTGCGTGCCTCCGCCGCCAAGTACCGGCAACGGCATTACGCTGTCCTATGCCATTCCTAAGGCCGAGCCCCCATCCCCTCCCAAAACACGTCGCACGCCTCCGCCGCCAAATACGGCGCCCCCATCTCCTCCCCACCCACACTGCACGCCTCCCCCGCCAAGTACCGGCAACGTCATTACGCCGTCCTACGCCATTCCTAAGGCCGAGCCCCCATCCCCTCCCCAACACACGTTGAGCGAGACACTCAAACGAGGACGAAAATGGAACGAGACAGAGCGGAGAGGAGGGCCATACCTGCGCCACCAAACTCGGTGCCGGAGAAATCGCCGGAGGCCTGCCAAATCGCCGGAGTTCGGCGCGGAATCAGCGGCGGCAGGTGCTCTTGCGGAGAGAACGAGGACGAACTCCTCTTCCTACGCACTACTTTCGAAACGGTCGGGAGGGTGGGAGGGAACACACAATGACATGTGGGATCGGGCGAGACACGACGTGGGCAATGAATTCTCGGACAACCGTTCTCAAACGTGACGACATGCGCATTGATCACAACCGTTATTTTCAAAATCGACGTACCGCCGACGAACGCAAACTAGCAGGCGCCCGCGGCGCAGAAAATCCGTTAAAAAAACCGGCTTGTCCTTTTCAGCAAAAAAAATATTCGTTGGTACATCTCCCTTTTGAGATTGGTTTTTGATTGAACCTATGGGTATGAAAAATAGAAATTTTGTTAGTAAATAACAAAAATTTGATGATTATGGCCACCCTCACCCATCACATGACATACAGCCATACAAGTACCTGCCCACTGGATTGGACCTCAGAAAAGGTTATTTTTATAGGATCTCAGCAAAAGGATGAGTTCAGGAGGGAACGTGCCTTGCCAGCTAGAAGGAGTATCTTAATACTATAATTCAGTTTTTACGATGACCTCCAAACCGTTGAACATGACAATCGATTTGCGCGCCGCTAATTAACGCTACAGCTGATCCATGTTCACACCGTAGCTTTCTTAATCTGTCTTTTTTTTTTGTGTTCCCATTGCTCCTTACGATTTCTTACCTATTCTTCTGTTTAAGTAGATCATTAAAACTTTTTTTTTGGAAAAGAGATCATTAAAACTTATATTGTTGTACTAAATCAACGATATTTATTATGTATTGGAGGGAGTAATTTATCTGAGTGTTTTAGCTGCAAACTTTGGTTTTCTTGAGTATGTATAAGGTAGAAATTGCATTTTACAAAAACATACCATTAAATCAGAGACAAACGAGATATGCACATGCCCTGCTCGCATGTTTGTATCCGCATGTAGTATCATAGACAAATGGTTATACTTAATTTGTTTGTGATATTAGAGTTATATCTAGATAATTTCCATACATGATATATTGGTGTAGTACCAAATTAGCACTAAAACGATCAACAACAAACAACTACTAAGTTTGAATCGCAATACAAAAAAGAAACACACAATATGCGCGCACATCTTCCCCGGAGGACCACCGAATCATCGAGGGATCTGATACAATCAGAAGATAATCATGACAACTCGGTACCATATTACTAAAAAATTAAACAATTCAGAAGATAATCATGACAACTCGGTACCATATTACTAAAAAATTAAACAATTCAGTACTATGCAGAGATCCAATCAAGAGTACCTAAGATCAGATCATGAAAATAAAACAAAAGACAAAAATGACAGTACGACATGTCTAGTAGGCAAGGCCAGGAAGTCATATTACAGCCTGCAAGCCGGGACTGGTTTTTTCCTATCGATTAGCTAGCTTTTCTATAGAAACCTATGACAATGTAAAAGGACATTTTCAACAACACTGCTTCCATATGTAGAGCTGCTTTTGTGCATGGCTTAGGGTAGTGCTAGGCCATACTTGTAATTTAGTGATGATGTTCAGGATCGAGGAGGGGAAAGATGAAGAAAAGGAAGAGGAGGGGCACAGTTTGGTGCCGCGGAGAAGAGGGCGGACGAAGATGCAACTTCACCATGGCCTCGTCCATAGAGTAGGAGACGAAGAGGTCCTTCCTGAGGAGGAATATGAGAGTGCGCTGTTGTTCGACGATCCAACCAGAGTTACAGGTGAACCATCGCACAATAAGGCCTTTTTTTTGCTTTCAGTACACTAGTACTCCACTTTCATGTCTTAATTAGGAGTGTTCGCCGCACTTTTTTTTTTTTTTGCGGGCGCCGCACTTTCAGTTTTTGATCCTGGTAATGAAGTAAATGCGGTAAAGAATTTGGTGCTCAGAACGTATTTCCCTTGGACGACGTAGTGCCACCATCTGACATCTCTATGTTAGAAGTTGAAGTTCTAGTATTTGGTTGTGGTCGAGATCACTAGAGCACCTTTGACATGACTTGCATATGAGATTTCATTACATAATTAATTGCACACATCTGTAAAATTAACTCCTACTTTTCTTGTGACGAATTAGATTGTTCCGTGAGTGCTTCGATGGGCGTCATGATACCCCTTGTTTGGAAGCTGGACATGCTGCTGCTAAATCCTCATGGATACTCCAACTCCAGTCTGGTCAAGAGCGAGATGCGCCTCCTCAAAGAAGAGGTTGAAGAGATAAGCTCCTACCTTGATGACTTGACAGAGGTGAACGACCCTCCCCCGACGGCCAAGTGCTGGATGAATGAAGCCCGCGACCTGTCTTACGACATGGAAGATTACATCGACAGCTTATTATTTGTGAAACCTGACCATTTCAACAAGAACAAAAACAAGCACACCAAGAAGAAGAAGAAGAAGAAGAAGAAGAAGAAGAAGAAGAAGAAGAAGAAGAAGAAGAAGAAGAGGAAGTTAATTAGAAGTCATGTTAAGATTCCCAAGAAGCCCAAATGGTGCAAACAAGTGTATGAAAATGGCCAGACCAGATCCAGATCAGTCTGCAGAAACATTCATGTGGTATTCAGGAGGCGGCCCAACAAGATCGGGGTGCCTGAAATGACTTCAGAATTCAGGCTATCTATCCAAGAGGCGATTGAACGGCACCACAGGTATCAGCTTCAGCATTGCAGTGCCATGAGCCCTGCATCTACTCTGTCTATCGGCCGTATGCTTCCAACGCCGCCCAACATAGACATAGTAGTTGATGGCCGGATGAATGAGTTCATCAAATCGATTGCCGTTTCTGCTGCTGCTAATGATGCAGCAGCACATCAGCAACATCTCAAGGTGGCATCTATTGTTGGATCTGGATGTATCGGTAAAACTACACTTGCCAAAGTGTTGTACCATACAGTTGGTGGCCAATTCGATTGCCGGGCTTTCATTTGGGTGTCCAAAAATCCTGATATCAAGAGACTTTTCCAGGACTTGTTCTTGCAACTCCACCGGAAGGAGCCATCTGACAATTTTAATCAGCTTGGCATTCATCACGATATTAGCAAACATCTGCGAGATAAAAGGTACTGCATGTAATATGTCCCCTCCTCCCGACGTCCAAGTCTGCTTGTTCCAGTAAAGCTCTCGGTCGTTTTACTAGTCTTTGTTTCAAATTCTGGTTCTTACCTTCTAATTTAGTTCTACGAGGAGTGTTTATTTGATTGACACGATATGTATCGTCTGATATGCGTGACATGTTGGAAATTAATGCAGGTATTTAATTATTATTGATGATTTATGGGATGCGTCAGTATGGGATATTATTAAATATGTTTTTCCCAATGGTAACCGTGACAGCACAATAATTATAACCACAAGGATTGAAGATGTTGCATTAACATGTTGCGGCCATCAGTCAGAGCATGTTTTTAAGATGAAACCTCTGGATGATGACCACTCGAGAAAGCTATTGTATAACAGCCTTTTTAGTTCTGAAAGTGATTGTGCTGAACAATTCAAAGAGGTCTCAAACAAAATTGTTGAAATGTGTTCTGGCTTGCCGCTAGCAACAATCAGCATAGCTAGACTCTTAGTAAACCAGCAGCCTGACATGTCAGGGCCTTTACTGGCACAAATACATGATTTGTTGAGGTCCAGTTTGTGGTCAAGTTCTACTTCAGAAAGAACAAGACATGTACTGAACCTGAGCTACAATAATCTTCCCCAATGTCTCAAGACATGCTTGTTGTATCTTGCTATGTATCCAGAGGGCTCCATAATCTGGAAGTATGATCTAGTGAAGCAATGGGTGGCTGAAAGGATTATCACTACAAGAGAAGGACAAGACATTGAGGAAACTGCAGGGATCTATTTTGATCAACTTGTTGATAGAAGATTCATCGAACCTGTGTATATCAGCTACAGCAATGAGGTCGTGTCATGTACAGTTCATGAAGTTGTACGTGACCTTATTGCCCAAAAGTCTGCAGAAGATAATTTCATTGTGGTAGTAGATTATAATTGGAAGCACATGGCACTTACTCATAAGGTCCGTCGACTATCTCTTCTCTTTGGTGATGCAGAATTTGCCAAGATACCAGCAAGCATAAGAAAGTCACAAGTTCGGACACTTGCTTACTCTGGATTTTTTGAGTCCATGCCCTGTATCAGAGAGTTCAAGCTTCTTCGTGTTCTAAACCTTCAACTGTTGGGTCGTCGTCGTGTTGACCACGAGCAGGCCGTAGACCTCACCGGGATAGCACAACTGTACCATCTGAGATATTTGAAGATTGTAAGTGATTCCTCCATAAAACTGCCAAACCGTATGAGAGGGATGGAGTTTTTGGAAACACTGGATACAACAAGAGTCACTGCTTTTCCATGGGATATTATACATCTCCAACACTTGTTGAATCTCACTATTCCTCTTGACACAAATCTATTGTGTTGGATTAAGAACATGATTAGTGACTCTGCCATCAGTCTGTGGAGCCTTGGCAAGCTTAACTGCCTGCAGGATCTTCGTTTCACTACTTCTTCTTCTCTTTCTGTGGGCCATCTAGAGAAGAGCATGGAAGCTCTAGGATCTTTACTAGGAGGGCATAGCAACCTGAAAACTCTAGTTGTGGCTCATGAAGATGTCTCCAGTCACAAAAATGCTTCAGGAGTAATCATTTGCTGGGATGACTTGACACCTCCTCCACTTCTCCAGAGATTTGAATTTTCTCCGCACAGCTGCTACATATTCGCACGGGTTCCTATGTGGATGGGACAACTTGGCAACCTCCGTATTTTAAAGATTGTGGTACGGGAACTACTGAGGCATGGTGTCGATATCCTCAGGAGATTGCCTGCCCTCGCTGCTCTCTCGCTGTATGTGCAGACGCCGCTCTTTGAAGTGGTTGTGTTTGGCAAGGAAGGATTCTCACTTGTCAAATACTTCAAGTTCAGTTGTAGTGTACCTTGGTTGCTATTCGAGGCAGAGGCAATGCCGAATCTCCAGAAGCTCATGCTAGGTTTCAGTGCCCCGACTGGAGAGGACCAACACCAGCATCATGGTTCTATCAGCATCGACCACTTGCCAGGCCTTAAAGAGATAAATGCAAAAGTTGGGGCTGCAGCTACTGATGCTGATGCAGTCGCTGCCTTGAGAGCCGTTGTTACCAGCCATCCTAGCAATCCTGGAATCCAAGTGCAATCTGTGGATTCTACCTTTTATGGTGACAAAACCTATAGCAGGTATAGATCTATTTTCTTTCTCCTTAACTTTGACCTTCTATCACGTGACCCTGTTCAATATCTATGAAGCTAAATAATTTCTATAATCAGGATATATCGGTTGCTGGGGGCCACTCTTCATCTTACTTTCGTTCCAGGTAGTTTCATTTCACTGTTCCATTTTTTTTCCTGTCAAAAAATGTTTGTCGGTCGGTCAGTCATGCGCACACTAGGAGTCAGGACTAGTTCATCTCTGTACTTATTTTCGTTCTTTCTTTGAGATCTTCCTATGCATTGTGTGTCATATGATTTTACCTATTTGGAAAACGTTTGTGTCTCCTATCGTATTTCATGTACAGGATCGCAAGATTATGTTCTCTAATATAGTAGATTATATTCCTTTAGCAATATGTCTAGTCAGCACATTGTAGTGTAAGTCTGTAATCCTTCGCTTATACAAACTTTTTATATGGAAAAGCAGGTCTCAAAGAGTTTGATCTTCAGAAATTTATCAATGACCAAGAAATTCTTGACCTGTACTGTGGCAACTGCAAGTCATGCATAACTCGAAGGGTGATTCTGCGGAAGAATAACAGACAAACTGCAAGAGATGAACCACCAAAATCACAGCAGCTCGCGCAGACTTCTGGTAATGTTCTCAAACTGTACTATCAGAAAAACATGATAACAACTCACCTGAATCGTATATATGATCTGTAATTTGGGTTGTACATGGAAAAGCAGGTTCCGAAGAGTATGATTCTGAGAAAATTATAAATGAACAGAAAACTCACGAAATGTTTTGCCCCAATTGCGCTGCATGCATAACTCGACGACTGATTCTGCGGAAAAGGAGATTCATTCCAATAGGTATCATTTTTTTACCTGAAGTAACAACTCTGAGTATAATTTACGCCTGAACTTGTAGAATTCCTGCGTTCTTTTAGCAGGAAAGGCGACGGTCGTCCTCCAGTGCAGGCCAGCGGGCTGCGAGAACTTTAGCCTGCTCTAGCAGTCCCTAAAACTAGATCTACCCCCGTGTGCCTTTTTAAATTTAGAAGAGAGAATCCAGGCACACGAAAACTAGGTGGCGAGCTGACGCACACCCTGCATTTTTTTTTTGACACAAGGCAAAATACTTGCCATTTCATTTAAAGAGAAGAAGTTTAAGAGGTCTTACAAACCAACATTCTTGACCAGTAGGTGAAGAACAAAATAAAAGGCCTAACGCTACACTCGGCGCCTTAGCACCGGCTAGCCTCCACAAAGCCACTTTCTCTTTAATTTTGATTATTAGCATATTGGAGGTAGTGGCTATATTCCGGAAAAACACGGGCATTTTTTTCTTTCCAAATTTTCCAAGACACCCATCATTGCGAGAGAGGTCATTGTTAAATATTGCCTTAGGATCAACTAGGCTAGATCAATTCGGTAGTGGTTTTATCTGTGCATAATCTTGTCCAAAACCTGAGAGAGAGAGGAGAGATCGGTGAAGAGGGGAGAGAGAGTACCTGCACCGGTGTAGCTCGAGAAGCCCGAGCCGGTTGCCATGGGGAGAGCGACGGCGTGAGCGTGGGCAGTGGCGGCGTCGGTGGCGCTTCCCATCACTCTGCGCCAGCCCTCGATCGAAAGGGCGTGGGGAGTGGCGCACGACGAACCTCGTTAGTTGTGCCACAGGACCCCACCTCTTTATATATATGCGCAGGTGACAGGGGCCCACCAACCAGAGGGGTTGGGCGTCCCCGATCAGGATGTGGTCAAAGGTTCGGTCGAGCGGTTGGGCTTGATCGTGTGGAGATCAACCTTACAGTCATGACCTTTCTTGATTGCCCTTCCTTGTGGATCATCTCCCTCCACCACTCTTCAACATTATGCATGGTGTGCCAACTAAACGGGTCGACATCATGAAGTTCAAGCCAATCCTTGACGATATTCCATATACGTGTAGTGAAGTGGCATTTGATTAGAAGATGTGCCGCGGGTTCTTGCACTTGGTTGCAAAGCTTGTATTCCCCACAATTAGGCCATCGTCTTTCCTCGAGACTATTCACCATCCAAACTCTATTTTATAGTATCGACCAAGTAAAAATCTTGCATTTAGAACGTGTAATTTAATAAAAATATACACTGACCATTGTATGTACTATACAACTCTACGAGCAGCTAATATGGATATGCGCCAGCTCGGTAGCTGATTCTCAGAAGTTGATTATTAACTTGTATTTCATATAAGCACCATACAAAAAAAGGAGGCAGAATATGCCATATAATTACAATATAAATTAATATATTTACTCCACAAATAAGAATTGCATAACTACAGAATACAGATAAGTGCATAACTACACCTCCAAATATGATGCACGGCATCATTCGTGTGTACGCTCCAGAAATGTGCGAACATACTCAACAAGCTCAGTGGCATAGTTCGGCATATCAATTGAACCCAGCCAAGAACCTAAGGAGAGATTGAGAAAATAATTATATTAAACTAATTAAACCTTGAAGGAAAAGAAATGTTTCAATTACTGGAGCACTTGTAGTACAGGGCGCCCATTCTCCACTACTGAACTATATCCCGAGGTTGCATTTACACGTGGTCTAAATAATGTTGGACCTGCCAATTGATATACTCCCTCCAACCCATATTAGTTGACTTGAATTTATCTAGATTTGAATGAATCTAAACACTATTTAGTATATAGGTTTATCCAAATTTTAATAAATCCAAGTCAACTAATATGGGTCGGAGGGAGTAATAAAGTTGTTCAAATATGCATGGATGATTAGTTTCGGAACAGGTGGGTCGGAGGGAGTAATAAAGTTGTTCAAATATGCATGGATGATTAGTTTCGGAACAGGCTACTGCAGCCACCAATATATGTGGCAAGCTTGGACTTTTAAATACCAAACTATGTTTAAGCACACTTCTTCAAAGATGCATAATAGGGTCACAATATCATGTAACGAATAATTAGGTAATCTCAGCACCCCGCCTCGCGTCACTCCCAAGGGCCAACTCGGGTGGCGAAACCCTAGCCGCTGCCCAAGCCACCCCTCTTCCCCCTCCGGCCCTCGTTTGTGCGCCGACGCGCTGGAAATCAGCGCGGTGGCGCGGTAGGCAGTTGCCTGCGCAAGGGAGGTCAAGACTCGGTGCAGTGAAGCTCGCAGATCAACTCACGGAGGCGCTGCAGAGGCCGCGGCCAGCCGCTGGATGCAGGTGAAGGGGGTGCGGTCTTCCAGATATGGGCCGTGTGGGCGCTCCCCCGCCCGTGAGGCCTCTTCGCCCCCACCCAGCCTTCTCTCTCCTCCCACCCCTCCCAGCCGCCGCCGGTGGATGCTGCTAGCAAACGAGCACCAAAGCAGCGACCTTGCGGTGGCTGCTTTGATGTGCCCCGCCGATTCCTGGCGTGGTGCAGGTGACTGGCCCTAATGGCGCCGCCAGTCCTGCTCGACGCGTTCCCTGATGGTGGCTTGCCTGGTCGCGCTGAATAAGGCAAACATTTGGGGTTATTATGGATCTAGATCTATGAAGAACAAAAGAGAAATAGATTAAGCTACTGCCACAAACCCATAGCCCGGAGGTGTACTACTCCATATTCATCATGGTGATGATGCTGGAGATGTTGGAGAGGGTGGAGATCTCCCCGGAGGTGGCTTCGGCAGAGTTTCCCCCTCCAATCTTCACTGGATCTAATTCTATTTGGTGGTATTTTCGTCTCTAGTGTGCTCCGTTTCAAGGAATCCCCTGGGGAGGTCCTTATATAGGGATTTTTAGGTCAAGAGAACTCCGTGGGCGAAATAATCGAGACGATCAGACGGCCGAGGAGGAAACGAGCATGGGTGGCATGCCCACCAGGCCTGGGCACGCCACCTGGGCTCGTTTGGCCCTCCTGGTGGGATTCTTCTGCTCCAGATGCTTCTCGTGGATAAATATTGGTATTCCCAAAAGTGCAGATCCATTTGACTTCGTATAGATCCTAAAACATTGAAAACATGGTTTTTCTGTCCTGTCGGGTTATAGCCAAAATAAAGGGAATCATTGGTAAATCCCCAAAAATCAATATAAAACATGGATATAACATTATATATAATGCTAATATGTGAGAAAACATGTTAACAAACTACAAAGTTCATGTATGCACTTTACATGCATCACTGTTGTGGTGGTGCCAGAGGCAGGTGATGGTCGTTCGCATCAAGTTCGGAGGTTTCTTTGGTCTAGATTGTTTTATTTTTTGGCTGGTGGTCCTTTGCGCAAAAGCTTACGTTTATTTGTCTTTTCAGTTTTGGTAGGTTGGTGTTTACGTGGCTTGTATATAATCTTTATGATATATAAATGAGACATGTATTACCATGCAAAATAATAATTCATTACGTATCACCCTGTAGATCATGGGGAATTGACGGCCCTATCAATCTAGGAGCAGCTTATAATTTCTCGAAAATATAATACTAGTGTGTTTGGGAAGTGAGTCTAGCTCAATTGGTTGGTGGATTGGATTTACAAACCCAACACATGAGTTTAAATCCTCATGCATACGAGTTTAGGTTCTGATTTATATTTGAGGACCATGCTCTCCTAGTACTCATGTAATTTAAACTGAGGACCATGTTTGGTATTTTACCGAGATTAAAAATCATGATACTCATGTTTAATGGATGTGTGCATCCCTAGTTGGTGCAGAGGCCCAGAAAGTAAAATTCTCCCCCATTTTAAAGGATCCCGGGACGATCCCATCTAGGGAAAAAAATCTCGGGCTGACCTGCTGGCCGCCGCCGGCGGTGGGTGGCGGCGCCCTGGCTGTGGAAGGCAGTGGGAGGTGGATAGCGTGCCCCTTTTTTCCTCTTCGTGTGGATTGCGCGCGGTTTGGCAGGGACACGGGGGAGTGGTGGTGGAGCGACGGTGCAGCGGCATTGGAAAGTGGTAATGGTGGATTGAATCCTGGTGCTGATGAGTTTTTCGCTTGGTGATCTGGGTCTTGTAACAGCGGCATTGGAAAGTGGAGGCGACGGTACAGGAGAATTCCAGAGTTCAAACTTGATGCGTGAAAACCCAAGGTCTGGCGTTAATTGGTTGTGCGTGACAATGACCTTGTTGAAGGTATTGTTTTGTGAGCGCGAACTTTCTCCTGGGTGAAAACCTATGATGGTGAGCAGGGTGACGACGGCGCTTGTGCACTGTTTCGTTCTTGGAGGCCTCACTTTTAGAGATGATGGATTTCTGATGCTGTCTTGATGGTGTTTGGTCCATTGTTGTAAGTCATAAATCGTTGTAGCGGGCCTTTTTTTCTGTAATTCCTTTTTGGGTGGGACGGCTGCGTGCATTCGTATTGTCATCAAGTATTGTATCTCAGCGATATTAATATAAGCTCAAAAAAAATACTAGGGTATTTTGCGTCGACCTATTGGTAGCAGCCCAACGGCGTAACATGTTGTGGCAGGGGCTCCTTCCTCGTGTTGGTCTAGTTTTTTAAACTATGATTGCATTGTGAGGTACTATTATAGTACGTATTGTAAGATAGTAAACTACTTCCTCTGTTTTAAATTATATAAGATATTTTAGGTTTATAAAGAAAATGTATCTAGACTGGTTTTAATGTGTAGGTCGAATCTATACACTAAAACAAGTCTAGATATATTTTCTTTACAAACCTAAAACATCATATGTTTTGAAACGGAGGGAGTAGTTCACTTCATGAACAGTTTTGTCTAGTGTAGTTGAGGGTAGTAACTTACTTCTGTTAATGCACTGAACACTTGAACTTGTTGCAGATTCAACAAAGAAGCCCCTGTTAAGTGTTATTAGTAACACCGATAACGGAAGTTTGATTCAAGATGAAGTCTTACTCCGCACAGTATATAAAGGCTTTGTGGATCTAATGACAAGTCTCTTTCCAGCACTTTCGAAATCTTCTACACCTGCATTCAGTCGAACAACTGAACATCTTGCAGAGTCGCTACAGATTCCGTTGTTACATGGTACAGCGACTTCCGGTGAAGCTAACGCATCATATGCTATAGGTACATGGTATGCCACGTTATATTTATTTATTTATTATTCACGGACGATTACTTTATCAGCAAGAAGCTGCAATGACTATAATTGACACAAAAGAAGAGTGTTAACTGTTTATTGACGGCAAGTATGTCAGTTTACTGAACTAGAGTAACCAAAATAGAAACATTTCATGCATCCTGTTGTGGGAAGGATAACTGGTAAAGGTAGCTCTTGTTAGTAAGCATGAGCTACTGTTGTATGTCATCTAGAGTTGCATCCTGATGGTAGAATTTCTTTTTTCCAGATGTTCAAGGACTTGCAATTCCAACCTCTGGCTCATTTTTCAGCCATACAATTCATACATCAGGATTCACGGCCGATAGCTCGAATGTGACGAATGTCGTACCAGGTGTGGTTTATTTCCATTTTAGATCTATGATTAAACACTGCCTATCTACACCAAATTAATTATGATAAGTTTGACAGCCACCCATCTATGAGTGCATTCAACAAAAAAATCCTCTATCATTCGCAAAAACAAAACAAAAATCCTCTATAATAAATATATAAATATTCCCGGATAATGCAACAGATCCTAAAACTGCTTTGGTTGAAAAATCTCCAAAAGCAAACAACATTGAAATTTGCCAACTCTTATTAGTTCCATCTGAATCTGTCATGTGTATATCTGATCACCAAGTGTTGCCTTACAAACAAGCTCTGTTTGGAGTTAATCTATACACTAAAACAAGTCTAGATACATTTTCTTTACAAACCTAAAACATCTTATATTTTAAAAAACTGAAGGAGTAATAGGTAACTTCCGGCGACCAATTTCACTGAATCCTCAAGCAGAAGATCTACATAATGTAGCGTTATCAGTTCCATGTGGTTCTCCTGGACCACAGCTGCAGAGGGATGACGGGGATATACTGAAAGCCATAGTCTATGGAGGCCTTGTCGAATCTGTCACCAGCCTGTTTGTTGTTTCTGCAGCAGCATCCAGTGGTGCCAAAACATGTCAGTTACTTTCTTCTTCCATCCACATGTTCTGCTTCATCAATAACACTAATCTTGACACTGATATATACTAGTAGTATATTGTTTATCTAATGAAGCTCTGTTTTTCTCTTGCTCTCAGTGGATATATTCATCTTGGGCATAGCCAGCCTTATTGGAGGACTTCCTCTCATTTTTCACAATGTACAATACTCCTCGATCTTTTGGATGAATTTCGCACTGTTTTCAGTCAAACCCACACGGCCAGAAGCTGAAAGAAAAAAAAAACGCTAACACCTCCTTTCCTCATCGATAACAGATCGCCGATCTGAGGGGCATCCAAGACGTGCACAGGAACCACGAGCGAGTCGGCCGCTACTGGCTGGACACTGTCATGGCACTGCTATCATACATGGTGTTCGGGATGCTCCCACCGGTCCTCTACGCGCTATCGTTCCGTGAGAGCGACGACAGGGGGAACAAGATGATGGCGGTCGCTGCTGCGTCCCTCTTTTGCATTGCCCTGCTAGCGCTCGGGAAGGCGCATGTCCACACAAGGCCCAGGAGGTACTTCAAGACACTCATGTACTACCTGATCATCGCCGTTAGCTCGTCCGGGCTGTCGTATGTCGCCGGCGTGGTGATCACTAAGATTCTGGCGAGTTATGGCATCGTTGACGGAGGTGGTGTATCGGCTCCACCGGGTCTGTCGTCATTCCCTCATGCGGCAGGTGCAGAAACATCTGCCTGGGCCTCATTCTGAAGTTCCTGTTGTCAACAGAACACCGGCCGGTAGAATAAGAGAGAAAGTCCCTGAAGTAGCATCAGGGTTTCGACTGACTAGCTCTCACTTTTGTTGTAAATTTGGAGTTCATTTACTGTTGATGCTTTTCTCATGGCGTTCTGATGAGCTTTATTTGTTGCTCGAGTCTGTATGTACGGTAGGGCATTTTACTGCCAGTTACTTTGGAGCAGGGAAAATTTACAAGCGATAGTCTAATTGGATCTTATCTTTTGAAGATCATTATATGTTGCTCAGGTTCTTAATAAAGCAAAGAATTCACCTATTCTGAACGAAGAGTACATAGTTATGTGGGGAAGTGATTCCTATCTCTGGATACAAGGAACCTGTTACAATCCCACTTGGTATTGCAACCACATAGGAAGAATTGCAGGATTTAAGCTAGTTCTGGATACAAGGAACGGGATACACTGGAAAAAGAGAACAATGAGGAAGAAGGATCGGTCCGCCCTTGCCAGGGTTCGCCGGTTCAGGGTCCAGTTCTTCGACAGCCCCTCGTGTTTGACCTCAATCGATCCCCTTTAATAACTACACTAGCACGGTGGCCCAAGGTTTTTAATATGTCAAAAGTTACTATGAAATAAATAAATTATTTTATGGATATTCATGTTATGTGATATAGAAATAATAAAGTCCAATAGGTATTGTAAATGGTATGATCTTATGGTATATCACCATTTTATGATTTGGTATGTTGCATGTATGTTCATTGTAAGGTTGTCTTGTTTCCAGGTACACAACTGATATAATCTAGCATTTTTGAAATTATGGTAAAAAAAATAGGGTCCATTAGATTAACCACATGTTGTCTTACATTTTCATGAAAAAATCTACTTTGTCATTTCCTATTTACCATGCATATTGGTTTTTTACGATATATATTTGATGCAATATTTCTACATTTTTATAGGTTAATGTGGTAACATTTAAAAACGATATCAAAGCATAATTGAAGGGTTTATTATGTGACCATGTGGATCATCATCTTAATATAATAAAACAGACATTCTTTTATGTACGTTATGTTTAGATAGCTTTCAAATTTTACAATGGCTCATGCATCATCTAAAATTTACAAAACTAGCACGGTGGCCCTCGCAAACGCGGGTATAGTTCGTTCTTCACATCCTTCCATACAGAATATTATTGCAAGAAATTTTATTTTTTATTTTATTAACATTATTTCTATAAGAACCCTACTTTTTACCAATTAAATGGATGATCTAAGGCTTGTTACTTTCTATTATTTATATTCATATTTTGAACCTTTTTTCTTGGGCTAATGGGGAATACTCAAGTTCTATTATCAGTCCCAGTAAATTGTCCATCGCTCCAACATGGCTATGCTCCCTCACCTTTAACAATGACCAAGTGATGAGAGAAAAGGGATTTTTTTTACCAACCTACGCTATGTAGTTAGGTACAATATTTGGTTTGAGTATTTATTAAAACATCATGTGGGTGATGGATATCCATCGTACAACATTAGTCTCCCAATTTCATCTCCATCTTGGCTTGGCAATCGTAGTCTAGGCCACCGGCGGACCTTCTTGGAGGCCAAAAAGGCCATGACACCCCCTACTCAATTGCAATTTGCACTATACTATTTTGTATTTATCATTTTTGACCATATAAAACACAAAATACTTCAAGTTAGCCCCTCAACTATCATCTAATGTCTTTTGGCCCCTCCTATAATGATGGTCAAGTTCCGCCACTGGTCTAGGCCATATAGGGTGGTACACTCATGCAATTTTGGTCTTCTTTCTCAACAATATGGGGGTGCATAGAGGTTGGGCAGTACATCGTGCGTGAGGTGTGCCCTAGGAAAAAGTTCATTCAATGATCTTATGGGCCCATATTTTTGGATTGGCAGGAAAGTGGCGCTACAAAATCAAGACATTAGTCTAGATTTTGCATGTTTTACCTCATCTCTTTGCTGCAGACATGGGCGAAGTCCAAACACAAAAGACTAATCTTGGAACTTGACTTCAAGGGACTTTGATGGTGCTTGATTTTATTAAAAATCTTAGTAATTTGTGTTCACACTTGTTTCGATCTATTATACTTTACTAAATGAATAATAAGAAATAATTCATAGTTTCAATATAAAAATGGCTTAAGAAACATTTTATGTCCTAAGATTTGCAGCAAATTATGTTTTAATTTTTTCATCTAGAGGAAAAAATATTTTCTATCGACTCATAATAAACTTAGACATGGGCGAAGTCCAAATGCAAAAGACTAATCTTGGAAATTTACTTCAGGGGACTTTGATGGTGCTTGATTTTATTAAAAATCTTAGTAATTTGTGTTCACTACACTTGTCTCGATCTATTGTACTTTACTTAACGGATAATAAGAAAAGAATCATAATTTGAATAGAAGAATGGCTTAAGAAACATTTTATGTCCTAAGGTTTGCAACACATTATGTTTTAATTTGTTCATCTAGAGGAAAAATGTTTCCTTTTGACTCATAATGAACTTATGATCGGTCCATTTACAGACCATTTCATACAAATATAAGTAAAATCATTAAATTATACTCCCTCCGTTCCAAAATATAAGACGTCTAAGGACTGAAAAGTCAAATCTTACTAACTTTTGACCAAATATTTAGGAAAAATTATGTACATCTACATTATGGAATGGACACATTAAGAAAATATATTTATGATAAATCTATTGATATTGATTTGGTATTGTAAATATTTATATTTTTGTGTATAATTTTGATTAAACTTAAAAAATGTTGAATTTTGACTAAACCTTAGGCACCTTATATTTTGGGACCGAGGGAGTACTAAAATTTGAAAACTTAGCTGAAAACATGCAATATTTGTTTCTAGATTTAAAAAATGAATTCTACATGTTCTCGTTGTCATACAAAACGGTTCTCCGAGTCAGTCGAGAAATAAGATTTTCTTATACAACTGAGAATTAGCAAAATTGGCATTTTTTTAGCTCGCCATTTATCTCCTCCGCCGTGCCTGGTGCAAATTGTCATTATACATATGTCTAGAGCCCCTATGAAAGAAGTTGGAGTGCTTAACTAATCCATTGTTCCAAAATTAACTCTACCCGGTGAGCAACTCTCATAGTAGTGTCCACCATTAGCACCTCCACATGGGCATATTTTCGTATTCTTGTTTTTTTTGTTTTGCATGCATATGCATTGCATGATTAGCAATTGGTGATTTTTTGGCAAAGTAGTACTCCGTTCATGTAGGTACGTATTGTACACAGGGTAGGACTCTGTAATGTTTAACTTGTTTTTTTTAAGCATTCGTGAGCAATATGGACTCTGGGTTTCAGATTCCTTAACAAAAACAATCTAACGTGAGGCACGTGAATTTATGTAAATATAGATTATACGTGCGGTCTAATTAAATCTTAGCCTTAAATCAAATATCTAACGGTATGTATAATTTGGGTGACGTGGATCAACCAGGTGTCTCGAAAAACACTCTTATATTGCTTTTAGTATATAATAGATAAATTGGTCAAGATTGAACATTTATAGTTGTGTCACTGGAGCCATAGAGGAAAATGAGAATATTGGAAGAGTTTAGATCTATTAACTTCAAAATACATACACACACGGATTTTGATTGAATACGACACCTTTGTTAACGCTATATATTTTATTTGCAACCGATCATAAATACATGCCCCTTCAACCATTGAACGTTCTGTAGAGTATACATGTGCGTGGATACATAAACAACACCGTGTCTTTGGGAAGCCTCTACTAAATTAGCTCGTTGATTAAATGATGGTTAAGATTTTTTAAGCATAGATATGTGTTGTCATTTACTACGAGGTCATATCATTAGAAAAATGGTGTGATTGACAAACCCAAAATCAAGCATAGCATTTGATCGTAACTAAGTTTTAATTGTTGTAGTTTTCTCTTTGTCAAGTATCACTTCCTTATACCATACAATCATGTCACTCCCTAGTACCGAAAGAATTTCGTGTTGGCATCAAACTTCACTTCTTCATTGGATGATCATAACGGTGTTTTTGAGGTATCTCTAAAGGTACTTGTTGAGCTACATGGATCAAGACTGAGATTTATGACACCCCACTCCTCGATCGTTCCCGTGCGACCGGGAGAGAAAACCCTAGCCGCCCCGTCTCCCTCGCAGCGAAAGAATTGCAGGGGGATAGGGTGGTGGTGCACGACTTTGTCGACAGCAACCAAGCATAGTGGCGCACTATAAACGCTGATTCGCAGCTCGCAGCTAGCATTCAAAGGGGAGTAGAGGCACGAGGAGAAGGACACGCATTCAGCTGTCATCATCGTGGAGGGGTTCGAGGCAAGGGAGAAGGAGCTCGTCATGCGCCGCGTCAAGCAGAAGGTCATCGACCTCGAGGACGACAGATCGCCTCGCCGTCGTGACGCCGGCGTGTCCAGAAGCTTCGTTGAGGTCAACCGGGGCTCGATTTTTTCCATTAGGGTTAACAACGGTGTTTCCCATATGTGATGATTTTTTTAGATCATGTGATGGGGTAATTTGATTTCTGTTTTAGGCTTTTGATTTGTTGAAATATGTATAATTATGCATTACCATCGTATAATCAAACGCGAGTTCATCTCTGAATTTTGTCACGAATGCAAAATTTTAAGAAGACCCAAAAAGGACTTTTCAACGCGTAAATTTGAAAAGAAAAGAATAATAAAAGGACACACCTACGCGTCCTCCGGGAATCGATCGTTTTCATCCCCTGGTCCCCAGCCAACCACGTGTCCTTTTTTTCTGACTTAAACCCGCTTTTACTACAAAACAACCGATTTTGCTACAAAGTAACCCGCTTTAGCAAAAAACGATTCGCGCGAAAACATAACAGAAAAGAAAACCCTCGAGTCGGAGAAACTCGCCGGAGACTTTGTAGCAAAACAATAATACTAATATAGCAAAACCCACTTCGCCGAAAAAATATCACCAAAGCCTCGCCAGGAAAACCTCGTCCGAGACCTTGTAGCAAAAACATTACGCTATTGTAGCAATACTACAAAACGGATGTAGCAAGTTTTTTTTTCTAATGTAGCAAAAGTGGACATTGCCGGAGACATCGTCGGAGACCTTGTAGCAAAACCATAGAAATTAGTTGTGCGAAAGTAGCAAAAAAATATATGAATACTGTTATATGTTGATCCAAATTCTACAGAGTATAGGCCAACTTCTGACGAGTGAAGCGAGGCCCGTGGTACGGTACGAATCGTCGAAGACCTAGGTTTCCACCGATATATAAACCCCTTATAAGCCGTCGGTTGGGATGAGTTGCATCTGTGAAATCCCCGGCGTTTGTAAACACTCCTCGATATAGTGAAGTTTCGCTGGCCGGCGCCCGTGGTTTTTTCCTCTCTTTGTTGGAGAGGTTTTTCCACGTTAAATTTGTGTCCCCTTGCTGTGTTTTTCATTTTCGTTCTTCGTTATCTTCTTGTCGCAATTGTAACAAATACATAGCAAAAAAAAAAATATGCCAAGGCAGCAAAACGTCATAGCAAAGCCAGACACAAATGTAGCAACGCCGACTAACTAGAGCAGCAGAGGCTCTAAACCGTAGTAGCAACACCAAACACCCTATGTAGCATTGACGTCGCTGGGGCCATAGCTGCTCCGCCCACTCGCGGGCCCCCGCGTTCCCTCCGTCTCGCATCCCGTCCTCCTCATCCCGTCCAGCGCATCCGGCGCACTCGCACCTCCTTCAGCGCCCCCTCACACCGGCCGCCGGATCCGATAGTCACCGCCTCCACCGTATGGATCCGGACATCACTGCCTCCCCTCGACTGCCATTGTCCTCCACCGCACGTCTCCAAGGCTAGAGGCCCGACGCCCTCCCAGATCGCGAGAAAGAGCGCCAGCCGGATCGCTCCCTGTGTCGGCCAAGGATCCCTTCTGCCACAGGCTTTCCCACGCGGTCGCTCGAGCTCCCAGAGGCCGTCGCGCCGACCGGTTTCTTCCCGCCCAGCGACCAGCCTGGAGGCAGATCGACAGCCTGGTCGAGGCATCATCATCTAGCGGTCCTTCGGGGTATTCTTATCCAACACACAGATGGTGCCGACGTGGATGCCGAAGGCTGCTGATTGCTGACCAGACCAAAGGTGGAGTTCATGCCTGTTGTACTCCGACCGCGGTTGAAATAGACTATACTAGACCCTTGTTGCTTGGCTGCCCACCTGGTGTTTTCATGGCTACCTTCTCAAATTTGATCGAGACTCCTCCTCCTCTGCTCTTTCTAATGTCTCCTCTTGCCAAATATGTAAGCATCGTCAGTACTGATTCCTCTCTCTGAATTTGCTGACAACCATTTTTCACCCGAGGACTCACTGCATATTTATGTGCCAATTAAACTATGTTGCAGGTGTGTGTACCACCAGTATATTCCACATGTTTAACGATATGTCCTGGTTCATGTCTTGCAGGAATGCGATCCCTTTGGATAGGAACAAAAAGGCCACGTTGTATTCACGCTTCATCTATCACAAGATCAACATTGTTTCCTTTGTATTTAGCCACGTACAGTCCACTTACTAATCCTCTTTTTAGGTGGTTCTACATGAAAGGGCAATTATGTTTTCAGTTCCCATGTTATTATGTTGAAGTTAACTTTGTCAGGCATAATATATATCAAAGACTGTTCTTTCATGCCTTGCAATATTTAGTGAAGGTAATGTTTTATTATCTCTGTTCAGAGTTAAATCATAATCGTTAGTGTGTTTCGAGCAGAGTTTTGATGGTGATTATATGCCCCCATGATTAAGAACTATGACTTGCATATAGATAACTTTGTTTTAGGAGTGCTTTTGTATTTTGTAGGTTCATGCAGTTATTGGGTTTTGTACAGTACAATTTTCTCTGGAAGTTTGCATCACTTGCACGCTTTTTGTTTACCTCTCTATCCATGTATATACTAATTATTAGCCACTCTAAAAAAAAATCCCCATGACCTTCAATTTGGTAAATATTAGTTTAGCGCCGAGATATACCATGTATTTACCAAATAATAATTTCGTGGATCCTACTCCCCATAAAATTAGCCACTCTAAAAAAATCCCCATGTGAAAGAACAAAAGCATGCACGATCTGAACCTTCAATTTGGTAAATATTAGTTTAGCGCCGATATACCATGTATTTACCAAATAATGATTTCTTGGATCCTACTCCCCATAAAACCTTGAGTGAAAAGGGTTCTTGCCATGGGGAGAAAAGTTTGATTTGGTTGTTAATTATGTCATCCAACTTATATTCCCAGTTTTGCTCCAGCTGCGTAGAATCTAATTATGGCTACCCGGTTTTAGATAGAATGGAGCAAATTCATGGAGCTTGTAGATAGAATGGTCTTGCAGAAGCGAATAGACAAGATATAAATTTCCCTGCTTGCATTGATTCCTTCACATCAACTGCACCGATGGTGTTGGGATGGTGGGACTATGAGGCGCATATCCGGCAGCTACGTGCTGGCCCCAGCGCCGTTCATGATCACTTCTCCTTTCTCCCATCTCAAGAGTGATCTGACATGTTCAGGACTCGGTTTCGGATACAAACATGGTTCAGTTAAGTTGAGAGTATGTATGCATTCCTTGTAGGATGATAGCCGATAGTCATTGAAAGAACAAAGGGATGATCCTTCTGTTTATTCAGGCCTTGACCTTGGAAAGTCAGGCATCGTTGACTTTTCAGAACATTCCACCTTATGATGATGTTGCACATACGGTTATACCTTTTTCTGAGATCATTCCTACGAATACGCAACACATCTTTTGGATATTGTGGGACAACTTTGAATCAGGGGAATTTGCTTCAAAAGGACACGGAGTTTTGTCTCAAATCGTGTGAATAAGCTACACAATCTTCAGGCACGTAGTGAGGATTTTTTATAAGTCTTTTTCTTGTTATCTTGTCCTGGCTAGGTTTCATTTTATTTCAACTACAACATGCTTTCAGTATTCAGCTTCTTGAAACAAGCAAATTTTATTCTAGACTAAACAGGAACGATCAATAATTTTTTTGATATTGTTATGTTGTCATGTAAGTGGATGGACGCGTTATTTGGCTCCGATCTTCTGGTCGTTTAAGATGAATATATATATTCTGCAGTGGATCTATCTAGGATGTATCCTTACTCCTTAGGCAGTATATGTCATGCGAAAAATGCAATTCTTGCTGTTGTTATATTTCTAGACTGTTGGGATCCATGTAAATATTTCTACTTCCCAAATTTCTCCCATTAGATATTTACACAGGGCTATGTTTTCCAAATGTACTACTCCCTCCGTCTTAAAGTAGATGTCGGAAATTTTTCTACATTTGGTTATATCTACGCTATTTACTATTTAGTACTAGATAAATCCAAATTTAGACAAATTTGCGACATCTAATTGAGACAGAGGGAGTAGCAAAGTCAGTTTAAAAGGTGCTTTTCTATATTTGCTTCGCTTACCACTCTGTGTGATCTAAAATCAATATATTTTGTCTTCTTTTATAGGGTGAAGATCTGGAGAGACTTGCATGGATATTGTCCAATCACAAGTGAAAGGAAAAAAAGGCCATGCTAGCCATGGACCGATGATCTGTGTTATTGGCCATGTTCAGGGAGCCGATGGTCTCAGTTGTTAGTCAAGGACCAAGGTATGGTGACAATGTGAGTACTACGTTATGATTGGAGCTATCTCATCTCGTCCCATGGTCATTCAGTTTCACAGATAGTCCATTCTCAGATAATCAGAACTAATATGCAGCCATCTCATCTCATCTCATCTCATCTCATCCCATGGGTTTAATTGTGGGATAGGACTGGACTTCAATTTTCTCTCTTGATCTACATATCTTTAATGGTGAACCAGAGACTTCTTTGGGGCTTCTGAACCTTGCGAAATAGATTTTCCGAAACTCTAGGCCGGAGTGCAATCTCTCCGAAGCCATGGGATTTTGGAACTGAGTGACCACGTCGATTTTATAGACTTGCCGAGAACACCGGCAGATAGCAGCGAGTGACAAGGGTGATTACGAAAAACGTGGCGGTATTATTGGATGGGTGACTATGATGGACATGGTGGCAGAGCAGTGAAAGTGGAGAATCCAAATGGCATCAGGGAAGGAGTAGGATGAGAGATGCATCCATGTCATGCTTTGGAGCACTATGGTTTATGTTAGTGAGAGAGATGTCTGGAAAGTTCCTTTGTGTTAGGCAAAAGTGTAATATTTAGTGTGGATCTGGTCCATTAACCGTTGAACCAGGAGGCTTTGACCCAAATCTCGATGTCGTGATACTCCATGTACGAATTGGCATCAAAGAGCAAAAGCAATGTGAAATTGAAGTTTGGAACAGATCTCTATACTTACCTAAAAAGAATATCATGTTCCGTTGTCGCCTGATACGTCATCGTTTCGTCGCTTCGTCGCTCTCGCGTCCTGCAACGCGGCAACAGAAAAAAAAAAGACCCCAGTCATCGCCTCTTCGTTCGCTCCTCCCTTCTTCCCCAAACCACGCGTCCTCACTTCTCCTGACCCCCTCCTCCCTCCCCTAGAACGGCCACCACCAGCGCCCTGATCCCCCGCCCCTGTCCTGACCGGCCACCAGCCGTTCCCTCCTCTCCAGGCCACCGGAGGCGCCCTCCCATTCCGGCAATCGGCGGAACCCTCCTTTCCTGCCCCTCTCCTCCACCTGCCAACTGCCCGTCCCTAGATCAACGACTTCATGCTCCTCGACGACAAGATCCCTGCACACTAATCTGTCATCCGCGCAAATGGGGACACCAATATCTTGTAGTTCCACTGCGCAGCCTGGGATGCATAAACCGCCGCCACCGTTCCTCTCCGCAGCCTTGCACACTACAAGCGCTACAGGTCAGATGCGTACGACATGCCAGAGTTCTACATCATATTTCAAGCTGGACACCTAAATAAGGTTCATACCCTCCTCTACATTGGTTAATGTTTGCTTGATTAGTTTAGTACTTCAGTTTGACTGCAGTTGAGTTGTTTTTGTTATTGCCCATACAAACTTTATTAAATCGGTTCTATCATGATGAAAACTTCATTATAATTGAGGTCTCATTGCAGTCCTCTTTTTAGTTCCATGGCATGAGAACATGTTGTAGTTCGTAGTTTAGTTATTCTATGGTAACCCTCACAAATGAGAAATTAAACAAATTTAGTTGAGATTTTGGTGGCTTTGGAAGTCATGTGGTCAATTAAAACAGTCTTTTTTTGTCACTTCCGATTACAGACTAAATGTAAGAAAATGCTTCGTGGAACTTTGATGTGTCATATGTAGTCAAAATGATGTGGAATCAAAATGTTATCTATTCTTTTGATGTCAATGTGCCCTAGCCTGCTGGACATATATATCATCGAGCGTATGGATTCCAAACGGAGGAGCTTGCCTGCTATGAGGGCTTCGTGGCACTGTTATTCATTTAAGAAATTTGCCAACAAGTGGAAACCGATGCTTGCTCTGATGCTGGTTGGTGCATATAATTTGGATTTACAGCAAGAAGAAGTATCAGTCAACCACTTCTAGAAAATAGAGGTGCAGCAGGTATTTAAAGTTAGAACAATTATGTCTTTTCAGTCTTAAATAGCTTGAGTTCTGAATCATTTTGTTAGCTATTGCCAATGGAGGTGCACGACGCCTATTCGGTAAAATGTCACTTACGAAGACAAAAGTTTTCTCTCTGTAATAAAATGCACAAGTTTATTGCAGTGCGCTCAAAAATTCATTTTCGTATGTTGGCTTTCAGTTTTTTTCTTTGTGCTCGTACACCGTGGTACAGTGGGGGCATTTATTCCTCTCCCTCATCCTATTTTGTTCTGTGCTTATTCGGCTATTGTGTGATCCTGCTAGGCGGTGTGCTATTTGTTTCAAACAATTGTTCTGTGATGTGAAGTGTAAAGTGAGCGGCATGTGAAGTTTAAAGAGGTAGATGTGTGAAGTTCAGAGAGATACTATCCTCTCTTCATCTACATATGTCTCAGCAAAAAATAGAAGTTATCTTCTTTCTAATGACCAGAGTTCGGTCCAGTTTATATATAAGATAATAATTTACATCCAATTGTAGACAGACTTAACGAGTTCTCTCTTTCACTGAACATATAATAAGAGCAGTAGTAGGAGGTGTAGAGTATAAACATTGTAGAACTGATGAGGTTCTCTTTTAGATCATAAGATATGAATTTCTGCAAGCGTTTTCTGCACCTCTTTTCTCCTTGAATGATGCAATCTGAGGATCATTTTCCAAAGGTACCTGAATTAAATTCTCCTACAGTACCCGGTAAAAGTATTAGATGTGCGAGGGATGGCTGACCACTTCTAACTGAACCTGATGGACTTGGGAAAGGAAAACATGCTCGCAATGGCCCTCGGTTCTGATGTATATTTAAAAAAGGAGCACAACGAGTCAGTTTAGAAGCTGCCATGATGTGATATAGGGAGTGCTCACCCCACGAGTGTTGCTTGGTCTTGCAATGGCAGAAGGCTAGCTTTCTGATGTGAAGAATCTCAGATTGAAGCCTGGGATATCCATGCGATGCGTTGGGTATAAGAATTTCCCATAATCGTTTTGATTTTAGAGTTCAATTTTTGCAAACATTTTGTAATGTGAGTCGCTTTTGTACCTTTCTGGCCAGATTTAGAAAGAGTGACTCAAAATGGTAGTATCAAATGGACATGATGCTCTTCTACCATGTGTTTTGCAGATAAGAACCTTCGATGGTCACACTGCCAGAGTGGGAAGCCTATCTTGGAATGGCAACATTCTGACATCGGGAAGCCATGACAAATACATAATCAACTATGATGGAAGTGTTGACCGATGCATCAATATCTGGAATACCGAGAATGGAGCATGCGTAAAAACCATAAAAACAGCTTCTTAGGTAACGCATGATTATTTTTTGAATGAATTTGATAATTGTTCAGTTCACAATATAGTCACCACATCATTAGATCATGGTGCTATTTTGGTGTCATTACCTCAATGTGTAAGTCAGTCTTTTACAGGACCAGTGCATGTTATTTTCCGCTTCGAGGGAGCTTGGGTGAAAGCTTCAGATTACAGAGATTTACAAGATACATGGGTGAAACTGAACTTTCTTAGGTTCCCCGAACTCCTAAAGTAAAGAGTCTTCTGGTTCAGTCAAGTATGGTGCTGGAAAATAATAATAAATGGATGATATTATGGTCTGTGGTGGTTCCCAGTAAAATGTATTTTTTCTGTGGCGTGCAACACATGGTTTCTTAGGTACTGGATTTCAATTGCAGTGCATAAATATTAGTGACTGTTCTTCATGTTGCTTTTTTTAGGGTTGAAAGATAAGAAATTTTGTTTCATTTCCTATAGATTTGCTACAACTGGGAACAGTCAAATATCTTGTTTGACATCGACACACAAAGCGTAAATCTGATTAATATGAATCCAACAAGAAAATGTTGTCAGTGATGTATGCTCAAGTCTCAAGTATGCTGATAAAGTTGGCCACCATTATGTAGTTAGGCTTATCATGTACCTTATGCAGCAGTGGTCGTCTGATGTCCTTTTATGTGAGAATATAGATGAAGTGAGAGATCCAGAGATGATATTGTTGGCACATTTTTTTATCAAACAAATTAAATGAGTGTATATTATGCTTGACCAATGATTCCCTGGCCTGATAGATACCCATGTAGGTTGTGAATCATGCATAAAATATTTCGTTTGTTTGTTCTGTTGTTCTATGCACACACACATGCATGTTTCTTGTGCAAGGTATCTGGTCGAACACCTTTACAGTGTACCTCACACCAAGTACAATTTGTTTATCCAGAAGCAGTAGAGCTCATGCTTATATTATTATGATGGTCAGATATCCCTTCTAGGTTCAGATGTATGCCATGTTTAATCTGGTATATTTATTCTATTTGTTGTTCATTCACACAGAACTTTGTATGGACATTTTGACTTGTTTGTACTTCCTACCCTTAAGGCTTACTTTAGCTGCTAATAACATGAACATACTATCATTCAACTTAGAATGCCAATTACAGCCAGCATTATTTTGGATGTTGATTCAGATTTTGCCATGCACACATGTTGATTCAGATGCTTGCCTTTTTAGATAGAGATGTATATCGATGATATCATGTGCAATAAAAAAGATCTTTGCTTGTTGTTTCTCCTTGGCAGGCAGTTCATTGAATAGACATTGTGGAGGAACATGAATGACATTGAGGAGGACATTGGGGAGGAACATGATATACATTGGGGAGGAATGATGGAGATGTGAGCTTTGTATATACAAGGGTACAAGAGAAATCTTCGACACTATGGAGAATTTGATTGATACCCTCTGTTGATGCTAACCATCGGGCGTTGCGGCTCAAAGTGATACTTTGACATATAGCGCACCGCCAAGACGCCATTCACCAAGGACATGGCAACGGCCACCGATCACCACGGTTGGTTACTACTAATTGGTTATTTTCTTGGTTTATTGATGTTTCTCCGCACTTGACAGTTTGACACACCATGTAGGGTTGGAAGTTGATGATATGTATGTACTTAAGTGGAACTTACATGATGTTTGTGTGATGATACTGCAGGAATATTCAATCCGTTCTTCGGATATACAAGAAAGCCTGAGTATATATGGAGAACTCTTTCAGCATATTTTTTGCGGATTGTCTTGAGCTTTAGAGAGCTTGATGTGCCAGTCAAAGTACTATACTATTTCTTACGAGACCCAACACCAACAGTATATGGTAACTTTTGTTTGATTTGTTATTTAGATCCACATCCATTTAAGTTAACCTTTTATCAGCTCCTTTCATAGTTGATTTATCATTTGAGTTACCTATAGACGTTAGCACAATTCTTTCTCATTCTTGCTTCCTTGGTGCTTTAAAATATGTTAATGGTACCAGAGCTCTTTAGAATCTGCTTCAATGGCCTGATTCTTAACATGTTCTTCAATTTAAATTCTTGCAGGGTGCATATACTATCCTATATTTCCTTTCTGGTCTATATGTTTGATGTATCTTGATTTGACAGTGCTTCATCACTCTTGAGTTTATGTTCTTTTTTGTCTATATGGATCTGTCGTATCTTGAATTGGTAGTGCTTCATCACTCTAAGTCTATGTCCCCATACTTGACAATAGTTATGACAGAGTTATACTCATATAATTCTTTTACAACGTAATACTGAACTAAGAGTGGATACTTTTTGAGCTTATGTTGTCAATGATTTTTTTATGGGTCAGGTGATCCTTCATCGGCGACAGAATCTCTCACGTGTATTGTTTTTGTGGGTGACGATGCAGGTTGAATGTTACAACTATTATATTGGCTAAGTTTATTAGTACATGGAGATATCTCTTCACTCTATTATTAATAACAAGTTGTTATTCTAGCGCTTTGTGCATGCATCCATCACACTTCAATAGTAGACATTATCTCATGTTTGTTGGATAAGGATCGTGAGCAGCCCGTGTTATCTAAGTCTCATCCTAGAGCGATCATGGTCACCCAGCAGTGGTAGAAGGTTGCAAAACTGGCCTCGACGCTGGTAAGATCAAGCAAGTACTGATAACTCTCTCATGTAACTGGTTATCACAGTATACAAGGTTTTAGTTACACTTTTATATCTTACGTAAAAATAGTGTCAATTCACCTGTAGTTAATTAGTGTGAGATCCTTAATTTTTGTATAAGTTTTATTGTAAGTATATGTAAATGATTCTTTTGTATCAAACATGCAACCATGCGTTTTATGATTAGAGGGTCCATCTCCTAGGAAGTTAGTAGCGACACTCTGGGTTAGTAGTTTCTTTGACAACCAATTTGGTCATGTTGTACTAATTAATGATACACTAAGGTTGTTGGTAAAGGAATTGAATGGTAGCTTACCTCGGAAAGCAGAGTGTTCCCCCCCTTCACATGGTAGGTGTAGTCTTTATTTTGTCAATATTATGTGTACATTTGGGCAAAACATAATTGACTCTATGCTGGACAAATGGGGTGGGAGATTCACCTGGTTGTCCGAACCAATCGTTCAGAAATATCTTATAACTTTAATATTAGGTTCTTATAAGCGCATTTGCCTTTATACCATGCACACTATTTATTATATATATACTTAAAAAGTAAGGGTAACTGAATACATTAGAGCAATGGAAACTGAATACTGAATGCCTTCTTGAAATAAATGGTGCGTTGTCGGTGCATTCCGTATAAAAACAAGATGTGAGTTTGACTGTAATATTTCAGTTATATTCTTTGTTTGGCTTCAGGCAGCCTAACCAATTTCTTTTATAAAGTATAAATCATTATGCAGAGCTAAAATCTGAACATTGGACAAAGGAGGAATGTCAATGGCATTTTCATTTTATTGAGTGGAATAGAAAAGAAGGCGCCCGTGAAGCCAGCTAGATGGGTGTCTAATGGTTGTCGGATAGACATAAAGCGTGAGAAATATTTCAGCGTTTCTTAATGGCTGAAGACAGAAGAGGGCGAAACATATATATTAGATAAAGGAATGGTGTCGAGCAAAGTAGGGCATACCTACGAATTTGTTGTACAACTTTCTTACGTTGATTTAGTGCCATAATATATTTACTTATTTTGCCTGGCGCATTATACATGACAAAATTAACACGAAGGACATGTTGATCAAAAGACACTGGAGGGTTACGCAGGATCATGATTGTGTTCTATGCTCTGCTCAGATTATTGAGGATTGGAAGCACTTATTCTTCCAATGTAATTACAGTGCATGGATATGGAATTATCTTCAGGTGCCCTGGCGTGATAGGCCTCTTGCTGATTATATAAGTCATGCCCAGCGAAGTTCCAGAGGGGCTTGTTTTGCAGATGTTGCTACTCTGGCTTGTTGGAACATTTGGAAATAGAGGAATGGATGGATTTTCAAGAACATAAAATCTACATTTTGGGGGTGGAAGGCTGGCTTCTTCTAGGATGTCACCATGCTGTTTCATAGGGTGAAGAAAAAGCATAAAGGTTCTTTGTCATCGTGGCTTGACAAGTTACCTTGATTACCCTTTCTTTTCTTTTCTTTTCTTTTCTTTTTCTCTTGTTGTATTTTATTGTACATATAACTCTGGATTGGTATGTTTACTATTAAGTTATTAATAAAAGACCATGCAGGGCTACCCTGTATTAGAAAAGTTATGAACATTTTTCTTATTTTGCACCATAAGCAGACCATCAAATGAGGCCAAATTCATTTTTGGAGTATTACATTGACTTATGTGTCTAATCATCTCATGATACACTTACCCTTGCAGCTTCAAAACCATCTCATACTATGCTTACCCTTGCAGCATCATAGTTCCAGTTATATTTATGTTGGTATGTGCATATTATTGTTGCTACATATTCATTGCAAAGTAAACAACTATTTGAGTAATGTCTCTATGTACGTGTTTTCCAAAGCTTTTCCTCTTGAAGTGGGTTTGACTGACATGGCGTCTAAATACAAGTCACATCAAAATAAGGGTGAGAGAAGAACAAACAAAATGATCATAATAAATATTGAGAAACTACCAAAAAAGTAGATATTGAAGTTCTAAATTATATCATCTACTCCCTCCGATCCATATTACTGTCGTGGAAATGAATGTATCTAAACATGTTTTAGTGCTAGATACATCCAATCTAATGACAAGTAATATGAATCGGAGGGATACCAAAGAATCCCAAAAATGAACCAAGAGAATAATAATTAAAACAGAAATTCCTCGAAACCAACTAACGAACATCGAATGCAATGTGAAATAGAAGTATATGGTACTTTCACATTGTAGTGATGGAGAAGATCAAGAGCACGCCCTGGTAGTTTGAGTGGCCTACACGGCAATGTCCTCCTTGGCTCGATAGTGTTAATGTGAAAGAGTGTGTTTTCGTTTGTATAACCTTTACTTCACCAAATATTTCACATGAATTATATACCTTTGCATGAAGTGATTTTTTTGAGGTGGCAATGCTGGCACATGGTTCTGATGGTGCTGGGCAAAGGATGCAGTGACGATGCACCTGGCCGTGATGTCCGTCATGCACACACAAAGCCGGTTGATTTCTGAAACACATTGCAATTGTATCAACAAAGCTTACTTTATGCAACTTTACCACATAGATTTTTCTCTTCCGTTGCAACGCACGGGCATGTTTCCTAGTATATATAATCTAAAAAAAGACGAACATGTTCCGTTTTCTGCCGGTTTAGCACTACGGCGTCCCCTTCGTCGCTCCTTCACCCCGTACAACCCCCATTCAACGTCGTGACACCTCCCTCCAACGTCGCCTCCTCCCTTCCCCAGGGCCGCCTCCACCAAGTGCCTGTGACCTCACCACTCGCGCCGCCGCCACCGCGCTCACATCCCCCTCCTCCATCACCACCCAGAACACAACCGGTGTCTACCCCTCCCTCCCGCACCCCACCCTCCACTCTCTCCTCCCAATCCATACGCTTCTCCTCCTGCGACACATCGACGACGCCTCCGACGCATCTGGCGCCCCTCACAGCTTCTCCATGGCCTCCTAACACCACCACCACCGCGTGGATCCGGCCGTCACTGCCGGCGCCTCGGCCATCCCTGTCCCCCACCGCACTATCGGGGGCATGGACGCCCGACGCATAGGCCTCGCTCGGTCATGGTTCCTACACTGCATCTCGCTAGATCAGGCGGAATTGAATCGGTCAATTCGAGATTTGAAGGAAATGACCAAGGAGACAAGGGGGTGTCCATGGCCTTCTTCTATGTCACGTGTCTGTTCCGCCGTCCAAGCAACCGCAACGACGTGGAAGGATGAGGAGGAGGTGCTCCCCCATTTTCCTTCATGTCCTTCATCCTCTAGCTGAGCCAAGGTACTCCTCCAAACCTCCTCCCTTATCTATCCCTTGGCTCAATTATTACTGACAGTGATGTGTTGTATTCAGGCTTCAGAGGTGGCAGGCCAGCTCTCAAAGTAGCAACAATGGCACACCATCCTCGTGCTCGCCAGATCAAAGGTAGGTCTCCTGGAGATCTCGTCTTCTTTGGCCACTTAATTAAGTTGTGCTTCCTACTGGAAACCTGGAACTAGCTAAGATCTGGTACGATTTGTGCCATCGCCACATGAAGGATAAACAGCCTAGAACAGTTTACTTTCTGCCATGATTCACTAACTTACAGTAAGTTCTTATTTCAGTATTATAGATTCTTGGATCCATGGAGACTTGTCATTGGCATAATTCACTACCCTTAGTTGGTGCGTGAAATAAGATGTTTTCACTACCTGAAACACCGCATAGAGTGGGAGCACCCGAATGAAGAAATGGCTACCCTTAGTTGGTGTGTGAAGATGTTTTAACTCAGTTGTTCAATATTTAAGAGTTCTTATTTCAGTACTATAGCCTATTAGCAATCATGCACGACAGTAGAACAAAATGTATGCAGTTAGTTATTTTGAAGCCTCGTGAAAGAATTTATGTCAGCTACCCCTTGTCGACAGCCATTGATACTTGATAATAACCAAGATAGATTATTGTGTTCTTGCAGGTACAATTGACATGCCATACAAATTGATAAGTTAATGAGGATGGAGATAAAAAAGGGAAGCCCAGATATGCGAGGCTGCTACAGGTCAACCACCAAATATGTTAGTTAATTTGCAGCCTTGTGATCATCTTGTAAGATTTCTCTAAACATGTTGTTTGCAGACATTTCATTATAAGAAGTTCTTTGTCACTGTGAGGTTGCTGCAGGCGAGGATGCACTGCCACCTCAACAAGCTGGCGATTGAGGTGCATAAGCTTAGCCAAATTCCTGCTTCTCTGTCCTAGCTCTATTGAATTCACAACGAAAACTTGTCAATGGGTATTTCTGTTTTGCTAAAGGCTAAGTGCATTTTGTGGATTCAGTCAAGATTGAGCTGGTGTACCTACCGGGTCATCACTTTAAATTACACTCTGATTCAAAAGGATGACCTTTAGGGAATTTAATTTCTGTTTTTTCTTGAGGCCAGTTTGCTTTTCCGATTTATAGTTTTTGGAATGTGTTAATCTTCCTTTTCGCTACATTACACATAACTAAGAAACATTTTCAATAACGATACCACTACTTTGTGAGTTGTTCTTGTGCGATTTTTATATGATCTTTGTTTACTCCCATAACACTAATTCTAAACCACTACTTTTACTTCAGTAACACTTATTCTAAAGTAGTTCCTTGCATAATATATTTGTTGTTTGGAGTAGTAATAACATATATAGATGATTGAGGTATATCTTATTTGGCTATGCACCATACAGTTTGGTAAGTTGCTTGATATAAAGAACCAATGTGAGTTGGTATGATGCTTGATATAAAGACTCGTCAGTGGGTATTTCTATCTTGCTAAAGTCGAAGCTCACATTTGTAAGTGCATTTTGGGAGGATTCAACCAGAGCTGGTGCATCTCCCGAGTCATCACTTTAAATTACACTCTGTTTCAAAAGGAGTAGCCTTTAGGGGATTTAAATTCTGTTTTTTCTTGTGGCCGTTTGGCTTCTCCGTTTTAGAGTTTTTTCAATGTGTTAATCTTCCTTTTTGCTACATTACACATAGCTAAGCAACATTTTCAATAACGATACACACTACTTTGTGAGTTCTTGTGCGATTTTTGTATGATCTTTGTTTACTTCCATAACACTGATTCTAAACCACTTCTTTACTTCAGTAGAACTTATTCTAAAGCACTTCCTTGCATAATATATTTGTCATTTAGAGTAGTAATAACATATATAGACAATTGAGGTATATCTTATTTAGTTATGCACCATACAGTTTGGTAAATTCATTGATATAAAGAAAGCTATTTCAAGATGAACCATTTAACTCTCATAAACAACCAAGACGAATAGTTCTGCTGCAGGTGATATAGAATTTACCGATATATGTAAATTTGTTGCTGAACTTAAGGAGATGGCTCAAGTTCGTAGCCAGAAACATTTAGGTGACCAGGTGCAGGATTATATCTATTTCCTATTAGAGTGGAGTTTATGCTCTTGCCATTGCAACCCATTTAATTAATTTCCTTATATGAAAATGGTGACATAATTAATTAATTACTGTAAGAAACTTTAGTGTTGGATTTGGTTTGGACCACTGTTGATGTTTAGCCTATGTAGTTTGTTGCTCGTTAGCTTGGGGCCGGTGACATCTGGTCTGCAGCTAATGGGTCTTGTAGACGGTTTATCTTAGCCTCTTGATTTGGCAATCAGTAGGGCCTAAACCGAGTATGTTTATATGATTTTTGAACTGCCTCTTAGTTTGTTCATTATCAAGTAGTGATAGAAACCAAGTAGTGTGTGCATTCGTTGTATCCTTTGTTTTACTATAAGTGATGTCATGCTTCCAAATAAAGTCTGAGCGCAAATATGGTCATAAAGTTAGGACACTGTTGGAAAACAAATAAAAATTGAGTTAAAGAGAGATGAGAAGCTATACAGCCGAAGGAGCAGTGTCAAGGGGCAATAAGATTGGAACTCGAAAAAATGGCATGGACATGCACGGGTCTCATTAACCATAGATATAAATAATAAATTATCAATCATCAAGAAAAGTAAATAATTTTTGATTTTATGCTTACTCTTTCAGGTTAAAGCTTCTTGTAAAGGAAGTCCTGAAATTTACCCGGACACAGTACACCTACCAACAAACAATATTTATTGACACATCAAATCAGATTTTAACATCGAAGTTTATTTCACGCTTTAAGGAGCAGTTCAACCTATATTTTTAGTAGGTTTATCTTTTCTATAAGTTGTTATCTTTGAAATTATCCTACTCTGACAGCACGCATGATTGACTTCCAGTAGTGATTTTCCTGTTGTCTAAAATAGATTTAATAAAAAAAAGATGTAGCGATAGAAGATCTTCTACATCTATAAAGAACCACACATTTTTTTCCTGATGTTTTGTTTTTCAGATTCCTTTCAAAGCATTTTTTGGTTCTTCTAGAAATATTACAAGGACTACCAGGAGAACCTCTATGATCTTCTGAACTAAATTACCATCAACTTTTGCATTGGGTATAGCAGATTGATCTCTCTGTCGATTAGGCAATGGGTAGTGCATGCAGTAGAGTCAATAGGAAAGGAAAACAGAATTTGCACAGCAGCAGAGGCGTCATGACGAGTAGGAGGAGGAACAGTAGCAACCAAAGATGGATTATGACAAACCCTCTCACTGGAACATATAGGTGGAGTTTCGACACCTGCAAGTGAACATATAGGTGGAGTTTTGATACCTGCAGATGAACCAATACTTCTGTGTGATTTCCGTGCTCGTCGCGGCGGTCGATGCGGCGTCACCAGCGGTTACCAGCGACAAGTCATCACTGGTGGTTGACCTGAGAAGGGGTGTTTTGGCATATACCAGCATCAAGCCAATCCAGAAAGTGTTCTACGAGTATGTATATACTTTATAGATTTGGGCACCAAGACTGACAATTTTTTCTTTCTTTTTGGAGTTTTGGTATCAAACCATGCCTATTGCGAGAAGGGGTGTTTATTCGCTCCATGATTCGCCTAAATCTGTAATGCACTTCGACGAGGGATTGCTAATAGTGCATATTTAGGAAAAATGTGTTATAGACACCTTATTTTTGTTTCTGGAAGTTCTGCTTATGTATAGGTGTCAATTTTTTAGCTCAGCCATGATAATTTGATATGACTTTTTTATTGATTTGTTTCTCTCTTAGAGCTGTCATGTTATCCAGTATGACACGGATTTATCTTTGATGCTAGATTATAACACATGCCCTGTTTAAAATTAATGTCTTACCCATTATCTCACGGAGAAGTGAAAAGTGGCGGTTGTAATGATCTTTCAGAACTTAGGTTTGTTAATGTTATGCTCGATTATTCTGTGTATATAGGCATGGAGAATCTTGAGATAAAGCTACCCTTATAGGGACAAGTATCAAGTGCTTCTTAAGAGGCTCGCTCGTGATAATAATTTCTCCAAGCTGCCTTTTGAGACCGGTATGACTGAAAATGACAGCTGCGAGGCATTTCTCTTACTTATACTGTGTTTTTACTACCGCCGATTAAATCTTGTGATTCCGGTTAACTAAAGTACGACATTTGGTACTCCCCAAAATATGCTCCCAACAAAAACTATATCATGGGATTCATTTTCAAGAGAACTTTCCAATGTCTTCTTTTGTGACATATCATGCATATTTTGTTGACCAAAATTAATGGTCAAGGTTTTTCTTAAATTACGTGTGTCCATGTTAAACTGATACAGATGGAGTACAAGAATACGATACTCTACTTCATATACATGAAAAGAAATGAGAAGGGTGATAAAGAACACAAACTGCATGATGGTGCATGAGGATGCTAAAGTATATGTCAGAGCCCATTGATGCTAAACAATTAATATATACCGTAGCAACGCACGAGCATTTTACCAAGGGAGGAGAGCCCGGAGGGCCAGCCAGGGGGGTCCAGACCCACCCCAGGCGTGGGTGGGCCCCACCCCGCGCTTGGCTAGGGTTTGGTGGCCCTGGCCGCCTCCTCGGTCTCCCCCTTCGCCTATAAGAAGCCCCCGATGCAGAAACCCTGAGTACCCGATCAGAAATCCACGAAAACGTTTGTAGCCGCCGCCACCATCGTCCCTAGATTGGGAGGGGGAGGGTCTGAAGTTCTTCCCGGCACCCTGCCGGAGGGGAGATCATCCCGGAGGCCTTCTCTCCGGTATGATGCGTGAGTAGTTCCACCTTGGACTATGGGTCCATGTAGTAGCTAGATGGTTGTATCCCCTCCTTTGTGCTTTCATGTATAGATCTTGTGAGCTCCGTTCATGATCAAGATCTAATCTATTTGTAATCATGCATGTTGTGTTTGCGGGGATTCGATGGATATTGAGATTATTATGTTGGTTTGATTAATGGTTTTGTCTTTATGATTCTATCATGTCTGTGTTGTTTATCTTGCATGCTCCCCGTTGTTAGTAGCTATCTTGGCCAAGTAGTTGCTAGTGACTCCAAGAGGGGGTATTTATGCTCGATAGTGGGTTCATGCCTCTAGTTTCCAAGGGAAGTGACATAAATCTCTTCGGTTGTAGATGTGTTGTTGCTACTAGGGAGAAAACAACGGTCTCTTGTTCATGGAACATGTGGACTATTTACCTTGCACACTTTGCTTAAAGTAGTTGTTTGTTGCTTGCAACTTAATACTGGAGGGGGTTCGGATGATAACCTGAAGGTGGACTTCTAGTCATAGATGCAGTTGGATGGCGGTCTATGTATATTGTTGTATTGCCCAATCAACCTCATAGTGGACTTCTAGTCATAGATGCAGTTGGAGGGCGGTCTATGTATATTGTTGTATTGTCCAATAAACCTCATAGGATCTTTCTAAATAGTAATTGCATTGTTATGCCTTGCTCAGTTCCTGTCAATTGCCCTGTTGTAATTTGTTTACCCTTCATGCCATGTTGTTTATTTAAGGAGAGCACCTCTAGTGAACTATGGACCCCGGTCCAATCTTTACCATTGATACATCCTCCACCGTTACTTGTTTACTTGCTGCAAACCATTGCCTTCCATACCATATGTTTAATCCTTTGTTACAGCAAACCGGTGAGCTTGACAACCTCACTGATTCGTTGGGGAAAAGTCTTGAGTTTGTGTTGTGCAGGTCTCCGCGTTGCTTGCAACACCTGTGGGACGTTTCCTTTTTTCTACTGATTCGATAACCTCGGTTTCTTACTGAGGGAAACTTGCTGTTGTGCTGCTTCATACCTTGCTCTTGGGGGTTCCAACGAAGCGTTCCACGACAAGTGTTGGGCGCCATCACTTGGCACATTCGGTGGTGGAGATTGGGCACGGTGTGCTCTGGTGGCTAGAGTTGGTGTGCCTCGTCTCTGGATCCGGATCTCCGTAATAAGACCCACCGCTCCGCTTCAAGCTCGTGGTGGCTTTGCTCTCCCGCTCCCGTGCGGCCGTGGTGGTGAGGGGGATTGGCAGAGCGAGCCCTCCTTAGCTTGATCTGGTGGTGGCAGGGGTTCCTCTTGGTGCATTGGCGCGGTGCCAAGGATTCGTCCCAGTCGACCTCCACTTAGATCGATGGTGGATCCAAGCCAGAGACCTACTGGTGGCAAGCCCTTTCATAAGGCGCCTAGGAGTTGGTGCTTGGCGTGCGATCTGTTGCCTCTTCGCTCTCCTCGACCGGCCTTGGTGGCGAGGGAGGTTGGCGTGGAGGCTTGATTGCTTTTCAAGTTTTTTCCTAAGGTTCTTTATGCTTATTTTTGGACCCATGTGTAATTTTCTGTTCTTTTGGGTTCCCTTGTACTCCAGAAATTTTTAATAGCAGCATCCTGTCGGGTGGGTTCCACCCGTTGACCGTTAAAAAAAAAGGATTACGCTCTCATAACGCAACACCGCTCCTATCAACTTGTTATATGTTAATTATTAGCTCACCAGTTAAATAATTAGCCTGGTTACCGCTAATTAATTAGGCACTTCTTCTCATATAATAATCAATAAAAATGAGTGAAGCCTTTTCCCCGGTTTTTAAAACAAAAATATTTTTGTAGTTCTCTTCTTCTTTGCAAAAAGGAAAGTCTTGGAAGAGGAAGACAAGAAGGAAAAGATCTACAAAGTGCAGAGACAAGACACCTGAGCCAGTGACCGACAGGTGGGCCCCCGTAGATGACCCTGCAGTTACAGCGATCCCCGTCCGTCTCCGGCAAGCCGGAGATCGAGCGCTCGCAGGAGGTGGTGGCGCACGTCTACGACGTCGCCTGCAGCGGCCCCGACGGGGGCAGCGGCGGCGCCACCGTCCTCAACATCAACCGCATCTTCAAGGACGCCATCGGCCTCGGCGGCATCTTCCACACCGCCATCCAGGTCAGGACCTCCCGTCCCGATTCCCCCCGCGCAAATCTCCCTTCTGTTTCCTTCTCCTCCCTGCCGAGAAGTTTTGATCCCCAGGCGAAATGGATTCGTCTTCTAGTCTAGAGAGAGAGAGAGAGAAAAAATCATCGGTGGATATTTTTTGGCCACTGAACCATAATATAGGTCTTGTGGGCACTGCACATCATGGTGGATTTTTATCATGGAATTGGTAGAAAACCTGGTTCTGGTCTAATATCTGCAAGCGATGATCTTACTTCGTGACGAATGCCTTCACGGAAAAAAAAAGTTTAATGTGTACTATCTGAACTGCTCGATTGGAAATTCGAGGCATTCTGTTCAGCCAGTTGCCCAGTTGGGTTGAATGTAAGGCTAATTTGGTGGGGAAAAAAACGTCAGTGTCTGATAAGAAATGCAGTGCAAGGAGATGATTTCACACACTAGCATGCACAGAACTGAAACATTCTTAATGTCTGGAAAGAATATATTTGATCCACTTGCTGCTCCTTGCTGAAATGTTCTGATTCAGAACAACAATCAAATTTTATGCATCATCTCGGTTAATGGCCTAATGCATGTTCGTACTTGAACCTCTTTGCTAAGATGGGTGCCTAACTATTTACTCACTGTGTATGCCACTGACAGGTCTATGGAGACGAGGAATGGTCGTTTGGTTACTGCGAGCATGGCTCTGGGGTGTTCAGCTGCCCCCCGAGCAAAAACCCCATGTACACGTTCCGCGAGTCCATCGTGCTGGGGAACACGAGCTGCTCTATGCTGACGGTAAATCGGATTGTGAGGGAGCTCAGCCGGGAATGGCCTGGAAGCTCGTACGAGATCCTCTCAAGAAACTGCAACCACTTCTGCAACGAGCTATGCGATAAGCTTGACGTGCCAAAACTTCCAGGTTCTTTGAATTGTTTGATGTTTTTGTTCTCAGACACATTGCACACTTGTTCCTTTTGACGATGGCTGCTGCTAAAAGCTTATATCTCCTTTTACGAAGAACCGAAGCAAACTCTCTAGTCATGATTTCATGTCTTTACTTTAAACATTATCTAAGTGATTATCTTACTGCATCTGTGTTTGCGGTCCAGATTTTTTTTAGCAAATTAGTTCAGATGGTGTAACTAAATTTCCTCTGTTTTTTACATATTCAGGTTGGGTCAATCGTTTCGCTAATGCTGGAGATGCAGCTGTAGAGGCTGCTGAAATTACAGCAGTAAAGGTATGTATACCTTCTGCTTCTGGGATTTCCTGTTGTTTTATGTGCCCTCTTCTGACTACTTCTGCTATTACTAGAATTTGTCATTTTATGTATTGGCTACATTTTTCAGAACCTTGTGACTGGACAACTCAGTAGCAAGTAAATACATTGTTGGAGCCTATTAATCAGTCTATTAGGATAAATCACTGAAGATGGTCATTTGAATGTCAGAACCAGAAAGATTGTGGAACCATGAACTAGAATCATCAAATAGATATTCATGCTAGCTGTAGAAACTCTGAAAGAATTTTTGGGTTTCTGTCACTCCGGTTCAGAAAGATATTTCTGAAGAAAGCTGCAGGCTTAGCAACATTGTGCAATAAAAGTAATAACCTTATTTGCTAACTGTGCTTTGTTGAATAAAGTTTGGATTGCTTTCGTTTTATGTATTCAGGCACATACTTTACTCACATGCCCTTTTTTTTGTACTTTTATAATCAGCTCAAACAAGCAAAAAAGGAGATATTTACTGCATGCAAATCTGCCTCCACATATCTGACTGGTGCACCGTCATCAAGTACACCATCAGACGTGGAGGAGACAGGCGGCACAACAAGCAGTTCTCTTTTTGAGGGGACATGGATCGGAAGCATTATTGGCATCAGCATGAAGCCATCAAGGAGTCTCGTGAACGACGACGAGTCATCAAGTTCAGACGATAAAACATCTGACGACGAGGGCGAGCCAGGTGACAAACAGCCTTCTAGCAATCAGAACGCGGACCAAAAGGACGCAGCACAAGAGCAGGACCAGAAAAGTGAGAACGAACCAGACCATCATCCATGAAGGTCCACACCAACGATGCGCGGAAAGAGGAGCAACTTTTTCCAAACTGATACGAATTACACAGCCAGCGGTTTACAGCAATTACACAGCCAGCGGTTTACAGCAACATATCCTAACATCACGCAGTCACTGACATTCACTTCCGATCCAGAACCGGAAGCTGCGACGTGGTCCTGAGGAGCGCCGAAGCGACCGAGTGCACCACAATGTGCGCTATCCTCAGCTTTATCTGCCCGCGACGCGGCATCTGCCGACCTCCGTTTCGCCTCTCGCCCTTGTAGGCTCCGATGAGATCGCCAGCGCTAACTCTCTCGCCCATGTCGGTGAAGGATATATCAGCGAACCTCCTTGCTTGCCTGCTTGCTTGCTTGAACTTATGCTTAATGTTTGCATCCTCTCTGGTCTATTTATAAGGCTTCAAGGGACGAGTTTTATCTGGATGCGAGACATGACAGCTAAATCCTTGTTCCTTTGTCTTACAAACAGAGGGCAGCCACTGTATCTGAATGATGTTCATTTTAATGTAACCCTGTATGTAGTGTCTGTTGGTCTGAGAGGCCTCATCTGTTGATTCTGTTTGTCCCTGTGTTTATCTGCAAATCTTTGACTCTTGAGCAGACACTACATGCACCTGCTAGACCAGATGGTTTGTCATTTTGGACACCTGCGATGTCAGGTACATGTGCCTGCAAAGCAGAGAATGGTTTGCCAACCTGTGATGTCCCCCCACACAAATCCTGAATACTGATTTATCTGTGCATGAAGAATAATCTGTGATTATGCTTGCTAATTGGGGGCAATCGGAAGGTTCCTGCTGGAATCTTTCTTGTTGCTTTGTTACTGATCATTTGCATTGGCATGTCTGGTATAGTTGTTGCAGCCTAGTGGTTGGCCTTGACTGGTCTTGGTTGAACACCTGTGCTCCTGGAAGACATTTCAGTCAACCTTTTTCGTAATTAATTAATTAGTTAACACATGGCTGTCTCCTGTGATTGAATGATAAAAGGTTTGCATTTTTCTGGTAATCATTTGCATTCCATGAATCAATAAAGGTTTAAGGAAGTCTGCACTGCACTTGGAGACAAGGAAAATGCCAGGAACAGATGCAGGCCAGAGTATACAAGGACAGTCCGGCTGGCTGCATCTCTCATGATTTAGCTTACAAATTGGGATGCTGTTTCCTGTCACATCAAAACTCTCAGGACTATCAACTTGTAGAATGTACTAGCACAATAGCTTAGGTACTCTAGTGAGGTTATTTTGAAAAATAAAATAAAAAAGGGTTTTGAAGGTTTCTAAAAATTCTGAAAAAACAAATCTACGTGTACACGTAGATGCATTCTACAAATTTCATTGTGAAAATATATTATCCTCTAGCATACACGAAAAAAATCGAAAAATTGTGGATCTGACTAAGCTGAACAGTACTCTATTTTCTAGTCCGGGCGCCACGATTTGTCATTGTTTCGTCCCAGGCATGGCATGATCTGGGGCTGTTTGTCCCCGTTGTTTTATCTGCAAATCTTTGGCTCCAAAAAATGATGGATGTGTTTGTCATTTGGGACACCTGTGAAAAATCTCGGTACCAACCTGTGATGTCCCCAAGCATCATGAAACGAAGAAGCATCTGTGATTGTGCTTGCACATTGGGGGCAATCATCTGTGGTTCCTGCTGGGATCTGTCTCGTTGCGTCGCTGCTAATCATCTGCATCTGTCTCATGCTTGTTGCTAATCATTTAGGATTTGGCATGTCTGATATAGCTGTTGCAGTCTAGTGGTTGGCCTTGACTGGTCTTTGCAGCTTGAACACCTGTAAACCTGAACACATTGCAGGACATTTGAGTCAGCATTTGATTGATAAACTAATGCATGGCTGTCTCCTGTGATTGCAAGAACTCTGCGCTTCCTTTGACTTAGCACTTTTCTTCGACAAGGCGTCAAGCTTCTTCGACTTCATAGTCTAGGTTGTTTTGCGTTAGGCGTGGCGTCTTCTGCTTTACATGTTCAACTTCGAGTTGGTGGCTCGCCGCCTTCGCGTTTGTTCGGTTCTCTTTTCGACCTGCTTGTATGAGGATCTCCTCTCCACTTTGTGTTGTTTGGCTTTATTTATAAAACGAGACGAAAGCCTGTTTCGAGGACTTCACATTTTTCCTCGTAATCATTTGCATTCGATGAATCAAGAAAGCTCAGCCTGGATAGAACGGCAGTCTGCACGGGCGACTGGAGACAAGGAAAAGGCCAGAAGAGGTGCAGGCCAGAGCATACAAGGACACTACGGCCGGTCAGCATCTTGTATAATTAGGTTGCAAATTGGGTTACTGTTTGTTTCCTGTCACATCAACACCCTCATCTGGACCATCAACATGTGTACTAGGACAATACCTGCTACACTGGTGATTGTGAGGTTCTTTTGGTCATGATATAAGAGCCAATTTATTCGCCAATAAAAGCAGAGTTTCTTCGAAATTTGAAAAAACTAGGTACATATATAGGTTATGCTATATCATGCGGTCCCTCGGAGAAAAGATGGATGGTGTTATCATGGAGTTTCATCTAAAATTATGTGCAGAGAGAATATGGATGGTGTTATCCCTCGGAAACCAAGTTGCAAAAAAAAACTTCGCGAGAACCACATTGCAAAGTTGTCGAGAGTACTCAAAAAATGTGTTCTTCTAGTATGAATTACGAGAAAGATGATGTTCTGTAAACTCGGGGAATTTTAAGATCAAGTTCGTATTGATTTGGGAGTAAGATAGTTTCACACAACCGTAGGATAGTTTCGTATATACACATGGATCTTTTTCAGAAACTTAAAAAGATATTTTCATATGTTTTTAGAATAACACGCTACCGAGATCACTCTGGCAATTTTTTTGCATAACGGAAGCTTACTAAATTTCAACGGGTTTTGTCTCGGTGTTCCCCCTCTCCTCCAGACTTATGAAACTACAAAAACAAGAACGACTAGGATTGACCGATACCGCTTCAGCTTTTTTTTAAATCATGGATATGATCTTTGTTTTTTTAATAGCAGGAGCACTGGTGCTCGGGAGAAGAAAAAAGACACTCCACTCCAATTGCACTAAGTAGTGGAATTGGTCAAAACATAGTAGAAGAAGACAACAAAAGATATGAGATCCACGTCAAGGTCATTACTATCCGATTTCCCAACGTTTAGCATCACGGGAACACTTGGCCCAGCGGCGAGCCGCGCCCAAACAAAAACAGGATTTGGCACGCGCGGCATGGCGCCGTCCGTCTCCCTGCTCCTTTCTTCCTCCCCCTCCTCGCCGCCGTGCCATCGCCTCCTCCTCCGCCGCCGCGCCACTCTCCGGCAGCTAGCGCCTCGGCTGCCGTGGCGGCCTCTGCTACCGCTCCGTCGCCTCTCGCGTGACGGCGACGGCCAGTGCCAGCCTCGGCTCCGCCATGCCCGCCTGCCCGCCGCCGTGTCCATCATCGGGCCCGCCGACCAGTGGGGCAACTGGGCCTTCCTCCTCTCCGCCGCCGCCTTCGGAACCTGGTAACGAACATCCAACCAGCCGAGGCCTCCGCTCAGCTCAGCTCGCGTCGCGGCCGCCGTGGGAGCAGGGATTTGATTCGGTTTTAATGTGTCCGATTAGTCCACCAGGGCGGAGGAGAAGACGCCGTGGGGCGCGGCGCTGAGCGGGGCGCTGGTGAGCATCCTGGCCGGGCTGGCGGCGTCGTCCGCGGGGCTGGTCACCCCCGGCGCGCCCGCGCACGGCGTCGTCTTCGAGTACCTGCTCCCCGTCGCCGTCCCGCTCCTGCTCCTCGGCGCCGACCTCCGCCGCGTCGTCCGCACCACCGGCGACCTCCTCAAGGCCTTCCTCATCGGAGCAGGTAACATACTACACCCCAAGATCCTCGGTTTTCTCATCTCACACGAGAAACGGTCAACGGACGAAATTAAATCCAAGCTACTAGTGTAATTAAATTTCGGATTAGTTCATTCATGTCTACTGATGGAATGGCTGGCTTAATCCGACGTGTATGTAGCTGCGACTGTGCTTGGCACGACGGTGGCCTACCTGCTCTTCCCGATGAGGTCGCTGGGCCAGGATAGCTGGAAGATCGCCGCCGCTCTCATGGGCAGCTACATCGGCGGAGGTACCTAAAATCATCCATGCATGAACTGTGATAAGACGCTCTCTGATCGATCGGGCTCGCTTGCGCGTGTGTTTACTGGCCGCAGCGGTGAACTTCGTGGCGATCTCGGAGGCGCTGGGCACGTCGCCGTCGGTGGTGGCGGCCGGCGTGGCGGCGGACAACCTCATCTCCGCGCTCTACTTCACGGCCGTCTTCGCGCTGGCGTCCAAGATCCCGCCCGAGCCCAAGACAGAGGACGGCGAGGCCGGCAGCGAGAGCCGGCCCCGGGGCGGCATGTCCGTGCTGCACGGCGGCGCGGCGCTGGCGCTGTCCTTCTTGATCTGCAAGGCCGGCACGGCGCTCGCGGCCCTCCTCGGCGTCGCGCAGGGCGGAACGCTGCCGTGCGTGACGGCGCTGGTGGTGCTGCTGGCGACGGCGTTCCCGGGCATCCTGGGCGCGCTGGCGCCGAGCGGTGAGACCATGGCGCTGATCCTGATGCAGGTGTTCTTCACGGTGGTGGGCGCCAACGGCAGCGTGGTGGACGCGGTCACCAAGGCGCCCGCCGTGTTCGCGTTCGCGGCGGTGCAGGTGGCCGTGCACCTCGCCGTGGTGCTCGGGGTGGGGAAGCTCGTGGGGCTGGAGAGGAAGGCGCTGCTCGTCGCGTCGAATGCCAACGTCGGCGGGCCGACCACCGCGGCCGCCATGGCCACGGCGAAAGGGTGGAGCTCGCTCGTCGTGCCCGGGATTCTGGTGGGGATCTTCGGCATCTCGGTTGCCACGTTCCTTGGCATCGGGTTCGGCATGTTCGTGCTCCGGAGAATTTCTGGATTTTAGTTGGTGCCTCTGTTTTTTTTTTTTTGCTTTTTTTTGGTGAGCCAAACTTGTTCTTGTTATGCGTCTGGTAACTGAGAAAGTGTCCGTGGAAACAAGTTATGGTAGAAACTAGTGAATACCAAGTGAAAATTATGATTTAGAGTAACACAATTTTGAGAAAAAAAAAGCAATGTTTGCTGAGAATGTGATGCTGTACAACATGTAAGTTCTGAAGTTCGAAAGTGAGTTCATTTGGGATGTAGGAAAAAGACAAAAGTTGCAAGAACACCACTATTCATTTATACTTTTCTTTTCTTAGCTCCAAAAATGAACATGAGGTCCAACTTAAGATTTTATATATATTTTTCATATGCCCCAAAATAGGCGAGGTTTCACTATCCACGGTCCACGGATAACAAATTAGCGAGCTAATCAGTACGGCGACTTTAGCGTGTGCACGCCATGTCGCGTGCATGGTCCCACTCTCTTTCTCTCCTTTGCTGCACGTAAGCTTTGTATCATATTAGCATCTTTTTTACATTTTTGTATTATTTAAAATATTTATAGATTTTGAATTACAAGTTCAATTTAAAAACTGTTTGCACACCTGGTTCCTAACGGAGAGAGCTTCAAAATAAGACTAATATTAGCTATATTTTGACAATATTTGAAAATTGATTTTTGAAACTTGATGAATCATTAAAAACTATATAAAACTTGGTGGTTTTTTATTGCTAAATCAGTCTCTTCCTTTTTGTTTAAAACTTTGTCCATCCTAATTAGAAAATAGTTGACAAAATCCTTCGAGTTGAAAAAATAAAATATATTAGAGAAAAACAAGAAACCAATAATACAGTATGTTTCATTGTGAATCATGACATTTCATTATATTTCAAAATTTAAGTTTTCAATTTTATTGATCTTAGGCTTGTTTAAAATATTTAATCAAAATAAATACACTAGTTCAAAAAGATTTTTAATCAGATAATTATTTTGAATTATACTTTTAAATCTAGTTTTGAGAGTTAAAGTAGTGGAAGAGAGAATGTCATAGATTTGTCGGGTGTTGTACTATGTGCATGCAACAGATTCTTTTTTTTTGTAAATCTTAAAACAAAAGCAAGCAGATGGACGTCTAAAGCATGCACAAGACCTAATGTGCATGCTAGAGTTGCATATTTAGCTAGCTGATTTTTTTTTGCGAATAAGAGCGAACAGATGTCCAACATATGACAGTGGACATAATAAAACTACATGTTTTTTCTGCAGCCACTTGATTACTTGAAATATCATATGTTGAAATAACATCCCTTTTCTAACATGTCATATTTTCAGAAAACTTTCAGACGTGGTTTCCACAGCCTGTTTGTTATAGCAGCTCGGTTTCCACAAAGGATCAAGTTCTCGCCCGTAGGTATAACTCAGTACCGTTCTTTTATGCACGTGTCATTAATCATTCCAAGGTTTCTTCCCGCATGTTGTTTTCTTCTTCTTCTTCTTCTTCTTCCCATAAGTCGTCGGTGTTAATTCTTTTTTACTGTTATGAAGCTGGTGATGTTACACCGTCTCGTAGGTTGGTGTGTTTCTACTATCACCTTTCCACTTTGGAGGAGTGTTTTCCCATCCCCCTTATGGCGGGTGATGAGAAGCAAAAGCCATGAACGATACCCCTCTCGCACGGCGGTCCGAGGACAACCCATGTGACTATTACCGCGAAGCCTATAATTCATATAGGATCTCGATACTGTTTTTATTGGTCAATTAATACTAGGTATCGCGTCTACCCTCAATCTTGAAGCTCCGCACCTCTAGTTCTTTTAAGTATAACCTAAGTGGATGTGTGCACATGGTGGTGCGTGTGTTCGTGTGAGTGTAAGCTGCACCTGGTGTCAGAAAAAACACATATAGGTGTTCAGAAAAAGTCATGCAGATTTCTTTGATGATATTTGTTTTTTGGAGAACATTTTGGTGAATAGAAAAACACAAAGTAAAGAAGGAGGCCCATGGACTCGTCTAGGCCAAGATCTCCGGCACAGCATTAGCGGCGAAGTTTATGGCAGCTGGGCGGCCCGGCCCAGCATGCGGTACCGCCTCCCGACCAGCCCGCCGCTGCCCAGACACCAGAAAGAAAACAGAAATAAAGGCTTCTCCAGGGTCCTCTCTGCAACTTCTTTCGGCATCTCTCTCGTCTCCTCTCTCGCCCTCGTCCCAAAATCCCCAAGGAGAAAGCAGAAACGCGGGCCAGCACAGCCGAATCGCGAGCTAGGGTTTCGTCCGCCGCGGAGGAGAGGATAAGAGAGAGAGGGGGAAGGGGAGATGACGACGGCGGCGCGGCCGACGTGGGCGCCGGCCAAGGGCGGGAACGAGCAGGGCGGCACGCGCATCTTCGGGCCATCCGGGAAGTACTCCTCCCGGGACCTCGCCGCCCACACCTCCCTCAAGCCCAGGTAAAGCTCATCGGTCCATCCTCACCTGCCCGCCAGTTCCAGCTGGTTAGAGATCTCGCGCTCACGATCGAATTTGGGAGAGGCGAATAGATATGGTTAGGGTTCGTCACCGTGGGGAACCGCGTTTTTCAGGATCAGGGTGGCTGCCCGGTAGAATTTGCTTGTAGCAGAACGCACGTCTCTTTGCTCTACCTCTTGCGTGGCCGCTGATTTGGTCCCGGTATAGCACCAACTCTGTGTTTCCTTTTGCGTATGTTAGCCCCTGAACGAGCCAGTAGCCTGGTTCAACTCACTATGCACCGCCCAATAGTTTGCAAATGGTCTGCTATTTTGTTTATGGTTGCAGCAAGCCCAGGTACTACCTGCTTACTGCAGCAACACTATTAGCTAAGCGACATACCTGGCCTAGTTAAGTCTGGACACGGGCAAAAACCTGGACGAGTCAAACAAAATGTAGCCATTTGCTATGTTCCTAGTAGAGTACAGTACATCAAACAGACAACTGTTTTACATCTTTGGATATGAGATAGTAGGATACAAATGACTTCGCTTCGCCCAAATGGCTGCAGCATCTGCTATTTGGTCGCCAGGCCTACCTTACTGCAGCAGAACTACCAATAGAGCAACATACCTGACCTATGTAAAGTCCGGATTCGTGCCAGAACCCGTGAAAATTGAACGAAACATAGCTATTTGCTATATTGACGGTACGCAGAACAAACAACGTTTTTACATGTTTGGATATGAGATAGCTACTTCAAACCAAGTGCATGCGCAAAATTTTCTGAATTTTTGTCTGCTGCTGTTGCTGCATCATGAGAGTTATACATAAACAAATGAGTCATGTGGTGCGTATGTTCCTCGTGTGAGTTCACCAGAATCACTTGCGCAAAATTTGGCTAAACCATTGCTTCAGCCTTCACGTGATTGTTTATTTTCTTGGCCCTGACAATTCCGAATAAGATTGGCTGTCTGTTTTAATATTTTTTGGAGATATCTTTTTTATTGATACGTACCAACCTTCCCCCCTCTTGTGTGCAGAAAAGAGGGGCAGCAAACTCAAGAGGAGGTACAGAAGAGGAATCTCAGAGAGGAACTTGAGGAGCGTGAACACAAGCACTTCTCATCCAAGGATAAGTCCTATGTTGGTAATACCTCTGGGTCTATGTGCACTCTTCCTCGTCTGTGCATATCGTGCTTGCTATATCTTATCTTCCGTGATGCTTGTCTTTTGTTTGTTGCCTTGTACCTGTGAATTGTAATTGACAAGTTCAACCCTTTTTCTCTTGCAGATGAGAGAGACCGGCGAAAAAGTTCAGGCCTGCTCTTAGAAGGTCGGTGAAACTAGCGCTATAGCAAAATCTGTTTAGTGTTTATCTATGTTCAAGGCAGCATGATCTTTTACTTACTCTTCTTCTGGCAATCACAGGTTCAAAACGGGAAGAGGATAAGATAGTTCCACGTGAAATTGATGCAGATGACTCTGATGTGGAGCCCAGAAGTGACGATGAAAGGTCTGTTTAGTACTCTTGTCAGTAATTAATAAATCATACTCGTCCAAAATGCTTATGGGACTCCTCTTGCTGTTGCCTGGAGGGGATTAACTGATACATCTTCTAACTGCATTAATAAATGGTATTGTGGAATGGGGAAGAAACTGTTCATTCCGTGTTATCTACCATAAACTTTGGTATTGGGTGATACATATTCATATACTCCTGAGCATTCTTAGTTCATGGTAGTAATGATTTGTTCACAGCAAATTGTAAAATGGCAAATGGAATAATGCTGAACTGTCTTGACTTGTTGAGGGTCTTGAATTATTTGGGACACAGCTGTTTGTTTGGGCCCTTTTTTTAGTTGAACTGATTATCTCAGTTTATTCTCTTACTCATCAAATTGCAACTTCTACTCAGTGACGACGATGATGATGATGATGATGACACTGAGGCTCTAATGGCAGAGCTCGAAAGAATTAAAAAAGAAAGAGCTGAGGATAAACTAAGAAAGGTTTGTGTTTTCTTCTCTCCATTTTACTTGGAGGTGCTCTTTTTATTTAGGTTTATGTAATTAGTATTAAGTTCTTTGCCCCTGTGTTTTCTGCAGGACCGGCAGCAAGCAGAAGAAGAGGCCAAGATGAAGGAGGCTGAGCTGATGCGAGGAAACCCGCTGATCAATATGAATAACTCTGGCTCTTTCAATGTGAAGAGAAGGTTAAGACAATGTTTTCTTTTGTTGTATTATATGCCTTTTTTCTAAATATGTTTCCCAGCTTTATGGTGACCTTAATCATGTTCTTTATATGTGTTCTCTGCAGGTGGGACGATGATGTTGTATTCAAGAACCAGGCTCGTGGAGAGACCAAGACACCGAAACGGTTCATCAATGACACCATCAGGAGTGATTTCCACCGCAAGTTTCTGCATAGGTACATGAAGTGATGCTGCTGTATGCTTTATGTTGTCTGGACGTGTATGTCATGACCTCCTGGAAAGAGCTTGTTATGTTTCTGTATTCTGAAGATCGATATGTATGACATAACTGTAACATTTGCTTATCTGAATGGTGATATTTTTACCATGAGTAAAGAAACCCACTGCTTGTGTATAACTGATGCTGTGTCGTAACTTCTGTCGTTATTATTATTTAGTATTTGAATTCTATCCGATGTTCTCTAGCCATGTAGACTCGTATAATAAGTATGTATTTGGTATACTCTCAATTTGGCTGTACAGCTGTGTCTGGGAAGTCATTTGTGTTTAAGCTGAATTTGTTGGGCACTTGAAACAGCAATTTGCTTGTCAGCCTTCTCTTGGGAAAATAGTTTAATTGTAACCAAAGTTCCATGAGCAACTTGGCAGGTTACCCTTTGCCTCTATCTCGTGGCATTGGAGTCGTTGTGCTGCTCGGAAATTGATACCCTTGTTCTCCACTGTTGGCTGGCCACTCTCTTGTCGGCCGGTCCGGAGGGGCAAGGGCAACATTTGTTTTCTCTCTTTGTTTAACTGTCTTGTATTTATTATTATTATTCAGAGATCTGGTTAGAAGATGCCTTAGCTGTTTCATTTCTTTGATTTTCTTGATGTAGTACTTTTCCTCCCTGTTTTTTTGTTTGTTCAATTTTGGATGACTCTTCATTTTGCTCCATGTAAATTGAAATTCAATTTGCTTGCTGGGATTTCTCTGGGAAAACGATTTTAGGCGAGCCTGCTATCAAAGTTGTTTTCTTGGTTTGTGGTCCTTGCTATTTAATTAAGTCTGATTTGTGATTACTATAATAGTCGTGAGAGTTTAGCCAAGCGAAGTGGAAGGTTACCCTTTACCTCAGGTTCTCATGGCATCTGTGTTTTAGCTGAATTCATTGAGCGCTTGAAATACCAAATTTACTTGGCCTTCTCTTGAGAGAATAGCTTTAACTGAACTAGCAGAGCCAACGTTCTGTATTTGTGATTCTTGTTTTTGATTGCTTTCTGATTAGGCTAGAAGGATAGTGAAAGTTTAGCTGAGCAAAGTGGCAGGTTACCCTTTGCCTATGTTCCTCATGGCACTGGAGTCGTTGTGCTGCTCAGAGATTGATATCCTCCTAGATCTCCATGTTGGCTGTCAGACTTCTCTAGTGGCTGGTCAGAAGGGGCTAGGGGGACATTTCCTTTTAATCTCCTCATTTAATTGGCCAGTCAATTCTAATTGTTCAGAGTTCTGGATAAAAGATGTCTGTGGCTGCTTGTTCTCTTGATCCTTTATTGGTGTTCAGACAATGTTGCTTGTTATTATTAGGTGAAGCGGCTGGATTTTCTCCCTTTTTTGGTCTGCTCGGCTTAGGATTCACTACTTCATTTTTTGCTACGTGCAAATTGTACTTCTATTTGTTTGCTGGCCCATCTCATGGTACATGTTTTTTTAAGTGCACCTGCTATCAACGTTTTCTTGGTTTGTGATTCTTGTTCTTTGATTATTGTCTGATTTGCTATTAGTTTAGTTGTGATGCCTTAGCCGAGCAAAGTGCAGTAGTAGTGATAGTTTAGCCGAGCAAAGTGGCAGTTTACCGTTTGCCTCTGTTTCTCATGGCAATGGAGTTGCTGTGCTGCTCAGGAAATTGATATCCCGGTTCTCTACTTTTAGCTGTCCACTTTTTTGGGGGGCTGGTCCGGAGGCGCTAAGGGAGCATTTCTGTTTCCCCTCTTTCTTGGTTATACAATTCTGCATGCCCCTGCTGCATTCTTCATTTTTGATTTCGTCGACTGATGATCAGGTAATGCAGCTTGTTGTTTACGTTCTACTTCAAATTCAGTAGTATTTCATTACTCTTTTTTAAGTTACGTCCAAGTTTAACTTCTATTTACTTGCTGACCCTTCTAATGGGAAAAGGATTTTTTGTGAGCCTGCAATCAAAGTTGTTTTCTTGGTTTGTGGTTCTTGCTGTTTGATGGTTTGTGATTAGTGTAGTAGTGGCAAGAGTTTATCCGAGCAAAGTGGCAGGTTACTCCTTGCCTCAGTTTCTCATGGCATTGGAGTCGTTGTGCTGCTCGGAGATCTAACTCTCGTGGTGCTCACACTGTTCACTGTCCACTTTCCATGGGGCTTGTGAGTGAGGCCAGGTAGACATATTTTTCTTGGTTGAATTGGTCTGTTGGGCTCTCCTACCTCCATGCGCTTTCAGTACTCTTCAGAGATTGAGATATGTTTTTGTCAGACATGGCTAACCGACTGAGTTTTATGCTCTAGAGAAGATAGATGATGATGTATCTGCTGTTTCTTTCGATTTTGTTGGTTGATGTTCACGTAGTGGCTGCTTGTTATGGCTATCTACTGGAGCTGCTCTTCCTAACCCTGCATTTCTTGATATTTTGGTTTGTTTGACTCATGGTTAGTTGGTTTATTTCTGATTACACTAGCCTTAAGAAGGTGAGAGTTTATGCGAGCAAAATGGCAGGTTACTCTTTGCCACTTTCTCATGGCACTGGAGTCGTTGTGCTGCTTGTAAATTCTCCACTCTCGGTTCTCCACTGTCCATGCCTGCTTTCCATGGGCTGGTTGAGAGGTCCTAGGGTAACATTTCTTTGCTGTGCCCATGTTTAATTGTTCAGTCGATTCTGCTGCAAATGTCGTGTTCCTGTTGGTCAACTGGTTGAAGCAGATTCTGTTATTTACAGGCATGCTCATTATCTTGAGCTGCTTGTAAACAAAACGGACACAAACTCGGCTTTTACTAAATTTAAAAACAGAGTGAACCCCGGTTCATTGTTTTCTCCTTTGGTTGATTTTGGCAACTTGCGATGATCTTTCTCCATTGTTTAAGACTATTTGTTGAATTTATTTTGGGAGATCAACATGTTGAGATGCAGAGGAAGGCACCAGTTCTTTGCGAGCATGCGTAGGTGGAAAGGAATGCTGCTGCTGCTGCTGCATGCTGTACGCATTACGTGTAGTGTAGGCGTCCCAGTTCCATAAGACTAGAAGAGTGTTGGCCGTTGATGAAACTAGGAAGCGGGGCGGCACGCCATGAATGTGTTCTTACATCCATTGCTGTAAGAGTTTTGTAGCAGTAGTGTTAAACTGTGTTGTTTGGGGAGTATCTCTAAGTGTGGAAGTAAAGATGCTGGTGTTGCAGCAGATCTTGGCGTCCCTCGCTATAGATGCTGCTCGCCGTGGAGGGTTGTTGAGACTCGCAAGCCTCAACTGCCCATTGAATCAGGTACCTTACCGTCCCCTAACTACTAGCTCGTGAGCGTGAGTTATATGAAGGCACGCAATTTTTTTGCGACCTGATTGAGCACTAGCTGGGCTGCTTGCTTCCCTACATGAGCTTGCTAGCTAGGCTTCTTCCCTAATTGGCTTTGTCTATGAGAACAGAGACGGGTGTTACAAAAGTCCGTGTGAAACTTATGTATTGACGGCTTTGCAAAGTTTGAAATAAAAGCTAGGTCACTTGATTGTTTTGATATGTCGAGTTATTTTCCTGTAAAACAGGGAGACCTGCAATTTTATACTAGTACAAGAGTCTGGTGTATCTGGGGAAGTAAAAGGACGCACACTTACTTGAAAATAAAATTAAAGATAATGGAACAGACAACTGAGTTGGCTAACAGGGTAAGTAGAAAGGAGATCTACTTATCTTGGGCACAAACGTTGACTATATTTGAGCTAAACTGCAACCAAACGAGAATGCAGAAAGTGTCATAGACAATTTCATGGCAAAGAAATGGACAATAGGCAATCATGGAATGTTATTTCCAGGAACAACTGTGAATCACAAGCAAACTGAGTGCCGAATAGCCTCCGTCGTCTCCAGAGACATACAAATTTGCTAGTTCAAAAACTTCCGCTTGAACTGAATGGTTTAAAAACCTTACGAAAAATGGGATGATGCATTGCTGTTAAATTACTCAGTTTGCCAAACATACAGGTTGTTGCTAAACAGTAAATTATCCTACTACCTTTTTTTCCCCTCTGTTCTAACAAGAAGCATAGCTACTCTGTTCATCAACATATGACATGAATCTACAACTTGAAGTACAAACAAGGAGCAGCATGAACATCAACCATTTGAGAATATTCAACGAAATAGCCACGTCTGATTCAGAGAAAGCAAGAAATAAACCCTTTTTTTTAAACTATAAGAAATCAACTTTTTAGCAATCTGCAAGAAATCAACTATATTTGTCGTTGAAGACCTGCGCTTGCATTTGACTGGCACGGTACGTACCTCGGAAATGAAGGAAACGTTTGTGGCATGGATGATAGAAACACTGATTTAAGCTGTAAATGTTGAAACATATGGTAACACAGGAGTTAGAAACACTACGGCAGTTAGAATAGCCAGCTGGAAATCATAAACTCGCAAAATAATCAAATTTACCCGTGGCAGGCCACAGAGATTCTAAATATACAACTCATATTTTTTGTGTTCTGCCATGTAGTACTGCATAAGACTGTAGATGAACAGACAAAGACAATCAGATATCACCCGCAAAAAAAAAAAAAAGACAATCAGAACATGCAGTATAGTCAGATCTTCTTTCGGCGTGTGTTTGAAATCACTTACTCTTCCCAACTCTTTCATTTTGATTTTGATTGCCCTCCCTGTCATCACAAGTTCCATGAATTGGTCATCACCACCTCTATTCCTTGAATTATGTTTCTTCACATTTAATTTTTTCCACTTCTGGAGTAGTTTGAAACTTTAATCTAACAATTAAAATCTGGAAACCGAACTTGGTGCTATATGTTCAGTAGTAACTGAACCGGAGCAACGGTGGCATTGTGGTAAAACCATAATCAGTAGCTCTAGACTAAACCAAGAACACCATACTAAACTTTGAAATCCTGGGCGTGCTGATGTAGCAACGGACCCAACTAGATAAGCTAGAACTAGATAGATAGACAGGGCAAAAAGTCTGGGCTACGTGGAACAAGCTATTGAAGATGCATTGCCAAAAAAACGTTGTCGCGATCACCATGGCGCGGTCGCCAGCTTACAGAAAGCTTGGTCCTTCTTCCTCGTGCTCTCCTCCTCCTCCTCCATCTCCTCCATCTGCACATCAATGTCTTTCAAAGCATCCTCCACGACCGAGATCCTCGACTCGAGGGCTCTCAGCTGCTGCAATGCCAGTGCCCGCTTGAGCAAAGCCTTTTTGTATAGCTCGTGCTTCGTCAACGGGTGACCTGGTGACCCGGTGACTCTAGTGACCTCCGGCTCCTGCTTGGACTTGGCGTCTTCGTCGGAACTTTCTTCTTCTTTCCCTGCGTCGCCGAACACGACGCGTGATTCAAAAGAGTTGGTAGCGTTGCTGAATGAACATGATAATACCTTTAAACGCACCTGAATGAAGATCACCATTTCCTTGATCTGGAAGTCCGTCCGCTGCATCTTCACTGGTTCGGTTGCCGCTGTCATCGTCAGATGCTTCGGCGCAGACTCTTGTCACCTCTGCCTCCTCCTTGGACGTATTTTCCCGTAGGATGTACACCTGAAAAACACCAATCAGTAGTTAAATTACAACACTAACAATTATTACCAAGCAACGTGCATTTGAGGAAAAAAAAGTTACAAAGGGAAGATTAAAGCACTCGCCTTAAATCTTGTCAGCGTCACGAGTTTAAAGACCAGGACGTCGCCGACAGTAAGATGATGTTGTTTTGCGAACCCACGCCATCCAGCACTGAGTCCCGTCTTGGCAGCTTTGTAAGTTGCGTACTTGGTGCGCCCTTCCTCATCTTCTAGCGCAATTGTAACATCGTAATCTAGAAGGTGGTCGCTACAGAAACTAGCCGGGAGGCCCTGCCACAGGAATACAAGAGTCAAAATAAATTAGACAAAAAGGGCAAACTGAATGTTGGTCATACTCATACGAAACAAAATGGAATACTTCGACATTGGATAAACATTGAATTGAAGCAACTAGTAAATGGGGACTTACCAACCAAAAACCTTTTACAACATGTGAGTGTCGCATTAGCTTGATGAAGCTTGGACCTTCGGCTGTCAATCTTTTTTGCAGCTTCGCAGCTCTATCCCAAGCACTACCTTTAACACTATAATTTGTTTGAAGATTCATTAAGTTAGACACACTCGACATCTTTTAAACGAAATCTACTTAAGAAAACAACAAAAATGTTGAAGTACCGTGCATGTTTCTTTTGGCCATCATCATCATAATTATCATTATCATTAAATGCCTGTTGAATCACAACATGTTCATAGTTAGTCTATTTCTCTAGTGAAAAATTCCGACTCAGTCATCCACAATCCATAGTCTAGCGTATATCATGATGTTATTGCAATTAAATTAAGGTATCGTATTTTATTTTTATACAAAAGGAATTGGTGGCCTATATGAAAGAGTGCTTATTTCAATCTTTTGATTATAAAAATTGTCTAGACTGAATCAATCAGTTTGAAATGATTTTGTGATTAAGTTTTGGACCTTTACCCCTGGCACAAAATCATGATCTTTTTCCTTCTTTCTCTTGGCATATTTGGAGCCTGCTAGCCTCTGTCTCTTCCTCTGTAATAGTATAACCAACAGTTGGTCTACTTCTCCAAAAAACATTAGTTTCTACTAAGCCATGCGCAATGCATAATGTGGCCTAGATCAAGCTTGGACAACAAAAATTATCCTAACTAAAGCAATTTTAAATTACTTCAAGTAAGTTCTTACCGTCGGTGTCGGTGGCTCAAAATTAACATCCTTGCTGGCCTTACTACCGCTGCTGCTGTCAAAGAACCCTGAATCCAGCTCTTTCTTACTCTTTGCAGGATGGGAACTTCCTGGCCTCGTTCTTCTCCTCTGAAAAATTAAAGAGCCAAACAAAGCGGGGCAACCGATTCAACATCTGTTTATATATGCATCTGAAGATAAGTGAATAATCTGAAATTGGGAAATTCTCATCTCTGCAGGACTATGAGTTTATTTTATTTATTTATTTCTGGTACATACATGGAGGTGCGTATCTTTTCTATTAGAAGAAGAAAACGCACAACTTAATAGACTGCAATAATAAGATTTAAGAAACGGGAGGCATGACTGAAACTGAAAACTCTGTTTCTTTGTTATTAGTTCTCCTGTTAAGACATGCTGTAGTGACACACACAAAAATACAATGATGGAATCAGGAGTGTATATTACTGTATAAGTTATCGTTATATTTGGTCTTTGATCATAACGGAAGACTGGACGCCTTTCTTGGGCAGTCTCCTCGCTCTTTGGCCTCACGATCTGCCATATAGGACGTCGGGTCAATCAGCTTCGTAAATATACTTTTACTTGATGGAAATTATGATCGAGATATGAAAAGGAGGACAATCAGGAACTATATATTGTGACAACACAAAGACATTGTTCCTTTCACTGAAAGTGATGCTCTGATTCTGAATGGGGCCGTTTGCGCCCTGATTAATGTATATATATAGAGAGGGAATTGAACACTTACTCTCAAAGGAATATATTCTACTTGGCTAGCATCCACTTGACGAACAACAATAGCAAGCTTCACCTCCTCCTCCTCCTCCTCCTCCTCCTCCTCCTGCAATGACCATTTTTGTCATTATTATTCCATCACGAGAATGTTCATTAATTTCTACTACCCAATTCATTAAAAATGAGCATGCAATTTTCAGTTTGGCGGGTAGTCCCTCATGGTGCACAAGATTGAAGGTCTAGAAACAAAGTTGAGAAAAAGGAGTAATACTGAAGTAGCAAAACAAGTCTCGGTCAGGAATTTCCAATAAAACAAAGAGTTTCGTTTCATGTTTGTGGCCGAGTATGATATGCGTGCATTTGATATGTACTCTGATATGTAGCTGAGGAAACAGAGAGTATACTGTGATCGATTCTGAATGGAGCCATTTGAGCTCTACCAGCCGATGAGCAGTACAAGTAGAAACATTAGAAAGAAGGGGGTAAAAAAAATGCTTACACACAAGACAGAACTGAATTAAGTGGCGAAACAACAATCTCAGTCCAACCCATTCACGGATCGACAAGAAAAATCGTTTTGCTTGACACTCTGTACGAATCTCAGGAAACAGAGTGCTTCAAACACATGCAAGAAAGTGAGGCCAGATCGGAGGTTCTCACCATCAGGTTCAGATCATCATCATCATCATCATTGCCGTCGTCGTCGTCGTCGAGCAGAGAAGGCCATTGATGCAGCACCAGTGCCATCTCCTGCCCCTTGTTGGTCTGGGCGGACTGAGAAACATCACTCACCAGCGTCTCCTGAAGATCAATAGAACAGCCAAGCTAGGGTCATTTTTGTGCTACTAAATGTCAGTCAACCAGTAACTTCTATTATTAATTAACTAGAAAACAAAATAACTAGAGGAATATGTATATCAAGGGAAGTACAATCTGGAGAGGAAACAGAGAGTGCCTGGAACGCAGGAATGTGAGAGGATCTGAGTGACGGAGGTTCTCACCGTCAGGTTGAGACCATCATGATCATGGTCATGATCGTCGCCGTCAACAACCAATGCCATCTCCAGCCCCATGTTGGCCTTCTCCTGATTGAAAATTAAATATTAATCAACCAGCAACTTGCATTAACCGGAAAACAAAATAACTAGGCTAGAAGAATACATCGATCGGGAAGTACATAGACGTAAATACTTGAAGGCAGATGAGCATGGTGAGGAAGAGGACGTGAGGTGAGGGAACTTACGCCGAGGGGTTCGTCGGTCGCCGCCATGGCTTGCTGCTGCTGCACTCCTCCGAGGGATGGATGGATGGATTCAGAGGAGGAAGAAGGCCCGGCCCTTGTGCAGTATATATAGAGACGGAAGGGAAGGCGACCGTTGGGTGATTGATGATATGCTATCGGCGGGCGGGATTGATTGATTTCCTTGGTGGTCTGCCTGCTCCGTGGCTCACGCATGCCACTTCCCACGCGCACGCACCTTCCCACGCCCACGCGCGCCGGCCCCACACACCGCACGCACGTTCCCTGTGTTTTTTTTTTGTCATAAACAAAACACTTGTACATTCTACAGAAAATTCTTAGGATTGAGAAAATTCTACGGAAAAACCACCACGATTGTGGATAGGGTTTTAAAAAACCATAACAATATGTTTTTGTTTTCAAAACCGAAAGCTCCCTAAGACGATGTGAACAATTTACTAAACCGAAACAGCGCGGCTATATAACCTAGTCTCGCAACAACCATCTTGAGACCGATAAAAGGAAAATCCAGCAAGGACATAGATCCATTCAAGACGGGGACGCTTCACTTGATTATTATTGTTTCGTGAAGACTCATAATTTGTTTTCCAATATATCATTATATGGTAGCTTCATTAATTAAGGCACATATTCACATGTCCATTATCACAAAATGGAAGGCAATAATATGATCTTCTCGAGATGCTTATCTTTAACTCGCCATTATCAACCTCTGATGACGATCACCGTTTGATGCCATCCTCTCACGGGCTATATGAAATCTTTACTTTGGATACATGCCCATGGAAAAGGCACATCTATATAATGGGTTAGTTCATAAAGCTACTTTTGATGCACGCCAATGGAAATATATCTAACTGATGATCTTGTGGTATGGTCAACTAACACAAAGCTACTAACCCATATCAAAACCGATTCTACTCATTTTTTTGGAAAGTTTGGGGGTTCCAAAGATATTTACAACTACCGTAACACCCTACATGTTTGAGAGTTATGATAACAACTTATCTCTTTCGCGTTTTATGGCCGTTTACATAAGCTATTGCCCACAGTTTTGGGGTTCCGAGACTATTTACAAAGACCGTAAGACCCGATACATGTTTTGCAAGTTATGACCAAACACTCGTGGTTTTCGTGTTTTATAGGTGTTTTTATGAGTTACTACCCACAGTTTTGGGGGTTCCAGGGCTATTGACAATGACCATAAGACCTGATACATGTGCGAGTTATGACCAAACACTCGTCATTTTCATGTTTATGGCCATTTTCATGAGCTATTGCCCACAGTTTTTGGGATTCCAAGACGATTTTCATAGACCGTAACACCCGATATATGTTTGAGAGATGTGACAAAAAACTCATCGTTTTCGTGTTTTATGGCCATTTTCATGAGCTATTTCCCATAGTTTTGGGGTTCTAAGGAGATTTGCATGGACCGTAAGACCCGATACATGTTTGAGGGATATGACCAAAAAAATGGTCGTTTTCGCGATCTATGGCCCTTTTCGTGAGCAATTGCCCACAGTTTTGGGGTTCTAAAGATATTTACAACTACCATCACACCCGATACATGTTTGAGAGTTATGACAAAAACTTGTCATTTTCACGTTTTATGGCCGTTTTCATGAGCTATTGCCCACAGTTTTGGGGTTCCAGGGCTATTTACAAAGACCATAAGACCTGATACATGTTTTGTGAGTTATGACCAAACACTCGTGGTTTTCGCGTTTTCTGGGCGTTTTCATGAGCTCTTGCCCACAGTTTTGGGGTTCCAGGGTTATTTACAATAACCATAACACCTGATACATATATTGCGAGTTATGACCAAACACTCGTCATTTTTGTGTTTATGGCCGTTTTCATGAGCTATTGCCCATAGTTTTGGGGTTCCAAGGCGATTTTCACAACCCGTAACACCCGATATATGTTTGAGAGATGTGACAAAAAAAACTCATCGTTTTCGTGTTTTATGACCATTTTCATGAGCTATTTTCCACAGTTTTGGGGTTCCAAGGAGATTTGTATGGCCCGTAAGACCTGATACATTTTTGAGGGATATGACCAAAAAGTGGTCGTTGTCGCGTTCTATGGCCGTTTTTGTGAGCTATTGCCCACCGTTTTGGGGTTCCAAAGATATTTACGACACCTGTAAGATCCGATACATGTTTTGCTAGTTATGGAAAAACACTCACTATTTTCGTGTTTTATGTCCGTTTTCATGAGCTATAACCCACATTTTTGGGGTTCTAGGGCTGTTTACAACAATCGTAAGTCACAATACATGTTTGAGAGTTATGAAAAAAACTCGTCGTTTTTTTGTTTTATGGCCATTTTAATGTGCTATTGACAACTGTTTTGGGGTTCCAATGCGATTTAGAGCGACCGTAAGACTCGATAGATGTTTGAGATTTATGACCAAAAACTCGCCTTTTTTGTATTTTATGGTCATTTTCATGAGCTATTGCCCACCGTTTTGGGTTCTAGGGTGATTTACGATGACCGTATGACCCGATATATGTTTGAGAGTTGTAACCAAAAACTTGTCATTTTCGTGTTTAATGACCATTTTCATGAGCTATTGCCCACAGTTTTGGGGTTCTTAGGCTATGCACAACGACCGTAAGACCCGATACATGTTTTGCGAGTTCTGACCAAACACTCGTAGTTTTCGAGTTTTATGGGCGTTTTCAATGGCTATTGCCCATAGTTTTGGGGTTTCAGGGCTATTTATAATGGCTGTAAGACCCGATACATGTCTTGCGAGTTATGACCAAACATTCGTCCTTTTCGTGTTTATGGTCATTTTCATGAACTATTGCCCACAGATTTGGGGTTCCAAGGCGATTTTCATATCCCATAACACCCTATATATGTTTGAGATACATGACAAAAAAAACTCATCGTTTTCATGTTTATGGCCGTTTTCATGAGCTATTGCCCACAGTTTTGGGGTTCCAAGGCGATTTTCACAGCCCGTAACACCCAATATATCTTTGAGAGATGTGAAAAAAACTCGTCGTTTTCGTGTTTTATGGTCGTTTTCATGAGCTATTTACCATAGTTTTGGGGTTCCAAGGAGATTTGCATGGCCCGTAAGTCCTGATACATGTTTGATGGATATGACCAAAAAATGGTCGTTCTCGCGTTCTATGGCCGTTTTCGTGAGCTATTGCCCACAGTTTTGGGGTTCCAAAGATATTTATAACGCCCGTAAGATCCGATACATGTTTTGCTAGTTATCGGCAAACACTCACTGTTTTCGTGTTTTATGGCCGTTTTCATAAGCTATTGCCCACATTTTGGGGGTTCTACGGCTTTTTACAACAATCCTAAGTCACAATACATGTTTGAGAGTTATGAAAAAAATTCGTCGTTTTTTTGTTTTATGGCCATTTTAATGTGCTATTAACAACTGCTTTTGGGCTCCAATGCGATTTAGAGCGACCGTAAGACCCGATCGATGTTTGAGATTTATGACCAAAAACTCGCCTTTTTCGTATTTTATGGTCGTTTTCATGAGCTATTTCCCACCGTTTTGGGTTCTAAGGTGATTTACAATGACCGTATGACCCGATATATGTTTGAGAGTTGTAACAAAAAAATTGTCATTTTCGTGTTTTATGGCCGTTTTCATGAGCTATTACCCACAGTTTTGGGGTTCTTGGGCTATTTACAACGACCGTAAGACCCGATACATGTTCTGCGAGTTATGACTAAACACTCGTAGTTTTCGAGTTTTATGGGCGTTTTCAGGAGCTATTGCCCATAGTTTTGGGGTTCCAGGGCTATTTACAATGGTCATAAGACCCGATACATGTCTTGCGAGTTATGGCCAAACATTCATCCTATTCGTGTTTATGGCCATTTTCATGAACTATTGCCCACGGATTTGGGATTCCAAGGCGATTTTCACATCCCATAACATCCGATATATGTTTGAGAAATATGACAAAAAAACTCATCGTTTTCGTGTTTATGGCCGTTTTCATGAGCTATTGCCCATAGTTTTGGGGTTCCAAGGCAATTTTCACAGCCCGTAACACCCGATATATGTTTGAGAGATGTGAAAAAAAACTCGTCGTTTTCGTGTTTTATGGCCATTTTCATGAGCTATTTCCCACAGTTTTGGGGTTCCAAGGAGATTTGTATGGCCCATAAGACCTGATAAATTTTTGAGGGATATGACCAAAAAGTGGTCGTTCTCGCGTTCTATGGCCGTTTTCGTGAGCTATTGCCCACAGTTTTGGGGTTCCAAAGATATTTACGACACCTGTAAGATCCGATACATGTTTTGCTAGTTATGGGAAAACACTCACTATTTTCGTGGTTTATGTCCGTTTTTATGAGCTATAGCCCACATTTTTGGGGTTCTAGGGTTGTTTACAACAATCGTAAGTCACAATACATGTTTAAGAGTTATGAAAAAAACTCGTCGTTTTATTGTTTTATGGCAATTTTAATGTGCTATGGACTACTATTTTTGGGTTCCAATGTTATTTAGAGAGACCGTAAGACCCGATAGATGTTTGAGATTTATGACCAAAAACTCGCCTTTTTCGTATTTTATGGTCATTTTCATGAGCTATTGCCCACCGTTTTGGGTTCTAAGGTGATTTACGATGACCGTATGACCTGATATATGTTTGAGAGTTGTAACCAAAAACTTGTCATTTTCATGTTTTATGGCCGTTTCATGAGCTATTGCCCATCTTTTTGGGGTTCCTGGCTATTTACAATGACCGCAAGACCCGATACATGTTTTGCGAGTTATGGCCAAACACTCATAGTTTTAGAGTTTTATGGGCGTTTTCATGAGCTATTGTCCATATTTTTGGGGTTCCAGGGCTATTTACATTGGCCGTAAGACCCGATACATGTCTTGCGAGTTATGACCAAACATTCGTCTTTTTCGTGTTTTATGGCCGTTTTCATGAGCTATTGCCCATAGTTTTGGGGTTCTTGGACTATTTACAACGACCGTAAGTCCCGATATATGTTTTGCGAGTTATGAGCAAACACTCGTCGTTTTCGCATTTTTTGGCCACTTTCATGAGCTATTGCCCATAGTTTTCGAGTTCTAGAGCTATTTACAACGATCGTAACTTCCGATACATGTTTGAGAGTTATGACAAAAACTCATCATTTTCTCACTTTATGGCCGTTTGTATGTGCTATTGCCCAAAGTTTGGGGGATCCAGGGCGATCTGCGTGGACCGAAGACCCGATATATGTTTGAGAGATATGACCAAAAACTCTTCACTTCCGTGGTTTATGGACATTTTCATGAGCTATTGCCCATAGTTTTGGGGTTCGAGGGAGATTTCCATGGCCCGTAAGACCCGATACATGTTTGAGGGGTACGACCAAAAAGTGGTTGTTTTCGTGTTCTATGGCTGTTTTCATAAGCTATTGCCCACAGTTTGGGGGTTCCAAAGATATTTACAACTACCATAACACCTGATACATGTTTAAGAGTTATGACAAAAAAGTTGTCGTTTTCGCGTTTTATGGCCGTTTTCATGAGCTATTGCCCATAGTTTTGGGGTTCTAGGGCTATTTACAAAGACCGTAAGACCTGATACATGTTTTGCGAGTTATGACTAAACACTTGTGGTTTTCACGTTTTATGGGTGTTTTCATGAGCTATTGCTCACAGTTTTGGGGTTCCAGGGCTATTTACAATGACCATAAGACCTGATACATGTCTTGCGAGTTATGACCAAACACTCATCATTTTTGTGTTTATGGCCGTTTTCATGAGCTATTGCCCACAGTTTTGGGGTACCAAGGCGATTTTCACAGCCCGTAATACCCGATATATGTTTGTGAGATGTGAAAAAAACTCGTCATTTTCATGTTTTATGGCCATTTTCATGAGCTATTTTCCACAGTTTTGGGGTTCCAAGGAGATTTGCATGGCCCGTAAGACCTGATACATGTTTGAGGGATATGACCAAAAAGTGGTCATTTTCGCGTTCTATGGCCGTTTTCATGAGCTATTGCCCACAGTTTTGGGGTTCCAAAGATATTTACGACGCCTGTAAGATCCGATACATGTTTTGCTAGTTATGGACAAACACTCACTGTTTTCGTGTTTTATGTCCGTTTTCATGAGCTATAGCCTACATTTTTGGGGTTCTAGGGCTTTTTACAACAATCGTAAGTCACAATACATGTTTGAGAGTTATGAAAAAAACTCGCCGTTTTTTTTGTTTTATGGCAATTTTAATGTGTTATTGACAACTGTTTTTGGGTTCCAATGTGATTTAGAGCGACCGTAAGTGTAACACCCCAAAAATATTAAACTTGGATCATCAAACTCTAATAATCAAATTTAGGGTTAACAAAAACTTTTCCAATTAAAAATATGAAAGCATTCATATGTGTATGTATTAAAATTTGGATTCTTTTGAATTGCCATGGTTATGTGTTTATTTGTAAAATGATTCTTAGGTGAAATAAACATCATATAAACAATCCCCAAACTCTTCCCAAAGACAAACAAGTCAAAACAAACAAATTAAGTGAATGGTCACTTTGGCCAATTTAACTCCCATGCCTACTTTGGCTATCCCTAAATTTCAGAACTTAACAGAAACATGTATGGATCTTTGCACCCCTTGATAGTACTCATAACAAGGTACCAAGGCCCACTTTGTGATCATCCAAAAACATTTAAATGCTTAGTTTAAATGACAGTTTAAAATTGAATCTATTTCATATGGGAAGATCCCACTATTTCAAAAACCACTCAAACAAGCTCAATTTTCAAAACCCAAGCATCTACAGAACCCACAACACATTCCTAGCACACCCACCAAAAATCTTTTCAAAATTCAAAACTTAAGTTCATGCGGCCATTTCATCAAACAAGTTGCAGATTCAAATCAACAAAATAAAAAACACTATGTTGAGCAGTGTTTTGGACCTAACTTGTTCCCTCTCTGGTTACAACTAGCCTTAGTAGATCATCTAGCAACCTTAACTAATCTCTAGCACCACTGTAAGCTGGCCATTGTCATCAATGGTGAGCAGGCCGAGAGCACCATTGCCACCCCATGGTCGACAGCAAGCTACGAGCAACACTAGCCTCGCCAACCTTGTCTGGGAGCTAGCCAGCACCCCACCGCCCTGTCCCAGCCTCGAGCAATGCCAGCTACTGGACCACACACCCAAGCCATGCCAAGCCTCTCTGCGATCATGCCAAGAGCACGCCCGTGCGCCACCCTCGACACATGCCCACAGACCGCGCGTCGCCTTCGCCGCGTGCACGCGTGATCACTACCACCCCAGCAACCCAGCAGACACGCCCATTCGCCGCCGCGCGGACCACGCGCACTGTGCGCCATCAAAACCTCCATCGGACACGCTCAGAGCGCCAAAGCGTTCCGACCTATCGGCACCGCCCCATGCCTCGCCACCACGCCGTTGAGCTTCGCCAGGGAGCACATCACCGCCCCTACCGTCGCCCACGCCGATAGTCCTCTGTGCCGTCGACCACGACGAGCTCAGCCCGCGCCCGTCGGTCCCCTCTCGCCACTATAATAGAGGCATCCCCCGCTCGATTTCTTCACACCATTCCACTCCCCTCTCACCCAGAACCACCCCACCTCACTCCCGGAGCAAGGCGAGCAACGCATCGCCGGAATTTCACCGGAGCCCGCCGCTGCTGGAGAAGAAGGAAGCTATCGATTGGAGCTGCCCCAGGAGGAGCTGCCGGTGCCAGGAGAATCACCATCGTCGACTTCATCATTTCCCCCATCGCCGACCCTCGCCTGAGCCCCGGTGAGCCTCCCATGACCCCCACCTGCCGCGTTAGGGTTCTGTCTCGCCGGCGCTGCCCGACGTGGACGATGAGCCGTAGCCGTTCGATTAGACTTAGATCATGCGGCCGAGATCGCCCCGTACCGCTTCGCGTGTTATGAGACACTGACTAGTAGACCCACCCTGTTAGTTGAGCCCTGCGCTGTGGAGTGACACCGGACCGGCCCAATAACCTTTCCCGCGTAGCCCACTCGTTTGTATTTAGCTTTCTCTATTTATATTCAAACTCAATTCTGTACCTAGTTGCAAAAATCAACCCAACTCGATTCAGTGAACCAAATTGAATGAAACCAATTTTGTTAGAAAGGTATTGAAATGCTTAATCCAAGCCCGTTGGATTTAAATCATTTGGATCTATAGATCAACCTTGGTAAAAATAACCAGTCAGAAGCTTTTCAGCATTCAAACATTTTTCAAAATTCAACCATAAGAGCTTTTGAGTTGATTCCAACTCTCAAAAATCACCTTTGATCATCCCTTTCAGAATCTATAAAAACATATGGGCTTACTTACAGAAATAATGTTCAAGTAATAAAAGAATGCCACATAGGCATTTCTAGCCACTTTAATTACTTAAAATAAAAAGGTTAAACCTTATTAAATTGTGACACCACTTTAAATCACATTCCCATGTACTGAAATATGTGGTGATGACATGTGTCAACATGATCCCATGTTTGGTTTGGAGAATATTAAATCTTAAGTAGCTTTTCAATGAGTAGAAATTACTTTTCTAAAAATAAATAAATAATGCAAGTGCTTTAATCTTGAATGTTAGTGATGATGCTAGATCATCTATGGAACCCTTTTGTGTGATGATTGAAAGTAGTTAAGTATTGTTTGGTGATTGTGTACCTCGTATTTATTCATAGACGCTAGTACCGACCAAGGATACGAGGAGGAAGGAAGATACTACGAAGAAGAAGCCGAGGAGAACTTCAACCACTACTCTGCACAAGGCAAGCCTAATACTACTAGTTGATTGAGCAAGCTAACACTTGCAAGATACTCTACTTTAGCAAGCCTTACTAATCAAGTTGACCTATGCCAGCTAATACTTGCTTGTTACCATACCAAGTATCTGCCTTAAGCATATGTGATCATACCCACTTCATAACCCCATTCCTAGTTTTACTTGCAAGCTTTCTACTTTATTTCTTTATCAAAGCTATTACTTAGAGTTTACTTGAGTAAATTTTAGATACTAGAAAGATAATTGAAGGTTGCATAAAGAGCATTAAATTTGGGCTAAGCTAGATAATAATGATGTCATCCTAAGGCATGAGATTGAACCTTGTTAAACTACACTAGTTTACCACCCCTCATTAGTACTCACCCCCACTTGTAGATGCTAGTTCTAAGCATAAAACTTGATCAACTTTAGATGGGAATACTTGGTGGAAAATGGTTATGAAAACCTTAGAATGATGAGTCATTCTACTGAGATGTTTTGACATGTGTTTCCGAACACCAGAGGATTTTGATGATGAAAATATTAAGGCATGAGCCTTAGCCCTTTATAAAACTGATGGTTGTCTGGATGCGATACCATTCCAATTTTACCGTACATCCACAATACCCGAAATTTGGGTAGGGCTTGACTGGAAACTTATATACCTTAGTATGGGTTCCCTCATGGCCAAGGTCTGAGATGAGGCTACCTTGTGAAGATTGTCCACCTATGAAGTACCCAAGATGACAGTTGGTCATGGTTGGGAGGCCAAACTCACAGGAGAGGTGCCTATACTAGGGCGTGTAATTGAAAGGTTAGGATTGATTATCCGCATACTGAGTATGGTGAATTCAGGATTTGTTCATGACGGATGTATCGAATGTTGTGGTTAAAGTGTACAATCTCTGCAGAGTGTCAAACTATTCGAATAGCCGCATCCGCGGTTATGGACAGTTGGAGTGGCCATACTGTTCCCCCGTCAGATGCTTTCAAAATGACTTGTGAAATGAGTTGAGATTTTGACTTGACCACAACAGAGTTGTGATATGAAATTAAAGTTCCCACTTAGGTGATATAAAACTTCAACCAACTTTCTTGCTTCTGAACTTAGTAGAGATAAATCTGTCTTTTTGCAAAACAACCCTAGAGCTTAGTGTCCTACTACAAACCCCCCCTTCACTTGTTAGTATTAGTTTGCGAGTACTTAAAGAGTACTCATGGCTTTGTCCCTTGCTATTCCCGTGGCCAGACTATGAAGAGGAGTACCAAGACGAAGGACCCCAGGAAGGTTATGACAACTAGGATCATCTCCCATCGTCAGCATTGCCTGTGACCCTGAAGATGGAGCTTCGCCTACGCTACCTTTATTATTACATATTTCCGCTGCTTGAGTTGTATTAAGAACTGGATCATGAGATCCTTATTCGTGTAAGACCTTATTTATGGTTTGTAATGTATGATGTACTGTGGTATCCAATTCTGTTATGTCTCGCAAAAATGGTAATCCTGGGATTGCGATGTATGGCATAACATGCACCTGGGATTAAAAATTCGGGTGTTGACAAGTTGGTATCAGAGCCATCCTGACCATAGGAGACCCTAGTGAGACTGGACGTTTGAATCAAAAACTTAGTTTCAAAACCAAAGGAAACAAATATTTACAAAAACTTATTCCCATTCTTATCACTTTGATTCTTTAGTGAAAACTCATGTTCCTCAAAAACTCTTGCAAAATACATAAAAATTGACACACTTGATCACTCTACTAACTTACTCATCCTATATTCTTTTAGATGGACGTGAAGTACAACAAGTTTTATCAGTTGGGGAATGGAGGAGACCTTATCTTTGAGCGGGATTTGGACCAGCTTTCGGAACTTCTGGAGCGTCCGCACCCCGAGTTCTTCGGAGCTCAGCTCAATGATCAAGGAGGATAAGATCTGTAGTGGCTAATTGTTGCATGTCTCTGGGGAAAGATTGAACCTCCCACTGCCGAGGGAATTCAGTTCACCTTAAGAGAAATCAACTGGCACGATGGACTTGCCAGGGCCATGTAGGAAGCTCTTGCCCGTCTGTGTGGGCAGAGTATCAACCAGATCAAGGGTACCCGCTTTGAGTTTTGTCCAAGACGTGATGCTATGGGACAGCCACTGGAAGCCCCATACCACCACGAGGTGAAGGCTAAGTTGGACCACCTTAGCTTCTTGATGTACGATCGTCAGCAGGAATTGGACAATTGCCATGACTACTCCAACCAGAAGTCCGCCATCATCAAAACAAAGGATCATACCATCGCGATTCTAGCGAAGGATCGCAAGTCTCACCGCCGTCAGCTCGACAAGAAGGAGCGCATCATTGCCCGTCTTCGCCACCGTATCTCGTATTTGGAGGAGACCATCCACGAGAGAGACATGCAGTTGGAGGAAAGGGAGAATGCCGGAGAGGATCTTCATGGAGACCCCTACTCCTATCTCAACGATGATGATGATTTTCTGGAGGATCAGGCTATGGACTTCTTCACCGATGAGGATGATTTCGCCTTCATCGATGACGATGAAGATGATGAGGATGACGACTACACCGACTCCGAGGAGTAGTAGCACTTGAGCACTAGCGTAGTGAGTTATATTCGGTCTCACTGTATCGTAGTTTCCATAATGGTTCTTAAAACCATCTGTTTTTCTTGTTTTGTGGTGTGTCTTTGTATCGTGTGCTATGAATGAATGAAAATCAAGTTGCTAGAAAATTTGAGTCAAACTTTTAAAACTTTCCAAAGTCCCTGAACCTTAGAAATTTCCCTCTTTTCTCATGATCTATCTCAATCTTCAGATGCCACGCGAAGGAAGTGGTTCATCCCCGGACCCGATGTTGCAGATCCTGCAAATGTTGGTTTCTGATCGTGAAGCTAAAAGAGCTGAACGTCAAGCCAACCTAGCCACCCTTCAGTAGATAGCTCAGCTATCCCACAACAATCAAGGCCAAGGAAATCAGGACAACCATGAATCTAAGCTCAAGAATTTCCAGAACACCAACCCACCCGTTTTCACTAAGTCGGAAGAGCCCTTAAACGCTGATGATTGGCTGCAAACCATGGAAAACAACCTGGAAGTCGCCGGAGTGGACGCCAACGAGAAAGTTCTGTTCGCCACCCACCATCTAGCCGGAGATGCAAAAGCATGGTGGAACAACGTTCGTGCAATGACCGGATGATAGATGATGACCTGGGAAGAATTCAAGGTCAAATTCAGCAGAACCCATGTGCCACAGGGTTTGATCAAGAGAATGAGAGATGAGTTCAGAGAACTAAGCAAGGACGGATGAGCGTAGTGGAATACCGTGACAAATTCTTGTTATTAGCTAGGTATGCCCCGGATGAGATAGACACCAAAGCCAAGAAGAAAGAGAGATTCTTGAATGGTCTGCACGATGAGATGCAGACTGTGTTGGTCAATATTCCCTTTGCTGATATTGAATCTCTTGTCGACTCTGCCATCCAGATGGAAGGAAAGATCAACCAAGCCAATGAGAACCGCAAGCGTCGCATGATGCATCAGCCAGGAACCCATCAGGCCCCAAAGTATCGCCCTAACCCATCTCCAGGATTTGCCCCGAGAACCATTAGACCCCCGATGAACCGTCCGACCTATCGCAACCGTGGAAACCCGAGACCTAGAGGAAATCACAACAACCCCGGCAACTCTAACAATTTCAACCGTGCACCACCCAAGTTCAACAACAACAATGCTGCCGCCAACATCAACACTGCCCCGATGACTGGAAGCAATGCCGTGCCTGTTGCAGCAAAGGACAAGTCGCAAGTGACTTGTTATGACTGTGGAAATAAGGGTCACTACTCCAATGGGTGCCCCAAGAAGAATGCCGCAGCCCCCAATGCAAATGCCCCAGCTCAGCAGCAGAGTCGTGTTCAGCCAGGAAGAAGGTTTGCCCCAGGGAATTCACTCAACCGCAACGGACGTATTTTTCTCATGCATGCTGAAGAAGCCCAGGAAGCGCCAAACGTCGTGCTGGGTATGTTTTCTCTTAATTCAGTACTTGCAAGAGTGTTGTTTGATTCTGGTGCATCGCACTCATTTGTCACCGAAGAATTTGCATGCACTAGTAAGATTCAACCAACCAAACTGAAGCATGTTATGATTGTTCAAATCCCCGGTTCAACCACCAAAGCTAGGCAAATTTGCAAAGCCGTCCCTATCCGAATCCATGGCATAGATTTTTATGCTAATCTGATAGTACTTGGAACTAAAGGTTTGGAAGTAGTACTAGGAATGGATTGGATGTCCAAACATAAAGGATTAATTGACTGTGCCAAGAAAGCCATAACCATGACTAGTACAGCCGAAATATCAGTCGAGCATGTATCTGAAACCTTACCTCGTCAATTCAAGTGCAACAAGAGTATAGCCCAACCTACCATCGAACAAGTCCGGATAGTCTGTGAATACCACGATGTATTTCCAGATGTTTTGCCTGGTATGCCCCCATATCGAGATATCGAGTTTATCATTGAACTAATCCCCGGAACCAGACCCATAGCCCAGAGACCATATAGTATGAACCCGTCTGAACTAGCAGAACTGAAGAAGCAACTGGATGCCATGCTGGAAATTGGATTGATTCAACCAAGTGCGTCACCATGGAGATCACCTGTCTTATTTGTGGACAAGAAGGGTGGAGGTAACCATTTGTGTATGGATTATCGGAAGTTGAATGATGTCACTATCAAGAACAAATTCATTACCCAAGATAGAAGATTTGTTTGATCAGTTGACCGGTGCCAAAGTGTTTTCTAAGATTGATCTTAGAACAGGCTATCATCAACTCAAGATTCGTGCAGAGGATATTCCAAAGACTGCCTTTACCACCAGATATGGATTATACGAGTATACCGTCATGTATTTTGGATTAACCAATGCCCCCGCTTATTTCATGAATCTCATGAATAAGTTTTTTATGGACTTCCTGGATAAGTTTGTCGTTATTTTCATCGATGACATTCTAATTTATTCCAAATCAGAAGAAGAACATGAGCTACACCTAAGGACCATTCTTGGAACCCTTAGAGAGCATCAGTTGTATGCCAAGTTTAGCAAATGTGAATTCTGGTTACAGGAGGTAGGATTCCTCGGCCACATTGTATCAGCCGGAGGAATTGCCGTTGACCCTGCAAAAGTGAAAGATGTCGAATATTGGCAAGCCCCAACCACTCAGACCCAAGTTCGTGCATTTCTCAGATTGGCGGGATATTACCGCAAGTTCGTAGAAGGATTCTCGAGTATCGCCAGACCCATGAACCAATTGCTGAAGAAGGACAAGAAGTTTGAATGGACAGACAAATGTGAAGCGAGTTTTCAAGAACTCAAGAGGAGATTGATTTCAGCCCCAATCTTAATCATGCCAGATATCACGAAGCCCTTTGACGTGTATTGTGACGCATCCAAGATCGGTCTCGGATGTGTGCTAATGCAAGAAGGCAAAGTCATATCTTATCTATCTCGACAACTGAAACAACATGAGCAAAATTACCCAACCCATGACCTCGAACTCGCAGCCGTAGTTCTAGTCCTGAAGACATGGAGGCATTACCTGATGGGAAACCATTGTGAGATTTATTCGGATCACAAGAGCCTGAAGTATATATTCACTCAGAAGGAGCTGAATATGAGACAGATGCCCTTAGCAGATTGCCGTGCCGCTTGAACTCCATGATTTTGAAGGAGCAACCAAGCTTGCACAAAGAGATGGAAGATTTCCGAATGGAATTAGTGAGTGAAGGATTTTTGGATAGCATAGAACTTCAACCCACTTTGATCAGCCAGATCAAAGAGGCGCAAAAAGAAAATGCTAGTATCAACGGAATCAAGCGTTGTATCGGTACAGGCAAAGTACCCAGATTCACCGAAGACGAAGAAGGAGTTCTGTGGTACAAAGGATGCCTTTGTGTACCAGCAGATTCTGAGTTGAAAGAAGTTATTATGAAGGAAGCTCATGATACCCTTTATTCTATCCACCCCGGAGGAACGAAGATGTATCAAGATTTGAAAGAACAATTTTGGTGGCACAAGATGAAGAGAGAAATCGGAAGCTATATCGCCAAGTGTGATATATGTCAGCGAGTCAAGGCGGGACATCAAAGACACGCTGTATTGTTGCAACCATTGCAGATTCCGGAATGGAAATGGGATTCCGTTGGAATGGACTTTATCACCGGATTGCCTACTTATAGTAGGGGAAATGACTCTATCTGGGTCATAGTGGACAGATTGTCCAAAGTCGCCCATTTCTTACCCGTCAAGACCACATATCAGAGTTCGAAGCTAGCGGAGTTATACATCGCTAGAATCGTCAATTTGCATGGAGTCCCTAAGAACATCGTATCGGATCGAGGAACTCAGTTTACCTCGAGGTTCTAGAAGAAAGTCCAAGAAGGTTTAGGAACCCGACTAGATTTCAGCACCTCTTATCACCCTCAGACTGATGGACAAACAGAGCGAGTAAATCAAATACTCGAAGATATGCTGAGAGCATGTGTGTTAGAATATGGATCTAAGTGGGAAGACTGTCTGCCGTTCACAGAATTTTCATACAACAACAGTTATCAAGCTAGTTTGCAAATGGCCCCATTTGAATTCATGTATGGAAGGAAGTGTCGCACCCCTTTGAACTGGTCGGAAGTAGGAGAGAGTCAGATGTTCGGACCTGACATCCGACGAGAAGCAGAAGAGAAGGTTCACAAGATTCGTGAGCACCTCAAGACCGCCTAGTCCAGATAAAAGAGTTACGCCGACAAGAGACGTCGAGACCTCGCCTTCAACATAGGAGATTCTGTGTATCTGAAAGTGTCACCATTGAAGGGAATGCAACGTTTCCAGCTGAAAGGAAAGTTAGCCCCCAGATATATCGGCCCCTTCAAGATTCTGAACCGTCGAGGAGAAGTGTCGTATCAATTGGAACTACCCGAAGAGATGTCAGTCGTGTACAGTATGTTCCATATCTCATTACTTCGCAAGTGCCTCGAAGTTCCAGAGAAGACTGAAGTGTTCAAGAATATCGATCACCGGACCATAGAAATCAATGATGACCTTACCTATCCCGAAGTACCCATCCGTATTTTGGAAGAAGCATTCAGAACTACCAGAACTCGGAGCATCAAGTTTCTCAAGATTCAGTGGAGCAACCACAAAGAAGAGGAAGCTACCTGGGAGCGCGAAGATCACATCAGGACGGAGTTTCCCGATCTCTTCAAATCCTAGGTAATCTTTTTCGTCCTTTTTCAAATCTCGGGACAAGATTTTGTTTAAGGGGGGAAGGTTTGTAACACCGCAAAAATATTAAACTTGGATCATCAAACTCTAATCATCAAATTTAGGGTTAACAAAAACTTTTCCAATTAAAAATATGAAAGCATTCATATGTGTATGTATTAAAATTTGGATTCTTTTGAATTGCCTTGGTTCTGTGTTTCTTTGCTTGTAAAATGATTCTTAGGTGAAATAAACATCATCCAAACAATCCCCAAACTTTTTCCAAAGACAAACAAGTCAAAACAAACAAATTAAGTGAATGGTCACTTTGGCCAATTTAACTCCCATGCCTACTTTGGCTATCCCTAACTTTGAGAACTTAACAGAAACATGTATGGATATTTGCACCCCTTGATAGTACTCATAACAAGGTACCAAGGCCCACTTTGTGATCATCCAAAAACATTTAAATGCTTAGTTTAAATGACAGTTTAAAATTGAATCTATTTCATATGGCAAGATCCCACTATTTCAAAAACCACTCAAACAAGCTCAATTTTCAAAACCCAAGAATCTACAGAACCCTCAACACATGCCTATCACACCCACCAAAAATCTTTTCAAAATTCAAAACATAAGTTCATGCGGCCATTTCATCAAACGGGTTGCATATTCAAATCAACAAAATCAAAAACACTATGTTGAGAAGTGTTTTGGGCCTAACTTGTTCCCTCTCTGGTTACAACTAGCCTTACTAGATCATCTAGTAACCTTAACTAATCTCTAGCACCACTGTAAGCTGGCCATTGTCATCAATGGTGAGCAGGCCGAGAGCACCATTGCCACCCCATGGTCGACAGCAAGCTACGAGCAACACTAGCCTCGCCAACCTTGTCTGGGAGCTAGCCAGCACCCCACCGCCACTCCCTGTCCCAGCCTCGAGCAATGTCAGCTACTGGACCACACGCCCAAGCCATGCCAAGCCTCTCTGCGAGCATGTCGAGAGCGTGCCCGTGCGCCACCCTTGACACACGCCCACAGACCGCGTGCCGCCTTAGCCGCGTGCACGCGTGATCACCACCACCCCAGCAACCCCGCAGACACGCCCGTTCGCCGCCGCGCGGACCACGCGCACTGTGCGCCATCAAAACCTCCGTCAGACATGCTTAGAGCGCCGAAGCATTCCAACTGACCAGCACTGCCCCACGCCTCGCCACCACGCCGTTGAGCTTCGCCAGGGAGCACAACACCGCCCCCTACCGTCGCCCACGCTGATAGCCCTCTGTGCCATCGACCACGATGAGCTCAGCCCGCGCCCGTCGGTCCCCTCTCGCCACTATAAATAGAGGCATCCCTCGCTCGATTTATTCACACCATTCCACTCCCCTCTCACCCAGAACCACCCCACCTCACTCCCCGGAGCAAGGTGAGTAGCACATCGCCGAAATTTCACTGGAGCCCGCCGCTGCTGGAGAAGAAGGAAGCCATCGATTTGAGCCGCCCCAGGAGGAGCTGCCGGTTCCAGGAGATTCTCCGTCGTTGACTTCGTCGTTTGCCCCCATCGCCAACCCTCGCCTGAGCCCCGGTGAGCCTCCCACGACCCCCACCTGCCGCGTTAGGGTTCTGTCTCGCCGGCGTTGCCCGACGTGGACGATGAGCCGTAGACGTTCGATTAGACTTAGATCGTGCGACCGAGATTGCCCCGTACCGCTTCGCGTGTTATGAGCCACTGACCAGTAGACCCACCCTGTCAGCTGAGCCCTGCGCTGGGGAGTGACACCGGGCCGGCCCAATAACCTTTCCCGCGTAGCCCACTCGTTTGAATTTAGCTTTCTCTATTTATATTCAAACTCAGTTCTGTACCTAATTTCAAAAATTAACTCAGCTCGATTCAGTGAACCAAACTGAATGAAACCAATTTTGTTAGAAAGGTATTGAAATGCTTAATCCAATCCCGTTGGATTTAAATCATTTGGATCTATAGATCAACCTTGGTAAAATAACCAGTCAGAAGCTTTTCAGCATTCAAACATTTTTCAAAATTCAACCATAATAGCTTTTGAGTTGATTCCAACTGTCAAAAATCACCTTTGATCATACCTTTCAGAATCTATAAAAACATATGGGCTTACTTATAGAAATAATGTTCAAGTAATAAAAGAATGCCACATAGGCATTTCTAGCCACTTTAATTACTTAAAATAAAAAGGTTAAACCTTATTAAATTGTGACACCACTTTAAATCAGATTCCCATGTACTGAAATATGTGGTGATGACATGTGCCAACATGATCCCATGTTTGGTTTGGAGAATATTAAATCTTAAGTAGTTTTTCAATGAGTAGAAATTACTTTTCTAAAAATAAATAAATAATGCAAGTGCTTTAATCTTGAATGTTAGTGATGATGCTAGATCATCTATGGAACCCTTTTGTGCGATGATTGAAAGTAGTTAAGTATTGTTTGGTGATTGTGTACCTCGTATTTATTCATAGACGCTAGTACCGACCAAGGATACGAGGAGGAAGGAGGATACTACGAAGAAGAACCCGAGGAGAACTTCAACCACTGCTCTGCACAAGGCAAGCCTAATACTACTAGTTGATTGAGCAAGCTAACACTTGCAAGATACTCTACTTTAGCAAGCCTTACTAATCAAGTTGACCTATGCCAACTAATACTTTCTTGTTACCATACCAACTATATGCCTTAAGCATATGTGATCATACCCACTTGATAACCCCATTCCTAGTTTTAATTGCAAGCTTTCTACATTATTTATTTATCAAAGCTATTACTTACAGTTTACTTGAGTAAATTTTAGATACTATAAAGATAATTGAAGGTTGCATAAAGAGCATTAAATTTGGGCTAAGCTAGATAATAATGATGTCATCCTAAGGCATGAGATTGAACCTTGTTAAACTACACTAGTTTACCACCCCTCATTAGTACTCACTCCCCACTTGTAGATGCTAGTGCTAAGCATAAAACTTGATCAACTTTAGATGGGAATACTTGGTGGAAAATGGTTATGAAAACCTTAGAATGATGAGTCATTCTACTGAGATGTTTTGACATGTGTTTCCGAACACCAGAGGATTTTGATGATGAAAATGTTAAGGCATGAGCCTTAGCCCTTTATAAAACTGATGGTTGTCTGGATGCGATACCATTCCAATTTTACCGTACATCCACAATACCCGAAATTTGGGTAGGGCTTGACTGGAAACTTATATACCTTAGTATGGGTTCCCTCACGGCCAAGGTCTGAGATGAGGCTACCTTGTGAAGATTGTCCACCTATGCAGTACCCAAGATGACAGTTGGTCATGGTTGGGAGGCCAAACTCACAGGAGAGGTGCCTATACTAGGGCGTGTAATTGAAAGGTTAGGATTGATTATCCGCATACCGAGTATGGTGAATTCAGGATTTGTTCCTGACGGATGTATCGAATGTTGTGGTGAAAGTGTACAATCTCTGTAGAGTGTCAAACTATTCGAATAGCCGCGTCTGCGGCTATGGACAGTTGGAGTGGCCATACTGTTCCCCCTTCAGATGCTTTCAAAATGACTTGTGAAATGAGTTGAGATTTTGACTTGACCACAACAGAGTTGTGATATGAAATTAAAGTTCCCACTTAGGTGATATAAAACTTCAACCAGCTTTCTTGCTTATGAACTTAGTAAAGATAAATCTGGCTTTTTGCAAAACAACCCTAGAGCTTAGTGTCCTAATACAAAAACCCCCTTCACTTGTTAGTATTTGTTTGCGAGTACTTAAAGAGTACTCATGGCTTTGTCCCTGGCTATTCCCGTGGCAAGACTATGAAGAGGAGTACCAGGACGAAGGACCCCAGGAAGGTTACGACAACTAGGATCATCTCCCATCGTCAGCATTGCCTGTGACCCCGAAGACGGACTTCGCCTACGCTACCTTTATTATTACGTATTTCCGCTGCTTGAGTTGTATTAAGAACTGGATCATGAGATCCTTATTCGTGTAAGTCCTTATGTATGGCTTGTAATGGATGATGTATTGTGGTATCCAATTCTGTTATGTCTCGCAAAAATGGTAATCCTGGGATTGCGATGTATGGCATAACATGCATCTGGGATTAAAAATCCGGGTGTTGATAGTAAGACCCGATAGATGTTTGAGATTTATGACCAAAAACTCGCCTTTTTCGTATTTTATGGTCATTTTCATGAGCTATTGCCCACCGTTTTGGGTTCTAAGGTGATTTACAATGACCGTATGACCTGATATATGTTTGAGAGTTGTAACCAAAAACTTGTCATTTTTGTGTTTTATGGCTGTTTTCATGAGCTATTGCCCATATTTTTGTGGTTCTTGGGCTATTTACAACGACCGCAAGACCCGATACATGTTTTGCGAGTTGTGGCCAAACACTCGTAGTTTTAGAGTTTTATGGGCGTTTTCATGAGCTATTGTCCATAGTTTTGGGGTTCCAGGGCTATTTACAATGGCCGTAAGACGTGATACATGTCTTGCGAGTTATGACCAAACATTCGTCTTTTTCGTGTTTTATGGCCGTTTTCATGAGCTATTGCCCACGGTTTTGGGGTTCTTGGGCTATTTACAACGACTGTAAGACCCGATACATGTTTTGCGAGTTATGAGCAAACGCTCGTGATTTTCGCGTTTTTTGACCGCTTTCATGAGCTATTGCCCACAGTTTTCGAGTTCTAGAGCTATTTACAACGATCGTAACTCCCGATACATGTTTGAGAGTTATGATAAAAACTCATCATTTTCTCACTTTATGGCCGTTTTCATGAGCTATTGCCCATATTTTTGGTGTTCTTGGGCTATTTACAACGACCGCAAGAACCGATACATGTTTTGCGAGTTATAGCCAAACACTCGTAGTTTTAGAGTTTTATGGGCGTTTTCATTAGCTACTGTCCATAGTTTTGGGGTTCCAGGGCTATTTACAATGGTCGTAAGACCTGATACATGTCTGGCGAGTTATGACCAAACATTCGTCTTTTTCATGTTTTATGGCCGTTTTCATGAGCTATTGCCCACAGTTTTGGGGTTCTTGGGCTATTTACAACGACCGTAAGACCCGATACATGTTTTGCAAGTTATGATCAAACACTCGTCATTTTCGTGTTTTTTGGCCGCTTTCATGAGCTATTGCCCACAGTTTTCGAGTTCTAGAGATATTTACAACGATCGTAACTCCCGATACATGTTTGAGAGTTATGATAAAAACTCATCATTTTCTCACTTTATGGCCGTTTTCATGAGCTATTGCCCATATTTTTGGGGTTCTTGGGCTATTTACAACGACTGCAAGACCCGATACATGTTTTGCGAGTTATGGCCAAACACTCGTAGTTTTAGAGTATTATGGGCGTTTTCATGAGCTATTGTCCATGGTTTTGGGGTTCCATGGCTATTTACAATGGCCGTAAGACCTGATACATGTGTTGCGAGTTATGACCAAACATTCATCTTTTTCGTGTTTTATGGCCGTTTTCATGAGCTATTGCCCATAGTTTTGGGGTTCTTGGGCTATTTACAATGAACGTAAGATCCGATATATGTTTTGTGAGTTATGAGCAAACACTCGTCGTTTTCGCGTTTTTTGGCCACTTTCATGAGCTATTGCCCACAGTTTTCGGGTTCTAGATGATGGGGATATGCCTACCGGGGTAGACCCAGCAGGACGTTTCCGACTGGCCCAGGTGGCAGCGAGTGGGCCTGCGGGACGGCGACTTGATCAAGACCTGGCATGGACTAAAGCGACTGGAAGCTGAAGGCCCAGAAGCATAGATAGGCCCAGTCGGATTAGGTTAAATGATCGCTGAAAACTTAACTGATTCGGTTGAGATATGTAAACCCTAGGGGGGTGAGTCTATATAAACCTCCCTAGAGGACACATAGAGGATACGTTCCATCATACACCCAAGCGACTCGCTTCCTAGCCGCCGAGCTCGCCCCATTGTACTCTCACCATAATACAATCTAGCAGGAGTAGGTCTTTACCCTCTGGGGGGCCGAACCTGGGTAAATCCTTGTGTGTCCACCCTCATCTCGCACCGCAGATGGCTGGCCGCCCTTGCCCCATGTTCTACTACTCGCTGCCGATTACAGCATCTGCCGTGGTCATTCTCATGATAGTGGCGCCTACCGTGGGTCCTGGCCGGTGTTCTGCGGCGAGGTCCAATCTACCCATCAATGAGTCGATCGCCACCGGCTGCATGATAGCGATCGGCGAGATGCTCCAGATCTTGCCGACCAGCTAGTCCCGGCGGCGCGACCCGTCACGCATAGCATGATCCTGCCGGTCGGCACGATCAGCCTCTTCGTCGGCCTCACCGACGTCATCGTCTCAGAGGACTCGGCTCGCATCCGCGAGTCGCCGCCACGCGACCGGCTCTCTAAGAGTCAGGTCCGCACGATCCACCGCCTCGTCTCCGAGTATGACTCGGCCCACAGCGACGTGGCCGAAACCACCACAGCCGCGAAAGACGCGGCCCTTAACGACGACGCCGACTCGGCGACCCCGGCGTCACTCGCCGGATCCATTGTCGCCGCGTCGCCCGTGGGCTCCATCACCCAGGTCTCCAACGTCGGAGACTTCGAGGATCCCTCTATCCTTGGGATCTTTGACTTCGACTCCGGGTCGGAGAACTCCGCCGACCTCCGCGACGGAACCGGCCGCCACGCCGCGACCTATATGGCGACTGGCGCCGACCCGCCGGAGGATCCATTCTCCACTCCGATCCCTCCCAACGCGACAGCAACGGAGGTCGAGGAACTCTGCCTGAAGCTGGCGGAAGCAGTTCGCAAGGAACAAGCCGAGCGCGAAAAATTTCGCCTCGAGTAGGTGACAGCGCAGGAGCTGTCGCGCTACCACCAGCTCCGAATCAGGTCGCGCCTGAACCCCACCGTCCAGGGGCGCGCCCTGAACTTCGACGACGAGAGCGACCCGGCCCGCGCGGCCGAGTGCATGATCTGCGAGAACGCGCCACCAGGAGTAAGCGCTCGGCCCCCACCAGGGTCAATGGCCAATGGAGCCCCGCCACCACCCAATCGCGCACCACCCAGGGACCAGCCGAGGATTGTGGTCTCCTCATGGGAGCGAGACGCGAACAACCTACCGCTGTTCTCCACCCCAATGGAAAACCTCGTCGCGGGTCGAGCAGCAGTCGACAACATCGCGGCCACCGGTGACGGCTCCCTACAGATCTAGTACGCCAAGGCCTTGCTCGCAAAAGCGGTCGAGCAACAAAACGCAGACGTCGACTCACAGGTTTGGATGTACTCGCGTTCATCGGGCAGCAGAGCGGCCTCAAGCGGCTGCCCCATGGCGGCAAACACCCTCAACTGCCCGCCACCCGAACCACTGCAGCTCCAACACCGACCTACGAACGCGGCACTCTCCACCAACGACCCCCGGCCGGCGACCAACTTCGTCGCCGCCAACAGTCAGCCCATCAACGCCCGCACCCACATCATCAACAACCCGAGCTGGCGCGCACGCCAGCCCGACGACCTGCGACATACCCTAACCAACCGCCGCGACGGCGAGACGAGTGGGTCGCTAAGCCGACTCGGGCCTCGGTGCTTCGGACCGATGATCCGAGGCGAAACATACCTAGCGAACTTCAAAGCTCCGAAGGAAATAGAGAAGTACGACCCCTTGTACGATCCCTCTGTGTGGCTGGATACCTACCTCATGGCGATGGGGATCGCCGGCCACACCGATCTACTAGCCGCCCGCTACCTCCCCCCGATGATGGAGGGGCCGTGCAGGCAGTGGATCAACACTCTCCCCGCGGATAGCATCGACTCCTAGGAATAGATGCGCGATGCCTTCGTCAGGCACTTCGAGGGTTCATACACCCGCGCCACCACCATCGAGGACCTGGAACGATGCGTCCAGGGACCTCGCGAGTCGAACCGCAGCTGGGTCCAACGGTGGCAAGAACTGTGGTACAACGCGGTCGGTATCCACCCAGACACCGCAATCCACTGCTTCAAGACCTCGTGCCGCTACGAGCCCCTGGTCGCCAAGCTCAAACGAGCATACCGCACACTCGACAACATACCGGATCTCCTGGAGATCACCAAAAGATACGCGGAGGAAGACCAAAACCAAGAAACCGACGACGAGTCGGGAGGACAACGCCGCACGAGCGGCAACGACATCGGAAGACGATCCGATCTACGTTACAGCAACACTTGCCTCACCGGCAAGTGCCGCAGTGACGGGCGAGTCGACTTTGTCGCCAACGCTAGGTACGCGCAGCGCGAGCCCAAGATCTTCCGCCGCGACGGGGGGCAACGCCGTGACAGTGGCAACTACAAGGCGAAGCCGAGGTTCGACCCCGTGGCCCTTCTTAACCAACCTTGTGTATTTCACAGCAGGGAAGGAAAGCCCGCCATGCACACGACCGCCGACTGCCATTCTCTCAAGGAAATCGAGAAGGCACGGCGCGCGCGGGAAGACCCCGAACACAACCCGCCAAACGGCGGAAAATTCGGCAGCGTGGCCGGATCGCTCCACACCTTCACAGGCTTCAACACGAAGCGCGATAAGAAGGTCATCGCCCGCGCCGTCGCCGTCAATGCGGTGGCCCAGGTGGACGTCCCCCAGTTCCTCAACTGGTCTGAGCAACCAATCACTTGGAGCCGCCAGGACCACTCGCCACGAATCGAGTACCCAGGCCGAGTCGCCCTGGTGGTCAAGCCCAAGGTGGGAGACTACTGGCTCCCCAAGACATTGATGGACGGCGGCAGCTCCATCAACATCCTGTACCTGGACACCTTCAGGCGACTACGGCTCCCGCAGTCGATGGTCGACACGACCTACACCACGTTCCACGGCATCGTCCCCGGTCGGAAGGCGTACCCGATCGGCAAGGTCACGCTGCCAGTCACCTTCGGCACACCGGCAAACTTCCGCACCGAGCGGATCGTCTTCGAGCTGGTGCCCTTCGACAGCCCCTACCACTGCATCTTGGGGCGCCAGGCGTTCGCCAAGTTCATGGCGGCGCCCCACTACGCGTACAACGCGATGAAGCTCCCCAGACCGCACGACGTCATCACAATCCACGGCGACCCCTACATGGCCGCCGAGTGCGAGGCCAAAGGAGCTGAACTCGCCAACACCGTCATCGTGGCAGAGGCCAACCACGCCGACGAGCTCGCCAAGTAAGTGAGTGGGGTCAACAACGACGACCCTACCATACTCAATAAGCCCAACTCGGAGGGCGGCAACACCTCAGCCTTCGAGGCAACGACGCATACCCGCACCGTCGAGCTGGTCCCAGGCGACTCCAGCCAGACGGTGACGATCGGGACGGGCATGAGCCCAGCATAGGAAGGCGCGCTCATCGAGTTCCTCCGTGAGAACAGGGACATCTTCGCATGGAATCCCTCTGACATGCCTGGTGTCCCTAGGGAACTCGCTGAGCACAAACTCAATGCCGACCCAAAAGTGCGACCCGTCAAGCAGTCGCTGCGGCCCTTCATTGAAGAGCGTCGCTGAGCAATCGCCGAGGAAGTGCAGCGTCTACTCGCTGCAGGCTTCATCCGGTCAATCAAGTACTCCAAGTGGCTGGCAAACCCAGTCCTGGTCGAGAAGAAAAATGGGACCCGGAGGATGTGTATCGACTACATAAACCTAAACAGCGCCTGCCCGAAGGAGCAATTCGTCCTCCCGCGGATCGACCAAATCATCGATTCCAGCACGGTCTCGGAGTCGCTATGTTTCCTTGACGCCTACTCTGGGTACAACCAGATCAAAATGGCCGTTGAGGACGAAGAGAAGACGGCGTTCATCACGCCTTTCAGAGCCTTCTATTACACTGCCATGACCTTCGGCCTCAAGAACGCCGGGGCAACCTACCAGCGGTGCATGCAGGAGTGCCTTGCGAGCCAAATTGGCCTCAATATCCACGTCTACATCGATGACGTGTTGGTGAAGTCCGCTCGCCAGAGCGACCTACTCGCCGACCTGGCAGAAACATTTGCCAACCTGCGGAAATACAAGATAAAGGTAAACCCAGGCAAATGCACCTTCAGTGTGCCAGCTGGGCAGCTACTGGGATACGTCGTCTCCAAGTGTGGGATCGAGGCAAAACCCACCAAGATCGACCCGAGTGCATGCGCGACGTCCAGAGGCTGGCCGGGCGAGTCGCGGCTCTCAGTCGCTTCATCCCCCGATTGGGCGAAAAGGCGATGCCCCTCTACCGCCTGATGCGCAAGAATCCCACCTTCCAGTGGGACAAGGAGGCGGATGATGCGCTCTGTGACCTCAAGAAGGTGCTACTCGCAGCACCGCTACTCGCCGATCCCGTCGACAAGGAACCCATGCTGGTCTACGTCGCGGCTTCCGAGCGCGTCGTTAGCACCGTCATGGTCATCGAGCGACCAGAGGAGGGAAAGGAGCACCCGGTGCTGCGACCAGTGTACTACATCAGCGAAGTCCTCACCGAGTCGCGCTAGCGCTACCCGCAATACCAGAAACTGGTATACGCGGTCTTCAGAGCACAGTGGCGACTGCCACACTACTTCCAGGAGCACCCGATAACGGCTGTCTCCTCTGCATCATTGCAGGACATCATCCGCAACCATGAGGCGACCGGGCGAGTCGCCAAGTGGGCCGTCGAGATCGGCGTACACAACGTCAAGTACGAGGCACGCAAAGCGATCAAATCGCAGGCTCTCGTGGACTTCATCGCCGATTGGGAAGAGGCCCAGCTGCCAGAAAAGCTGTCGTACCTCCATTATTGGAGCCTACACTTCAACGGCTCCAAGAACGCGGATGGCGCAGGAGCAGGGATCGTGCTAACTTCTCCAAAGGGCGACAAGCTCCGCTATGTCCTCTACCTCGACTCCACCCCCTGCACCAACAACATGGCCGAGTACGAGGCGCTACTCCATGGCATGCGAGCTGCCAAGGAGATGAACGTCAACCGCCTGGCTGCTACGGAGACTCCGACCTCGTCGCCGGGCAAGTCGCTGGCACCTGCGACACCGTCTCCCCCACCATGGCGGCATACCACCAAGAAGTGGACAAGCTAGGCGGACACTTCGCAGGCTACTCCGTCGAGTGGATTGACAGGCGAAAGAACGAGGAGGCCGGCGCACTCTCTTGCATTGGCTCGGCTCGACTTGCACCACCCGCCAGCTTCTTCCTCGACACCATCACCAAGCCTTCCGTCTCTCCCCCAAGGGAGATCGACATCAGAATCCCGCTGCAGCCAGAGGCAACCCTGGTCGCACTCATCGTCGAGCTAGACGACTGGACCACGCCGTACGTTGCCTACCTGGAGGGAGGCACCTTGCCAGCAGACGAGACGGACGCCCGGATGATAGCACGTCGCTGCAAATCCTTCGTCATCATCAACGGCGAGCTCCATAAGCGCAGCGTGACCGGCATGTTCCAACACTGCGTTCAACCCGCTGAAGGACGCAAAATCCTCCATGACATCCACTCCGGCGACTGCGGCCACCATGCCGGCGCCTGCTCTCTTGTCGCAAAGGCTATGCGACATGGCTTCTACTGGCCCACCGCACACGCAGACGCTGTCGACATCGTCTAGCGGTGCGTCGGGTGCCAGAAATACTCCAACCAGATCCACGTGCCGAGCTCGGCGCTCAAGACAATCCCCATCACCTGGCCATTCGCCGTGTGGGGTATGCACATGGTAGGCCCTTTCAAGAAGGCCCCCTCCGGCTTCACCCACCTCCTGGTCGCAGTCGAAAAATTCACAAAATGGGTGGGGGCCAAGCCAGTCCGGAAATGCGACGGGAAGACCGCCACCAAGTTCCTACACGAGCTAATCTATCGCTACGGGTTCCCAAACAGCATCATCACGGACAAAGGCACCAACTTCGCCAAAGGAGCCATGGCCGAGTTCTGCGAGGAACATCATATCCGACTCGACCTCGCATCAGTCGCCCACCCGGAGTCCAACGGCCAGGCGGAACGAGCCAACCAGAGCATCCTCCATGTCCTGAAGCCACGGCTCCAAGTACCGCTCGAGCGCACCGCCGGGTGCTGGCTCGAGGAGTTACCCTCCGTCATCTTGCACATCCGCACCTCCGTTGTTGGAGATATGCCCAAGAGGCAATAATAAAGTGGTTAATATCATATCTTCATACTTATTATAAATGTTTACATACCATGCTAAAATTGTATTAACCGGAAACATTAATACTTGTGTGATTTGTAAACATAAAAGAGTCCCTAGTAAAACCTCTTGTTAAACTAGCTTGCTGGTTAATATATGATCATGGTTTCCTGATCATGAACATAGAGATGTTATTAACAACAGGGTCATATCATTAGGAGAATGATATGATGGACATACTCCTATAGATAAGCGTAGCATAAAGATCAAGTCATTTAATATAGTTCATTTGCTATATGCTTTCTGATACGTAGTAACCTAATTCCTTCGACCATGAGATCATGCTAATCACCATTACCGGAAGGATGCTTTGATGACATCAAACACCACACCGTAACTGGGTGGCTATAAAGGTGGCATTGAGTGTTCGGAAAGTATGTGTTGAGGCACATGGATCAAGAGTGGGATTTGTCCATCCATATGACAGATAGATATACTCTGGGCCCTCTCGGTGGAATGTCATCCAATTAGATTGCAAGCATGTGATTGGCTCACAAGGGATCACATATCACGGGAACGAGAAAAGAGTACTTATCAGTAACGAGGTTGAACTAGGTATGCAGAGATACCAACGATCAAAACCTCGGATAAGTAAACTATCGTGAGACAAATGGAAATTGGTATCGTATGTAAGTGGTTCATTCGATCACAAAGTAATCATATAAATATGTGGTATCCATATAAATTTCTAGATTCCTCTATTGGTTATTGATCGGAGAAGTGTCTCGGTCATGTCCGCATAATTCACGAACCGTAGGGAGACACACTTAAGGATTCGATGTTGTTGAGTAGTTATGGAATGATGAGTAAGAGACCTAATGTTGTTCGGAGTCTCGGATGGGATCCGGGATATCATGAGGAGATCCGGAATGGTCCGGAGAATAAGATTCATATAAGAAAAGTCCTGTTTCGGAGTTCGGAAATGATTCCGGTGTTTTCACCAGGAATGTTCTACAAGGGTCTGGAAGGTCCGGCACTCCGGAGGGGAAGGGTACATGAATGTGTCATGATAATGTGGAATGGTTGCATCATGTACTAGGTCACTTGGCTGGGCAAAATAAAGGGAGAAATCAAATCCTAGTTTGAAAGTCAAACGCCAATTTGAAAAAGTCAAATGGCAAGTTTGCTTGGTGGAGGGAGAGTAGGAAACCTACTTGGGGAGGAAGTCCCACTCCCTCCACCCGCCGGCCAAGGAGGAGGAGTTGGAGGAGGACTCCCACCTCCTAGATGCCTCCCTCCCACCTATAAAAGAAGGGGTAGGGCGCCCCCTACCCTTACACCCAAACCCTAGCCTCTAAGTCGCCGGCCACCTCCTAGCCGCCACCTAGGGCCTCCTCTAACTCGGTGAGTTAGGGTTTACCCAAACCCTAGCCGCCGGCCAAGCCCTCCCCTTGGTGCTTCTAAACCCTAGATCGCCAAGGCACCTCTCTTGCTCCACCATTCTCGCTCCGGCTTAAGGCGAAGCCCTGCGAGATCTCCCATCTACTTCCGACACCACGCTGTCGTGCAGCCGGAATCGCGAGGAGAGTGCTACAACCTCCGCTGCCTGCTGGAACAAGGGAGAGGAAGGTCTTCATCGAGTACCGAACGTGTGACCGACTGCGGAAGGGCTGCCAGAACGTAGCACCGGAAGGATCGTCTACGCGATCTTGAGATCAGAAGTGTAAGACTACATCATCCACGAGAATCTGCTCTCGTTAACCGCTTTGGATCTTCGAGGGTTAGTATTCTATCAACTCGTTGCTACAATCTAGTAGATATATCTTGGCTTGATCATAGATTACATCTTGATTGTGTGTTCATGCGGTAGAAATTTTTTGTTTTCCATGCTACGAACCCCTATAGTGGTATCAGAGCCGTGTCTATATGTAGATCTGTTGCACGAGTAGAACACAATGGTTATTGTGGGCGTTGATGCTTTTGTTGTCGATTGCTTCTTGTGTACTTTGCATCTTGCGGGATGGTGGGATGAAGCGGCCCGGGATAACCTTACATGACATCGTTCATGAGACTTGCTCCACGCTTGACATGCAACTTGTATTGCATAAGTGGCTTTGCGGGAGCCTGTTTCTCCCAACATAGTTAAGATTCAATTAACAACGAGTGATTGACAATACTAGTATCAATGTTGTGGTTCTTCTTCGTAAGTTAGAACGACACTTATTGAAAGCCCCAAACCACGTAAAACATGCAAAGAAAATTAGAGGTGTCTAACTTTGTTTTGCAGGGGTGTGTTGTGATGTGATATGGCCATGATTGTGATTATATATGATGTATGCAATGTTCCTTATTGTAAGTTGGCAACCGGCAGGAGCCATATGGTTGTTTCCATTAAGTCCTGCATGTCTATTATTCAAAGTAGTTGTAATAGTTGATGCTGGTGGAAGACAACCATGAAGCGGCGCCATTGACCTTGACGCCACACCGGTGATGATGGAGATCATGTTCGTGCTTGAAGATGGAGATCGGAAGCACAAGAAGAAAGGCCATATCATATCACATATTATGAATTACATGTGATGTTAATCCTTTTATGCATCTTGTATTGCTTAGTTCACGACGGTAGCATTATAAGATGATCCCTCAAGCACACAATTTCAAGTTTTAAAGTGTTCATCTTTAGTAAGCACCGTTGCTAAAGCTCGTTGTTTCGAAGCACCACGTGATGATTGGGTGTGTTAGATTCTGCGAGTGTATACAACGTGAGCAAGCCAGATTTGCTCATGCGGAAGCTAAGGTTTGATCTTGACGAGCCTAGCATGTACAGACATGGTCTCGGAACACGGATCACCGAAAGGTAAAGCATGAGTCATATAGTAGATATGATGAACATGTTGATTGTTCGCCATTGAAGCTACATCAACTCTCGTGATGACCGGTTTTGATGTGGTGGATTTGGTTCGTGTGATCACTAAAACAATGTGAGGGATATTGTTTTGAGTGGGATTTCAACAGCAATATGATTAAAAGTTGAACACTATTTATCATAAATTAAATCAAAGTGAATCTGCATAATTGTTGTAGTCATTGGCATCCATTTACCACCATGCGCTTAGTTATAATTGAGATGATAGAACTATAGAATTCTGGTTAGTTACTTTACGAACTGGTATCGTATTGTTTTGAAGTGTTAATCTAAACTTTAAAAGTCCCATTGCAAACTTTCAGTAAGTTCCGGTTACTCCATGAAGTTTAATAATTGGTATTAAATTAAGAGTGACAATTCCAAGTGTTAGTGTATGAGTATCATGTTTGTCTCCATGATTCTTGATATTCAAAGGATTGTCTTAATATCAAGGTTGTCTAGGATCTGAAAGAGTTATTTCAGAAACCATGATGTGTGGAAGATATTGTGATATCTGAAACAAAGTTCTGGTTGCAACATGATAGAGTATAATATGGCAAAAGTCATGCTCTCATTTGATGAGAATTTGCAAAAGGTTGGAGACACTAGTTGAACTAATCCTCCAAAAGGTTTTGGAAAGCAACATTATACTCGAGATTCATCGTTATAAGCTAAAAGTAGCTTGATCATGGATAATTCCATGATAAGGGTGAATATTTGATGTAGGTAAAATGTTTACTACACCAAGAGATTACTAAAGAAAGGAATTTGAAAGAACACCAAACATTTGATGATGGTGATCTACTTCAAAGTGCAAGTCCAAAGACATTGGTATTTAACTATACACGCTTTGGACTATGTGTCATATGTATGGCTTCACTATTGATGATAGATTATTTCAAACAGAAAAAAGGAAATACTGAAACAGAATCTCATAAATATATGGCAAAAAAAAGACTAGAATTGTTCAGCTTAAGTATATAGATGATATACATGTTATGGCTATATTCTTTGCTTATTAAACAATGTGGTTCTTAAGTATTTGATACTGAATTTGTTGGTGTGAATCGTCATACGAAACAACACAATTCATGAACTACAATGGCCTAAGAACTAGCAAAAGAATATGTGATGATGTTCATCGAGAACAAATAAAGGGTTATTGTGCTGCTTGTTAAACATCAAAGCTTGCCTTCAAGATTTGTTTTATCAGATATTATGAGCACAAAAGGGTTGTTCAAATAATTGCCGTAATCCATAAAAGATGGATGACATCCATAAAACTAGTGCTGAAAAGTCGAAAGACAAATTGATTAAAAGGTCACTTAGGAAGTGACATTGCCGTTTAAATTATAATGGAAAGAAAACATGAAGAAACTCCATGCTGATGGAATTCTGGAGTATTTTGATTTTTGATCAAATGACGCTTGTAAAACTTTCCTAGAGATAATTAAAACTTCGTTCATAGGCCAAAAGGGAACGAATGACTAGCTTATTGGAACTTGTACATATTGTTGTATGAAGTCCATTATGTATAGTCAAGAGCGATGGATTTCAACTTCATATGCTTTCTCCAAAAATTTGAGTGAATATATGAATATTTACTTAATAAGGATGAAGTATGAAACATTTGAAAAGTTCAAAGATTTTCAAGATGAAGTGCAAAATCATTGTAACAAGAATATAAATAGTTTATGATAAGATCATAAAGGAAGATATTTGAGTTACAAGTTTAGCATAATACCTAAGATTTAAGGAATCGTTCCGTGGATTTGCATTTCCCGAAACACCATAAGAGTATGGAGCGTTCGAGATATGTAATTAAACCTTGTTTGACATGGTAAGATCAAAGGTGTAATTCATAAAACTGTCATTATATTTTAAAGATTAAAAGCTTTAGAGACTACCGTTTTTCCACTGAAAAGAGCTCCATCATAATCCGTTGAAATGACACCATATAAAGTTATGGTTTGGGATAAAACCCAAGTTGTCCTTTCTTAAACATTGGTATGCTATGCATAAGAAAGATGTTTGCAACCAAAGTCAGATGAACCTGTCTTTGTATGTTATTTCGAATAAATATTCCGCCATAACATCGGAGACAAAAGTGTTTGTCGCTTAGAACGTCAAGTTTCTTTGAGAAGGAATTTTTCGTGAAAAGATAAGTGGGAGGACAATAGAACTTTGATAAGGTTAAAAGAACCTTAGATAAATGTGCAAAGTTGCGCAACGCCAAAAGGGGTTCTGGAGGCAGCAACAATGCTCATGGCTCACGTGCCTCAAAGGTTGTGGTCACAGAGATCTAAGTTCCTATTGAAACAAGTAGATCGGGTAAACAATCAAATACCAATATTTGAGAGTTAAATCATTATTTGACAATAATAATCCGACTACATGCAAAGAAGCGATGATGGGCCCTGACTCCGTCAAATGGCTTGAAGCCATAAAATCCGTGATAGTTCCATACACGAGAAATCAAGCTTTGAACTTGAAGGACCCTCGAGAAAGGTGTAAGACCTTACAATCGTGTTTGGATCTATAAAGAAATAGACATGGATGTTTCACATCTATGAAATTGTTGACATGTTGGAAAAGAGTTCACAACAATGTTCAAAGGTTGTATATGACAAGATTTGATCTTTCATAGCAATATTTAGTCTAGACAGATTAATGTAGCAATCACTACATATAATTTTGTTATGTGGTAGTTGAATAAACAAAACAAGTTCTTCTAATAGAATTGTTACCTAGGACGTGTGCATAACACGGTCCATAGGGTTTTGTTAATTCAAAAGATAATAAAAACGTATGCAAACTACAATGGTTGAAGTGAGCATCGCGGAGTTGGAATCTTCACTATGATGAAACTGTTAAAGGAGTTTAAATTCGTCGGAGACGATGAAGATGCTTGCATTTGCAAGAAATTAAGTGGGAGCGCTAAGACATGTTTCTAATACATTATGTGGAATACATATTGTTGATTGGAAATGATTTATCTTTTATTAACACATATTAAGAATTTCATCCCGATGAAAGACTTATTAAAAACCCAAATATTTGCCATCAATAGACGCTAATATGGTTGTGCCGAAAGTAAATAGATGATATATTGAATGAGTTCAATATAGAAACTACAAGAAATGTTCTTGTCGCACAGAAGGGATTGAATGAGTTCAATATTGATGATATATTCAAGTGTATTGACACTTGGTAATTGAAACAAAGTTTCAAGTATAGATTGATACTTGATGCATGAAATCACAAAGAGTATTTATATCATCATACTGTGATATGTACAAATCCAGATATGTCCTATGCTCTAAATGTTATGAGCATATACCAGAATGATTCATAAGATGATCATTGGACGATAGTAAGGATATTCTTATGATCTTTTGGAAGAACTAAGAGTATATTATTTTGTAGAAGTGGCAAATAGATGGTTAGTTCATTGTAGAAGTACTACATTGATACTAGTTTTGTCACAAAGTACAAATTGAATTTATCTCAATCTAAACTAAGGGTGGCACAATATAATGGAAAGTATGTTCCATAATGGATTTGGATGAGTTCCAAAGTTAAGACATTGTGACAGATACTACAACAAAAGGATAAGTATATGACTGCTATTATAGCAGCTAAAGAGGGCATTTGATTCAAGTAGTTTGTTATCAAACTAGGTGTAGTTCACAACGGGATAATACTATGAAGATATATTGTACGACAATATTATCAACATGTTTTAACCCCAAAGAACTAAAGGTATCACCAAAGGACCAAATTTATACAAAGCCATCTCATTATAGAATGAGTGATGCGTAGAGACGGAAAGACATGCAATTACACACGGACCTGGAAATGTCAGATCCGGAGATCAGTTGACCACTAGCAATCGTGTACATGCAACACCGGAAAGCCATAGGTGTTGAATACACAAAGGTTTGAAACTAGATTATTGACTCTAGTGCAAGTGGGAGACTGTTGGAGATATGCCCAAGAGGCAATAATAAAGTGGTTATTATCATATCTTCATACTTATGATAAATGTTTACATACCATGCTAAAATTGTATTAACCGGAAACATTAATACTTGTGTGATTTGTAAACATAAAAGAGTCCCTAGTAAAGCCTCTTGTTAAACTAGCTTGTTGGTTAATATATGATCATGGTTTCCTGATCATGAACATAGAGATGTTATTAACAACAGGTTCATAGCATTAGGAGAATGATATGATGGACATACCTATAGAAAAGCGTAGCATAAAGATCAAGTCATTTAATATAGTTCATTTTCTATATGCTTTCTGATACATAGTAAGCTAATTCCTTCGACCATGAGATCATGCTAATCACCATCACCGGAAGGTTGCTTTGATGACATCAAACACCACACCGTAACTGGGTGGCTATAAAGGTGGCATTGAGTGTTCAGAAAGTATGTGTTGAGGCACATGGATCAAGAGTGGGATTTGTCCATCCATATGACGGATAGATATACTCTGGGCCCTCTCGGTGGAATGTCATCCAATTAGCGTGCAAGCATGTGACTGGCTCACAAGGGATCACATATCACGGGAACGAGAAAAGAGTACTTATCGGTAACGAGGTTGAACTAGGTATGCAGAGATACCGACGATCAAAACCTCGGATAAGTAAACTATTGTGAGACAAAGGGAAATTGGTATCATATGTAAGTGGTTCATTCGATCGCAAAGTAATCGTAGAAATATGTGGGATCCATATGAATTTCCAGATTTCTCTATTGGTTATTGATCGGAGAAGTGTCTCGGTCATGTCCGCATAATTCACAAACCATAGGGAGACACACTTAAGGATTCGATGTTGTTGAGTAGTTATGGAATGATGAGTAAGAGACCGAATGCTGTTTGGAGTCTCGGATTGGATCCGAGATATCACTAGGAGATCCGGAATGGTCCGGAGAATAAGATTCATATAAGGAAAGTCCTGTTTCGGAGTTCGGAAATGATTCCGGTGTTTTCACCAGGAATGTTCTAGAAGGGTCTGGAAGGTCCGGCACTCCGGAGGGGAAGGGTACATGAATGTGTCATGACATTGTGGAATGGTTGCATCATGTACTAGGTCACTTGGCTGGGCAAAATAAAGGGAGAAATCAAATCCTAGTTTGAAAGTCAAACGTCAATTTGAAAAAGTCAAACGGCAAGTTTGCTTGGTGGAGGGAGAGTAGGAAACCTACTTGGGGAGGAAGTCCCACTCCCTCCACCCGCTGGCCAAGGAGGAGGAGTTGGAGGAGGACTCCCTCCTCCTAGCCGCCTCCCTCCCACCTATAAAAGAAGGGTTAGGGCGCCCCCTACCCTTACACCGAAACCCTAGCCTCTAAGTCGCCGGCCACCTCCAAGCCGACGCCTAGGGCCTCCTCTAACTCGGCGAGTTAGGGTTTCCCCAAACCCTAGCCGCCGGCCAAGCCCTCCCCTTGGTGCTTCTAAACCCTAGATCGCCAAGGCACCTCTCTTGCTCCACCATACTCGCTCCGGCTTAAGGCGAAGCCCTACGAGATCTCCCATCTACTTCTGACACCACGCCTTCGTGCTGCCGGAATCGCGAGGAGAGTGCTACAACCTCCGCTGTCTGCTAGAACAAGGGAGAGGAAAGTCTTCATCGAGTACCGAACGTGTGACCGACTGCGGAAGCGCTGCCGGAACGCAGCGCCGGAAGGATCGTACGCGATCTTGAGATCAGAAGCGTACGCCTACATCATCCACGAGAATCTGCTCTCGTTAACCGCTTTGGATCTTCGAGGGTTAGTATTCTATCAACTCGTTGCTACAATCTAGTAGATAGATCTTGGCTTGATCATAGATTAGATCTTGATTGTGTGTTCATGCGGTAGAAATTTTTTGTTTCCAATGCTACGAACCCCTACATCCGTCAACAGGTCGACAGGCTTCACCCCCTTCTTCACGGTGGTACGGCGCCGAGGCAGTCATTCCCACCGACCTAGAGCACGACTCGCCCAGGGTGGTCAACTACACGGAGGCCAAAAACGAACTCGCACGCCAGGATGGAGTCGACCAGCTCAACGAGGCACGCGACCTAGCTCGCTCCCGCACCGCCATCTACCAGCAAGGGCTCCGCCGCTACCATAGCCGGCGAGTAAGGACTCGCCTTTCCAGGAAGGCGACCTAGTACTTCGCCTCATCCAGGACAAAAAGGGCATGCACAAGCTCTCCCCCCTGGGAGGGACCATTCGCCATCGGGCGAGTTTTAGGCAACGACGCCTACTACCTCACCAACGTCAGAGGAGACGGAAAGCTCGACGTCAAGCGGCCATGGAATGTAATCTCCACCCGCTATGAAATAAAACAGATCGGTTACCGAAAATTGTGTCTACTCTCCACGTTGCACTCGTAATAACAACGTTATGCTACTCGCAGAAGTCAACCTCTGGTAAAGCGACCGGCACGGCCAAGTAGTGCAGCACGAGGGCACTGGAAAACTCCAGGCCTCGTAACGTCCACGAAAAACGCCAACCAGGAGCCCCATTGGAGTCGCCTAGCCCGACTGGCTCACCGAGCCAAGACAACTGCATTCGCTTCCTACAGCGACCAAGTCCCCCACATCCTCGACATAGCGACTCGCACGGCCAAGTACCACGCTCGGGGACTAACGTCTAGTCAAATATGAGCGGCTAGGGAAAAACGCCCAGTATGAGAGCGTGCCCAGGACTCGCCATGCGACTGATCCTTCGGGTCAGGCAGGAGCGACGCGCTCACTCTAACGCGCTTAGTCCTCACCTACCTTGGAGTTGCGACTAGAACCACCAAGTACCACGCTCGGGGACTCGGCCACCCGACCTCGTTCGCGCACGGGAAAACGGTCAAGTACAGAGCACCCACAGGAGTCGCCCTGCGACTGGCTCTCCGAGCTCTGGCGAGTCGACCTTAATAACGAAACAATCGAAAAACATTCAAAATCGCAAACACATAACAAACGAGGTAAACCCCATAAAAAGGGCGGACGCGCTCGGGGACTCGTCCAATCAACAATCAAAATCACGAAAAAATCCACAAAATAACACGAAATCGCCTTGCAGCAGAACAAAGTCGTTCCAAAAATACAAGATAAGTCCAATGAATATTTACTACTAACACCCCAGGGCACAATGTTTTTACTCCGCAGGTTCCGATGCCGACTTGCCGCCACCCCTGCGGTTGCGAATGAAGGGCACGTACGGGTTCGACGGGTACGTCGTCAACTCACCCGCCATCGCCGCACGGAACGGCTGCTCGACCTTGAAATCCCGATGCTTCGGTTCAGGATCGTTGGGGGCGACATTCGTCTCCTGGTAGGGGAGGAGGTCGCCCATCGCCCAAACGCGATCGGCATACACCGCGGCCCGGTCCTTCATCTTCAGCACCTCGGCAATCTCCACAGAGCCCATCGACAAGGGGTAGCCACTCGTCACATCATCAAGGTCGAAATCCTCCGGGAAATGGGCAAGCCCTAGGCTCAGAGCCGTCGCCGCCCCGCGCCGGAAGGCCGACCGTGCCATGAATTCGACGACTGTTGGAGCCTTCTCCAGATAACGCCATAACTCTACGAGGTTGCTAGGAATCACTTCCGTGGGCGATATCTCCTGAAGATACGCTCGAATGCAAGCCGCGGACAACACGGCCGAGTCGACCAGAGCGGTCACACACTGCCGCGCGTCGTATGACTGTGCCCCCTCCGAGCTGTCAATCATTTGGCCTGTGGAAAGAAGCCAGCAGTGAGTACACCAACGACTCCATAACGACTCTAGGAAGAGGAAGAAAAGTTTACCAATAAGCGGACGGCAGAGGCCCATGATGAATCTTTGAAGCGAGGAGAAGTCGTTCTGCAGCCCAACAACGAGTGCGTCCGACACCTTCTGTTCTTCAGCGGTAGTAGTGACAGCAGCTTTCGCTCTTCCCTCCACCGAGCTCGCCTCCGCCTTCACTTCCTTGAGCTTGCGCTCCAGGTCAGCGATCCGTTTCTCGGCCGCGCTCAACGAAGATTGAGCCACCGTCAGGTCACCCACCGGGACAAGGCCCCGGCGGACTTCCTTCGCCTCGGCTGCAACGGCTTGCATCCCGTTGTTCGTCTCCTGGACAGCAACAAGTTCCTTCTCCATGCGACACTTTGCTGCAAGACGATCGGCCGATTCGCGCTACAGGCCCTGCGCACAAATTAAACCATTAACAACATCAAAATCCTAAGTGCCCACCCGCTGAAATTCAGCGACTAGGCACTCGGGGACTGGAGATAAAAAATCCTAAGTGCCCACCCGCTGAAATTCAGAGACTAGGCACTCGGGGACTGGATGCTACAAAAACACTAAAGAATCCAACCACTGAAATTCAGTGGCCCGATCCTCGGGGACTGGACATACCTGGATGGCTGCGCCCAGCATGCCGTGGAGCTGCAGCGCGTCCACAGACGCAAGCAGGACCGGAGTGTGTCCGCGACGCTGCTCGACCTCCGTCTTGGCGACCCCAGGCGTCTGGATCGTTGGCGCCGTGCCACTCGCTGTGGCCGCTTTGGCCATGAAGCGGGGGAAAGTCGCAGCGGATGCCCCAACGCCACTAGGAGCCGGCTCGGCCACTCCGGGCAAGGAAACAGCCTCCTTGGTCTTCGAGGCCACTTCCGCTACAGTCGGAGGATCGCTTCGAGCAACTGCCGTGTCGTCAGAGACCGTGACGACGTCGTAGCCTTTCGCCCTCTTAGCACTGTCTGCCGGAGCAGCGACTTTGTCAGCTTTCCTCCTCGATGACGACTGGCGGAACCTTGGCCATGGAAGGATGGCCGATCTTTTTAACTCCAGTCTTGTGAAACAACGATATGAGTAAAACTGTCCGATTACAACGGAAGGCAAGCAGACGAACACGGCTTACTTGGCGACTGGTATGAATCGCAGACCCGTGCAGATGCTGGCCGGCTTCTCCAGCTCGGGACCCAACTTCCGACTGAGGTCCATCTCGAACACATCGTGTGCCCAAGACACACAGGGCCTCTTCGAAGACGAGGCCGCGGCAAGAGCCTCCGTGATGACATCTGCGGGAGCTATCCTGGGAGGCGAAGCTGCTGCGGCTGGAGTAGCCCCCAACCCAGAGACCGGGACGAATGGGGGTGGAAGCGATGCCAGAGGTACCTCATCCAGGGGAGCGGCAGCATCCAGTGCTACTGTCGTGTGCGCCGCTGCGCCCTTAGCCGAGCTGGTGGTGTCGGAGGTAGTCGTAGAACGGGGTGGAGACGCCTGCTTCGCCGGCTTCTTCTTCCTCCTCGGCGGAGCCTTCACCTCCTTCTTCTTCTTCTTCTTCTTCTTCGACGGCGTAGCCTCACGACATGAGGTGTGCTCGGGAAGCTCGTCGTCATCGTGAGGTTCGAGGATCCTACTCACCTCGAGCTCGCGCTGATGTTGCCCGCGAGTTTTGCGAACCATCGGGGCGGCGTCTTCCACGGGCTCGTCTTCGTCGTCATCGTCGTCATCATCCGCGTCGCTCCCGACGTCGCCTTTGGCGGGTGGCGACTCGCTCCCGTCCTGGACGGACGAGCTCGAGTTCTCGTCGTCTGCGGGTGGGAGCCATCCTTCCACCACTTGGAACAACTACAATAAGCATGAGACAACGTTAGCATAACCGCGAATGCATCATCTGCGACTGCGAATGCTGGCGAAAATGGCGACTTACCGTCGGAGCTGGGCGCCTTACGATAAAGGGGCGACCCCGGCCTTCGCGTCCAGGTACGCCGCCTGGGTGATCTTCTTCAGGGCCAAGATGTAGTCTTCGAGTTTCCACTCGACGAGGCAGGATTTCGTCGGGTCGTCCTTACATGTATACTCGTTGTAGAGGTTGATGGTTTGTAGGCCCTTCTTCTTCAGACTGCTGATGGTTTGCAACATTTCGTCGACAACCATCCGCTGATCCAGCGGGAGCTTGCCGACCTGGATCCGACGCGGTTCGGGCCGGTCGGCGGAGTACCTTGGAAGCGCCACCTCGCCATCTGGAGTCGACTCGGTGACGTAGAACCAGGATTTATTCCATTCGTTTGCTGCCTTGGCGGGAAGCATCAGGTCGAAGAACGACGCCTTGGACTCTAGTTGAAATGTCAGGCCACCCGCAGCCAGCATCGGGCCGCCTGATTCTTCGCGACTGATCCTCCCATGGAACAGATCTTGCCACAAGGGGAAGTACGGCCTGCAGCCCAGATATCACTCATAGAACGACACGAAAATGGCGAGCTGCTCGATGCTATGCGGGCCCAGGTCCAACGGCTGGATCCCGTAGTAGGCGCAGAAGCGTCGGAAGAAGAGAGAAGTGGGAAACCCCAGCCCCCGCTCCAGGTGGCTGGTGAAGCAGACGAACTCTCCCTCGCGCGGGTCCGGAGTCACTTCTCCGGCCGCGGGGATGCGCCATCTGCCGGCGCGCAGGATCCCGGCCTCCTCGAAGGACGCCAGTAGCGCCCTGGTGCACTTGGATCTGCCCCATGGTTCGGTGGAGGGGGCCATTGGTTGGAAGATTCGTGGAGGTCGGGGCTCTCTGGATTGGTTGGATCGCGATGCGGAGTGGAAACGAAGATGGGCGAGATCGGAGGAAAGATGAAGGAGTGTTTCCCCGCTCGCCTGCCATTCTCCTTGCATAGCGGTTGTTACCCGCCAATTTTGGGAGCCGTTACTACGCGGTGATTATGCCAAAAGTTACCGTTGGATTACCCCAACGGCTAGTTTTGACCCCACTTGACGGTCCAACTTCATCCACTCGACTCGTCGCTCCGCGCGACCTGACGATTCGCCGACCCGATCACTATAACAGTGACTGAATATTTGCCGACCCCTTCGCCGAGCTGCGACCCAATCGGTCGCCGTTAGTGCGACTAGAATAACTAGTTTTTCCTTTATTCGGGAGTCCGCCGCCGATTCGACTGGGCGTCCGCATTGGACCCGTATACACCGACTGCCAGCAACCACCTGCGACCAATCAATGATGGCCTCGGGGACTACTGATGGGGATATGCCTACCGGGGTATAACCAGCAGGACGTTTCCGACTGGCCCAGGTGCCAGCGAGTGGGCCTGCGGGACGGCGACTGGATCAAGACCTGGCGTGGACTCAAGCGACTGGAAGCTGAAGGCCCATAAGCATAGATAGGCCCAGTCGGATTAGGTTAAACGATCGCTGAAACCTTAACTGATTCGGTTGAGATCTGTAAACCCTAGGGGGGTGAGTCTATATAAACCTCCCTAGAGGACGCATAGAGGATACGTTCCATCATACACCCAAGCGACTCGCTGCCTAGCCGCCGAGCTCGCCCCATTATACTCTCACCATAATACAATCTAGCAGGAGTAGGTCTTTACCCTCCGGGGGGCCGAACCTGGGTAAATCCTTGTGTCTCCGCCCTCATCTCGCACCGCAGATGGCTGGCCGCCCTTGCCCCATGTTCTACTAATCGCTACCGATTGCAGCATCTGTCGTGGTCATTCCCACGACACTAGAGCTATTTACAACGATCGTAACTCCCGATACATGTTTGAGAGTTATGACAAACACTCATCATTTTCTCACTTTATGGCCATTTGCATGTGCTATTGCCCAAAGTTTGGGGGATCCAAGTCGATCTGCGTATACCGAAGACCCGATATATGTTTGAGAGATATGACCAAAAACTCTTCACTTCCGTGGTTTATGGACATTTTCATGAGCTATTGCCCACAGTTTTGGGATTATAGGGAGATTTGCATGGCCTGTATGACCCGATACATGTTTGCGGGGTATGACCAAAAAGTGGTCGTTTTCGTGTTCTATGGCCGTTTTCATGAGCTATTGCCCACAGTTTGGGGGTTCTAAAGATATTTACAACTACCATAACACCCGATACATGTTTAAGAGTTATGACAAAAAAATTGTCGTTTTCGCGTTTTATGGCCCTTTTCATGAGCTATTGCCCACATTTTTGGGGTTCTAGCGCTATTTACAAAGACCGTAAGACCTGATACATGTTTTGCGAGTTATGACTAAACACTTGTGGTTTTCGCGTTATATGGGCATTTTCATGAGCTATTGCCCACAGTTTTCGGGTTCCAGGGCTATTTACAATGACCATAAGACCTGATACATGTCTTGCGAGTTATGACCAAACACTCATCATTTTTATGTTTATGGCCGTTTTCATGAGCTATTGCCCACAGTTTTGGGGTACCAAGGCGATTTTCACAGCCCGTAACACCCGATATATGTTTGAGATATGTGAAAAAACTCGTCATTTTCGTGTTTTATGGCCATTTTCATGAGCTATTTTCCACAGTTTTGGGGTTCCAAGGAGATTTGCATGGCCCGTAAGACCTGATACATGTTTGAGGGATATGACCAAAAAGTGGTCGTTTTCGCGTTCTATGGCCGTTTTCATGAGCTATTGCCCAGAGTTTTGGGGTTCCAAAGATATTTACGACGCCTGTAAGATCCGATACATGTTTTGGTAGTTATGGGGAAACACTCACGGATTTCGTGTTTTATGTCCGTTTTCATGAGCTATAGCCCACATTTTTGGGGTTCTTGGGCTTTTTACAACAATCGTAAGTCACAATACATGTTTGAGAGTTATGAAAAAAACTCGTCATTTTTTTGTTTTATGGCCATTTTAATGTGCTATTGACAGCTGTTTTTGGGTTCCAATGTGATTCAGAGCGACCGTCAGACCCGATAGATGTTTGAGATTTATGACCAAAAACTCGCCTTTTTGTATTTTATGGTCGTTTTCATGAGCTATTGCCCATCGTTTTGGGTTCTAAGGTGATTTGACCGTATGACCTGATATATGTTTCAGAGTTGTAACAAAAAACTTATCATTTTCGTGTTTTATGGCCGCTTTCATGACCTATTGCCCACAGTTTGGGGGTTCTAAAGATATTTACAACAACCGAAAGACCCGATACATGTTTTGCGAGTTATGGCCAAACACTCATAGTTTTCGAGTTTTATGGGCGTTTTCAGGAGCTATTGCCCATAGTTTTGGGGTTCCAGGGCTATTTACAATGGCCGTAAGACCAGATACATGTCTTACGAGTTATGACCAAACATTCGTCCTTTTCGTGTTTATGGTTATTTTCATGAACTATTGCCCACAGATTTGGGGTTCCAAGGCGATTTTCACATCCCATAACACCCGAGATATGTTTGTGAGATATGACCAAAAAGCATCGTTTTCATGTTTATGGCTGTTTTCATGAGCTATTGCCCATAGTTTTGGGGTACCAAGGCAATTTTCATAGCTCGTAACACCCGATATATGTTTGAGAGATGTCAAAAAAACTCGTCATTTTCGTGTTTTATGGCCATTTTCATGAGCTATTTTCCACAATTTTGGGGTTCCAAGGATATTTGCATGGCCCGTAAGACCTGATACATGTTTGAGGGATATAACCAAAAAGTGGTCGTTTTCGTGTTCTATGGCCGTTTTCATGAGCTATTGTCCACAGTTTTGGGGTTCCAAAGATATTTACGACGCCTGTAAGACCCGATACATGTTTTGCTAGTTATGGGCAAACACTCACTGTTTTCGTGTTTTATGTCCGTTTTCATGATCTATAGCCCACATTTTTGGGGTTATAGGGATTTTTACAACAATAGTAACTCACAATACATCTTTGAGAGTTATGAAAAAACTCGTCGTTTTTTTTGTTTTATGGCAATTTTAATGTGTTATTGACAACAATTTTTGGGTTCTAAGGTGATTTACCATGACCGTATGACCTGATATATGTTTGATATTTATGACCAAAAACTTGTCATTTTCGTGTTTTATGGCCGTTTTCATGAGCTATTGCCCATATTTTTGGGGTTCTTGGGCTATTTACAACGACCGCAAGACCCGATACATGTTTTGCGAGTTGGGGCCAAACACTCATAGTTTTAGAGTTTTATGGGCGTTTTCATGAGCTATTGTCCATAGTTTTGGGTTTCCAGGGCTATTTACAATGGCCGTAAGACCTGATACATGTCTTGCGAGTTATGACCAAACATTCGTCTTTTTCATGTTTTATGGCCGTTTTCATGACCTATTGCCCACAATTTTGGGGTTCTTGGGCTATTTATAACGATCGTAAGATCCGATACATGTTTTGTGAGTTATGAGCAAACACTCATCGTTTTCGCGTTTTTTGGCCGCTTTCATGAGCTATTTCCCACAGTTTTCGAGTTCTAGAGCTATTTACAACGATCTTAACTCCCGATACATGTTTGAGAGTTATGACAAACACTCACCATTTTCTCACTTTATGGCCATTTGCATGTGCTATTGCCCACAGTTTGGGGGATCCAAGTCGATCTGCATGGACCGAAGACCCGATATATGTTTGAGAGATATGACCAAAAACTCTTCACTTCCGTGGTTTATGGACATTTTCATGAGCTATTGCCCACAGTTTTGGGATTCTAGGGAGATTTGCATGGCCCGTATGACCCGATACATGTTTGAGGGGTATGACCACAAAGTGACCTATTGCCCACAATTTGGGGGTTCTAAAGATATTTACAACTACCATAACACCCGATACATGTTTAAGAGTTATGACAAAAAAATGTCGTTTTCGCGTTTTATGGCCCTTTTCATGAGCTATTGACCACAGTTTTGGGGTTCTAGGGCTATTTACAAAGACCGTAAGACCTGATACATGTTTTTCAAGTTATGACTAAACACTTGTGGTTTTCGCGTTTTATGTGAGTTTTCATGAGCTATTGCCCACAGTTTTAGGGTTCTAGGGTTATTTACAATGACCATAAGACCTGATACATGTCTTGCGAGTTATGACCAAACACTCATCATCTTTGTGTTTATGAACATTTTCATAAGCTATTGCCCACATTTTTGGGGTACCAAGGCGATTTTCACAGCCCGTAACACCCGATATATGTTTGAGAGATGTGAAAAAAAAACTTGTCATTTTCGTGTTTTATGGCCATTTTCATAAGCTATTTTCCATAGTTTTGGGGTTCCAAGGAGATTTGCATGGCCCGTAAGACCTGATACATGTTTGAGGGATATGACCAAAAAGTGGTCGTTTTCGCGTTCTATGGCTGTTTTCATGAGCTATTGCCCACAGTTTTGGGGTTCTTGGGATATTTAGAACGACCGTAAGATCCAATACATGTTTTGTGAGTTATGAGCAAACACTCGTCGTTTTCGCGTTTTCATGAGCTATTGCCCACAGTTTTCGAGTTCTAGAGCTATTTACAACAATCGTAACTCCCGATAAATGTTTGAGAGTTATGACAAACACTCATCATTTTCTCACTTTATGTCCATTTGCATGTGCTATTGCCCACAGTTTGGGGGATCCAGGGCGATCTGCGTGGACCGAAGACCCGATATATGTTTGAGAGATATGACCAAAAACTCTTCACTTTCGTGGTTTATGGACATTTTCATGAGCTATTGCCCACAGTTTTGGGATTCCAGGGAGATTTGCATGGCCCGTAAGACCCGATACATGTTTGAGGGGTATGACCAAAAAGTGGTCGTTTTCATGTTCTATGGTCGTTATCATGAGCTATTGCCCACAGTTTGGGGGTTCCAAAGATATTTACAACTACCATAACACCCGATACATGTTTAAGAGTTACGACAAAAATGTCGTTTTCGCGTTTTATGGTCGTTTTCATGAGCTATTGCCCACAGTTTTGGGGTTCTAGGGCTATTTACAAAGATCGTAAGACCTGATACATGTTTCGTAAGTTATCACTAAACACTTGTGGTTTTCGCGTTTTATGGGCGTTTAAATGAGCTATTGCCCACAGTTTTAGGGTTCCAGGGCTATTTACAATGACCATAAGACCTGATACATGTCTTACAATTTATGACTAAACACTCATCATTTTTGTGTGTATGCCCGTTTTCATGAGCTATTGCCCACAGTTTTGGGGTACCCAGGCGATTTTCATAGCCCGTAACACTCGATATATTTTTGAGAGATGTGAAAAAAAACTCGTCATTTTTGTGTTTTATGGCCATATTCATGAGCTATTTTCCACAGTTTTGGGGTACCAAGGAGATTTGCATGGCCCGTAAGACCTGATACATGTTTGAGGGATATGACCAAAAAGTGGTCGTTTTCGTGTTCTATGGCCGTTTTCATGAGCTATTGACCACAATTTTGGGGTTCCAAAGATATTTACGAGGCCTGTAAGATCCGATACATGTTTTGCTAGTTATGGGCAAACACTCACTGTTTTCGTGTTTTATGTCCATTTTCATGAGCTATAGCCCATATTTTTGGGGTTCTAGGGCTTTTACAACAATCGTAAGTCATAATACATGTTTGAGAGTTGTGAAAAACTCTTCATTTTTTGTTTTATGGCCATTTTAATGTGCTATTGACAACTATTTTTGGGCTCCAATGTGATTTAGCGACCGTAAGACCCGATAGATGTGTGAAATTTATGACCAAAAACTCGCCTTTTTCGTATTTTATGGTCGTTTTTATGAGCTATTGACCACCGTTTTGGGTTCTAAGGTGATTTACAATGAAAGTATGACCTGATATATGTTTGAGAGTTGTAACAAAAAACTTATCATTTTCCTGTTTTATGGCTGCTTTCATGAGCTATTGCCTACAGTTTGGGGGTTCTTGGGCTATTTACAACGACCATAAGACCCGATACATGTTTTGCGAGTTATGGCCAAACATTCGTCTTTTTCGTGTTTTATGGCCGTTTTCATGAGCTCTTGCCCACAGTTTTGGGGTTCTTGGGCTATTTATAATGACCGTAAGATTCGATACATGTTTTGTGAGTTATGAGCAAACACTCGTCGTTTTCGCGTTTTTTGGCCACTTTCATGAGCTATTGCCCGCAGTTTTCGGGTTCTAGAGCTATTTACAATGATCGTAACTCCCGATACATGTTTGAGAGTTATGACAAAAACTCATCATTTTCTCACTTTATGGCCATTTGCATGTGTTATTGCCGATAGTTTGGGGGATCCAGGGCGATCTGCGTGGACCGAAGACCCGATATATGTTTGAGAGATATGACCAAAAACTCTTCACTTCTGTGGTTCATGGACATTTTCATGAGCTATTTCCCAAAGTTTTGGGATTCCAGGGATATTTGCATGGCCCGTAAGACCCGATACATGTTTAAGGGGTATGACCAAAAATTGGTCGTTTTCGTGTTCTATGGCCATTTTCATGAGCTATTGCCCACAGTTTGTGGGTTCCAAAGATATTTACAACTACCATAACACCTGATACATGTTTAAGAGTTATGCCAAAAATGTCGTTTTCGCGTTTTATGGCCGTTTTCATGAGCCATTGCCCACAGTTTTGGGGTTCTAGGGCTATTTACAAAGACCATAAGACCTGATACATGTTTTGCGTGTTATGACTAAACACTTGTGGTTTTTGCGTTTTATGTTCATTTTCATGAGCTATTGCCCACAGTTTTGGGGTTCCAGGGCTATTTACAATGACCATAAGACCTGATACATGTCTTGCGAGTTATGACCAAACACTCGTCATTTTTGTGTTTATGGCCGTTTTCATGAGCTATTGCCCACAATTTTGGGTTCCAAGGCGATTTTCACAGCCCGTAACACCCGATATATGTTTGAGAGATATGACAAAAAAACTCATTGTTTTCGTGTTTATGGCCGTTTTCATGAGATATTGCCCACGGTTTTGGGGTTCCAAGGCGATTTTCACAGCCCATAACACCTGACATATGTTTGAGAGATGTGACAAAAAACTTGTCGTTTTCGTGTTTTATGGCTGTTTTCATGAGCTATTGCCCACAGTTTTGGGGTTCCAAAGATATTTACAACGCCCGTAAGATCTGATACATGTTTTGCTAGTTACGGGCAAACACTCACTGTTCTCATGTTTTATGGCTGTTTTCATGAGCTATTGCCCATATTTTTGGGGTTCCAGGGATTTTTACAACTATCGTAAGTCACAATACATGTTTGAGAGTTATGAAAAAACTCGTTGTTTTTTCGCTTTATGGCCATTTTAATGTGCTATAGGCAACTGTTTTTGGGTTCCAATGCGATTTAGAGCGACCATAAGACCCGATAGATGTTTGAGGTTTATGACCAAAAACTCGCCTTTTTCGTATTTTATGGTTGTTTTCATGAGCTATTTCCCACAGTTTTGAGTTCTAGGGTGATTTACAATGACTGTATGACCCGATATATGTTTAAGAGTTGTAACCAAAAACTTGTCATTTTCGTGTCTTATGGTCGTTTTCATGAGCTATTGCCCACAGTTTTGGGATTCCAAGGCGATATTCATAGCCCGTAACACCCGATATATGTTTGAGAAACGTGACAAAAAAACTCGTCGTTTTCGTGTTTTATGGACGTTTTCTTGAGCTATTTCCCACAGTTTTGGGGTTCCAAGGAGATTTGCATGGCCCATAAGACCTGGTACATGTTTGGCGTTCCAGGGTGATTTACAATGACCGTAAGACCAGATACATGTTGGAGAGTTATGACCAAAAACTCGCCTTCGTATGGTAGTTTTCATGAGCTATTGCCCATAGTTTTGGGGTTCCAAGGCGATTTACAATGACCGTAAGACCCGATACATGTTTGAGAATTACGACCAAACACTCGACGTTTTCGGGTTTTATGGTTATTTTGATTAGCTATTGCCCACAGTTTTGGGGCACCATGCTTATTTACAACGACCGTAAGACCCGATACATGTTTTGCGAGTTATGGGCAAACACTCACTATTTTCGTGTTTTATGGCTGTTTTCGTGAGCTATTGCCCACATTTTTGGGGTTCCAGGGCTTTTTACAACAATGTTAAGTCATGATACATGTTTGAGAGTTATGAAAAAACTCATTGTTTTTTTATGGCCATTTTAATGTGCTACTGACAACTTTTTTGGGTTCCAATGCGATTTAGAGCGACCGTAAGACCCGATAGATGTTTGAGATTTATGACCAAAAACTGGCCTTTTTTGTATTTTATGGCCGTCTTCATGAGCTATTGTCCACCGTTTTGGATTCTAGGGTGATTTACAATGACCGTATGACACGATATATGTTTGAGAGTTGTAACCAAATACTTGTTATTTTCGTGTTTTATGGCCGTTTTCATGAGCTATTGCCCACAGTTTTGGGGTTCTAGGGCTATTTACAACGATAGTAAGACCCGATACATGTTTTGCGAGTTATGACCAAACACTCATGGTTTTCATGTTTTATGGGCGTTTTCATGAGATATTGCCCACAGTTTTGGGGTTCCAGGGCTATTTATAGTGACAATAAGACCTGATACATGTCTTGCGAGTAATGACCAAACACTCGTCATTTTCATGTTTATAGCCGTTTCCATGAGCTATTGCCCATAGTTTTGGGATTCCAAGGCGACTTTCATAGCCCATAACACTCGTTATATGTTTGAGAGATGTGACAAAAAAATCGTCGTTTTCGTGTTTTATGGCCGTTTTCATGAGCTATTTCCCATATTTTTGGGGTTCCAAGGATATTTGCATGGCCCGTAAGACCTGATACATGTTTGAGGGATATGACCAAAAAGTGGTCATTTTCGCGTTCTATGGCTGTTTTCGTGAGCTATTGCCCACAATTTTGGGGTTCGAAAGATATTTACAATGACCGTAACTCCCGATACATGTTTGAGAGTTATGGCAAAAACTAATCATTTTTGCATTTTTTAGTTGTTTGCATGTGCCATAGTTTCGGGGTTCCAGGGATATTTACAACCACCATAAGACCTTATATATGTTTTACGAGTTATGACCAAAACTTGTGGTTTCGGGTTTTATGTCCGTTTTCATGAGCTATTGGCCACAGTTTTGGGATTCCATGGCTATTGAAAATGACCGAAAGACCCGATACATGTTTGACATTTATGACAAAAACTTGACATTTTTGCATTTTATGGCCCTTTTCATGACCTATTGCCTATAGTTTTGGGGTTCCAGGACTATTTACAACGACCGTAAGACTCGATACATGTTTTGCGAGTTATGACCAAACACTCATGGTTTCATATTTTATGGCCGTTTTCATGAGCTATTGCCCACAGTTTTGGGGTTCCAGGCTATTTACTATGACCATAAGACGCGATACATGTCTTGTGAGTTATGACCAAACACTCGTCGTTTTCGTGTTTATAGCCATTTTCATGAGCTATTGCCCACATTTTGGGGTTCCATGGTGATTTTTAGGGCCCGTAACACCCGATATATGTCTGAGAGATATGAAAAAACTCATTGTTTTCGTGTTTTATGGCCATTTTCATGTGCTATTGCCCACAATTTGGGGGTTCTAGGGCGATCTGCGTGGACCATAACACCCGATATATGTTTTAGAGATATGACCAAAAACTCATCATTTTCGTTTTTATGGCCGTTTTCATGAGCTATTGCCCACAGTTTTGGCGTTCCGAGGCGATTTATAGTGACCGTAAGACCAGATACATGTTGGGGAGTTCTGACCAAAAACTCACCTTCGTATGGTAGTTTTCATGAGCTATTGCCCATAGTTTTGGGGTTCCAAGGCGATTTACAACAACCGTAAGACCGTATGACTCGATATATGCTTCAGAGTTGTAACCAAAAACTTGTCATTTTCGCATTTTATGGTCGTTTTCATGAGCTGTTTCCCACAGTTTTGGGGTTCTAGGGCTATTTACAACGACCGTAAGACCCGATACATGTTTTGTGATTTATGACCAAACACTCATCGTTTTCGTGTTTATGGTCGTTTTCATGAGCTATTGCCCACAGTTTTGGGGTCCTAGGGCTATTTACAATGACTGTAAGACCCGATACATGTCTTACGAGTTATGACCAAACACTCGTTGTTTTCTTGTTTATGGTCATTTTCATGAGCTATTGCCCACAGATTTGGGGTTCCAGGGCGATCTGCGTAGAACGTAAGACCCGATATATGTTTGAGAGATGATCAAAAACTCATCGTTTTCATGTTTTATGGCCATTTATCATGACCTATTGCCCACAATTTTGGTGTTCCAGGGCGATTTATAGTGACCATAAGACCCGATATATGTTGGAGAGTTATGACTAAAAAATCGCCTTCGTATGGTAGTTTTCATGAGCTATTGCCCATAGTTTTGGGGTTCCAAGGAAATTTACAACGACCGTAAGACCTGATACATGTTTGAGATTTATGACCAAGTACTCGACGTTTTTGGGTTTGATGGCTATTTTCATTAGCTATTGCCCATATTTTTGGGGTTCCATGCTGATTTACAACGACTGTATGACTCGATACATGTTTTGAAGTTATGGGCAAACACTCACTGTTTTCGTGTTTGATGGCTATTTTCATGAGCTATTGCCCACATTTTTGGGGTTCTAGGGCTATTTGCATCAATCATAAGTCATAATACATGTTTGAGAGTTATGAAAAAAAATCATCGTTTTTGCGTTTTATGGTCATTTTAATGTGCTATTGACAACTATTTGAGGGCTCCAGTGTGATTTAGAGCGACCGCAAGACCGATAGATGTTTGAGATTTATGACCAAAAACTCATCGTTTTCGTATTTTATGGCTGTTTTCATGAGCTATTGCCCGTAGTTTTGGTTTCTAGGGTGATTTATAATGACCGTATGACCCGATATATGTTTGAGAGTTGTAACAAAAAACTCGTCGTTTTCGTGTTTTATGGCCATTTTCATGAGTTATTGCCCATACTTTTGGGGTTCTAATGAGATTTGCATGGTCCGTAAGACCCGATACATGTTTGAGAGACATGACCAAAAATTGGTCGTTTTCGTGTTCTATGGCTGTAATCATGAGCTATTGCCCACAGTTTTGGGGTTCCAGGGCGATTTACAGTGACCATAAGACCTGATACATGTTGGAGAGTTATGACCAAAAAATCGCCTTCGTATGGTAGTTTTCATGAGCTATTGCCCATAGTTTTGGGGTTCCAAGGAAATTTACAACGACCGTAAGACCCGATACATGTTTGAGATTTATGACCAAGCACTCGACGTTTTTGGGTTTTATGGCTATTTTCATTAGCTATTGCCCATATTTTTGGGGTTCCATGCTGATTTACAACGACCGTATGACTCGATACATGTTTTGAAGTTATGGGAAAACACTCATTGTTTCGTGTTTTATGGCCATTTTCATGATCTATTTCCCACATTTTTGGGGTTTTAGGCCTATTTGCATCAATCTTAAGTCATGATACATGTTTGACAGTTATAAAAAAAATCATCGTTTTTGCGTTTTATGGTCATTTTAATGTGCTATTGACAACTATTTTAGGGCTCCAGTTTGATTTAGAGCGACCGCAAGACCCGATAGATGTTTGAGATTTATGACCAAAAACTCACCTTTTCGTATTTTATGGCCGTTTTCATGAGCTATTGCCCGTAGTTTTGGTTTCTAGGGTGATTTACAATGACTGTATGACCCGATATATGTTTGAGAGTTTTAACAAAAAAACTCGTCGTTTTCGTGTTTTATGGCCGTTTTCATGAGCTATTTCCCGTAGTTTTGGGGTTCTAATGAGATTTGCATGGTCCGTAAGACCCGATACATGTTTGAGAGACATGACCAAAAAGTGGTCGTTTTCGTGTTCTATGGTTGTAATCATGAGCTATTGCACATAGTTTTGGGGTTCCAAGGAGATTCACTTGGCCCATTGATGTCTACGCACTTATATTCTTGTAGACAGTTGTTGGGCCGCCAAGTGCAGAGGTTTGTAGAACAGTAGCAAGTTTCCCTTAAGTAGATTACCCAAGATTTATCGAACTCAGGGAGGAAGTGGTCAAAGGTATTCCCTCTCAAGCAACCCTGCAATCAAGATACAAGAAGTCTATTGTGTCCCCAACACACCCAATACACTTGTCAGGTGTATAGGTGCACTAGTTCGGCAAAGAGATAGTAAAATACAAGTGGTAACGGTGCCAGAAAAGAGCTTTTGACTTGTTGTTGACATGGGGTAACGTGTGTGAGTGCCAGAAAATAGCTTGACGGTGAGGTAAAGACTAAAGGCAACAAGAAGGAAGCAAGCAAACATGCAACAGATCTAGTAGCAAACGGTGTTTCAATGCTTAGAAACAAGGCCTAGGGATCATACTTTCACTAGTGAATACTCTCTCATATAAATAGATTCTCTTTATGATACTACTCTTAACTACTCTCCGGTTGGACACTCTAATCCATGGTAGGGCTATAACAGCACACCTCAAAATCTGCCTTCCCCAATCTAGATAACCCCACACTATCACCTTGAGCGCTAGATGGTTCCAACAAACAACACAACTTCATAGAGACATCCAACTCCAAATATAACTCATAACAAATATTCAATCTAGCCAAAGTGCCACACACGGTATGCCTGCTGTCACTTTCACACAAGTGGGGAAAAGCATAGATCTATTAAAGCACAAAGAGTATTTATGTAGACTCAAGCCTTAGTGCCACCATGGCGTGCACGCTATCACTTTCACACACACGGGGAGAGCAGAGATCTAATGAAGCACTTGAGTAGCAAGGTAGATCTACTTGATTACAAAGCTCATGACCACAATATCATGCATAGAAAGAGATGAACACATAGCTACCGGTAGATCCCTTAGCCTCGAGAGAGAACTACTCCCTCCTCATCATGGGAATCAGCAACGGTGATGCAGATGGTAATGGAGATCAATGGAGATGGCTCCAGTGGCACTTCCCCATCCCGGCAGGGTGCCGGAACAGAGACTTTCTATCCCCTGAATCTCCCCTTTGGTGGCAGCGGCGCTGCGGAACTTTTCGTGTCTTTCTGGTCGATGATTTAGGGTTTCTAAGTCGGGGGCTTCTTATAGTTGAAGGAGGCAAGGTCGGTGGAGGTCCAGGGGGCCCACACCCCCTATGGGCGCGGCCTAGGGTGGGCCCGCGCCCACCTAAGGTGTGGCCACCCTAGTTTCCTCCTCCGTCTCATCTTCAATTTTTTATATCGCTCAGGGAAAAATATGAACTTTGGCTTTTGTCCCATCCAATTCCGAGAATATTCATTTTTTAGCTTTCTGAAACCAAAAACAGCAGATAACAGGCAACTGGCACTGTGGCATCTTGTCAATAGGTTAGTTCCAGAAAGTGTATAAAAATACCTCAAATTGTAGACAAAACATAAGACAAATGATATAAAACAAGCATGGAGCATCAAAAATTATAGATACGTTTATGACGTATCAAGCATCCCCAAGCTTAACTCCTCCTCGTCTTCGAGTAGGTAAGTGATAAAAAGAATATTTTTTGAGGTGACATGCATCATCAAAACCAAGATCTAACCATTTGCAAGCATTGAAAGCTGGGATCAAAGAAATCTAAACATGTGCATGAAAGATGGAGTTCTAACAATAAGACAAAGTAACTATGCATGCAACATGAAAAGCTAGAAACAAAGATCATGAATAGCATGCATTGAAAAACGTTTGTTTGTTTCGCATGTAGAAAACATAGCATAGTGGCAATCAACTTGTCCCTCATAGAGTAGAAAATAGATGCATAGGACACCTTCAAAGTTCACTAGGGTGACTAGAAACAAATAGCACAAGAACAAGTAATATCACAATAGGCATCAATCAATAAGTTTTGGGACACTACACATAGAACTAAGAATGGAAACTATGCTATGTTAATGGTGCCTAAAGGTAGAAGGTGGAGACTCAATAATAGTGGAAGAAAGGCCCTTCATAAAGGGAAGCAGGGATTTCAAGTTTTAAAAAGAGCTTCCAAAAATTATGGTACTTGTTAGCTTTCTGCCTTCATTGCCCCTATCGTAAGCATATTGAAGTGGTTAAGGTTAAAGTGAACAAACTATGGAGTATATGCTTGACAAAGTATAAGTTGGCAATCTCAAGTCCCTTGAATACGAGGGCCACACCTCATGCTACTCAACTTCATTCACCTGTCAGTTCTTGTCATTGTAAGTACATGCGTATCATAGAGAACCGCCAACGGGGTACCCCTTGCACATGGTACAAGAGCTGTCCCATAACCAAAATGACAAGGCAAGCAGATAATGAGCATCTCAGCGATCTTTTTATTTACTATATGCATAGCTTTTTATTGAGGATGCTTCATAGATAGCTCACTATGGTGATGCTGCAAGTTTCCACCATGATTAGGCATGGCTTAGGCTAGCGTTCCAGGCGTTTGTCTAACACAAAATACATAACTCCATGGACTTACAAGCTCCCTCTTTATTTCACACCGGTGACATCCATAGACAAAAGAGCATGATATCAACTGTGTACAAAGTACAAGTACAATGTTGAAAACGTTCCCATAACAGCATGGTTCTGCTAATTCCAACGTATAAGTGCAAGCATATACAACATAGATGACATAATGGTTCAAGTTTATTAGGGGCAAAGAATATAAAGTGTGCCATCAATTTTGAGAGGGCTTTAATCACTAAGTTTTCTCATAACAAAATACTTTGTAATTGGAAGATAGATGAAAACAAGAATATACTTGGAATGGTGTAACACACCATGCATAGGAATTTATAGTGGACACTTTGGAACAACTTGGTTTCTTGGGAGTTGTAAGTATGAGTATAGCTTACTCATACAAGTGGAGGCTAGCAAAAGACTGGGAGCGACCAATTAAGAGAGCAATAATGGCCATAATCATGCAAAGCGAAAAAACATTACTAGTCAAAGCATAAAGTGGTACTACAAGTCAAGGAATAAATAATCATAGAGGCTATGGTGACTTGTTCATAGTCATAACATGGTGTGAGCATGTGCCAAGTCAACCCAAACGAAGCATCAAAGGAGAATACCACAATAATATGCTTTTGTATGCTAAAACAACGCAAGATTCTTTCAAGGCACACTAAGCAATCCCAATTGTTTGGAACAAGTCATGATACAGCAATAATCACTAAGCATAAGGTCAAAACAACACCTAGCATGACATGATAAAGTCTAAGTCATAGTCAAAGCAAGCTCTCTCTTGTACTACTATAAGCATGAAGCTTCCTACTCTTTTCCAACACCAATCGACTTATTTGAAACAACTCATAAATATACTAATAAATAAAGACCAGTGAGCTTGTCTCACAAATCCACAAAGAAGAACTAAAAATTTCTAAGCTGAAAGCACAAGAAAACTAAGGCTAAACATAGTGCTAGCAAAAGAGAATACTCACAAGACAATAAGAATGAAAACTAGAGGTTCTAGGCAATGAAAACAGAGTGTCTCTCTCCAAAAGAAGTGTGCTGTGATCAACCAACTTACTCAATAAAACTAAGCAAATGAAAACCAAAATCGAAAACTAAGACTCTCCAAGAACAACACAACTGTGCATGAAACAATAAAAACGAAGTGTCTAGAAAGACCTAAGATTTTTATTGATGAAGAAGGGGATGCCTTGGGCATCACCAAGCTTTGACGCTTGTACCTCTTGGATGTTTCTTGGGGTGAAACCGGGGTGGCATCCCCAAGCTTGAGATTTTGTCCATTCTTCATCTCATTACATCATTCTCTCTCTACACCTGAAATTTTTTCCTTCATACAAAACTTCACGCTATCTTCATTAGCAACATTAGTATATTCAAAAGATAATAGACCTTTGGGTTTAGCTTTAGAACATCAAAACTTTCACTAAAAAAACAAGATACTGTAGCAATTCCTTCAAAAAGCTTAATTTCCCAAAAAGAACCCCAAAAAGGAATCAATGAGAATTAAATGCAAATAATGGCAGAAATCTGTCAAAACAGACCAGTAGGTAGAAACTGAATTTTTCGAAGACCTTTTGTTGCTCAAATAAAAAAGTGTTGAACTAACGAAAGTTATCTAACATACTCGGGGATTTTTTATGGTGGAGCACAAAAATCTGTTTCGGGACAGCAACTCCCCAAATCTTACTTCCCTCTCATTAGAGGTCATTCTTGGCACAAAAAGCGAACAAAAAGGATAAGAAGAGGTCATTACTGAAGTAATAACTTCCAATACTCAAGAAAACTCTTGGGTTATCTCCCAACAAGTACTTTTCTTTACCGCCTTTAAGTTAGGCTTGAAAGTTTGAGAAGATGCTCACATAAGAAATATGAATTGAAGTAAAAGAGAGCATCAAGAATCAAATTCAAAACACATTTAAGTCTAACCCACTTCCTATGCATAGTAATCTTGTAAAGAAAGAAGTCATGAAAGCACAAAGTAACAAGCATAGGAAATTAAAACAAGTGCAACTTCAAAATTTTCACCATAAAGAGGGGAAACTTAATATTGTTGAGATACATAAAACCATGTTTCCCTCTCTCATAATAACTTTCAGTAGCAACATGAACAAACTTAACAATATAACTATCACATAAAACATTCTTATCATGAGCCACATGCATAAAATGATTATTACTCTCCACATAAGAATAGTCATTCTTATTAATTGTAGTGGGAGCAAATTCAACAAAACAGCTATCTTCCCAAGTGTGTTCATTTGGAAACATATCATCATTGGAAGGAACATGGATAACACTAATATCACAACAATTATTAATATTATCATCTTCAGAATTGGTGCCAAAGAGATTTTCAATATCAAAAGTAGTATGATTTTCCCAATCATGATCACTGCTATAGGTAACAGGCATAGGAACATCATCTAGTTCAGACTCATCAGAAAAAACTATGATAGGAGCAACATGCTTAGAGGGAGATACCGTTTCCTCTCTCCTTTTACTCCTCTTCTTATTCTTCTCCTCTTTAGGAGGGAGAGGCTTGAAAGGAAGCTTCTCCACATACCCTGGTTTATTGTTAGAGACAATAGAAGAAACTTTGGAGGATTCCTCCTTTTCATTAATAAGAACAAAAGTCATAGCAGTCCTGTCATATTTTGGTAAAATATCATCTTTTATAAGATTTTGTATGTAAGTATTCGCGTGGAAATTATCAACACAATAAATATGACACCCATGCAGGACGCAATTCATACCAAAAGCACTCATGTCTACCAAAGAAGTTTTTCTTGATAACTCTTCACACCCCAAAAACTATGTAAGTTCATCATGTTGATTATCAGTGATCATGTTATCACAATACAAACTTGCAGTACTCATTGGATTAGAAATGTCATTAGTATGGCCTGAGCATTGAAAATTGAAATGACCCACTTCATAGCAGAGTTCACAAATAAAAGGATAGAGGGCACAATTTTTTACCAAGATCATTTAGAGCCTTATACCACGTTCTGGTTTTTTCATTCTAGTGTGTGATACAATATTCTTCTTCTATTTGATTCTTCTCACAAGGTCTATGCATACCACAAAAATTAACATACTTATAAGAAATAGTACTTTCAGAAGTTTGAGCATGTTTATTGCAATCATTAATAACATTTTCATTTTCCATGCAAGTGTCTTTAAAAGGTTCATGATACATGTCCCATTTTTCTTTAGGAGCATTAATATGGGAAGCAAAGGCTCTATCATATTTAACAAGAAATTGAGGATCAATACCATATCTAGCACTAAGCTCTTGAAAATTAGCAGTTTCAGTGAAAGACTTAATGCAATCATACTCATAGTTTATACCTAGTTTTTTACCTTTGTCGTTATCCCAACCTTCGGTATTGCTTTGAATTGTTTCAAGAAGATCCCACCTAGACTTGACCTTATTACTTGTGAAGGATCCCTTTGAACATGTATCAAGATAGTCCTTGTAATGCCCTGAAAGCCTTGCATAAAAATTATTGATAATAATATTACTAGGGAGCTCATGAATGGGACATTTGAGCATTAGTGACTTCAATCCCCCCCCCCCCCAATCTTGGGCAATAATTTTTCCCTCATTAGGATGAAAATTATAAATATAATTCCTATATTTATGAATTTCATGAGGAGGATAAAATTTTAAGTAAAAGAGAGATTCAAGTTCCTTCCACTCCAAATGATGAGGATCATCTAGTAGCTCATACCACTCCCTTGCTTTGTCCCTAAGTGAGAAAGGGAATAGCATCCTCTTAACTTGGTCCACTGAAATACCTGCACACTTGAACAACTCGCATAATTCATGTATAGAGTAAATGATCACTAGGATGGACAGTTCCATCTCCAAAATAGCAGTTATTTATAACACGTTCAACAATTTCAATAGGTATTTTAAAAGGGACACTTTCAATATGTGGATTTAAAATAACACAAGTATCATTAGAATTACCACATATGGGAGATAAAGTATCATAAGAGCAAATTTTCTTCCCTAAAGCTGGGGAACTAAAAATATCTTTCTCATAAAAACTAGCTTCCCCAAGCTTAGACGTTTCCATACCATTAGTAACAATGGTGTTCAAAAAATTCATACTAATAACATTGCTATTAGCATGCAAATAAAGTTCCATAGGTTTTTTAATTTTCTTCTCAAACCACTCAAGTTCTAACTTAGGAAAAATACTAAAAAGCTCTCTATTTTTGTTGTTGTTTTCCATTAAGCCTAACTAGTGAAAACAAGAAACGAAAACACAAAATTGCAGAATCTAAAGGAAATACCTTCGAGCACTCACACCGGAGGATGTGAGTACCTTTTACCTTATCTTCCCAGCAACGGCGCCAGAAAATATCTTGATGTCTACGCACTTGTATTCTTGTAGATAGTTGTGGGGCCTCCAAGTGCAGAGGTTTGTAGAACAGCAGCAAGTTTAACTTAAGTGGATTACCCAAGGTTTATCGAACTCAGGGAGGAAGTGGTCAAAGGTATTCCCTCTTAAGCAACCCTGCAATCAAGATACGAGAAGTCTCTTGTGTCCCCAACACACCCAATACACTTGTTAGGTGTATAGCTGCACTAATTCGCCGAAGAGATAGTAAAATACAAGTGGTAACGGTGTCAGAAAAGAGCTTATGACTTGTTGTTGACGTGGGGTAACGTGTGTGAGTGCCAGAAAATAGCTTGACGGTGAGGTAAAGACTAAAGGCAACAAGAAGGAAGCAAGCAAGCATGCAACGGATCTAGTATCAAACGGTGTTTCAATGCTTAGCGATCCTCCATCGAGGGGACGTGAACCTGGATACATCGTGTGCCAATCTCGCTCCCAGATTCTCCTACGACGTCTTGCTCCCTCTACGTAAGCTACCCCCAGTAGCATCTGCCATGCAATACCACGACAGTTGGCGCCCACCGTGGGGAAAGCGGTGCTTGGAGACGATTATCCGGACGGGATCCTCACCATCACCGACAGCCAGATTGCATCATGTGCGCTGTGTGGGAAAAGCCGATCAATCTGATATGATACCGCCCAACGTCACCTGCGCAGAGCAAGCACGTGCAGTCATCTCGGAAATTTGCACGGCACCAGATGATGACTGATTATCTATCTCCCTCTGATTTAATTGTTTTTATCAATTCATTATTCTATTTAATCTAAAGTTTTTCCTGATCTGTTTTGCATGGCGGCGCTAGATCCTGATGCTCTAGTTTCTCGCCGACAAACTCGATAGCGAGAGACCGTTTCAGTCACGAGCATCGTAGATTGCCGATGCAAGTGCAAGAAAAATCAGCAGGAAGATCGGGGACTCACCCCATGCACATCGATTCAGTCCACATACATATGATGACTGAACGATAGGTTAAATCAAATTGTTCTGCCGCTGCCCTGAATCCACTTCTTGAATCACAAGGACAGACATGCACCATGATCGATTGCATGGCTATGATTAATGGGTTTTCTTTATTCGATCCCATCTTTCTCACTTCTTATCGATGACTATTGATAACTCTGCAACTCTTGGTTTTTTATTTGAATCTAACAATCTACACAATTGGTCATGGAGATGAGGCGGAGGAACGTCAGCGTTAGGAGGTCGTGGCCCACGGTTTCTTAGCCGCCAGTTCATCCTTGGGCTGTCCTCGGACTCGGCGAACACTGTGCAGATTAATTAATCCAAGGCATCGTGGATTTGCCATCACAGAATCACCACGTTTGGCGACTCGCTCTCCGCGGACTCGCCAACACTCGCCATGGTCTCGCCCGTCGTGGAATTATAATGCTAACAGCTAAGTTTCTTTACATTTGTACATGTTATGGGTTCAAAACATATATGCATCTTCATTCATTCTCCAAAGCCGACCATGCAGTCGTATATGACTCTTTCAGGGACCAAAATCATACTTGGGATCGGTTTCAGTTTTGTCTGTTGTTTATTCGTGTCTGTCGAAGTAGTGAGGCTTGGTACCAAAAGGCCGACCTTGTCCCCGGGTTCAATAGTCTGGCATCGTGTCCCTGTTACCCGGCAAGCGTTTGATGCTGGAGGTCTGCCTACTCATGAAAAGACACGCATAAACCTTACATACTTTCCATCGACCCACCTAGCAAAAGTGCATTTATTTCAACATCTACGAATCACACTCTTTACAAATGTTCAATATATTTTATAAATACACCTTATTGCAGTCATACATTTTCCTCCTTCTCAGCAAAACGGTGTCTTTTTCGCCACTCGCCGCGCTCGGAGACTCGGCGCCCGTCGGTTGCTCGGCCTCGCTGCTCGCCGCGCTCGGGGACTCGGCGCTCGCCGGTCGCTCGACCTCGTCCCTCACCGTGCTCGGGGACTCTGTGCCCGTCGGTCGCTCGGCCTCGCCACTCGTCGCGCTCGGGGACTCGGTGCTCGTCGGTCGCTCGACCTCGCCGCTCGCCGCACTCGGGGACTCGGCACTCGCCGGTCGCCGCGCTCGGGGACTCAGCGCTCGTCGGTCGCTCGTCCTCGTCCCTAGCCGCGCTCCGGGACTCTGCACCCGTCGGTCGCTCGACCTTGCCGGTCGCTCGACCTCGTCACTCTCCACGCTCGGGGACTCGGCGCTCGCCGGTCGCTCGACCTCCCCACTCGCCACGCTCGGGGGATCGGTGCTCGCCAGTCGCTCGACCTCCCCACTCGCCGCGCTCGAGGGCTCGACGCTCGCCGGTCGCTCGACCTCGCCACTCGCCGCTCTCGGGGGCTCGGCGCTCGCCGATCGCTCGACCTCGCCACTCACCATGCTTGGCAGCAACCACTACTATTTTCAGAATATGCATCTCTAAAGAGCCTCAAGTCGCCTCTACAAGGCAACTCCAGCCTCGGGGACTCGCCATCGCGGACTTGCCCTCGCGTACTCAACACGCTCGGGGACTCGCCATCGCGGACTCGCCCTCGCGTACTCAACGCGCTCGGGGACTCGCCACCGCGGACTCGCCCTCGCGTACTCAACACGCTCGGGGACTCGGCACGCTCCATGTTCGAGGACTCGCGCAACTGGCGGCTTCACCGACACCCTGTGTCTTTCGCCAACTGGCCATCACTGGCTGGCTCACGCCGACCGCCTCCCGCTTCACGGTTCCTTTCTCTGTTCAGGAGCTCGTCGCCAATTCGCCACGACCCATCGTCAAGACTCTCCGTGCCCTGCCTTAAGCCTGCGTCGAATCGACAACGCGATCGGGGACTACTGATGGGGGAATACCAATCGGGGTATACCCACGAAGCGGAGTTGCCAGCTGGATCGAGCCGACTGAAACCTAGGCCTAAGCGGGTCGACTCGCCCAATACGGCGACTGGCGCATGCTGGACCCAGACGAGTGGCGCCGACTGGAGGTCCAAGACGGCGACTTCAATACAAAGCCAACCAAGTACTTGTAAACCCTAATTGATGTATATATAAAGCCACCAGGGGCACCCCACGGGGCAGGCTCTCCCACATCTCATTAGATCTAGTCTCTCCTTGCACCTACGGAGGCTCTCATGTAAACCAATCTATACTCATATACTGGCTTGATAGCAGGACATAGCGATCCTCCATCGAGGGGACGTGAACCTGGATACATCGTGTGCCAATCTCGCTCCCGGATTCTCCTACGCCGCCTTGCTCCCTCTACGTAAGCTACCCCTAGTAGCATCTTCCGTGCAATACCACGACACTTAGAAACAAGGCCTAGGGATTATACTTTCACTAGTGAACACTCTCTCATATAAATATCTTCTCTTTATGATAATACTCTTAACTACTCTCAGGTTGGACACTCTAATCCATGGTAGGGCTATAACAGCACACCTCAAAGTCCGCCTTCCCCAATCTAGATAACCCAACACTGTCACCTTGAGCGCTAGATGGTTCCAACAAACACCACAACTTCATAGAGACATTCAACTCCAAATATAAATCATAACAATATTCAATCTAACCAAAGTGCCACACACGGTATGCCCGTTGTCACTTTCACACACGTGGGGAAAAGCATAGATCTATTAAAGCACAAAGAGTATTTATGTACACTCAAGCCTAAGTGCCACCATGGCGTGCACGCTGTCACTTTCACACACATGGGGAGAGTAGAGATCTAATGAAGCACTTGAGTAGCAAGGTAGATCTACTTGATTACAAAGCTCATAACCACAAGATCATGCATAGAGAGAGAGGTGAACACATAGCTACCGGTAGAGCCCTTAGCCTCGAGAGAGAACTACTCCCTCCTCAACATGGGAATCAGCAACGGTGATGGAGATGGTGATGGAGATCGATGGACATGGCTCCGGGGGCACTTCCCCATCCCGGTAGGGTGCCGGAACAAAAACTTTCTGTCCCCCGAATCTCCCCTTCGGTGGCAGCGGCGCTGCAGAACTTTTTGTGGCTTTCTGGTCGATGATTTAGGGTTTCTGAGTCGGGGGCTTCTTATAGGCGAAGGAGGCAAGGTCGGTGGAGGTCCAGGGGGCCCACACCCCCTATGGGCGTGGACTAGGGTGGGCCCGCGCCCACCTAGGGTGTGGCCACCCTGGTTTCCTCCTTCGTATCGTCTTCGATTTTCTGTATCGCTCAGGGAAAATATGAACTTTGGCTTTTGTCCCGTCCAATTCCGAGAATATTCATTTTTTAGCTTTCTGAAACAAAAAACTGCAGAAAACAGGCAACTGGCACTGTGGCATCTTGTCAACAGGTTAGTTCTAAAAAGTATATAAAAATACCTTAAAGTATAGACAAAACATAAGACAAATGATATAAAACAAGCATGGAGCATCAAAAATTATAGATACGTTTACGACGTATCACCCATAAGACCCGATACATGTTTGAGGGATATGACCAAATAGTGGTCGTATTCGCATTCTATTGCTGTTTTCATGAGCTATAGCCCATAATTTTAGGTTTACAAAATATTTATAATGATCGTAACTCCTGATACATGTTTGAGAGTTATGACAAAAACTTGTCATGTTCGCGTTTATGGCTATTTTCAAGAGCGATTGCCCACAGTTTTGGGGTTTCAGGATAATTTACAACGACCGTAAAACCTGATACATATTTGAGAGTTATGACCAAAAATTCATTGTTTTTGTGTTTTATGGCCATTTTATGAGCAATTGCCCACAATTTTTGGGTTCTAAGGAGATTTTCGTGGCCCGTAAGACCTGTTACATGTTTTGCGAGTTATGAGCAAACACTCATCGTTTTCACATTTTATGACCGTTTTCATGAGCTATTGGCCACATTTTTCGGGTTCAAGGGCTATTTACAACGATCGTAACTCGAGATACATGTTTAAGAGTTATGAGAAAAACTCATCGTTTTCGCCTTTTATTGCCATTTTCATGTGCTGTTGCCCATAGTTGGGGGTTCCAGGGAGATCTGCGTGGACCATAAAACCCGATATGTGTTTGAGAGATATGACCAAAAACTCATCGTTTTTCTGTTTTATGGCCGTTTTCATGAGATATTGCCCATAGTTCTAGGTTTCCAAGGAAATTTCAATGGCCCATAAGACCTGATACATGTTTGAGGGATATGACCAAAAAGTGGTCGTTTTCGCATTCCATGGCCATTTTCATGACCTATTACTACAGTTTTGGGGTTCCAAAGATATTTACAACGACCGTAACTCCCAATACATGTTTGAGAGTTATGACAAAAAATTGTCATTTTCGTATTTATGGCCGTTTTCATGATCTATTGCCCACAGTTTGGCGTTTCAGGGCTATTTACAACGACCTTAAGACCTGATACATGTTTTGCGAGTGATGACCAAACACTCGTGGTTTTGGGTTTTATGGCCGTTTTCATGAGCTATTGCCCATAGTTTTAGGGTTCTGGGGATATCTACAATGACCATTAGACCCGATACATGTCTTGCGAGTTATCACCAAACACTCGCTGTTTTCGTGTTTATGACCGTTTTCATGAGCTATTGCCCATAGTTTTGGGGTTCCAAGGCGATTTTCATGGCCCGTAACACCCGATATATCTTTGAGAGATATGACAAAAAAAACTCATCATTTTCGTGTTTTATGGTTGTTTTCATGAGCTATTGCCCACAGTTTTGGGGTTTCAGGACAATTTACAACGACTGAAAGACCCGATACATATTTGAGAGTTATGACCAAAAAATCGTTGTTTCGTGTGTTATGGCTGTTTTATGAGAATTGCCCACAATTTTGGGGTTCCAAGGGTATTTTCATGGCTCGTAAGATCCGATACATGTTTTGTGAGTTATGGGCAAACACTCGTCGTTTTCGTGTTTTTTGGCCGTTTTCATGAGTTATTGCCCTAGTTTTCGCGTTCTAGGGCTATTTACAACAATTGTAACTCCCGATACATGTTTGAGTTATGACAAAAACTCATCGTTTTCGCGTTTTATGGCCATTTTCATGTGCTACTGCCCGTAGTTTGGGGGTTCTAGGGCGATCTGTGTGGACTGTAAAACCCGATATATGTTTGAGAGATATGACCAAAAACTCATCGTTTTCGTGGTTTATGGTCATTTCATGACCTATTGCCCATAGTTTTGGGTTTCCAGGGCAATTTACATCGATCTTAACACCCAATACATGTTGGAGAGTTATGACCAAAAACTCGCCTTCACATGGTAGTTTTCATGATCTATTGCCCATAGTTTTGGGGTTCCAAAGTGATTTACAACGACTGTAAGACCCGATACATGTTTGAGAGTTATGACCAAACACTTGATGTTTTCAGGTTTTATGGCTGTTTTCATTAGCTATTGCCCATAGTTTTGGGGTTCCATGCTGATTTACAACGACCGTAAGACTCGATACATGTTTTGCCGTTATGGGCAAACACTCACTGTTTTCATGTTTTATGGCCGTTTTCATGAGCTATTGCCAACATTTTTCGGGTTCTAGGTCTATTTGCAAAAATCGTAAGTCACAATACATGTTTGAGAGTTATGAAAAAACTCATCGTTTTCGCGTTTTATGGCTATTTTCATGTGTTATTTCCCACAGTTTGGGGTTCATGTGTGATTTAGAGCGACCGCAAACACCCGATAGATGTTTGAGATTTTTGACACAAAACTCACCGTTTTCGTATTTTATGGCCGTTTTCATGAGCTATTGCCCATAGTTTTGGTTTCTAGGGTGATTTACAATGTCCTATGACCCGATATATGGATGAGAGATGTAACAAAAAACTTTTCATTTTTGTGTTTTATGACCGTTTTCATGAGCTATTGGCCACGGTTTTGGGGTTCCAATGAGATTTGCATGTCCCATAAGATCTGATACATGTTTGAGAGATATGACCAAAAAGTGGTCGTTTTCGCGTTCTATGGCTATTTTCATGAGCTATTGCCCACAGTTTTTGGGTTCCAAGGAGATTCGCATGGCCCATAAGACTCGATACATGTTTGAGGGGTATGACCAAAAAGTGGTCGTTTTCGCATTCTGTTGCTGTTTTCATGAGCTATTGCCCACAGTTTTGGGGTTACAATGATATTTATAACAATCGTAACTCCCAATACATGTTTGACCGTTATGACAAAAACTTGTTGTTTTCGCATTTATGGATATTTTCGTGAGCGATTGCCCACAGTTTTGGGGTTTCAGGACAATTTACAACGACCATAAGACCCGATACATATTTGAGATTTATGACAAAACAAATTGTTGTTTTCGTGTGTTATGGCTGTTTTATGAGCAATTTCCAACAATTTTTGGGTTCTAAGGAAATTTTCGTGGCCCGTAAGGTCGGATACATGTTTTGCGAGTTATGAGCAAACACTCATCGTTTTCATGAGCTATTGGCCACATTTTTGGGGTTTAAGGGCTATTTACAATGATCGTAACTCTCGATACATGTTTGAGAGTTATGAAAAAAACTCATCGTTTTTGTGTTTTATGGCCATTTTCATGTGCTATTGCCCACAGTTTGGGGGTTCCAAGGCGATCTGCGTGGACCATAAAACCCGATATATGTTTGAGAGATATGAGCAAAAACTCATCGTTTTTCTGTTTTATGGCCGTTTTTGTGAGCTATTGCCTACAATTCTGGGTTCCAAGGAATGGCCCGTAAGACCCGATACATGTTTGAGGCATATGACCAAAAAGTGGTCGTTTTCGCATTCTATGGCCATTTTCATGAGCTATTGCCAAAGTATTGGGGTTCCAAAGATATTTACAACGACTGTAACTCCCAATACATGTTTGAGTGTTATGACAAAAAATTGTCGTTTTCGTGTTTTATGGCTGTTTTCATGAGCTATTGCCCACAGTTTTGGCGTTTCAGGGCTATTTACAACGACCGCAAGACCCGATACGTGTTTTACGTGTTATGAAGAAACACTCGTGGTTTCGGGTTTTATGGCCATTTTCATGAGCAATTGCCCACAGTTTTGGCGTTTCAGGGCTATTTACAACGACCATAATACCCGATACGTGTTTTGCGAGTTATGATGAAACACTCGTGGTTTCGGGTTTTATGGCCATTTTCATGAGCAATTGGTTCCAGGGATATTTAAAATGACTGTAAGAACTGATACATGTTTGAGAGATATGACCAAAAAGTGGACGTTTTCGCGTTCTATGGCCGCTTTCATGAGCTATTGCCCACAATTTTGGGGTTCCAAAGTTATTTACAACGACCGAAACACCCTATACATGTTTGAGAGTTATGACAAAAACTTATCGTTTTCACGTTTTATAGTCATTTTCATGGGCTATTGCCAAAAATTTGGGGATTCCAAGGCTATTTACAACGACCGTAAGACCCCCGATACATGTTTTGCGAGTTATGACCAAACACTTGTGGTTTTCGTGATTTATGGACATTTTGTGAGCTATTGCCCATAGTTTTGGGGTTCCAGGGCTATTTACAATGACCGTAAGATCCGATACATGTTTGAGAGTTATAACCAAAAACTTGTCGTTTTCGTGTTTTATGCCCATTTTCATGAGTTATTGCCCTTATGGGTTTCAAGGCGATTTACAATGACCGTAAGAACAGATACATGTTTGATAGTTATGACCATTACGGCTGTTTTCATTAGCTATTGCCCACCGTTTTGGGGTTCCAGGCCGATTTACAACGACGGTAAGACCCGATACATGTTTTGCGAGTTATGGCCAAACACTCATTGTTTTCGTATTTAATGGGCGTTTTCATGAGCTATTTCCCATGGTTTTAGGGTTTCATGGCTATTTACAATGACCATAAGACCCGATACATGTCCCACGATTTATGACCAAAAACTTGTTGTTTTCGTGTTTTTGGCCGTTTTCATGAGCTATTACCCACAGTTTTGGGGTTCCAAGGAGATTTCTATGGCCCATAAGACCCGATACATGTTTGAGAGATATAACCAAAAAGTGGTCGTTTTCGCGTTCTATGGCCATCTTCAAGAGCTATTGCCCACATTTTTGGGGTAAAAAAGATATTTACAACGACCGTAACTCCCGATAGATGTTTGAGAGTTATGACAAAAACTTGTCATTTTCGTGTTTTATGACTGTTTTCATGAGCTATTATCCATGGTTTTGGTGTTCCGGGTTTATTTATAATGACCGTACGACCCGATACATGTTTTGCGAGTTATGACCAAACACCCGTGGTATTTGCGTTTTATGGCCGTTGCCATGAGCTATTTCCCACAATTTTAGGGTTCCAGGGCTATTTACAATGACCATGTCCCACGAGTTATGACCAAACACTTGTTGTTTTCGTGTTTTATGGCCATTTTCATGAGCTATTGCCCACAGTTTTGGGGTTCCAAGGCGATTTTCATGGCCCATAAAACCCGATATATCTTTGCGAGATATGACAAAAACTCGTCGTTTTCATGTTTTATGGCCGTTTTCATGAGCTATTGCCCATAGTTTCGGGGTTCCAGCACAATTTACAAGGACCATAAGACCCATTACATGTTCGAGAGTTATTACCAAAAACTCGCTGTTTTTATGAGCAATTACCCACATTTTTGGGGTTCCAAGGAAATTGTTGTGGCCTGTAACTCTAGATACATGTTTGAGATTTATGACCAAAATTTCATTGTTTCCGCGTTTTATGGTCGTTTTCATGAGCTATTACCCAGAGGTTTGGGGTTATAGGGCGATTTACAATGAATATAAGACCCGATACATGTTTAAGAGTTATAACCAAAAACTCATCGTTTTTATGTTTTTGCCATTTTCATGAGCTATTGTCCATAGTTTTAGGGTTCCAAGAAGATTTGCATGGCCCATAAGACCCGATACATGTTTGAGAGATATGACCAAAAATTGGTTGTTTTCACGTTCTATGGCCATCTTCATGAGCTATTGCCCACAGTTTTGTGGTTCCAAAGATATTTACAACGACCGTAACTCCTGATACATGTTTGAGAGTTATGAAAAAAACTTGTTGTTTCCGTGTTTTATGGCCGTTTTCATGAGCTATTGCCCATAGTTTGGGGGTTCCAGGGCCATTTACAATGACCATAAGACCCAATACAAGTCCTACGAGTTATGACCAAACACTCATCGTTTGCACGAGAGTGACCGACTTTGAGTTTCCAAGAAGCAAAATCAAAGTGGAAGAGAGAAGTGGAACCAAACATGAGAGGTATGTCTTATGACTCCCCACTTTTGAAGTTTGATAAACCCATGTTTCCAAGAAACAAAATCAAAGTGGAAGAGAGAAGTGGAACCAAACATGAGAGGTATGTCTTATGACTCCCCACTTTTGAAGTTTGATAAACCCATGCTAGTTAGAATTAATTGATAAGACGTTATATAGATGGAGTCAGTCTCTATATTGGAGGAATTTTTTGCATGGGTATTTAATTGAGTACTGTTCTAGCTCTTGTAGTTAACCAAGTCTTGCCTAAAATTTGCTAAACAATTCAAATAAGAAAAGTCTCACAATTGAATACTTGGGTGTTGTAGTGTTTAGTCTTGAAAGTTTATTCCTAGAGACACTCAACACCACAGAAAATAATGATTGACTTGATAGCTCTCTTTAAAAGGAGTTGTTCAATTGAATTAATGTTTAGTGGTTTTTGTGAGCATGCCAAAGTTTGACTTGTGAATCATAAGAATGATATAGCTTGATGCATGTGAAACTTCATGGGATGCCAACAACTCTGCTAGCCTACGAACAATCTTCATGTAGGAAACTCCTAGATTTCGGCTATGAATTGATTAAACATATGTAGCAGCAATGCTATAATATGTAAGATTCTTGGCACTCTCAGGTAGCTGTAAACATGATGGAATCACTCCTCTGGCTTTTATGAGTAATCATTATACAAAAGTAACAAAAACCTTAGTGATGCCACGATTTTCCATCACAGCCCGATAAACTAATGAAATTTTTTGGCATGCTCTCAATTACTTAAGAACTGGAATTCTTGAAGGACAATGAATATAAAAGTAGTTCTTGAAAAGTCTTTATTTATTGATGTGTGAGAATTAATATACTTTAGTGTATTATGCTTTTCATGACAAACTCTCACACTCTCAATTTTACATGATTATATTATATTATTCAAAGGCAAGCTTATGAGTTAATTACATGACATGGAATAAAGTTTACCCTTTTGAATCATTCATGCTTACAATAATTTTGCTACGCTATAAGGATTCATGAAACCCATATGATATGCTTTCCATTACTCTATCTATGCTGAACTTTTTCAGAATAATAAACTGGAGGAAACGTGAGACTACCAATCATGAGTAAGATCATCATCTCGTTATTTCAGTTTAAATGATGAGTTCTTTTTTTATTTTGGTTTTCTTGCTCGAGGATGATCAAGTTAAAGCTTGGCGAGGTTTATGGATATGACATATAGCCATCCACATCCACATTTAAACTAGATATTATTCATATATTTGATGAAATATCTCTTTAAACCCTACCACTAATGCCTAATGATCAAAGGGGTATGCAATCCTTTCTTGCTATTTTTTCCTACATAGATAATGACATATAATGATGGGAATCACAACATAAATGCCAAATATACGAGATTTCCAACACGTCAAAGAAACCAGGAGCCGTGAAGTGGAGGCAAAAGCCTTAACGACCAACTATATGGTGGTAAATTTATTCCGGCCGTATAGTTGCCATCGACTTCTTTAGGTCAAATAGAACAACTTTCGTGAAGAGGCCCCTATATAAAGAGGCTTCGGGCGACAAGAAACAGCGCTTATTTTTCGACCTCAACTCTCCCTGCCACCAGAAGCCGCCACGCCGGAGGAATAGATCTAGATCTAAATCTCCAAACCCTTCTCCACCACCATAGCCATCTTCCACCACTTGTAATAGTAGATCTCTTCTCCAATTGGCGATATTGTAAGACTATTTTCTATCAATCTTATGATCTCTATTACAATGTTTATGAATTTTTATTTCATCTCTATGTGTGAGTAATTCTCCTTGGGCTAAGGGCTTCGGCCTAGCCATGTAGCTTTTTGTGCATGTTATTTGTCATAGATGGGATCATGTATTAGTCTGTATGATATGATGATTGTAGTACCCTCTATAGCCTCAATCTATGGACTTGTCAGGTACCCAAGACACCGAGGATTGATCCAGGTATAGGGAGTGTGAGTAATGACTGATCAGCAGGTTGGGAACCCTAGTGATAGAAGGGGTAGTACGACTGTATGTGAGGGATTTACTTGGGATTAAATGGTGACATCACTATGCATATCATTAGTTCTATTTCTTCTATGGATGAGACTAGTAGGCTATTGCTATAAGCGATTACGGAGGTGATAGCAATTATGGATGCACTGTCCACATATAATTATCTTGCTCTAACAATTACATGCATACTTTATTATTATCTTCGATTCCCATCAGATGTTTTGCACAGCTACTGGTGAACCCGAAGACCCTAGTGTTGGAGATATTCCCAAGAGGCAATAATAAAGTGGTTATTATCATATATTCATGCTTATGATAAATGTTTACATACCATGCTATAATTGTATTAACCGGAAACATTAATACTTGTGTGATTTGTAAACATAAAAGGGTCCCTAGTAAAGCCTCTTGTTAAACTAGCTTGTTGGTTAATATATGATCATGGTTTCCTGATCATGAACATTGATATGTTATTAACAACAAGGTCATATCATTAGGAGAATGATGTGATGGACATACTCCTATAGTTAAGCGTAGCATAAGATCAGGTCATTTAAAATAGTTCACTTGCTATAATCTTTCAAATACATAGTAACCTAAATCCTTTGACCATGAGATCATGTTAATCACCATCACCGGATGGATGCTTTGATGACATCAAACACCACTCCGTAACTGGGTGTCTATAAAGGTGGAATTGAGTGTTCGAAAAGTATGTGTTGAGGCACATGGATCAAGAGTGGGATTTGTGATGGATAGATATACTCTGGGCCCTCTCTGTGGAATGTCATCCAATTAGATTGCAAGCATGTGACTGGCTCACAAGGTATCACATACCACAGGAACGAGTAAAGAGTACTTATCGGTAACGAGGTTGAACTAGCTATACAGAGATACCGACGATCAGACCTCGGATAAGTAAAATATCGCCAGACAAAGGGAAATTGGTATCGTATGTAAATGGTTCATTCGATCGCAAAGTAATCATATAAATATGTGGGAACCATATGAATTTCCAGATTCCTCTATTGGTTATTGCTCGAAGAAGAGTCTCGTTCATGTCTGCATAATTCACGAACCATAGGGAGACACACTTAAGGATTCGATGTTGTTTAGTAGATATGGAATGTAAGTAGGGAGACCGAATGTTGTTCGGGGTCTCGGATGGGATCCAGGATATCACGAGGATATTCGGAATGGTCCAGAAAATAAGATTCATATAAGGAAAGTCTAATTCCGGAGTTCGGGAATAATTCCGGTGTTTTCATTGGAAGGTTCTAGAAGGGTCTAGAAGATTCACCGGACCGGAAAGAGAATGGTTCATGAATGTGTCATGAATAAGTGGAATGAGTGCATCATGTCCTAGGTCACTTGGTTGGGAATTTGTAAGAAAGAAATTGAGCTCCAAATTGAAGTCAAAAGGCAAGTTTGAAAAGTCAAACTGGGACAATGTATCCTAGTGGAGGAGGGAAAGAATCCTTCTTTCACTCCACCACAAGCAAACTAGGAGAGGGAGTTGGGGAAGGATTCAAACTCCCCTCTACCAAGCTGCCCTCCCTCTCATAAATAGAGGGGAGGGGTGCCCCAAAAGACACAACACCACCCCCTCCCCATACCGTGCCCGTGTCGCCGCCGACTCCACCTCCTCCTCTCTGGCCTTCTAAATCCTAGATCACCGAAAACCCTAATTCTCCACCATAACCTGCTCCGGATTAGGTGAAGCCCTGCAGGATCTTCCCTCTACTTCTGACACCACGCCATCATGTTGCCGCAATCACGAGGGGAGAACTATAACCTCCACTGACTGCTGGAACAAGGGAGAGGAAGGTCTTCATCGAGTACCGAACGTGTGACTGACTGCGGAAGCGCTGCCGAAACGCAGCGCCAGAAGGATCATCTACGCGATCTTGAGATCAACAAGTGTACGACTACATCACCCACGAGAATCTGCTCTCGTTAACCGCTTTGGAATCTTCGAGGGTGAGTAATCTAATCGACTCGTTGCTACAATCTAGTAGATAGATCTTAGCTTGTTTGCATTCATGCGGTAGAATTTTTTTATTTTCCATGCTACGAACCCCAACAGAGGTATAAGATCCATGTCTATATGTAGATCTGTTGCACGAGTAGAACACAATGGTCATTGTGGGTGTTGATGTTTTTGTGGTCGATTTCTTCTTGTGTACTTTGCATCTTGCGGGATGGTGGGATGAAGCAGCCCGGGCTAACCTTACATGACATCGTTCATGAGACTTGCTCCACGCTTGACATGCAACTTCTATTGCATAAGTGGCTTTGCGGGTGCCTGCTTCTCCCACCATAGTGAAGATTCAATTTACAACGGGTGATTGACAATACTAGTATCAACGTTGTGGTTCTTGTTTGTAAGTTAGAACAACACTTATTGAAATCCCCAAACCACGTAAAACATGCAAAGAAAATTAGAGGCGTCTAACTTTGTTTTGCAGGGGTGTGCTGTGATGTGATATGGTCATGATTGTGATTATATATGATGTATGCAATGTTCCTTATTGTAAGTCGGCAACCGGCAGGAGCCTTATGGTTGTCTTTTTAATTTCGTTAAGACCTGCGTGTCTACTACTCAAAGTAGTTGTAATAGTTGATGCTAGTGGACGACAACCATGGAGCAGCGCCATTGACCTTGACGCCACACCGGTGATGATGGAGATCATGTTCGTGCTTGAAGATGGAGATCGGAAGCACAATAAGAAAGGTCATATCATATCTCATATTATGAATTGCATGTGATGTTAATCCTTTTATGCATCTTGTATTGCTTAGATCGCGACGGTAGCATTATAAGATGATCCCTCTCACAAAATATCAAGTTGTAAAGTGTTCATCCTTATTAGGCACCGTTGCTAAGACTCGTTGTTTCGAAGCACCACGTGATGATCGGGTGTGTTAGATTCTGCGAGTGTATACAACAGGAGCAAGCCAGATTTGCTCAAGCGGAAACTAAGGTTTAATCTTGACGAGCCTAGCATGTACAGACATGGTATCGGAACACGGAATACCGAAAGGTAAAGCATGAGTCATATAGATGATATGATGAACAAGATGATTGTTCGCCTTTCAAACTACATCATGTCACGTAATGATCGGACTTGGTATAGTGGATTTGGTTCATGTAATCACTAAAACAATGTAAGGGATATTGTTTTGAGTGGGAGTTCAACAGTAATATGATTAAAAGCTGAACACTATTTATCATAAATTAAATCTAAGTGAATTTGCATAGTTGTTATATTCATTGGCATCCGTTTACCACCTTGCGCTTAGTTATAATTGAGATAATAGAACCATAGAATTCTGGTTAGTTACTTTACAAACTGGTATCGTATTGTTTTGAAGTGTTAATTCTAAAGTTTAAAAGTCATATTGCAAAATTTTAGTAAGTTCCGGTTACTCCGTGAAGTTTAATAATTGGTATTAAATCAAGAGTAACAATTCTAGTGTTAGTATATAAATATCATGTTTATCTCCACGATTCTTGATATTCAAAAGATTTTTTTAATATCAAGGTTATCTAGGAACATCATATGTGGAAGATATTGCGATATCTGAAACGATGTTTTGATTATAACATGATAGAGTATAATATGGCAAAGTTTATGTTCTCATATTGGATGGGAATTTTCCGAAGGTTGGAGACGCTACTCGTCCTAATCCTCCAAAAGGTTTTGAGAGCAACATTATACTTGCAATTCACCGTTATAAGCTAAAGTAGCTTAATCATGAATAGTTCCATGATAAGGATGAATATTTGATGTAGGTAAAATGTTTACTACACTAAATGATTACTAAAGAATGGAATTTGAAAGAACACCAAATATTTGATGACGGTGATTTACTTCAAAGTGCATGTCCAAAGACATTGATATTTAACTATACATGCTTTGGACTATGTGTCATGTGTATGGTTCCACTATTGATGTTGATAGATTCTTTCAAACAGAAAAGGAAATATTGAAAGAGAATCTCAGAAATATATGGCAGAAAAGGAAAGCCTATAATTGTCCAGCTTAGGTATATATAGGATATACATGTTATGGCTATATTCTTTGCTTATTAAACCATGTGGTTCTTAAGTATTGGATACTGAATTTGTTGGTGTGAATCGTCATACGAAACAACACAATTCATGAACTGTAATGGCCTAAGTAACTAGCAAGATAATATGTGGTGATGTTCATCGAAAACAAAATAAAGAGTTATTGTGTTTCTCGTTGATATCAAAGCTTCCCTTCAAGATTTGTTTTAATCAGGTATTATGAGAACAAAATGTTGTTCAAATAATTTTCGTATTCCATAATAGATGGATGATGTACAAGTATAGTTGAAGAAATCACATAGTGCTAAAAATGTCGAAAGACAATTGATTGAAGGGTCACTTAAGAAGTGGCATTGCCATTTAAATTATATTAGAAAGAAAACATGAAGAAACTCCATGTGGATGGAATTTTGGAGTCTTTTGGTTTTGATCAAATGACGCTTGTGAAACTTTCTTAGAGATAATTAAAACTTCGTTCATAGGCCAAAAAGTGAACAAATGACTAGCTTATTAGAACTTATACATATAGATGTGTGAAGCTCATTATGTGTAGTCGAGAGCGATGGATTTCAACTTCATATGCTTTCTCCAAAAATTTGAGTGAATATATGAATATTTACTTAATGAGGATGAAGTGTGAAACATTTGAAAAGTTCAAAGACTTTCAAGATGAAGTGCAAAAATCAATGTAACAAGAAAATAAAGAATTTATGATAAGATCATAAAGGAACATATTTGAGTTACAAGTTTAGCATAACACCTAAGATTTGATGAATCGTTCCATGGATTTGCGTTTCCCGAAACACCATATGAGTATGGAATAAATCGAGATATGCAATGAAACCTTGTTTGACATGGTAAGATCATAGGTGTAGTTCATAAAACTGCCATTATATTTTAAAGATTAAAAGTTTTAGAGACTATCGCTTTTTCACTAAAAAGAGTTCCATCATGATCCGTTGAAATGACACTATATAAAGTTATGGTTTAGGATAAAACCCAAGTTGTCCTTTCTTAAACATTGGTATGCTATGCATAAGAAAGATGTTTGCAACCAAAGTTGGATGAACATGTCTTTGTATGTTATTTCGAATAAATCCTCCATAACACCAAAGACAAAAGTGTTTGTCGCTTAGAACGTCAAGTTTCTTGAGAAGAAATTTTTTCATGAAAACTTAAATGGGAGGACAATAGAACTTTGATAAGGTTAAAAGAACCTTAGCTATATGTGCTGAGTTGCGCAGCACCGGAAAGTGTTCCGGAGGTAGCAACAATGCTCATGGCTCACGTGCCTCAAAGGTTGTGGTTACGGAGGTCTAAGTTCCTATTGAACCAAGTAGGTCGGGTAAACAATCAAATACCAAGATTAGAGATTTGAATTATTATTTGGCAATAATGAACTGACTATATGCAAAGAAGCGATGATGGGCCCTGACTCCGCCAAATGGCTTGAAGCCATAAAATCCGTGATAGTTCCATACACGAGAAATCAAGATTTGAACTTGAAAGACCCTCTGGAAAGGTGTAAGACCTTAAAGTCGTGTTTGGATCTATAAAGAAATAGACATGGATGTTTCACATCTATGAAATAGTCGACATGTTTGGAAAGAGTTCACAACAATGTTCAACGGTTGACTATGACAAGATTTGATCTTTCATAGTGATATTTAGTCTAGACAGATTAATGTAGCAGCCACTACATATAATTCTGTTATGTGGTGGTTGAACAAACAAAACAAAGTTCTTTTAATAGAATTGTTACCTAGGACGTGTACATAACACGATCCAAAGGGTTTTGTTAATTCAAAGGATGCTAAAAGCGTAAGAAAACTTCAATTGGAATAAGCATCGCGGAGTTGGAATCTTCACCAAGATGAAACTGTTAAAAGAGTTTAATCTCATCGCAGATGATGAAGATGCTTGCATTTGCAGGAAATTAAGTGGGAGCGTTAAGACATATTTCTAATACATTATGTGGAAGACATATTGTTGATTGGAAATGATGTATCTTTTGTTAACACAAGTTAAGAATTTCATTTTGATGAAAGACTTAGGCAAAACCCGAATATTTGGCATCAATATCTATATAGATAGATTGAGACGCTAATATGGTTGTGCCGAAAGTACATATATGATATATCGAATGAGTTCAATATAGAAACTACAAGAAAGGTTCTTGTCACACAGAAAGGATTGAATCGAAATTCAAGTGTATTGACACTTGGTAAGTGAAACAAAGATTCAAGTATTAATTGATACTTGATGAATAAAGAGTATTTTCAATCATACTATGATATATACAAATCCAGATATGTCCTATGCTCTAAATGTTATGAGCATATACCAGAATGATTCATAAGATTATCATTGGATGATACTAAGGATATTCTTATGATCTTTTGGAAGAACTAAGAATATATTATTTTGTAGAAGTGACAAATACATGTTTAGTTCATTGTAAGAGTACTACATTGATACTAGTTTTGTCACAAAGTACAAATTAAGTTTATCTCAATCTAAACTAAGGGTGGCACAATATAATGGAAAGTAAGTTCCATAATGGATTTGGATGAGTTCCAAAGTTAAGACATTGTGACATATACTACAACAAAAGGCTAAGTATAAGACTGCTATTATAGCAGCAAAAGAGGGTATTTGTGTCAAGTAGTTTGTTATCAAACTAGGTGTGGTTCACAACGGGATAGTACTATGAAGATATATTGTACGTCAATATTATCAACATGTTTTAACCCTAAGGAACTAAAGGTCTCACCAAAGGACCAAATTTATACAAAGACATCTCGCTAGAGAATGAGTGATGCGTGGAGACGCAAAGACATGCAATTACACATGGACATGTAAGTGTCGGATCCGAAGATCAATTGACCACTAGCAATCGTGTACATACAACACCGAAAATCCATAGGTTTTGATACACAAAGATTTGAAACTAGATTATTGTCTCTAGTGCAAGTGGGAGACTGTTGGAGATATGCCCAAGAGGCAATAATAAAGTGGTTATTATCGTATCTTCATGCTTATGATAAATGTTTACATACCATGCTATAATTGTATTAACCGGAAACATTAATACTTGTGTGATTTGTAAACATAAAAGGGTCCCTAGTAAAGCCTCTTGTTAAACTAGCTTGTTGGTTAATATATGATCATGGTTTCCTGATCATGAACATTGAGATGTTATTAACAACAAGGTCATATCATTAGGAGAATGATGTGATGGACAGTAGCATAAGATCGGGTCATTTAAAATAGTTCACTTGCTATAAGCTTTCAAATACATAGTAATCTAAATCCTTCGACCATGAGATCATGTTAATCACCATCACCGGATGGATGCTTTGATGACATCAAACACCACTCCGTAACTGGGTGGCTATAAAGGTGGCATTGAGTGTTCGGAAAGTATGTGTTGAGACACATGAATCAAGAGTGGGATTTGTCCATCCATGACGGATAGATATACTCTGGGACCTCTCGGTGGAATGTCATCCAATTAGCTTGCAAGCATGTGACTGGCTCACAAGGTATCACATACCACAGGAACGAGCAAAGAGTACTTATCGGTAATGAAGTTGAACTAGGTATACAGAGATATCGACGATCAGACCTCGGATAAGTAAAATATCGCGAGACAAAGGAAAATTGGTATCGTATATAAATGGTTCATTCGATCACAAAGTAATCATAGAAATATGTGGGAACCATATGAATTTCCAGATTCCTCTATTGGTTATTGATCGGCGAAGAGGCTCGGTCATGTCTGCATAATTTACGAACCGTAGTGTGGCATCCCGCAAAACCACTACTAGAAAATCGCGTTGTTTTTGTGCATTGCATCATCATGACCGCATGCTCATGTCATCATGCCACATTGCATTTGAGCATCGTCATCATCTTGCATTTGCTTGCATAAAACTATTTGCGGGAAAACCATTTTTGTTTTCTAAAACGCCCCGTCTTTGTTCAAACACAAAACCCGGGTCTCCGAATTATTTTGTTTTGTCTGCTATCGGTTTGCAAAAGCCCTGTTTGAAATAAATAAAATATTTAATTATTTTTAGGGGGCAGCCGAACCGGGCCGATCCGACCCAGTCGGCCACCCCCAGAATAAAACCAGCCTACCCGAATTCCTAAAACTACCTAGTCCTAATCTACCCACCAATCACAGCTTGCCATCTCACCCTCTCCCCCAATCTCCACCCAACCCTGCCACCTCACCAATCCACCACCCCTCTCTCTCTCCCACCTAGCCCCCACCTACCCCCTCTCCCTTACAACCTGGTCCCACCGACCTGGGCCCCACCACCTGCCTCTCTCCCCTCCCCACCGAGCCAGCCCCACTCCCTCACCACCCAGCCGGCCCCACCCCGCAGCCACTCCCTCTCTCTCCCCGCGGTCAACCGTCCCGGCCCCGCTCCTGGACCCACCCCTGGCCCCGCTCCCCCCAGCCCCGCTCCTTCCTCCTCTCTCTCCCCTCACCTCTCGCCCCCCCGACCACGACGCACCCCGCCGCCTCTGCTCCACCCCGCGCCTCGCCTCCTACCTCCAAGCACGCCGCCGCGCCTCCCCAACCCCTCCCCGCTCTCTGCTCTCCGCCTTCCGTCGCCCCGCCGCCTCGGGTCCCCTCCGCCCGGCCTCCTCTCCCCGCCGCGGCCGCCTCCGGCTCCCCTCCTCCTGGCCACGGACCCGCCCCAGCCGCGGTCCCGTCGCCCTGCAGCCGCCTCCGCTTGGCTCGCCCGGCCCTCCCCGACCCCGCGGCACGCCGCCTCGCCGCCTGCTCCCCACGCCGGCGTCCCCTCCCGATGACGCCTCCGGCCCGCGTCCGCCGCCTCCGGCCCGCGTCCACCGCCGCCGGCGCGCCGTCCCCGCACCCGGCCGTGCCGCGCCCTCCTCCTGGTTGCCCTCTGCCCAAGCTCGCCGCCAGCGACCGCCGCCGCGGCCGCGCCCTCGGCCTCGCCCCTCTGCCCGACGCCGTCCCGCTGGAGCCGTGCGTCAGCGCTGCCGCGGTCCCCTGTTCCGGCTCGCGCCCGCCCGTGGAGCTCTGCCACCACCGCCAAGTCCGTCGTCGTCGGCCTCGCTCTATCCCGCGACCCCGCCTCGCCTCTCTGTCCCGGTTTTGTGTCTGTGAGTTTTGGTGTAAAACGTGTTGCTGTGATGCTATTGGAGTTGTTGGACAAAGAGGACTGTGTCGCCCGAGTTCTACTTCTTAGCGTGTCGCCATCGACAAGACCGCCTCTCCGCGCCGATGGCGAGAAGTCGGATGCCAAGTTCTACATCCAACGAGTTGACCGATGAACGAGATGGGCACCCCAAGGTCTTCATCCCGGTGCGACAAGCACTTCGCCGACACGGAACGCCAAGGTCCCCTTCACGGACACCAAGTTCTTCGACCCTGGATCCGAATACCGAACCCGGAGTCCCAAGACCGATCCCGTCGAACCCTGAACCCTGAGACCAACCCCGAACCCCCGGAACCAAGATCTTCCGAACCCTAATGTGTGAACCCCTTCCCGAAACCCTATTTTATAATATAATACAACTTGTCGCATATTAATTGTTCATGCATGCATACTTGTCTGTGGGTTTGGGGGTCTTATGCCGATTCACCATATAATTAAATATGGGGCCCATATGCGGGCAAATCTAGTCTCATATTGGCCTCATTTAAATTTGTGTAGTGAACCGGTGATATATTCTGCCTTGTTAAACAACATTTAAATTGCGGGGTAGCTAAACAACATGAACCACCTAATTAATTGTCGGGACCCCGGTTCCACTTAATATGGCCTAATTGCACCGCACTTTTGCCATGCCATGCATCATATCATAAGCATGCCCGATCTTCTGCCGTTGTATTAAATAGTGCATCCGGTGTTTCTTCTAGTGTTTTGCTTCTTCGCGGATAAGGCCGTTGAGTTGTTGTGAGCTTCGACAAATTCTTCGGTTATGAACCTTCGGCAATGTTTTCAGGCGAGCATCTCCCCCTTTCTACCTATCTTACTTTTATAGTATTTATTCCCTCCTGTTGATCTATTGCTATCTGTGTTGCGATGCTCTAGTTTTCGTACCCGTGATATCCCTTGCAGCCTTATATTGCCTCGGCCACCTCCTATTACCTGTTGTTTGGTAGATAGTTGGACCTGCGCGTCGTAGTCGCTTGCTCAAGTGCTGTTGCGTGTCGTCCAGTACCACAGTTGTTGGAGTGTTGCCGAATGTTTAAGGTTGGAGATGATCATGGCTTTACTTATCGTTCACTTTAATTACTGTTTAACAACTAAAATTGAAGTAGGTAAGCAGAGTCACAGGTGGGCAATAGATGTTATTTGGTTGTTAACCGTCCACTTGTGTCCCGTAGGACCCCGAATACTTGATACCTGTTCCTTGAATATTCGTGCTATCCACATCCGGGAGGATTATGGGACCCCCCTGAGACAGAGCTTGATTCAGTCTTATTTCTTGGGGCCACAAACTAGTTTGAGGTTTTATTTACTATCCTGTACTTATGACATGCTTTACTGCTTTATTTACGATTGTGCGAGGAGCACACTGTACTGTTTAGGATCGGGACACGTTTTCGCGGTATCGACAAGCCCGAGTTTTCGGGTTCCCAGTCGTTTACAGCCGTCCACCCAAACCTTGGGTCCGTCTCGAAGTCAGCTAACTTCGTTGCGGGTGTACTCCAAGGGGTGGCCCCCTGAAATATTTCTGAATCCTGTGATTGCTTTGTCGTGAAGGCCTCGTTGGGTTTTGATTTGGTTTTTCCGAGGTTGATCGAGTGTGTGTTGCTATTTGTGCACCCCGGCCGGGTAAAACTTTCTGAAAGCCGTGTCCGCAGTTATGGACGACTTGGAGCACAGTATCTCGATCATAGACAACCATAACTAAAGTAGTGCTATAAATTTGACTATATAATGACTAGTAATCAGCTTCACTATAATGGAATGGCTAAATAACACTGCCAACAATTGCTTGTTCGGGTTGTCGCTTGCTAATTGTATCTGACTAGTAAGTATTGCAACTATAACGGAATGGCTAAATAAAAGTACCAACAACTGCTGGGTTTTGGGATATCTCATGCTAATTGTATCTGACTAGTAAGTGTCGCAACTACAACGGAATGGTTAACTAAAATGGCCCACTGCTTATTTTATCAGGATGATTATCTATACCTGACTAGTAATTGCTGCAACGATAACTGAATAAATAAAACTGCCAACCGTGTGAGTTTCTCGGTTGACTTCCTCGTTTGGTCTCGAGGGGGAAACACCAGGATGGGTTTGTTTGATGGTAGTATCAGGTTATCTCCGAATAGGTCTTTCTTACCCCTCTCTGATAGCCGCCAGTTGTATCGAGTCTCTATAGGTTGTTTAGTGCAAGTTGCCACTGCCGCTTCAGTCCACCATACCTATGTAGGCGAGGACCGCCGAATTCTAGCCTCGTCGTGTACTGGCCTCAGTACTGACGCTCCTCTTTTTCCTTTGCCCTTTGTCGGCACCCCTTTTGTTTAAGCAGGTTTTGAGATCGACGTCGTTAGCAGGGTTACCCTTCCGGCTTGGCCTGGACAGGGTTATGGACGCCATTCATTATTCTTCAGGGCTCTTAGCCCCATTTGCATCTTGTCCGTAGTCGGACGCTCTATCATTTTCAAGGTGATTTGGATCTTTGTATATTATATCTGTATTCTTGACTCATGGAGTCGTGTTGTATATATATATCTGTTCTGTGGGTCCCATCGAGGACTGTTGTGTAATGTTATTACTTCGTTTTCCACCCGCACGAAAGTGCCTGGTGGGCACCTTTGAATCGTTTCTATGCGGGTTTGGCGGGAATCGCTGAAACTTGCATAGGGTCGATTCTGAGGGTGTTACACGTAGGGAGACACACTTAAGGATTCGATGTTATTTAGTAAATATGGAATGTAAGTAGGGATACTGAATGTTGTTCGGAGTCTCGGATGGGATATGGGATATCACGAGAAGATCCGGAATGGTCCGGAGAATATGATTCATATAAGGAAAGTCTAATTCCGGAGTTCGGGAATAATTCCGGTGTTTTCATCGAAAGGTTCTAGGAGGGTCTAGAAGATTCACCAGACCGTAAGGGGAAGGGTTCATGAATGTGTCATGAATAAGTGGAATGAGTGCATCATGTCCTAGGTCACTTGGTTGGGCATTTGTAAGAAAGAAATTGAGCTCCAAATTGAAAGTCAAAAAGCAAGTTTGAAAAGTCAATCTAGGACAATGTATCCTAGTGGAGGAAGGAAATAATCTTTCTTTCCCTCCACCACAAGCCAACTAGGAGAGGGAGTTGGGAAAGGATTCAAACTCCCCTCTCCCAAGCTGCCCTCCCTCTCATAAATAGAGAGGAGAGGTGCCCCCAAAGACACAACACCAGCCCTTCCCCACACCGCGCCCGCGCCACCGACTCCACCTCCTCCTCTCTGGCCTTCTAAATCCTAGATCGCCGGAAACCCTAATTCTCCACCATAACCTGCTCTGGCTTAGGCGAAGCCCTGCAGGATCTTCCCTCTACTTCCGACACCACGTCGTCATGTTGCCGCAATTGCGAGGGGAGAACTACAACCTCCGTTGCCTACTGGAACAAGGGAGAGGAAGGTCTTCATCGAGTACCGAACGTGTGACCGATTGCGGAAGCGCTGCCGGAACGCAGCTCCGGAAGGATGGTCTACGCGATCTTGATATCAGCAAGTGTACGACTACATTACCCATGAGAATCTGCTCTCGTTAACCGCTTTGGAATCTTCGAGGGTGAGTACTCTAATCGACTCGTTGCTACGATCTACTAGATAGATCTTGGCTTGTTTGTGTTCATGCGGTAGAATTTTTTTGTTTTCCATGCTACGAACCCCAACACCTAGGCCCTCTCTCTCTCCATCGTCAACAACAACAAAAAGATCGCAAACTCTTGTTCCGGTGAAAACACAAAAGGAGTTCTAAAACTCTTGAAGGTCCGTTTAACTAATCTCACTTTGCTTTCTGCTTTCCGAGGATTCGATAAAACTAGGTCTACTAGGGATAAGAGTTATACTATATCTGTAATCCGGATCGAAGGTGTCACCTGCTAGTCTCGCGAATAATGGCGGTAGTCTTAAGATTCCTTATATCACCAAGATGATGAGCTGCCGATGCTTGTCCCCATCGACCTGGAGGAAGTGGCGTGTTCCGGAAGGCTCTGCCAGCGAACTCCCATGGGCGAATAATACCTGGAGATTGCCGGATTGGAAGGATTCGGTCGTGCGCACCCATGTTTTACTCTGACCGTTTGGGTTCAGAGGGAGCGTTTCGAAGCTCCCTTGGCCATTAATATCATGTGGCATGTTCTCGTTCCATGGTACTGAGAGAGAATGTCATGGAGACTGAGATCTGAGGACCGACAATGGTGGTTCGAGTCTAGGTGGTAACGAGGAATTGGCTTGGTGACTCGTGACTTGGTGCAGTGGCATGCAAGTGGGGGTGACTGCACAGGAGAGGTTCACAGTCCTACCTTTTAGGGTGAAAACCCAGGGTCTGGCCTTAATTGGTTGTGACTGGAAGGTATTGTTTGGAGAGCGTGGACTTTTTTTAGGGTGAAAACCTAAGAGCAATGATCGGACAATGACGATGTTTGTGCCATGTTCTCTTCTTGAAGGCGTCTCTTTTGAAGAAGCTGAACTTCTGGTGTTGTGTGCATCCGTATGGCCGCTAGGACAATGCGTTGTTAGAGAATGTGTGTAATTGGTATCTTCTGAAATTAGTATCGGTTTTGCTAGTTCTCAGGCGCCTGAAAACTTCTTAGGTTTCAGTCGCCTCTTTCATTGTTCGATTTACCTTGTGATTCGTGCAAAGTGAAAGTTACACATGAGTTGCAACTAGGGTGTAACTGAGAATTTAATGAGTTGCAACTAGGTTGTAACTGAGAATTGGTATAAATTTTATGAGTTGCAACTAGGTTGCAACTGAGAATTAACACAAATATTAGGATAACATCAGCGACTTAGACCTAAGAAATTCTCAGGTGTCTGAGATCTAAACACTCCCAATTAGTATATGCTCCTTTCTAAAAAAAAATCCATAGCTCCAAAACATTTTCTTTTAATTATAGGTGTGGGCTATTTTTATCTAAGTGAAAAGGCAAAATCGGTTGTAAAAAGTGTAGGAACGAGAAACACTACTTCCACTATTAACAATATATATAGGGGAAGCATGACATATTTTTTGAAAAGAAAATGGGGAAGACAGGAGGAAAAGATAAAAGAAAAGAAAATACACTTTTGCTTCGGTCCCCCCCTCCTCCCTCCTTCTTTTTAAATTTTGACAAACAAAAACTCATACCAATTGTTTTCAGGATCGTACGAACCCACGCGAAGTCCATATGGTCCTCTTAGACGTATACTCCCAGTACACGAATACGCATGTGCCTACAGAAGCGAAAATCGTAAGTTATATAACAGCAACAAAAAAAATTAAATATGACATGCAAAGACGTAGATCGCGATAATAAGAGGTGGGATCAGCCGTCCAGGACATGGATTATACTCAGTTTGACCGAGTACACATATACGGAGATATACGTGGCCTCGATATGGATTTCGACGGATCAAAAATATAAAATGGCCCATAAAACTTAAATTTAGGGAGAGGGAGACCGAAGCACACATCAAGAAAATAAAGTAACGACATGCCAGTGAGTTGGAAAGTAGTACTAGCAGATACATCGTCGTGGTTCTAATTAATACAGTAGCTTAAACAAAGGAAACATGCCAGCCACTAATGGATCGTGCCTGCCGCTCAACGCCGTGTCGCGAGTCACGACGCAGCTCGGCTCCGCTACAAACATTCATGGGACGGCGCTCCGATCGATTGCCGTCATCTGTCCGGCCGCCATGCAGTCGCGCCAGCGGCATGCCGCTGCCATCGTCTCCGTCATGGCGTCGCTCCTCTTCTTCCTCTGCATCCCAGCCGGCCTGATCGCGTCCGTGCCGCAGCGCTGGCTGCCGCCTCTCGGCCTTCGCGCCGTCCATGGTGGGAGTACAACGACTGCCAGATCCGGCCACCACTCGCCGCTGCCGGAGGCCGTGCTGCTTCCGGAGTGGCAGGTCCTTGTCCTGCTCCGACCACCCAACGCCACTGGTGCACCGGACTGGTCCCGGAACGCCACGTGTGTGTTCCGCGGCGGGGTGTCCTCCCCGGCACGCTCTCTGGGGTCGCTGTCGGCGTCCGGACGCCAGCTGGCGTACACCTGCATTGTTCCCGAGCCAGCGCGGAGCCGCCACGACGACGACGACGACGATGCTCCTGCGCCGCTCGTGGTCTTCGCCGCCGCCGGTGATGGCGTCTCGGGCGGGCCAGTCGCCGGGGATGCTCAAATGGAGCGACCGCATCGTGTACGAGTCCGTGGCGCCCGAGGGCGGCAACGTGGTCGTCTTCGCCAAGGGCATCAACAAACGGAAAATGGTCAACCGCGCGGCTCAAGATATCCGGTGCCTGTACTACTACCATGGCGACGCCGGCAACGTTCTGTCCTCGCTCCCGGCGACCACGTCGGCCCAGGAGGTCTTCCGGTGCCCGCCTCCGCCAGCAACGACGACTCATGTAGGGCTCCGCGTCACGCTTGTGGTAGCCGGCGAGGAGGAGCCCATCCCCTCACTGGCCACCTATGATCCGCCACCTCATCACGCCTCGTCGGAGCAGGTGACTGATCCATCGACGGCGCCAGGGAAGAAGAGGCTGATTTGCGCCTGCACCATGGTCCTTGACATGGCCAAGTTCATGCGTGAGTGGGTAGTCTACCACGCTGCAGTGGGCGTGGACCGGTTCTACATCTACGACAACGGTAGCGAGGATGACCTGGCGGACGAGGTTGGCCGGCTCACCTCGGCCGGGTTTGACATCTCCACCGAGACATGGCCTTGGCCGAGTAACGCTACAGTTACGAAAAACTTCTACGGAATTTTTTTACGGACCGCACCAAACAAGACACAGAATCAGAACGTGGTCCATTTTTTAAGGAGAGGATCAAAAATCAGCCAATCAATTCACCACACGTCAGTCCGTAGAAGTCCCCGTAAGCCAAACCATCCGTAGGTCTAGGATTATCGGGCCTTGGCCCAAGACTCAAGAGGCTGCACTATCCCACGACGTTGTGGTTCATTGAGATTCGTGCGAGTGGATGGTGTTCATCGATGTCGATGAGTTCATATTATCCCCACATTGGGCTCGCTCCGCGAAACTCGCCAAATCCATGCTCCAGGCGGTAGTAGCATCGGTTGAACGAGACATCGGGCAAGTGTCTATGTGGTGCACCAATTTCGGCCCCTCGGGACAAACAACGCATCCGGAGGAGGGGGTCACACAAGAGTACACATGTTGGAGGAAGAGGATGGAGCGACGCAAGTCATTTGTCCGACTTGAGGCGGTGGACCAATCGCTGGGTAACTCGGTCCATATTTTCATGCTTAAACCCGGGATTCGATCCGGATGGAACACTAGGGTTCGGGTGAACCACTACAAGTACCAAGCCTGGGAAGAGTTCAAGGTGAAATTCTATCGTCGGGCATTGACGACGTACGTGGCCGATTGGACCAACAAGGTGGAACCCAAATCCAATGACCGGACCCCTGGTCTAGGGTTTGAGGCGGTCGAACCGGCCGATTGGCCACAAAAGTTCTGCAAGGTGAATGACACTCTACTCCGGGATGTGACTCGGAGATGGTTGGGTGTCGGATTTGGGAACAATATCACTCGGGGGCAAATATTCGGTACAAATCCCGAAACATGATCGAGAGACACCTGCCAAATGCATGTACTCTCTCTAATCTAAATTAATGGACTCAGAATTGTCTAGATTTGGATGTACCTAAACCATTAATTTAGATCATTCTTAGTACGTACCAAATGTTTATTTCTACCGGATAGCAGAATAGGTGGCTGAGTGTTTTTTTTTCCTCAAAAAGGTGTTTCTGTAAAGTTTATGTGCATCATTGGACAACCGGCTCTGCTGAAACTAGATGAGTAGAAACTAGAAATGAGCACAGGGGATTTATAGAACTGGCATTTGGTTGGTGCTCTCCTTCAGTTGTCTAATGACAGAAACTCCTTCTACTCCTACTTATCATTTCTTAGGTCAGACGAAACAGAGGATGAAAGTTACAATGGAACTAGGGAACACATGAGAATACACATCAACACAAAACCTACGTACATTGAATAGTATAACTAACGTTCATAGCTAATTATGGAAACAAAAAATGTATCTCCAGTCAATCAAAAGCACAACGAATGAACCGTGCTACCCTAGAACAAAAAAAAAGCAAAGCAAAACAGCACCAAAAACAGCCCAATAATCGTACGTTGCTCTATACAAACCGCCAGCAACTCAACTAGACCCATGAGGCTTCTCACCCACCGAAGAACGAGAAGGAGAAGAAGCCTCCCTTCTTCTTAGGCCGCTCCTGCTCCTCGACCATGACCGCCGTCATCGCGTCCCGCTCCACCAGCCGCCACGTCGCCCGCTCCAGGGCGAGCCCCGCAGGGGTCGGCGGGTCCGTCAGCACCAGCGGTACACCCCGGTTTGTACTGCGGATCACCTCCGAATCCTCCGGCACCACGCCCAGCAGGGGCAGGCCCAGCATCTCCTGCACGTCCAGCGCGGACATCATGTCCTCACCACGCACCAGTTCTGGACGCACCCGGTTCACGATGATTTTGATGTCCTTGATGCCGTCACACTCCAGCAGCCCTGCGACGCGGTCGGCGTCGCGGAGGGCTGTGATGTCAGGAGTGGTCACGAGCACCGCCTCTTCCGCTGGGGCGATGGCAGTGACGAACCCGGCATCAACGCCTACAAAAGGCAGAAACCAAGTTAAGCAGCATGAAGCTTCAGGCAACTACATAAAACAGGATTAGATCTCATGTTGCAGAAGCTGGCGATCAAACTTCCTGTACAACAATTACTAATGATAATGGAAACTATACGGAAACATTTTGCAAGAGCTCATGGTTGCATTACAGGTACACGATAGTACTATGCAGTCAGTTAGATGTCTGTATTGAATACTCAAACAGCGAAACTGGAATGCTTGAAAACAGCAGAAAGAAATGCAACCCAGCTGGATTGATCCAAGAGTAACTCAACAATTGCCTTCACATAAGATTCGGAGGGCTCATAATATACACAGACAGATGGCTCAAATTTGACAAATCCGGGTATCATATCAGAAGTGTGCACTAACATCGTGAGAGCGATCAGAGATTCAGAATACATCCTGGCTCTGAAATACTTCTAATCAAAGGCATTTGACATGGATGCAAGTGAACAGCATCAGCACCTGAATCACTAGTTGCATCCCTCAAGCAAATTAGACGTTGTATAGCTCTGACAAACAACATAATAGGTGTTTGCTATCATCTATGATTCCTATCAGCAATTGTACGGTATAGCACATCCAAGAACCGCAACCTCGGATCATGTATTGTAGATCTGATAATGACGCAAATTATACAGGAACATGCAAAAGTTCAAGGTTGCATTACAGGTACATGATACTACTAGGCAATTAGTTAGACATTAGTATCTGACAAATATTCATGCAGTGAAACCGGGATGCTTGAAAACTGCAGTAAGAAATGCAACTCAGGTGGATTGATCTACCAGTAAATGGATAATGGGCTTTACGTAACATTCCAGGGAATCCTAATATACACAGACAGAATGGCTTAGATTTGACAAATCCGGACATCAGATCACAAGTGTGCAATCATGAGGTCAATCAGAGATTCAGAATACATCCTGACTGTAAAACACTTCCATCTAAAAGACATCCTGTATCTGAAATTCTTCTGATCTAACTTATATCCTGGCTCTGAAATACTTCTAATCTAAGTTATACCCAGGCTCTGAAGCACTATTAATCCAAAATATATCCTGGCTCTGAAAAACCTTTAATCTAAAACGCATCCAGGCTCCGAAATACTTGTAATCTAGGGCAATCAACATGGACGCAAGTGCGCAGCATCAGCACCCCAAACACTGGTTGCATCCCTCGAGCAAACTACACGTCGTATAGCTCTGAGAAACAACATAATAGGCATTTCCTGTCATGCATGATTTTCTCATCAGATATTATACGGTATAGCAAGTCCATGAACTGCACAGTGCAGTTGCTCTGAAATCCTTCTGGTGTAGGGAGGGATGAACAAGCAAGAATAGCAGCATCGTCCCAATCACTGCTTGCATTCCTCAAGCAAGTTAAGGAGCAGAGACCACTGACAGACAACATATACGGGGGTTCGTGCACTCTAATCGCGGTAGAATATAGTTATTATGGTAGAATCATACGAGTAATCGATGGAACTACGCGAGAGTATAAGGTATCATGGTAGAATTTGAGAGTACAGGATTGGTTCGAGATGAACCAATTGCAATTGGGATTAGATGCAGGCGATGTGGAAATATTGCGCGGGACATGGCGGTGAGGGCTGACCTGCGGGGCAGTCGATGAGGATGAATGCGGGCGGGGTGGCGGAGCGGCGGAGGGCGTCGGCGACCCAGGTGAGGGTCTTGGAGCCGAAGGCGAGGGGCAGCTTGGAGCGGGGCTTGGAGAGGCAGAGCAGGTGGAGGCCCTGGAGGGAGCGGTGGCGGATGAGGGCCTGGTCGAGGCGGCAGTCCCCCGCGAGCACGTCGGCGGCGGTGAGGTGGACGCGGTTCTCGAGCCCCAGCAGCAGGTCGAGGTTGCGGAGCCCCGCGTCGGCGTCGATCGCCACCACGGGGAAGTTGAGCCGCGCGAGGGAGGCGGCGAGGTTGGCCGTGGTGGTGGTCTTCCCCACGCCGCCCTTGCCCGAGGTCACCACCACCACCCGCGGGGTCGGGCCCGACAGCTCCGGCGCCGTGCGCCCGCCGGCGCTCCCGTTGAGCGCGCGCGCCGAGGAGGACGCCGGCGGTGGGGCGGGAGGTCTCGGCGGCAGGAGGAGCCGCGGCGCGAACGCCATTGGTGCGGCTAGGGTTTCGGGGGGAGATCTCTCTTAGGAGGTGGCGGCGGCCGCGACCATGGCTGAAACCACTACACTACACTACAGCGCTACGACTGAACTCACTCACCAGACACTTCAGACTAATTTTTCTTTTTTGAGAGGAGAGCAGAGCAGACTACCAACAGTGTGCATTTGTTTTCTTTGTCGAAGGACAATGTTTTAGTTTTTTTTTTTGCAGTAAAATTGCATTTCATAACAGCAAATTTGATCCCAGATGACAGTGGCTGGTCAATGCAAGAAAACAGTTCATCCTTTTCTCAACAAGCATCAACTACTAGCTAAAAAGCATCATCAGGTTCAGTTTCAGGAACTAGAGCAGGTGGACCAAATGCAAATAGTATGTTAATCTGGTAAGTATGTTTTTAGCAGGATAGTATTTATACAAAACTGAAAACAAATAGTCAGTCACAGACACAAACACACAGTACAGATGTGGCTGCTACAATGACAGCACCCAATATATCCTCCCTCCTTTCCCTCAACCATTTTCATCAGGCACAAAGTAACTACATACATGACACACCAGCACCAGTGAAACTCCACCGACAAGCTTATCTTGTAGCAACCACGCGACTCCGGGAGGGGCGACGCAAACGCAAACACAAGTTCATGGACACAGAACATGCTGGTTTGGGTAACAGGCAAGGCCACACGTACAAACAGAGTGAGTATTGTTTCATCATCTGTATCTCGAGTTCATGTCAAGCTCGGGCGGCCCGTACATGCCGCCACCGGGTACGGGGCCAGCCATGGCTGGATGTATCTGTTTGGATCTGGCTGTAAGCTCCATCTGCATCAGCCTCTCAAAGGCCTCTGGATGATTGCCTCGCACAGCGGGACCCGATGGACCTACATAATTGGAAGGAAAAAACATAAGATGAATCAATCACACATACACACTGAGGGCTGGAGTGGTGATTCAGGAGAAATTTGAACTACTTTGATGTCTTATATATCAAAATGGAAAAATAAGAAACATTTTTTCCTGAAATCAGGGAGAAACACAGTATCCATCACCAAAAAAGACCCATAGTTCCACTTCAACCAACCAGCATGTGTGCCATCAAAATTCAGATTGGTAACACTTTGCAGGCGCAATATGAATGGATGTTTTTTTTTTGCAGTGTAATGCCAAGAGAGATCGAATTTTGGAAGTGAAAAATTTTACTCAAAATTCTTAGCAGGCCAGTGTCTGCCGTCAAAACTTTGCAACAAACCAAATGGTGAAAGGTGAAGTAGAAAGTAAACACAAAGTACAAAATGAGTTTGTTTGTACAGGCTCTCACCTGGAGGCATCAATCCAAAGTCTCCATAGCTGGGCTGGCGAGGGTGCATATGGAAATTATTTACATTGTTCATCTCAGGTCTATAACCAGCCACCTGATGCACGTTCTGAGACGGCAGAACACCTCTCGGCAAGCCTTCTGCTGGAAAACTCCCAGGCATGCGCTGAAGCATAGGATGATGGGCAGAAGGATCTACACGAGTGCCTCCCGAAGCATTTAGAGTGTGTTGCATAGGATTCATATTAGCTGGGAAAGAACGACGGGGATCATGTCGCATCGCTTGTGGCATGTCAAATGGGGCTTGCTGACTCCTATGACCAACCTGATCCAGCATAGGACGGGGAGCCAGTGCAGGTTGCCTACCCTGTAGAAGGTGATACAGATTCTGAGACTCTGCCTGGTATCGTTGTTCGCGGGAGTGGGACCCCAGAGCATCAGGACCAAGTACTTGAGCATGTTCTACATCACCAGATACAAGGCTTTGAAGCTTGTAGTTAAGATCATCAACTACCCTGTCTGGCAATTGCACCTCAGCCCTACTAGACCTCAGGGACGGCAAAATATCAGGCTTTCGAGCACCGAAAGTGTCATTCATCATAAACAGACTATCTTCCTCAGGCAGGTGAATTTCCGGGTCTTTCCTGTTAAAGCTAGTAACCTGACCTGGACCAGAGAATGATGGATTCTGGTACTCTATCCCGGTTCTTGGTTCTTTAGGGGCAGCTCCATTCTCATTGTTGTTGAAGAACAGAGCCTCTTCACCAGGGTAATATCCTTCTTGACTAGATCCAGATCCCCGAATAGAAACCGGTGCATCCGTGGAATGGAGCTCATTCATAAAAGCAGCACCGAATAATGCTTCCAATGTCACGCTCTTTCCTGAAGCAGGGGCAGTTTCAGTACTGTTAACTGGAACAGTTCCAGATATCACACCACTGGTCATGACATTTACATCAGAACTTTGTGGTTCAGTAGCTGATCCTATGTGGAAACCAAATGGAGATGATCCCTTGTTATCTGTTCCCTTCTGTAGTAATGATAGAAGAGGATGTGATGCATGACTATCTACAGCTACTTTCTGCTTGGCAGTTGGCTCGTCCAAAACAGGATGATGCCTATGTACAACATCCTTCTGGGTAGAGCTGCTCGCAACCTGTGCCAGCATCGCCTGCTCAAGATCCTCACATGTCATCATAACTGGAGCTGGCTCTAGGATACCAGCATGGCTGTGCTGTTCCTGGATACCGCCAGCAGGTGCAGGAGATGTAAATGGTAGGAGCTTTGATGAAGCATCAAATTTATCGGTAGGTAATTTTGATGATAAATTTTGAATAGCGCCATCAGATAATGATGGACCAGGAGCTATGTTTTGTGGACCTCGAGTTTCATTATTGACAATCATGGAGAGCAGGCTCTTTGATGATAAGTCCTCTGAAGGTTTTGAATCTACAGGACATACAAAAACAAAACAATCAAAAGAATTGATTATCATGTGAAACATGTACAATAAATGGACAAGCGTAAACATGCATTTTGCAAAGGGTTAATTGGATAGACGCCACTTCAATTTCCGCGAAATTGAGAAACGCCACTGCAATTCTCAACTTTGGAAAAATACCACTAGAATTGTGTGTACCTTTGACAGATGCCATTACACCCATTTACATAGCATATACTAGTCAATATACACGGAAGTCACACCGCACATGCCACAAATCAAGAAATAGGATACCTTCATCACGGAACCAGCGAGCAAATTTGGATGATTCTGGTACAGACGAGATCATATTGGCACCTGTATTCATCTGTTGACTCTGCAAAAGGCGGCAAAGCCAGAATAAACAGACAGCAATTAATAGATATTTGAATGCCAACAAAGTTGTAACATTAGTCTTACTGGAGCAACTTGCAGCAACATGGCAAGAACCAGAAACATTTTCTCTTCTACACAGTGAATCCCAAATGCTACTTTTAAACATAAGTGCATAACATGTTAAGGTGTGGGTACGATGCCATCTAAAGTAAGGTCTATAAAGTTTTAAAAAAATGCAGCACTACATGTAGATGACTCGCATAATTTAACAAAAAATCTCCACAGCCATCCATTCTTAGAAACAGAAATAATTAAATTGGCACAGAAAAAATTTCATATTTGAGCAACACCTATTGCCATTTTATGACAACATGAACAGCATATTATCATCATAAAATCAGATATAAAATTGCAGAAGTGCAAGTTCAGTCAACAGCGCATTTATATTCAGAGGATAATGCTGGTCCATATCACAGGTCATAAGCACACAAAATTGGTTCTTAATACAATAATATATGAGTATCTAGTGCATATATAAAAAAATAACAAAGATCCAGATGAGGCATCCGCACATGTAGAAATGTAAAGAGTGAGCAAAGAAAAAGGACTTATTGACATACCTCAATGTATGTCGGTAGATTGCCACCACTTTTTGACAATGTGTTGGCAAAGAACTCTTCCAAGATTGAGATCGAATTGTCCTTTCTACTATTTTTTGGCATGCTTTGTTTCTCAATGGAGTACTTGTCTATTTCATCAGCTTCCCAATCTTCAGCCCCTTTCAGAATTTTAGAAGCAAATTCAGTTGAAGAGCTATTGCCTCCAGATTGAAGAGCGTACTTTTGATGTACACCAATGTTCTCAGAAATGCCCTTCTCATTTTTGATGCTTGAGGTGGTCTCTGTTGCTGACTGGTTTCTCTCTAATTGGCCATCAAATTGTGCAATACTCGACATCTTATCCTCTCTAGAAGCAACATGAGCCTACAAAGTGCAAACACAAAAAGAACATTATGACCCTGGCAGATAGTATATTCTTGTCATGTTTTGCTATGGCCACTAGAATTTGAAGAGTGTTCTTCCTTTTATCCCGATGAACACATCAATCTAGTAGTGGCAAAACCATAAGAATATATCCTCAGTACATGAGTTTGATAAATTGCAAAGAAACTGTTTTTGAACTGGTATCAGAAACTCAAATGCATTTTATGTTGCACTATTGTCAACAAAAGATCTTGAAAAGATCAAATCCATTTGGGACGAATAAAAACTGTCAGCAGCAGTTCATTCCATACTAAGCATACTCTACTGCACTGTGTTCACTTTGATGCTAATGTATAGGTATTATATAACGAAGTAACTGAACTTTCTAGACCAACAAACTTTGATCAGCGAGAAGTTGAAGATGTGATGGTTCAATAAATTATTATTTTTCCCCAACAAAACCAGTTAGCAACTATATGGTAGAGTGTTAGTACTTACATAATAATTGCACGCATTTGCTGGCATCTACTTATAATACTGATGAAACAATGTCAAGATGTGCACCTTTGGTTCAAGTGCAATGTTGGATGACTGGGACTGAACCTTTTTCTCCACAAATGCGTGAGAGAAACCAGGCGGGACAAGCGGCCTCGCCGCGGGAGCTGGTAGAGCTGAAGGTGTTTTAGTGGTATCTTCTTGATAAACTGAGGACACTACACATCCATCTGGCTTCCCACTATTGGTTATAGGACCTAAGTTATCAGTTGACTTCTGTAACATCGACATGATATCACCACCAGGATTTCCTTTCTCAGTATCAGGGCCACTCTTCTTTTCTTGCAGGGATTTGTGTTGCTCTTTCCTCATCAATTCAAATGATGCTGCAGAAAAGGGCAGCGTCAGACATTGTAGATGACTAGAGCAGAAACGACGTATCTATTACATGTAGCAGTAAGAGGGACTAACCCCTTCGTTTCTTTTCTTCTTCTGCTCTATCCTCGTTTGAGCATTCCAAAGACCCAAATGTTTCATCATTCATTGAGTCAACATCTTTCCGTGTAAGAGGTCCAGCCTGTCATAGTGTGTTAACATATTCACTAACTCGATGTTGCATAGGTTATCGTTCTATAAGGTAAAGAAGGATGGAGACATGAATGCTTGCTCAAAACCTTGTAAGGGCGTGGTGGCTGGTAGCGTTCAGATGTCCTGTTTGTCTGAGGCACATTGCCACGATCCTTTGGTGCCAGCTGCCCAGCATATCCTGACGGTCTAGGGAAACCACCACTTCCCAGTAGGCCATCATGTTCTGAATTTTGCCAAGTGCGTTTGTATTGGTTTCCATTACGCCTATCTGCGGGGAAAACATTGATTTCCACAGTAGGGAGAAAAATTATTAGCATCTGACAGGCAATATTCACATAAATTAGCTTGCACAGTAGAGCAAATTATTATGGCTGATTAATAGACAGCGTGGCAACTGGCAATGCAATTAATTGACCTTCGGCTGTTTACAGCTATTCAGTTAAACAGACAGCCACACTCACCAAGTACAGACTAGCAAACTTCTCTTTCGAGACGCAAAGTAACAAAGCTCCTGAGTGAACAACAAATATCATTTCACCAGCAACGTTTGATCGGCAATCTTTACACGCCCTACCAGCACTAAAAGGAAAGTAAGAACTCGCATAAAACACTGCCTCAGCATGCTTACCCTGTGTTAAGAGCTCACGGTCAGGAAAGTCCCCTTCGCGGTCGCTCGACCCTGTGGAGCGAGTATCCCACCTTCCTCCAGTGTTCCCGCCACGAGACGAGTACGAGTAGCCCCCTGACCCGTCGGACCTTCCCAGGGGCGTCGAGTACTGACCCTTGTTGTACGCGGCCGACGCCGCCTCATTCAGCTCACTGCTCCACAAAAGACAGAGACGAAGACTGTCACCACACAGAAACCGCAGACAGAAAGAAGCATGGCAGTTATACATGAACAAGGGAAGCAGCAGAACAGGACGGACGTACTTGAGCAGCGACACGTCGACGCCAGGGGGCAGGTGCTTGCAGCGCTCGGATTGGCCGATCGAGATCAGGAACTCCCTCGAGTAGGCTGTCCTCATCGTCCTGGTGACAGACGCAAAGCAAATGAGGGCTCGAAATGGGGCAGCAGTAGCAGCCTGACAACAGATTAGCAGCAGCAGTGAACACAAGGCGTACTGTATACTCACTTGGGGGGATCGGAGCTCATCCCCGCGGCGGGTTAACGTGCACCACCTCCAACACCGAGGCCAACAACGACCACTAGGCTACGTATGCTAAAGTCTCTACCAGTAGTTAGTTAGTGGTGCCCGCTAAGGAACGGGATGCGTCGGCGGGGCTCAAATCGCGGCCGCCACCACGAACATCGTCGTCCGAGGACGAAATCTAGCTCATCTCACGCCACAACTGAGCCCAGCTCCCCTCCAGCGCCAGGGGCGAGACGAATCCGGCTACTGCGAGGGGACGAACCCCCTGGGGAGCCTGCACGCGCGCCTCCTCCTCCTCCTGGGATGGCCCTGCGTCACAGGAAACCGCAAGCGGAACCCGCATCAGAAGGGGGGAGGATGGAACTCGTCCGCGAATCTGAGGAGCTCGGAGCGGGAGCGGGCGGGACGTACCTAGGCTGGCGCGCGGATCGGCGGTTTGCCGGCGGGCGTTGGAGACGGCGAGTCCGAGGGCACGGGGACGTCGGATTCGGTGGCGGGGATGGATGGGTTTGGCTGCAGCTCCGATTGGCGAGAGAGAAGAGATCGAACGGGAATGATGGCGAGAGAGGGAGAAGACGGACCGGGGGCGGTTTCTCGTTTTGCCCCTCCACGTTCGGCGCATTCGCGGTCGGGTCCGAAGGAAGTGGGCCCGCGACGGCAGTCTCAAGGGGAGAACTCGTGGACAGGACGCGCCGAGCCCCGCCACGTCACCGTCCCACGCGGGCAGGCAGCCAGGCTCTGCTTCCATTCCCTCCACGACTCCAGCGAGCGAGAGACTGAGATCGGAGAGAGGATTCGTCCGTTGCGCTGACGATGGTGGCGCCGATGGACTCGTCGGCGGCGGGAGTTGGCGGCGGCGGAGGGACCGCGGAGGCGGAGGCGGAGGGGACGCGGGTGAGGAAGCCGTACACCATCACGAAGCTGCGCGAGAGCTGGACGGACCCGGAGCACGACAAGTTCCTCGAGGCGCTGCACATGTGAGTGTTCCCTTCCTCCTCCAGCTTCCCCTCCCGTCTTTCTTGCTTGCTTGCTTCAGACTCAACAAGGAAGAAATCTTGCGATCTCTACCTGGGCTCTCTCATCCTGTCTGTCCGCTGGGTTCTTGCCGATGGAGCTACGTGTAGGCTAACTAATCAGAAGTTGGTCGATCGTCCTGTTAGATCAGCCATCTCGGAATCCATCGTTACTAGACTGGAGTCACTGCACTAGTTGTTCCTGCTCACCTCGGAATCCGGATCACGAGCTGTGATGAGCTCTGTTCGTAAACGGCTGGTCTGAATTCTGATGAAAATTGTCGAGTCGGCGAGGTCAGGTGGGAGGGATAGCGCTTCCTGCTACTCATTGGGAGGGAGCCTACTTTCGGTTACTGACTGAACTACCATGGATCATTAACAGGTTTGATTGTCAGTTACCATCTGACATGCACTTGATGTGCCTCTACCCCCTGTATTTGATTGTCAGTTACCATCTGACCTGCACTAGATGTGGCATGGAAGCCCGTGTATATTATTCCATTGACATAGAGATTTGGGCAGACGTTAGATAATGGGTTCAGATAATGTATGTGCAGAACAAAGTGTGCTGCGACACATTAAGGGGACTCCTCGGCCAGCTCGTGTCGCAACTGAAATGGATCTGTAGTACTATAACCGACACAAATGATACCCTAGTTATATTGATTTTCCTGCATTAACAGGTTTGATCGCGATTGGAGAAAGATTGAAGCATTTATTGGCTCCAAGACAGTAATACAGGCATGCTTTGTTCCACCCTCACCGTTTGCATCTCTTGGCTGTTTAGTTGCTTGTCGGTTTGCAGTGCCCGACAAACTTTGCAGTGATCTAAAAAAAACAGTTATGCTAACAGATCAGGAGCCATGCACAGAAGTACTTTTTGAAGGTTCAGAAGAATGGAACAGGTGAACATCTGCCCCCGCCTAGGCCGAAGAGGAAGGCGGTGCATCCGTACCCGCATAAAGCCTCAAAGAAGGGTGGGTGGTAGTTTTCATCCTCCAACTAACTAGCATGAAAAAATTATGAGTAAGAAATTGGTCTAACAAGATGTTTTGGGCCTCCTGCAGCTCCTCAAGCTCTCTTGCCACAACAGGATTCTCATATTATGGAGCAAGTATGTGTTGTACCTATGGATGCATCTACTATTGCTACAAACCCAAGTGCAAACGATGCGTTTCCTTCCTGCGACGATGTTCTTACAGGGTGTTTTAGCCCAAATCATCCACAAGGTTTTTGATTATGTTAATTACAATAAATGCCATCTATGCTCATTAGTTCTACAAGCACTACTAACTTCTGAAGGATGCAACAGATTCAGGCGTGCTGAATAATTGCTCTGGTAGCATAGAGAGCCAATCTGGAACTTGGCCAACCTCTGAAGCGATCGATCAAGAAATTGTTCTTCCAACACTGCGTGGTGAGCTTATTTGCTTACAGCCCAGACAATTCACAGCCCTATGGTGGCAAAATTCTGTTGCGCTTGTTTCCGATGGGGCACATTCTAATTTGATGACCCATGCAGGGCAACCTGATTAAAAATAATTCCAAAATAAACTGTTTTTAAACTGGCCATTTATTTCTTTAACTTATAGCTTCATATTGTCATTTTTAGATATTGTGGTGGCTACATCTGAATGAGCTTTTGAGCTTGTGCCGTCAGTCTGTTTGTAGCTGTTTAACTCTGTTAAGCCTTCTGCAATAGGCTTACATTTGTTCTGTCCTTCAAATTATGCAAGTAATCCTTTCAAAAAAATTATGCAAGTAACCATGATACTGTTTATGTTTGAATGACAATTGATCTTATTACCTTGTCACAATATGAGAATGGAATGGCGGTGTTGTTATATCGTATCATCCTTTGATTGCCTTGATATTAATCACTTTATATGCCCATTAAGTTTATATCCATTCTGATTTTGACGTGTTTATTCTGGTGACCTTGCAGCCATGCCTGACTTTGCTCAAGTATACAACTTTCTTGGAAGCGTATTTGATCCAGAGACAAGCGGGCATTTGCAGAAGTTGAGAGAGATGGATCCTATTGATGCTGAAACAGTATGGCATTTGCTAATCACCCCTTTATAATTGATTCATCTGCCCTGTTATAAAAATATTACTAATTTATGCAAATGGCCAGGCCATTTTGTTTGCATGTGTAGTGAAACTCGGGTAGCCTCACTAGCATCAGTGTGAATATGAAAACCACCATCGGCTTTTTTCAGATATGTGGGCTGATGTTAATTTATTAGTTCTTGCTTGTTGCTCCTTACTCTGTGGGATATTTAGTTGTTGCAATTCTTATAAATAATTACTAGTATCTTTGGCTTCCGTGGACTTGTCCCAAACATGTTACTTTTTGTTTCACTTGTTGCACATTATTTGCAGATGCTTGCTTTGTTCACCCTTTTGACGGTTGATACATATTGCTAGTGAGTCAGCATTTGTTATCGTATCTATTGTATTTCAGTTATAGTGATCTTTGTATGGGCTAATCTCCAGGTACTAGTACTGATGAAAAATCTTTCGGCGAACCTGTCTAGCCCCAACTCTGAGGCACATGTAAGTACTCAACTGATCTTTTGCATCTCCTCTGCTTTCGACATTCTTTCTATGAGACAATGCAGTTGCCTAGCTATACTGTAGACGGAGGTACTGCCGTCTAGCTATTTTGTGTAATTTGTAGCAATGCCGCATCTTTCAAGATAAAAACTGTTGCAGCGCATTGTGTTCCATGGAATCTTACTGATTGTATATGTATCCCCGATGCAGAGGAGGTTGCTCTCGTCGCATGAAAGCATAGGCGATCTGGGGTCAACGCACACTCTTCACCTTCCACTCATGTAAATTTACATTCACTCACTCATGCTGCGTAATGAGCAGCGCGATTCGTTGTCGGAACATTGGCTCTTTCGCTAAGCGCGTGAATCGCTGTGCAGTGCAGGGTGAGGAGCAAATGAGCCAAGAATAAATAACCTAATTAAAGAAGTGCATTGTTGTCAGCACGGAGTTCTTGGCTCTTGGCGAGTATCGCAGCATGCTTCAGTGTGGAGCTGTTGCCTATGTTTGTACATACAGTAGTTCTTGGTCACGCTTTGGTGACTTTTGTTCTAGCCATGTGTGTATTGGTTGATCTTTGTACCTGTGGTAGCATATCCTGGCGATCATCTTTGTCGATGTATGTATTTGGATGTATGTGTATAATCTGTTGTAGTACTCCACAAACCATATGCTGATATGTGGTTTCCCTATAGTACGTGTGCACTCAGTGGCAAGGCGGCATGGGGGGCGATGCCGTCCATGGGTGGAAGTTGTCTCCTTGGTGCGGTGGTGCAGTGGTGGTTCGGGCTGCAAATGGGACCTACCGCGGGTGGCCCGCGTTTTTCCGCACAAACCCGTGTATATGTTAAATGGGCTTACGCGGAAGCCTACCAAGGAGCAACATCCATTATGCCGCGCCCACTTGTCCCGCATAATCCCACATCTCAACTAGAGCCAGCCCTTTGCAGCGGCATGAACGCGTCGTCGTCCTCCTCGACGCCGGGCTCCCTCGGACGCGGTGCGGACGATGATGAACCAGCCGGCCATGACCGGTCGCCCAGGGAGCTTCGTTCAGTGACCTCTGACTAGATCATGCGCCACCAGGGGGCGGAGGCAGGAATTTCGTTTGAGGGGGGCCAATCAAACAAAACCAGTGCAGTGATCTTGTTAGATGAGGCCTGTGTAAGGGTTCGTAGCATGGAAAACAAAAAAAAATTATCGCATGAACACACACAAGCCAAGATCTATCTACTAGTTTGTAGCAACGAGTCGATAGAGTACTAACCCTCGAAGATCCAAAGCGGTTAACGAGAGCAGATTCTCGTGGATGATGTAGTCGTACACTTCCGATCTCAAGATCGCGTAGACGATCCTTCCGGCGTTGCGTTCCGGCAGTGCTTCCGCAGTCGGTCACACGTTCGGTACTCGACGAAGACCTTCCTCTCCCTTGTTCCAGCAGGCAGCGGAGGTTGTAGCACTCTCCTCGTGATTCCGGCAGCACGACAGCGTGGTACCGGAAGTAGAGGGGAGATCTCGCAGGGCTTCGCCTTAAGCCGGAGCGAGTATGGTGGAGTATGAGAGAGGTCTTCGATCTAGGGTTTAGAGGCACCAAGGGAGGAAGCTTGTCCGGTGGCTAGGGCTTGGGGAGAGCCCCAACTCGCCGAGTTGGAGGGGAAACCCTAGGCGGCGGCGGCTGCACTTGGAGGTGGAGGCGCCAAAACTAGGGTTTGAGGTGTAGGGAAGAGGGGCACCCCTGCCCCTTATTTTATAGGTGGGAGGGAGGAGCCTAGGAGGAGGGAGTCCTCCTCCAACTCCTCCTCCTTGGCCGGCGGGTGGAGGGAGTGGGACTTCCTCCCTAAGTAGGTTTCCTACTCTCCCTCCACCAAGCAAACTTGACGTTTGACTTTTTCAAATTGGCGTTTGACTTTCAAACTAGGATTTGATTTCTCCCTTTATTTTTGCCCAGCCAAGTGACCTAGTACATGATGCAACCATTCCACATTGACATGACACATTCATGTACCCTTCCCCTCTGGAGTGCCAGACATTCCGGAACCTTCTAGAACATTCCCGATGAAAACACCGGAACCATTCTCCAACCCCGAAACAGGACTTTCCTTATATGAATCTTATTCTCCGAACCATTCCGGATCTCCTCGTGATATCCCGGATCCCATCCGATACTCCGAACAACATTCGTTCTCTTACTCATCATTCCATAACTACTCAACAACATCGAATCCTTAAGTGTGTCTCCCTACGGTTCGTGAATTATGCGGACATGATCGAGACACTTCTCCGATCAATAACCAATAGAGGAATCTGGAAATTCATATGGCTCCCACATATTTCTACGATTACTTTGCGATCGAATGAACCATTTACATACGATACCAATTTCCCTTTGTCTCACGATAGTTTACTTATCCGAGGTTTTGATCGTCAGTATCTCTGCATACCTAGTTCAACCTCATTACCCTCATGTGCACCCTCGTCGGACAGGTCATGTGCACCCTCGTCGGACAGGTCCGTTCATGCATACAATTGACATGCATGTTTCATGTAATGCATTCGTTTTTTTGGTTCTTCAATGTGATGTCACTCTCGCGATGCAATGCAAGTGGGAAGAATACTGGGGACGATCATCCTTCCCCCTCGAGTTGCTGCGGTAGCTGAAGCTGGCTGACTTCGCCGACACCGGCGAGCAGCACTAGTGCCAGCTCCAATAGCTCAAGCTCCTGGAGGCCGGCCTCATGCTCCATAGCTCTGTCCCGATCGATCACCGCCACGGCGCCGCCGTTCTTTGGTTCTGCAATGTCTTGCGGGCTGCCGAGGCCCGCGCCATCGACACTTGCAAGGCCTCGGACACCATGCACGCCCTCTGTTGCGCGTTGCTTGCTCTGGCTTGGCGCTCCGAGTAACCCATTTGTTTATCGAATGTCATAATGTCAGTAACCCACTTCAGGCATGTATCCTCCGTGTAGTGTTGCCAATATGTTTGGAAACTGGTTACATAATCAGAAGTATAGAATTCTTCTCAGGGTGGGAGCGATTGTCGTTATTTGGTCGCTACCGGTATGTAAAAATGTTACTGTTTAATGATAAATCGTCTACCTTTTTGCAGGTTATCTACCGGTGTACAGGTATACTTTGCTTATGTTCATCCATGCATTGTACGGATGTTCACCACCTATTTACGAAGGTGTGCACGAGACCGAAGGATACGACGAGGGACTTATTTACTTGTCATGGATGGCCGCATAATCTACGGATATGCCCTACACCATCTTAGGCGTTTCTACAATTTCTCATAGTGATGTGTAACTCGCTTATTTTATTTTTGGATTCGTCTGTGGATCTCACTCTTTAAGTAATAAAATCACTTTTTATCAAAAAAAAAAAGTTCTAGCAGTAGCAAAGGATATACATGTATGATGTCATAATTCGCAGAGAGCATTGCACACAACGTGGGAGTGTGTGTGCAGAGCAACGGACAGATTGGAAGCCATTAGTTGAGTATGTGTATACATATATAGCTAGAATTAATCAAGTGAATTAGTGCGCATGCACGTGTTAATAGGATTAGGCACGTTGGTAGTGGCAAGCTGGCATACTCATGTGGCCGTTGATTTTCTTTAAAGAAAATGTGATAGGCCCCAAGGACTAGGAAGCTTTCATTAAATCATAGCGGCGTAGCGAGGCCCCTTTCGGAGATAAGACTAACATTTTTATAGAAAAGATCTAGAGAAAATAAGAAAATGCGATCCGGTCATTGAGCTTCTTCACCGCATCTAGGAGATCAGCTAGCACGAGGGTCGAGTCTTAAGAAATGAATTCTAATTGGAATGTGGCAATCTTAAGAAATGAGATTAACTCACTTGATTAGTCAAGTCATTATGATACAGATTTAGGTTTTCATTATCTTAAAAATCAAACTTGTGGCGTTTTCTATGGTGTAATTTTTTCCTACGTGTTTGTATTTAGACAAAGTTGAGTCCATTAATATAGATCACAGTGATACAACTTTTAGAGTAGATGCTTTCGTATCTAGACAAAGTTGAGACTATTAATATGGATCAGAGAGGGAATAGAAGAAAGTAGACCGCAAGCTCCAATGTTTAAGATCATATTGTATTTCGTAGCATCGCACGGGGACTACGCCGCGCAACGTATTCAGCTAGTATATACTCCTTTCGTCCGTAAATAAATGTAATTCTAGCTTTTGTTCTAAGTCAAATTTAACAAAGTTTGACTAATTTTATTGGAAAACGTGACAATACCTATGACACTAATTTTATACTTCTATACATATGTTTTGAAATATAGTTTCATAATATATATAGTATGTTTGATGTTATCTGTGTTGCTACATTTGTCTATATAGTTGTTCAAAGTTTTACAATTTTAATTCAAGACAAAAAGCTATAAGTAGGTGGACGGAGAGAGCAGCGACGACGTTGGACTAGTACTAAAATCTGAAACCAGACAATATTTTTTATAGTAGGAAACTAAAAATGATGGCTGTTGAGTGCTGACACAGTAAGAATTTCGGCATGCCTAAGAAGAACATGAAGGACAACGAACGAAGTGCACGACGGTGACACGAGAAAACAGGACTGGGGTGACGCTTATTATTGCAACGGGCCATGGACCGACACAGGGACAATGAGGCCCGAACGGGCGTTCGCCCGCCCGGCGCATAGGCAGAGTAGCTAGAGTTCACCGGCTAGCTAGCTACGATGAGCTCCAGGCGTGTCCGGCGCGGCGGACCCCAAGATGGAACCTGAGCATCGCCGCGAGGAACGCGGCCGCCTGCTCCGGCAGCAGCAGGCCCACGACGGCGCGCACGGTGCGGTCGCGGAGCGCGTCGGCCGCGGCCAGCAGCACGCGGAGCGACCTCCCCACGGCGTCCACGGCGGCCTCGTCCGCGTAGTCCCCGTTGAGAGTGTGCTGGCGGCGTCGCAGCGCCGCCAGCACCCTCGGCCCCGCGAGCGACTCCTGCACGGCCGCCACCTCCCGCTCCAGGTCCCGCTCGGCCGCCGCCGTGGCCGCGCGCAGGTCCTCGAAGCGTTGCTGGGCGTGGACGTCGTCCTGCAGGAAGCGGAAGACGAGCGCGGGCTTCCATCCCCACGCCCACAGGAAGGTGCGCTCGAGCGGGTTGAGCCAGCGCGGGTCGAGCGCGGCCACCACGTCGCGGTCCGCGAGGCGGGACTTGTGGTGGTAGTAGGCGGCGAGGTGGTCCATGGCGGCGTGGAGGAGCGGCGGGAGCGCGTCGTGGCGCGTGGAGGAGAGGAGCGCGGCCGTGAGCTGGGCGAGGATGTCCTCCTCGCGGGCAACCCAGGCGTGGTAGAAGGCCGCCATGTCCTCACTGCCGGAGTGCGCCGCCATGTATGTATGTATGATTGTGACTGTGTGTGCGGCGGCATGTTGCAGGGCAGCAGGAGGGCGGCATAAATTGGGCGGGGTTTCTTGGCCTGGAAGGATTTGATACGTGCGTGGTGGCCTCATTTGCTTAGGCGTGGGGTGTTCGTGCAGGGCAGGCGAAAATGGATACGGAGCTAGCTAGCCAAGGCGGTCGCGAGGAAGGAGACGACGCCTGTGGTCTTCTGCTCTGCTGGCTTACACTGTCAGGCCAGCCAGTTCCGGTCAATCTACTAGTAAATGGATTGTTTACTCCTTTTCAGGCAGGCCCTCGCGTGCTGTGCAACGGCCGGACTGACCAGCTGCTTGACCAGAGCATCTCCAGCAGGCGGTCTATCAATGTTCGCTACTTCTTTCGTTTTGCGATCATACCTATATCTAAATCGTTAATTTGATTCATAAAATATAAGTTATATAGCATAAAAATTATACCGTTAGAAAATATAACATCTAAAGTTTTAATAATATAATTTTTATATTTTTCTACTTATATTTTGTTAGTCAAATTGGTAAACTAGTTAACCGTGCACGACCTATAATCTCAAAGGGAGAAAGTACGTTGAAGGCCATTTTTGCACGTTCCAGCAGTGACTGTAAACAAGTGTGTGCTATAAATTAAATTGTCTAATGTGCGTGGTGTTTTGCGCTATTCAAAACTGTATATTTGACTTGTGCAATGCAATCGCTTGGGCTCGCGTGTGAACAAAGCGTCCGGGAAAACTTCCTTGTTTGCGTCTTGCCACTCAATGCTGCTATTGACTAGAACCGCCTTCGACTGAACCCCTGCAACAACTCCCCCCCCCCCCCCCCCTCTTCCATCCAAATTTCCATAGGATTCAATTCCTCACGTCTTGGATACTGGGTTTCCTTCTCTACGCCGATTTCGAGCAGCTGGGGCGGCAGCCATGTCTGACCTTGACACAAATTTTACGGCACCACCGCAAGGTTTTTCTCGCTCGGGTCACGCACCGTAGCAGCACCCTTATCGGCGCGCAGCAAAGACGCCACTACTAGAAAAACGGCTAATTTGGTGGCGCATTTCTATGAAGGCCTCTCTTCATTTAGTCTAGTCCAAAAGGTCAAATGTCGTTTCTCCAAATGGTCGCGCTGGCCCAAAGGTGTCAAGCAAATTATTAATAGAGAAAAAAGTGGATCAGGTTTCCTTGTGTGTTGGAGAGTTGCGGTTGCATCGCTCCTCCGCGGGGCGCCATGGAGCGTCGCAGCACGTGCGAGGTTAGCTAGCAGCAGATTTGGGCGGTTCCGCGTTTTTGGCTCGCGAGGTTTCTCTCCGTTTCCGTGACACTTGACAGAGAGGTGGCAAATGCGGGAGTTTGCTACCCAGCGTGCGACAGCCGGACCTGTCCGGGAACCATTTTTAATGATGTCCCTCCGATCCAAGTTGTAAAATAAGAGTATTTTTTAATGAAGAGAGCACGGGTGCCATAGCGGCCGGGCTTTCTAGCCCCGCGGGCTGGGCCTGGGCTTGAAGAAAACACAGAATTAGGAGAGGCCTGGCCCGTGGACCGATGCCCGAGGATTATGCATTTGGTGGGCCAGGCTTGGGCCTAGTTTTGAAGCCCAATTGCCAAGCCGGGTCAGGCTCAAACTTAAGAAATGTGCGCACGAGCTTTGTGCAGCCCGGCCCGGCCCAAAAAAATCTCAGGTGCGACTGCTGCTCACGAACCAAACCCGGTATATCAAAGGACAACACACTTTACCACGCGACATCGATCGGTGTCCACACGGCAACTCAACAGACTGGAAAATGCGACGCTGTACCTCTCAGGGCGGCATGCTTTACCCCGTGACGGCGAGTAGGTGTCCACGTCAACGACAACGGATTGGTCGAACGTGACGCTACACCTCCCGGCCGGGCGGCACGCTTTAGGCTAGTCACAGTGCGAGTAAATTTGATAGTAACATAGTTCTACATGTATTGCCAACTAAATACTATTTAGATGACATGACATGCAATTAAATGATAAAAGAGAGACATTTGATAACTAGCTATGTTACCATAACATCACACATTTTAAGACAAAATAAGTCTATATTGCAACAAATGAGACTTTATATGATACCATATCTATGTTACCAGGGAAGGGTGTATTCCCCCTGAAAAAGATATGGCTCGACGTCATCTTCGGCAAGCCGGATAACTTCCAATGCGAGTGACTCGAGTTCGAAGTGGTGGACTGGCCATCACAATACCATGCCATCCTCTGGCGCGAGGCATTCGCACGATTCCTGGCGGTACCGCACTACGCGTACCTGCTACTCAAGATGCCAGGACCCAGGGGCGTCATCACGGTCCACTGGAGCTTCACCCGATCGGACCATCGTGACAGGGACTTCAACAGAATCTCCCGGTCCTTCAGCATGCAGGAGGAGCTCGTAAGGCTCCGCGAGGTGACAACAACGGGGCACCCCCAGTCGCAAGACAGAACTTACCGGAGATGTCCTTCGACTCCACCGTCAACACAAAGAAGGTGCAGGTACACCCGACGGAAGCCTCCAAGACGGCGCTGATCGCCAACGACCTCAGTTCCGCATAGGAAAGCGCACTCGTCGAATTCCTCCGTGAGCGCTAGGAAACCTTCGCCTGGTGTCCTGCGGACATGCCAGGAGTTCCTAGGGAATTCGACGAGCACGCACTCAATGTCTTTCCAAACGCCAAGCCTGTCAAAAAGTCCATCCGACGACTGTCCGAACCACGGGCCGAAGCAATCAGAGTCGAAGTCAACTGACTACTCGACGCAAACTTCATCAGGGAGATCAAGGAGAGCGAGTAGCTCGCCAACACCGTGATGGTCCCCAAAAAGGACACGGACATCCTGCGGGTGTGCGTGGACTTCACATCGCTGAACAAGCACTGCCCGAAGGATCACTTCCCTCTCCCTCGGATCGATCAGATCATCGATTCGACTGCAGGATGCGAAAAACTCTCCTTCCTCGACGCCTATTCAGGCTACAACCAGATTTGACTGAAGGTCGAAGATCAGGAGAAAATGGCGCTCATCAGCCGTTCGGAGTGTTTTGCTACAACACAATGCCCTTCGGGCTGAAGAACGCAGGCGCCACGTACCAACGGTGCATGCAGGCATGCCTGAAGGACCAGATCGGCCGCAACATACAAGTCTATGTCGATGACATAGTCATCAAAACAAGGGAGGCCAAGACGCTAATCGACGATCTCCGCGAGACGTTCGATAACCTCGATCGATACAAGATCAAGTTAAACCCAGAAAAATGCGCCTTCGGCGTCCCATCTGGTCAGCTGCTAGGCTACTTCATCTCCCAACAAGGGATCGAGGCGAACCCGAAGAAAATCTGGGCCATAATGGCCATGGAGAAGCCGAAGAACCTCAAGGGCGTCCAGCAGCTTGCCGGGCGAATCGCAGCATTGAGCAGGTTCATCAGCCGCATGGGTGAAAAGGCCCTGTCATTCTATCAGCTGCTGCGCAAGACAGAGAAATTCGAGTGGACGTCCGAGGCGGAGGACGCATTCGAAGATCTAAAGCGGCTGCTCTCTACCTCGCCAGTCTTGGTCACGCCAAAGGAGCACGAGCCTTTACTGCTGTACATAGCAGCCACACATCAGGTGGTAAGCACCGTACTGGTGGTCGAGCGACCCGAAGAAGGCAAGACCCATGGGGTCCAACGCCCAATCTACTACCTCAGCGAGGTACTGACACCGACAAAGCAGAGGTATCCTCACTACCAGAAACTCGCCTATGGCGTGTTCATGACGGCTCGTCGGCTGAGCCACTAATTCCAGGAGCACCAGGTGATGGTCGTCAATGAAGCACCACTGAACAGCATCCTGAACAACCCGGAGGCCATGGGACGTGTAGCCCTGTGGGCATCGAGCTGTCACCTCTAGACATCGTCTACGAGAAGCGCCATGCGATCAAGTCTCAGGTCCTTCCGGACTTCCTCGTCCACTGGATGGAACTGCAGCTACCAGATAGAGCGGCGACAACGACGAGCACTCAAAAACAAGGAAGGACAGACGCGGGGAAATTCCAGCGAGCAGTGAGAAAAGCTCAAAGAAGATGGAAGCAATGAAACAGGAATGGCTACGATGAAAACAAATTCACCTTTCCCCAATGATTATAAGGACGAGGACGATGCATGACGACCGTCCATCGGGAAGACCTAGAGCCAACATCAAGATCTGGTCGTCCACGTGTCAGCACAGCAGCGAACCGTCGCTCACACGCCGTCCACTACGCACGGAAATCGAGGCGACGCCATAATTATCTCCATGTCACGCGTGACCAGTCAAGTCAAAGTCAGAAGGTGGGACCCATGTTAGTCCAGTCAAGTCATCTCCGGCGCCGCAGACACTTGAGGTCACCGATCGTCGGCACTGACGTCATCAAAAGCTATACTAGCAACGGTTACAAATCTTCGGCTACACAGCTAAGAGTACTCACTCGAATCTACGATTCGACTAATTACTCGGGGTCTACTCCTATCAGGAGCGCTGGCCGCGCACCCGAAGAACGCTAAAAGTACTACACCATCGAACTATTTCTTCGAGTCCTACGTCGAGTCTACGACTACACTACGGACTCGGGGGCTACTCCTATAGGGAGGATGGATTCAAGTATCCGAAAAATTTGTGTCCCACAGACCCAAAGCCAAACAACGGCTGAATTAAAGTCTTTGCTCGAGTCTACGACTCGAACAGACACTCGGGGGCTACTCCCATAGGGAGCGCGGTCGCGCACCCTATGAATCTTCGACTGCGATCCTTTGAATCAGCACGCAAAAACCTTTCGGCAACTCTGACCCAGCCAATGCTAAGTGATTAAAACATCGTCCTTGGCCACCCGAAAACACCTCCGCGGTGATAAAATTTCGGATGATGTGTCTGCGACACAAAGATAATACCTACAAATATCATTTGATTGCCTGGCAACGCACACGACTGCGCTCTGCTAGTGAGAACCCGTGCCAGCAGGCGCGGTGAAAATCCCGACGGACGCATTGGATACATCATTTAAATTTAGTGGAATTCCACTCCTGTAAGTCCTCCGCGGCCTGAGTCGAATTGCGCCAGCATATGTCTACTCGAATCTGAAGAAGATCGTGTTGTTTTGTCCTAAGACAGTTAACTGATCCTGATCCGTCGGGAGTGTCAGGCACACGCATCAACAATCCCTACACACTCAAATCATTCTCTAGCAAACAGAGATAGCCACACCCGAAAGAATGAGGAGTCCTCAGCCAAATTTACGATTCGACTGAACACTCGGGGGCTACTGACATGGTTATACCCGACGGGTACACGACCTTAGCATACCTAGTACAGCCCAGGGAAGGCCCACGAGAACATGCACCAGCCCATGAAGACTTTCGGGTGGCCAGGGCCCATGACGCCTTCGGATCCTTGGAAAGCAAGACTAGAGTAGATAGAAAATTCAAAGTCCAGGAGGGCACGACGAGGAGGCTCTCTTACAATCTCTCGCACACCACCGCATACACACCTCCACGTCAGATTGCATCTGTGCACCCTGTAACCTTCGGTTCCACCATAATCAGAGCAGACAAGCAGGAGTAGGTTTTTCCCTCCGGGGGCCTGAACCTGGGTAAACCTCGTGTCCCCATGTTGCTTGTTTGCTAACCGTTCCGCGATCTCCAGCATCCCCATCCTCTCCAAAACCCAAGTCCATAATAATGGGCATTGACGAGATTAAACCTCGTCACCACCACAAACCATCCCCGATGGCCAGTTCAAGGGCACTAGCAGACGCGGCGTCGCTCGGGACCCAGACAGAGCACTCTATGGTGGTGGTACCACCACCAGGACCTGAGGTACTGCCGGTCACCATCGTGGCTGAAGAACCTGACGAGGTTCGATCTCGTAAATGACCATTGTTATGGACTTGAGTTTTGGAGAAGATGTGGATGCTGGAGATCGCAGAATGGTCAACAAACAAGCAATGTGGGACACAAGATTTACCGAGGTTCAGCCCCCCGGGGAAAACCCTACTCCTGCTTGTCTGCTCTTGATTACGGCGGAACCGAAGGTTACAGGGGTGCGCGAATGCAATCTGGCGTGAGGTGTGTATGCGATGGTGGAAGAGATCCTTCTTGTCGTGCCCTCCTGGCCTTTATATAGATAGGCATGTCTCGGGCTTAGGTCGAGTCGGTTACAGATTATGGTTGGTACCCTTTGGAATTCTATCTACTCTAGACTTGTTCTCCAAGGATCCGAATACATCATGGGCTTGGGCCACCTGAAATCTCCACAGGCCACGTGTCTTGACGTGGGCCTTTCCTTGGACTGGACCAGGTATACCAATGTTGTGTACTCGTGGGGTATAACCATGTCAGTAGCCCCCGAGTGTTCAGTCGAATCGTAGATTCGGCTGAGGACTCTTCAATCATTCGGGTGCAGTTAAGCCTACTATTTTAAAGAGAAGATGTTTTAGTTCATACGGATTGTTGATGCGTGTGCCTGAGTCTCCCGACGGATCAGGGCCAGTTAACTGGCATATGACAAAACAACACGATCTTCATCAAACTCAAATCTCCGGACTCGAATTCGGAACGATTGCTGGTGTGATTCGGCTCAGGCCGTTGCGAACTTACAGGAGTCGAATCCTAGTATTTTAAAGTATGGATCTACTCTCAACACGGTTAGCAATGCTCGATTCGTTAGAATATTGTTAGGTCGCTAGTTCTATGTGACTTATATTCTACACTAAAAGATCATTAATTTAAATATATACTTTTAAAAGAGACTAAAACATCTCATAATTTAAAACGAAAATAGTACAGTAGATAGTATCTCAGCGTCAGTTTACAGCCACGCAAAATCAGGCGGTAAGCACATTTTAGACAATGCAAATTGAGTGGCTGACGTTTAATTAAGCTCTGAGTACACACCACGTCCAGAACCACCCTACAATCACATGTGACTAGATTCTAAACCGGGAGCAGATCTGAAGCTATGAAAATCGCGTCCACTATTTTACAAGAGATTTTAGCAAATGAATTAGAAGTGGAATTTTTGTGAGATCCCACTTGACACACTATAGTAGCGATTTGGCTCAAAAAGTCACACCGGCTTGTGGCGCGACTACCTCTTGTCTCGTGAAACCTGTTGGTAATCTTTTAAAGTAATATATTCAGGTGTGGCGCGACTACTCCCTATATTCTAAAATATAAGCAAAGCTAACGTTTAAATACACACTTTTAGAAAAGCCTAAAACGTATTACTATATAATTTAGAACAGAGATAGTCAGCGTCAAATTACAGCCACGCAAAATCAGGCTGTAAACACATTTTACACAATGCAAATTGAGTGGCTGCCGTTTAATTAAGCTCTGGACACACATCACGTCCAGAACCACCCTACAATCACATGTGACTAAGATTCTGGACCGAGAGCAGATCTCAAACTATGAAAATCGCGCCCAATTTATTAGCCTTGGTGGAAGACAAATTTGACTTTGGAAGAGAGGCTTGCTACAGTATGAAGGACCAAAATACACTTTTTTAACTCTTGTATCTAAGCAGCTAAGTGGTTTTGAACCTCAGAAGCTTGGCCACCTTATTACAAAGCTCAATGACAGTAGTAGCTGCTTAGTCGCTCATCACAAGCTTAATTTGAGATGGCACTCAGCAGCCTCCCAACAATGTTTTGCGGCGTCCTTGGCCTTGTGCTCCTATGCCTCGTATGGTGGTTGCTTGAGCTGTTGTGGTGGAAGCCACGGCGGCTCGAGCAGCTGCTACGCGCGCAGGGCCTCGCCGGCACGTCCTACCAGTTCCTCACCGGCGACCTCAAGGACGAGAACCTTCTCAAGAAGGAGGCCATGTCGAGGCCATTGCCGTTGCGGTGCCACGACATCGCCCCCCGCATCCTTCCTTTGCACTACAAAAACGTCCAAGCGCATGGTAAGACATGCCTCTCTTGGTCCGGACCTATCCCAAGTGTGGCCGTGTGTGACCCTGGTCTCGTCAAAGAGATGCTCTCCGACAAGCTTGGCTACTTCGGGAAGCCCCAGTTCCCGGCGGTCACCGAGATGCTCAACAATGGCCTTGGGCAGCACGAGGGCGAAAAGTGGGCGCAACATAGGAAGATCATTAATCCTGCATTCAGCCTCCAGGAGATCAAGGTATGCGTGGTCGCTTTTATGCACTTAATTATTTATTCTTGCATATATACGGGCATATACGACGGCATCAGATCATCCTATTATACCAAAACAAGCATGCGTAACAAAATTGCATTAAATGTGTATATATTTGTAGAAATAACTCAAAATGTGTATATATTTGAGGCATAATCCATTGTAAACATTAATTGGTGCAAAGTTCAATTAAGCGGGTCGATCTACAATTGATTCATTCTATTTCTTACGTACTACCAAATTAAGCACACTTTGCTGGCGTTTTCTGCGTGCTGTGAAGAAATGGTGAGCAAATGGAAGGAGTGCCTGGGCTCAAAAGATACGTGTCAGGTGGATGTTTGGCCGGATTTAAACAAACTGTCTGGGGATTCCATTTCTCGCACTGCATTTAGTAGCAGCTACCTAGAAGGAAGGAGAGTATTCGAGCTGTTGAGCGAGCAAATAAAGCGTCTAATGTCAACATTTTGGACTATTCTCGTTCCCGGATATCTGTGAGTTGCTACTTGCTAAACTAGCTAATTTACTCCTTGATTGAACGCCGATTAGTGTGCACCATATTGATTTTGTTCTTAGTATAATAAACCTGTAACCGAGCTAGCGTGATCTTGATTGTGTTTTCAGCTATTTGCCAACTAAAAACAACCGAAGGATGCATCAAATCAAAAAGGAAATTGAATCCATTCTACATGGATTAATTGGGAGAAGAGTTCAAGAGATGGAAGATGGCATATGCACAAAACAAGACATACTTGGCCTACTGCTAGAGTCAAATATGAGGAACGCTGATGAGATCCCAGTGATGACAATCCAAGAAATCATTGAGCATTGCAAGCTTTTCTATTTTGCAGGATCCGACACAACAGCCATACTCCTTACATGGACCATGGTTGTTCTGAGCATGCACCCAGAGTGGCAGGTTAGTGCAAGAAAAGAGGTCCTTGGTCTGTTTGGAAAAAACAAACCTAAATACGAAGACCTCGCCCGACTCAAAACTGTGAGTAACTATTCCAATTCGATGGTGCAAATTTGATAAGTATGCATGGGTTCACTTTTTTTGGAGTTTTCCCTACATTATTTTCTAACATCATGTTCATCATCCTCCGTTCCTTCAAATCTTTTAGGTAACCATGATCCTTCATGAGGTTCTCCGGTTATATCCACCGGCCCCCATGATGAAGAGGAAAACCTGCAAGGACGTAGAGATTGGGGGAGTAAGATATCCTGCCGGCTTGCTGGTTGATATCCCTATCTTGCTCATCCATCATGACCCGGACATTTGGGGTATCGATGCTCACGAATTCCGGCCAGAAAGATTTGCCGAGGGGATCTCCAAGGCATCAAAATTCCAAGGCGCATTTCTCCCATTTAGTTCAGGTCCGCGGATCTGCATTGGCCAGAACTTTGCGATGCTTGAGGCAAAGTTAGCACTGTGTACCATACTTCAGCACTTTGAGTTCGAGCTTGCACCAACGTATACTCATGCGCCACATTTTTTGATCACCCTTGAGCCAATGCATGGGGCACCGATTATTCTTAGGGCCATCTGAATTGTTGAGTATCATATGGTTTCAGTATACATGTTTTCCCATTTTAGATGGTGTTATTTTATGGGCATGTCATTGTATTCCTTGTCTTTAAAAATTTCAAGTGAACATGAAGGCTTCAGATATGCAAAAGGGGAGGTGAGGCTGATGGACTAATTAAGCTAGCTTGATTAGATAAATCTATTTAAACTAGAAAGCAACACGACAGCAACTTGTAAGAATCTTACATCGAGATCTCGAATTCAGTTAAAGCGCTCATCAATTTGTGTCTTGTTTGACTACCTTTACATCGAAATCTCGGTCCATTAGATTTGGTTTTCTTTAAGCAGCCACATATGCATGTTCGTTACTATGCCGAGGTAAAATACCACCATCTCCATTCCTGGCATGCCAGATTCCAACAGCATCTCCATATATATATAGGCTCGATGCCATCTCAAAGCTGTTTCTGGGCGAGTAGCTAGCTAGTAACTGGCAGATAGTACCATTGTGTTTTCTTTGCTCCAGGCCGGTGTACTACTACTTGGCTTGAAAAATGGTGTTTTAGGACTCTGTTCCAATGTCCGGGTTGTTTTGGAACGAGGGTAATCAAGTGGACGCGATTCTCATAGTGTCAGATCTTATTGAGATTTGTGTAATTTTATCGAATCAAAAACTATATACATGAATCCGCCGATACCGTACAAGCATGACAGTGTATAGGCACATTTTTATATCTATGAGTAATACTTATACCCTATCCGTTAACTCATGTATAGGACACGGTTATACTACCTCCGTTTCAGGGCTTAAGGCGTCCTCGTTTTGCGTGTTTTTTCTTTGACCAAGAATTAACTCATGTATAGGACACGGTTAGTAGTCTTGTACCCGTGAGTATACTCATACCCTACTGACATATAGACCTTCTAACCTATACAGCCAAGCAGCCTAGGACAGACTATGAGATTGTGACTTCTAAACTTTAATAATTTTTATGTACTCGTCTACTTATTATTGGGTTATGATCATTTTTATCGTAAAATGTGTTATTGATGAATATAAAATTATGATTGGCATGTGTACTATTTGATCTACCCGCCACATACCAAATGACTACGGTTATCCATCGAACATCGGGTATGGGTGTTGGTAAAGTTGTATACACGCGGGATACGGGTATGGGTAAATTTTTTACTAGTGGGTATGGGTAGTGTCAGATCTTATCGAGGTTTGTGTAATTCTGACGTATTAAAAACTACTTGCTCCGTCTGTGCAAATAAGTGAATATTCTAAATTTCCTTAAAACATTGATCCATTCTATAAGTTTATGACACTAAATTGGTATCACTAACTCTGTCTTAAAATGGGATTTTATAATATCGCTAGTACAAACTTAAGGCCTTCAAAAACCATATGTAAGACCATTGCATACCATTCGAAAAAAATAGTATGCTTTGAATCACACACAATTATTTTCTATGAAGTAGGAGTCAATCACACCCGGTTTCTGTTAAGATCCACAGATGTTTCTGTTAAGTTTTGAAAACTAGAGATTGCCAAAGTAGGCATGAGAGTTAATTTGGAAAAAATGACCATTCACTTTATTTGCTTATTTTGAGTTGTTTGTCTTTGGGAAAAGTTTGAGGATTGTTTAGATGGTGTTTATTTCACCTAAGAATCATTTTACAAGCAAAGAAACACAGAACCATGGCAATTCAAAAGAATCCAAATTTTAATATACACACATATGAATGCTTTCATATTTCTAGTTGGAAAAGTTTTTGTTAACCCTAATCTTGATGATTAGAGTTTGATGATCCATGTTTAGTATTTTTGGGATGTTACATTTAGATATTGTGAATGTGGCTTTGTGGGTGCGCAGTAGAAGAAGGTCTTGGAGTGAACAAATTCTCGGACTTGAAGTAAGAGATTTCATAAACACGGGAACACTTTTATGGCGCGATTGTAAAACTGCTAAAATTAAAATGTAAAAATTGAAAATTTTAGTGGGCACCTTATTCGATTTTGTCGTGGAACCATCTCTCTTGAAAAGTCACAAAAATGAAAACTTATATAGCTGTTTTTGGGTCATGCCTGAGACGTAGGTCAAAAAATTAGGAGGACTAGATGATTGAGGGGCAAGATGCCCCTAGGAACGGGTGGGCTAGGGGGTAACGCCATGGGACCCATCTGGCCCTCCAGGTGGGTCGAAGGCTCCCACTTGATCTCCAAGTCTATGTTCTTCATACCTATTGACGTGAAAAAAAATCATCGAATTGTTTGGGTTTTAGAAGGTTCCTAGAAGCCTAAAATACGAAAAAAGGTTTTCGTCTTTCCAAAGTTAGTTATGAAAACAAAGGGATTAATATGTTGCAAATATGTTGAGTATTAACATAATAAAATTTAAAATACATAGACATGTTTCTGACATATCAAGATGCCATTGATTCTAGCCTGCGTTTGGAATAGATTGCACATTTCACCTTCATCGCCGTGTACTTGAGTGATCAACACCTCGATGACAGCTAATGAGGGGCTATGACCAATGTCACGTAAGTATTTCTCTTCCTCTTCTTCTTCATGCTTGAAGCTATTCACTTGGTGCAAGGCTTCAAAGTCGCCTTCTCTCATTGATTTGCACACTCCATTCTCCGAGATCACCATTCATTGATCTGGTTGGAGTGTTGTGTTCCGGAAGAATCTGTTGGTGAACTTCAATGGATGACATGCTGGAGTTTGCCAGATTGGATGAATTTCGGTCGCGCGTAACCATGTTTTTATTTGACCGTTTGGTTTTAGAGGGGTGCTATGAAGCTTTAATTTGCAGACTGTTGCCATCAAGGACGTGCCATTATTCCCATGGTGAAGTCAGTCGTAATGGTGTTTTGAATCCTGGTTGCGATGAGGTTTTGATTTAATGTTCTAGGTCTTGGAGCAGTGACATTGGAAAGTAGGGGCGATAGTACAAGAGAATTTCAGAGTTCAAGTTGCAGGGTAAAAATCCAAGGTCTGACCTTAATTGGTTGTGTCTATCAATGACCTTGTTAAAGACATTGTTTTGTTACCGCGGACTTTCTTCGGGGTGAAAACCTATGATCGATGATCAGGTAGATGGTGGTGCTAGTGCACTGTTCCCTTTTTGGAGGCATCAAGAAGATGATGATGCTAGTGCACTGTTTACTTTTTGGAGGCATCGTTTTTGGAGAGGATGGATTTCTGGTTTTGCTTTAGTGGTGTTTGGTCGCTGTTGTAGGACATAGATCGTTGTAGCAGGACTTTTTTTCTGTAATTTTTTTCTTTTTTGATTGTGTGCACCCGTAATGCCATTAGAGTAATGTGTTGTTGCAGAGGCTGGGTATAATTGGTATCTCGCAATATTAATATATGCTCCTTTCAAAAAAAAGTTCATTGGCGCGTACACTTTGACTTGTGTCCTATATGACCTTGCACTTGAAGCACTCGATGCCTAAGCAAGTTTCCAGTTGAAGCTTTGGAAGACGAGGAGAATGATGCCAGCCTCATTCTTGACGAAGAAGGTGGACTGGGAGACTTGATGATTTCGAACTGGGTTGACCAAGACTTAAAGATTTAGATCTTGTGAATGGCTTGGTTGTATTCTAAGAAGGTCTTAGAGTGAACAAATTCTTGGACTCGTAGTAAGAGATTTCATAAAGCATTTTTATGGTGTGATTTATAAAACCTATAACTAAAATGTAAAAAAGTAAACATCATGTATATATTTTAGTGAGCACCTTATTTGATTTTGTTGCATCAGGGGTTAAGTGATCTCCAAAAAAGGTTGGAGTGTCTTTGGGTCAACACTTTCCTTTAGGAGGTTATAAATCTACTTTCTTTTTGTACTAAAGAGGCATTATGTGCACATAAAAATAAATAATATACAAAGAGCATATATATAATAACAAAGTAGTATGAAGAAAGGGGAAAATGTATGAACACCACCACTAAGAAAAGACAAAGAGTTACAAAGGAATTAGTGGAAAAGAGAGGATGATGACGATGAAGAAGAGATAAGTGGCGTGACGTCGGCTGTTGCGCACGCACGCACCCGCCCTCCCCAAAATCCAACTCCACCCAAGTCGAGGCCGAGATCCAAATCCAATTCATCTTCACCGTTCCGATCCGATCCACCTCCCCTCCCGATCTAGCGCGGCGTGGTTCGAGATCTCCGACGGCCCTCCCAGCAACAAACCCTGGCTCTCTCACTATCCCATCGGGCCCCTCGAAATAAGCGTAAGGAGTCCGGCTCCGACGACATCGACAAGCTGGTTGACGACGATGAAAACTAGGTGCCCCCGCTCCTCCCGCCGTGGATGCAGCGGCGGCGGACATTTTGTCCCTCACCCTCGTCGCCGCCGACGAGGACGACACCATCATGGTTGGAGCACCCGAGCTCGAGCCCGCGACATTTTTCTCTTTTGTTCGAGGGTCTTCTATGCAAATTGTGAGGACCAAGATGTAATTTTCTGCTCATTTGAGATCCTTTGTGTAAAACCCACCACTTTTTATTGCAGCATCGAGGCCCTTTTGGGCCTCTCCCCAATTCAAAAAAAACTATTCACTTGTGCAAGGCTTCAAAGTCACCTTCACTCCTTGATTTGCACTCTCCATTCTCCAAGATCACCATGACTCATTAGGGCATACCCTTTGCACAGACACGACCTTGCACTTGAATCACTAGATGTCACATGAATTGCGGGTTGAAGCTCATGAAGACGCGAAGGATGACTCCGGCCTTATACTTGAGGAGCCGATGATTTGGAACTTGGGTTGATGACAATTGAAGATGTAGATCTTGTGAATGGCTTGGAGGGAACAAATCCTTGGAGTTGTAGAAAGAGATATATGATAAACAACGAAATATTTCTATGGGCGGACCGTAAAACCACTAAAATTCAAATGTAAAAACTGAACATGTATATATATTTTTAGTTCGCACCTTATTTGATTTTGTTGCATCAAAGGGTTAAGCGGTCTACGAAATCGTTGGAGTGTCTTCGGGTGAACACATTGCTTTACGAGGTTATACATATACTTTCTTTTCATGCTAATATAAAGAGGTATTTACGTGCACATAATAAAAATAAATAAATACAAAGAGCATAATAACAAAATAATATGAAGACAAGTGGAAAAATGTAATAACAAAACAAGACAAGACAAGAATCGCAAAAGGAATTAGTGGAAAAGAGAAGGATGATGACGAGGGAGAAGAGATGAGTGACGCGACGTCGGCTGTTGCGCACGCACGCACCCGTCTGTCCTCCCCAAAATCCAACTCCACCCAAGTCGAGTCGAAGCCGAGGCCGAGGCCGAGGCTGAGATCCAAATCCAATTCATCCCCATCGCCCCCGATCCGATCCGCCCCCCTCCCTCTCGATCGATCCGGCGCGGCGTGGTTCGGGATCTCCGCCGGCACTCCCAACAACAAACCCTAGCTCTCTCACTCTCCCGCCGGGCCCCTTGGAGATCAGCGGATGGCGTCCGACTCCGACGACGCCGACTTCTTCGACAAGCTGGTCGACGACGACGACGACGACCAGGTGCCCCCCGCCTCGGCTGCTGCGGCGGCGGACATCGCGTCCCTCACCCTCGACGACGACGATGCCGAGGAGGACGGCGCTGGCACGGCTGGAGCGCCCGAGCCCGCGGCGGTCGTGGCCGCCCCTCCAGAACCACAGGCTCATGCTGCCGATCCTCCTCCTCCGCAGGCCGAGATTGAAGCCCCACTAGCGCCTCGCGACGCTGAGGCTCTACCCGGGACGGCTCCCCACGATACCGAGGCTCTGCCCAGGACGGCGCCCCATGATACCGAGGTCCTGGCCGGGACGGCGCCCCATGATACCGAGGTTCTGGCCGCGGCGGCGCCCACTGATTCCGGGGTTCTGACCCCTGCGTCGCCCACCGATGCTGAGGTTCAGGCTGGGCCACCTGAGGCGAAGGCCCCGGCGGCAACCACTGATGCAGAGGTTCACGAGTACCCACCAAACATGCTGTTCTATGCTGAGTACCCTGGATATTACTTTGACACCAACACTCAGGAGTGGTTCACGCTCGAGGCATATCAGCAAGCTCTGACACACGCTACCAATCCTCCTCCGCAGGCCAATGTTGAAGCCCCAGTAGCGCCCCCTGATGCTGAGGTTCTGGCCGCGACGGTGCCCCATGATGCCAAGGTTCTGGCCGCGATGGCGCTCCATGATACTGAGGTTCTGGCTGCGACGGCGCCCCAGGATGCTGAGGTTCTGGCTGGGCTACCTGAGGCGGAGGCCCCGGCCGCACCCGCAGATGCAGAGGTTCACGCTCAGTACCCACCAAACATGCTGTTCTATGCTGAGTACCCTGGATATTACTTTGACACCAACACTCAGGAGTGGTTCACGCTCGAGGCATATCAGCAAGCTCTGACACAAGCTGCAACTACGGCATCAGCTTTAGATGAAATCGCGTCCCCCACCCTGGCCAAGGAGGATGGCGCTGGCACGGCTGGAGCGCCCGAACCCGCGGCGGTAGTGGCGGCACCTCCAGAACCGCAGGCTCACGCTGCCCATCCTCCTCCGCAGGCCGAGGTTGAAGCCCCAGTAGTGCCCCCTGATGCTGAGGTTCCGGCCGCGACGGCGTCCCATGATGCTGAGGTTCTGGCCACGACGATGCCCCATGATACTGAATTTCTAGCCGTGGCGGCTCCCACTGATGCCGAGGTTCTGGCTGGGTTACCTGAGGCGAAGGCCCCTACCGTAGCCACTGATGCAGAGGTTCTGGCTGCTCTACCTGAGGTGAAGGCCTCGGCGGCGGCACCTAAGGCAGAGGCTGCAGTGGTGCCAGAGGGTGGTTCACCAGGGTCAGGAAAAAGCGCCCGGACTACTACGGTCAAGCAGGTGCAGTGGAGTGTCTTCGGCGCTGACAGCAGCAGCGCCGGGGCAGATCCGTTTGGGGACTTCCTGGCGGGTGGTGAAGAGGACGCTTTTTTCGGAGCCGGGGTCCAGGGATTGCAGGGTTCAATTGCCGGCACCAGCAGTGTTGGAGCCGACGATCACAGTTTCTTCAATGGAGTGGGTGGCAGTAATGCCAGTTCGCAGCTGGACCGGGGAACTAGTACAAGGGACTTTTTGGCGGATGGTACTGCTAGCGAGGATGCCTTTTTCGGAGTGCAAGGTTCGGCTGCAGGTAGTGTTGGAGCAGCAGCAGGTCAGAGCTTCTTCAATGGAGTGGATGTCAATGCCAGCTCGCAGTCGTATATCGGTGCTAGTGCTGCGGAGTATGCAGACAAGAACACCAATGCACAGTCGGACTGGGCCAGTGGGGCTGTGAACTACTCGGATCCCAACTATCTGGATAATCTCTACCCTGGTTTTAAGTACGATGCGGCAACAGGGCAGTGGTATCAAGTAGCTACTGTTGGTGGTCAGGGTGGTCTTGCTGATAATGGCGGTGCTGTGACAGTCTCTGGGAGTGATAATGTTCAGCAGCAGCAGCTTAGTGTTTCATACCTGCAGAACTCTTCACAGGCCGGGTTAGAGACCATCGCGGAGGAGGGCAGTACAACTGCCGTGAGCTGGGGACAGGATCAGAGCAGTGCAGCGGCAGCAGAGTACCCGCCAAATATGCTGTTCTATGCTGAGTACCCTGGATATTACTTTGACACCAACACTCAGGAGTGGTTCACACTCGAGGCATATCAGCAAGCTGTGACACAAGCTGCAACTACTGCATCAGCTTTAGATGCATTTGCTGGGGCAGGTCAGAGTGCAGTCCATGCCGGGAATGCTCAGGCAAGTAATTATGATCAGCAGAGCCAATGGCAGCATGGTTCGTTGGTTAACAACACACATTCTGGGAGTTCCTACAGTTCCCATCAGCATTTTGAGAATCAGATCAGCCAGCAGGCTTATAATGAGCCTTCTAAACCCGCTACTGATTATCGTACTGCTATCAACACATTCGTGCCTTCGTTGGAACCCTCTACCGATTATCAGACTAATACCAACACATTTGTGCCTTCTACAAGCCAATACAGTAATGGTGGTTGGGGCAACCAGGTTAGTAACAAGGGTTTCCAACCTACTAATTTTCAGAGTGCTCACAAGGGTTTTGAACCACAGAAAAGCAGTCAAAGTACTATCAACACATTTATACCTTCAACTAGTCAATACGTTAGTGGCCGTGAGGGCCACCAGGTTAGTAACAAGGGTTTCCAACCTACTAATTTTCAGAGTGCTCACAAGGGTTTTGAACCACAGAAAAGCAGTCATAGTACTATCAACACATTTATGCCTTCTACAAGTCAACACAGTAGTGGCGGTGAGGGCCACCAGGTCAGTAACAAGGGTTTCGAACCTACTAGTCATCAGAGTGCTCACAAGGGGTTTGAACCTTATAAAATCACTCAAAGTACTTCTACTAGCCAAGACAGTGGGAACAAGGCATCTGAATTTTCAGTAGGTCATCAGGGGTTCAAACCTTTCACTAACAACCAGAGAAGCACAGGATTTGTCCCTTCTTCAGGTTACCAGAATCTCCAAAAGGAATTTGAACCTTCTAAAGATAATCAAGCTCATCATGTAGCACTCGAACCTTCAGCAAGCCATGTTTATGCCAATTCAAATGGCTTTGCCGAGCCACAAAAAAGTGTTTCAATAGCAAACACGTACCGGATACAAACACAGACTGATCCTGCCACACACATGCATTTACCAAACAACTATTTGAGCAGTGAGAACTCCATGAACTTTTCTCAGCAGCAAGCTCCATCTCAACAACATGGTTACTCTCCTCATGTAGAGAGGTCGTCAGCTGGGCGCCCACCACATGCTCTTTTTACGTTTGGATTTGGTGGGAAGCTTGTAGTTATGAAAGAAACCAGCTCTATGACTACGAACTTTGACAGCGGAAATCAGGTAGCTTATCACATTCTTCCTAATATCCTTTTTTAAAGTTGTAGCTAAAACCTTTTACCGTTTCATTTAAGGGCAATTCTCGTGGGACATTGTCAATTCTTAATATATCGGAGGTGTTCGCTGATAAAATTGATCAATCAAGCGTCACGAATGGTAGTGCACTTGGCTACTTCTATGCTTTGTGTCGTCGACCTATTCCTGGGCCCCTTGCTGGTGGAAGTGCTGCAGCGAAGGATGTGAATAAATGGCTCGATGATATAATTGGAAGTTATGAGTCTTCTGTTGGAGAATTTCAAGGAGGGGATGCTCAGAAGCTGCTTATTTCACTGCTGAAAATATCATATCAACACTATGGAAAACTCCGTTCACCCTTTGGGCCTGATCCATCACGTGAGGTATTTTCTGTTTCTTACTTCTATTATATTCTTTTTGGAAGTATATCCTTGTTTTTCCTTGAGCATTATCATTGATTTAAGTATCCTGTAAAATCTTTGTGAGTACATTCAATGGACACCACTTTCACACCAATAACCCTAGTGATGCGCTGTGACCACATAGCAAATATATTATATACCCTCTCTAATACTTTTTAGGGAGCTGTGCTATAGATTTGAACAGCATGCATAACTGGTTGATTTAAAAAAATGTAAAGAACACAATGGTTTTGTAAGGCGTCCCCTTATCCTTATGGTTTTGTGAAGAACAAAATGGTTTTAGCATTCTGCCCGCCTTGCTCCCTTGAGCTTCAAGGCTGAGGGTGATTGCCTTATGACACCATACCACCTTAAAAACCTTGGCAATTACAGTTTAACTCGACCCTGGGGGGGGGGGGGGGGGGGGGGGAGGGCGTCGTTGTTTACCTCAATGTGTACACACAGGGCTCTCCGCCTTTTTCTTCATTTTGCTGCTCTGACATACGGACGTGCGACGCTGCAACAATGATGAGGTTAATGTACATCTTCGAGGAGAGCAACACCCTTGACATCCTGGATGACGTTTGGGTGGGGGGTTTGCACTTGGAGAGGGTGGTTGCATGAGAGGGGCTCATGGAGAGAGATTTGATCAAGAGGAACTGTGGTGACCCTGAGGGAGAGGCAAGCTAAAGGGATTTGGGGTTTCCTTCCCTTTCAAGTGGCACTGTGTTGATGTGGGCATCTAACCCATTTTGTTCTTTACATTTTTGTTTTCCATTTTTATTATCATGTGGGGTCCTAGTGTACATGGCTATTTTGTGTATTGGAGCCCTCACACTGGAAATGTGAGGTTTAAATCAAAGAGGTATTCTTGCAGTGAGCCATATTTTGAAGCTGTATACCACGAACAAAAGATATTATGCTTGTCATTAATCATGTAAATCCCATGTTCATATAATTTTGGTACATAATTGTTATGGGCTGTAAGGATGTAACATGTTTCTAGATGTTATTAAAATTATTGCATGTTCACCCCCCAACCCCAGTTGGTATAATGATTTGTTTTTTAATTGCTGGTAACAGGGTATGGATGGCCCAGAGAGTGCAGTAACAGCACTTTTTTCATCATGTAATAGTAATCGTTCCCGTATGAGAGAATATGGAGCCATAGCCCATTGTATGAAAAATGTTCCCTCGGAAAACCAGATACAGGTAATTCTATTTCTTTGGCTGTCTGCTGTGTCATCTAGCAAAGAATGCTCTGGTTGAGCCAACTATTCTACTGCAGGCTACTGCTCAAGAAGTTCAAAATCTTCTAGTTTCTGGTAGAAGGAAAGATGCACTTCAGTATGCGCAGGATGGTCAGCTTTGGGGACCTGCATTGATCCTTGCTTTACAGCTTGGTGATAAGGTCTGTTTCATTCTACAATTTTCCAGTCTGTACACTGGTTGGTGGCTCTGCCTTTTTCTTTTTTCCCTGAATAATTGTTGATCGTTTCATTGACTGATCATGCAGTTTTATGCGGATACTGTGAAGAAAATGGCTTACTGTCATTTCATATCTGGATCACCTTTGAGGACATTGTGCCTTCTTATTGCCGGACAACCGGCAGATGTTTTTAATACCGAGCACCCTGTTGATGCCAATTATGGCACTTTACATAGACAGCAACAGCCTGCTGAGGTAATACATAAGTGCTTGTTTATTGCGTTCTTACCCATGATTGGAAAGAGCAACATGATTTATGTTCAAATGGAACCTCTACATTTATTACTTGTGAAGTGATTGACTATTTAACTGGAAGGAATTTAAAGAGCCACACTGTTCATAGCTTTTGTGTTATAGCATGTTGCCACACAGAACTCTGGATCTTCTTTAGCTTGGACAGTGATTTTATTTGCCATCTAATAAACTGCAAAATTGTTTTTCGAATACTGACATGGATTTTGCTTGACTTCTCATGTCATGATTTCCAGACATTGTTTCTGGAGTGCCCCTTTGTTTTCTCTTAGTTTGAAGTTAATGTATTGTAGCGTTTCAAACTGACAGGGTACTCCTGTGGGCATGCTGGATGACTGGCAACAAAATGTGGCTATTATAACTGCAAACAGGACGAAGGGAGATGACCTTGTAGTTACTCACCTTGGGGATTGCCTTTGGAAAGAGAAAAACGAGGTTTGCATCTGTTGACTGTACAGTTTCTGTACATGTTTGAGCCAAACACCTTACTTACATTATTTTATACCTATATGCAGGTTGCCGCTGCTCATTCATGCTATTTAGTTGCTGAACTAAATATTGATCCATACTCTGAAAGTGCAAGGATATGTTTACTTGGAGCAGACCATCTGAGATGCCCTCGCACGTTTACCAGCCCGGAAGCCATCCAGGTCTTCTAAATCTGTACACTTTACTTCCTTTGTGTGTGTTTGTGGTTGTGCTCGTAGCGTGCACGCATGCGTGAAGGTGCATTCCATCTATGATATTAATTGGTCTAATCATGGTTTTTAAGGCGTTAAGGCGATCTAGGGGTGTTCTTTTTTTTTTACTGAGAAACCGTTGGGGAGTCACCTACGGTGTAATTTTATAAATATGTAAGAGCCTCATCTAGGGGCGCTCTGACGCCTAGGCGGGCGCTTTGAACGCCTAGGCACCTAAAGCGGCCATTTTTTCAAAGCGGAGGAGGGGCGCCTGGACGCCTAGGCGACGCCTTTAAAACCATGGCTCTAATATGAATAGTTTTGTTTTCGCCCCCCCTCTTCCACTCACTCACACATAGTTTTGTAGTAGGGTTTGATGTTCCAACCTACAGATTAGATATGTTGCTGGGTCTATCAAATTGGAATTTTATTTTGTGACTTGCTGGCATTCCTTTCTGGTAGGCTGGAACTTTTATCAAATTGGTACCCAACTGGAATTTTTAACAATTGGAAAAAATCTGCATTTCTTTCATAGATAATAGTTGGTCACATTCTTGCTTTGCTTGGGTACTGGTTTCTTGTCCTCTCATAGCAAGTACATTGTTCTTCATTGTCACTGGCTGTTCCTGATCAAATACCCTTGCAATGCCCCTTTGCAGAGAACAGAGTTGTATGAATATTCGAAAGTTCTTGGTAATTCTCAGTACATCCTCCTGCCATTTCAACCATATAAGCTGATATATGCATACATGCTGGCGGAGGTTGGCAAAGTCTCTGATTCATTAAGGTAAGCTGCTGGGTTTTTACACATCCCCTTGTATCTTGGTTACACACACTCACTTCAAAATTTGAATTGCTTTCCTAAGGTACTGTCAAGCATCTTTGAAGCTGTTGAAAGCCTCTGGTCGTGCGCCTGAACTGGAAGCATGGAAGCAACTGTTTTCATCCCTGGAGGAACGGATACGCACTCACCAGCAGGTTTGACTTCTGTGTATTTGATGTTGTTCATTGATTCTTTTGTGCACTTTAGCCTAACATTTTCTCCTGCTAACTCACAATTGACTCGCGGCATGTAGGGTGGATATGGCACAAATCTTGCTCCAAAGCTTGTTGGAAAGATTTTCTCATCGTTTGATAAATCTTTGTCCCGCATGATGGGTACACAACCTGCACCAGTGCCGCCGTTGTCACAGAGCTCTTCTATTGACAGAGATATCTATTCTGCTCCTCCAGCTAATTTTGTAAATAGTCAGTCAGCAATGGTTATGCCATCTTCTGCTTCGGAGCAGTCTGTTAGTGCAATGGCAGAAAATGGTGATCCTGACAAGAAAGGCACACATAACAGAAGTGTCTCTGAACCAGACTTTAAGAAACAACAGGTAGTCCTACTTTTCTGTTGTAAGGCATATAATTTTCTTCGATCTCCCATTTCAAGATCTTTTTTTTTCGACAAAGCCCATTTCAAGATCTTGCATGACCATTCTTTATGTCTCTTGATTTATCACTTCCTTAATACTTATACCCACTCAAAATATATCCTATGTGTAACTTGCAAAAAAAGGAGCACTTGTTAGGAAAAATTTACAGAAGTTTCTCATTTCGCTGTCTTAAATTGACATTCTAACAGGGTGGTGGATCAGATAATGCACAAAGCACATCAGGTTCAGGCAGTTCACGTTTCGGATGGTTGCTGCAGAAAACTGTGGGGCTTGTTTCAAAATCATCTCCCAACCAGGTGCTTGTTAATACATTAAATACTTCTGCCTACCTTGCTTTGTGCAGCAACTCAAATATTTTTCTCATGGTCTGAAGGCAAAGTTGGGGCAACGGAACAATTTCTACTACGACGAGAAGCTGAAGCGGTGGGTGGAAGAAGGCGTCGAGATCCCTGCTGAGCAGCCTCCCCTTGCCCCACCTCCAACAACAGCTTCATTCCAGAATGGTGGTCCAAATTACAACCTGGCTGCCCCCAGCAGTGGAGGTTATACACCTAATGGGTTTGCAGAAACAAAGCCTCCAAATCCTTCTGAGCCTACTTCAGGGATGCCGCCGATACCACCTGGCCAGAATCAGTTCTCAGCACGTGCGAGAGCGGGTGTTAGATCAAGGTGCATTGTTTAGCTCTCCTGTCCTGTGTTTACCTTTTTACCTAGTGGGCTTATAAGTTATAACATGAATTTTTTGTGTAGATATGTGGACACATTTAACAAGGGTGGTGGTGGCGGTGGAGGCGGAAATGCCTTTGGAGCACCATCATACAACAAACCGGCCATGCCGTCTGTGAACAAGCTGCCTAGTGCTAGTTTCTTTGTCCCGACTCCAGCTGTCGACACATCAATGCAGATGACTCCTGAGTCGACAGCTGAAACTGCACATCAGGACGCGACATCTTCCTCGCTGGCGGTGGAACCGTCCTATGCTTCCCCGCCACCGCCAATGCAACTGCAGTCAAGCTTCCAGCGGCACCCGAGCATGGAAAACATCATGACCCCTTCAGGCAGTGGCAACAGCTCGTTCTCGAGGTCACGGGCAGCGTCGTGGAGCGGGACGTACTCAGAGCAGCCTAGCAGCACCGCCGCCTCGAGATCACCGGACCTACAGAACATGCAGTCGCCCCCGTATATACCTGGATCGAGACCCTCCCATAGCCGTTCCCACAGCAACTCCTCCCTCCAGCTCAACGGGCTGGGGGAGGATCTTCAGGAGGTAGAGCTCTGAAGTATACTCTGAACGTGTGTGCGTTGATCGTTGTGCAATCAGTTGAGCAGGCTTGCACATATTTTTCATTCTTTCTGATAGTTCCTTCTGTATTTAATATCCATGATGATATGTCTAGAGAGAGGTACACAGGAAAAAAAGAGAGGAGCGGCGTCCCTTTTTTCTTTTCTTTTTTGCATGGGAAGCGTGCGGACGCCGTTGTACAGATAGGGTTTCACTCTTCATTCAAACAGGATGGAGAAAGAAATAAGTACCCAGGGAGGGAGGGAGGAGAGTTGTAGTAACTTGTTAAGATAGCAAGAAAGAAGTATGCATAAACTAGGTACATTTGTTCCATTTTAGAGCCTTGTTCATCCTGTAAACTTGACTATGTAAACTTGACAGTGAACTTGGTAACTCCTTGCGGCTGTTTGGTGACGTTTTCATGGTCGTTTCTACCATTGATATTCACATGATCTTGTGCCATCTTCTTTGTTTGCCATGGTTGTACACTTACGTTGATGTTTGCCATGGCTGTACACTTACGTGGATTCCGCACGTCAGTACTTATGTTGTGAATGTCCTTTTGATTTGAGGTGCCTAGTTTTTTTTTTTTTTTTGGAACTGGGATCAACGTGACAGGTCGAAGAAACCCATCATATCAAAGATAGTGGGATAGCTGGCTTAAACAGGCCTGTTAAAGAAACCCATCATACCAAAGATAGTGGGATAGCTGGCTTAAACAGGCCTGTTAGCTTGACTTTGATCGGCTTACAGTAAAACAATTTTTTTGAATCGGGAACGGCCCGGAAGGGCCCAGGTACTTCACACTAAAAAAGCGGTGTGGCGTACTATACAAAGAGGTCCATATCAGACAGAACAATTACAGCCAAGACCTCAACATATGAAGAAAGGGCCCTAAAAAAGAAGGAGGTGGCTATTCAGCTCACCGGTGCATTTGCACATATTGTGAGAAAACATACTAAAAAAATGTCATAAATTTTAAAAAATAATATCAACGTATACATTCGAACATAAATGTCTGTTTGCAAGTTTTCAGGATGAAAAAAAAAATGTCCTGTGAATAGTCGTACTCACGTGATATTTTTTTTATCTTTTTTATACATGACACATAAAATGTTATTTCATCCCAAAAACTTGTAAACGAACATAAAATGTTCGAATTCAGATATAGACATTTTTTTCGAATTTTTTGATAATTTAAAATATGTTTTCTCACAATGGGTACAAATGCATCCGTGAGCCAAAAGGGATTTTCGCCTAAGGCTATATTCGGATAATCCACCTCTAAGTTGGACTGGACTGGACTGGATTGGATTGGATTAGAGGATATTTTGACCTAGACGGGATTTAAACCACATCAATCCAAGGTAAACCAGGACAATCCAAGGTAAACCGAACGGACCCTAAATAAAAAGTATGAAAAGCAATCAGGTTCTCCACAACCGCCGATGAATAGAGGACTCCAACGATGACCTTCCATGACCAGGATTGGGGAAGAAACTACTTGATCTCGGTGGGAAGTGAAGCACCGTTGTGAACCCTCGAAGGGGACTCTGAAGGAGGTTTAAGGCCTAACACCACCACGTCAGGATAAGGACAGCTGCACTACGTCTTCTTGAGTCGACGGACAAACATGGGCCACTGATGTTGATCTCCACGAATATGCAAAACCCTAGATTCGCTGTAGATCCCTAGCTTCACCACCAGCAACGGTAACCCGTCGCCTTGTCCTCCCACCATGGCGGCCCGAAGCAAGAAGACAAAACCCGTCGGTAGAGAGAGCTAGGTCACCACCGACACTGGCCTTATTTACGAAGATCCTGACGACCACAAGCTTCTCCGCCTTCGGCCCTGACTACCAGAGCATCATTGAAGATCAACCTCCACCTCTTGATCAAACACAAGATCCGTCTCCACACTTGCTTAACATCCTGTAACACCCTCAGAATCGGCCCTATGCAAGTTTCAGCGCTTCCCGCCAAACCCGCATAGAAACGATTCAAAGGTGCCCACCAGGCACTTTCGTGCGGGTGGAAAACGAAGTAATACCATTACACAACAGTCCTCGATGGGACCCACAGAACAGATATATATACAATACGACTCCATGAGTAAAGAATACAGATATACAGAACAAAGATCCAAATCACCTTGAAAACGATAGAGCGTCCAGCTACGGACAAGATGCAAATGGGGCTAAGAGCCCTGAAGAATAACCAATGGCGTCCATAACCCTGCCCAGGCCAAGCCGGAAGGATAACCCTGCTAACGACGTCGATCTCGAAACCTACTAAAACAAAAGGGGTGCCGACAAAGGGCAAAGGAAAACGAGGAGCGTCAGTACTGAGGCCAGTACACGGCGAGGCTAGAATTCGGCGGTCCTCGCCTACATAGGTATGGTGGACTGAAGCGGCAGCGCAGCATGCACTAAACAACCTATAGAGACCCGATACAATGGTCGGCTATCAGAGAGGGATAAGAAAGACCTGTTCGGAACCAACCTGATACTATCACCAAGCATACCCATCCTGGTATTTTCCCCTCGAGACCAAACGAGGAAGTCAACCGAGGAACTCACACAGTTGGCAGTTTTATTTATTCCGTTATAGTGGCGGCAATTACTAGTCAAATATAGATAGCATGAGTCATCCTGATATAATAAGCAGTGGGCAGTTTTAGTTAACCATTCCGTTGTAGTTGCGACACTTACTAATCAGATACAATTAGCATGAGATATCCCAAAACCCAGCAGTTGTTGGTACTTTTATTTAGCCATTCCGTTGTAGTTGCAATACTTACTAGTCAGATACAATGGTAGCAAGCGACAACCCAAACAAGCAATTGTTAGCAGTTTTATTTAGCCATTCCATTATAGTGGAGCTGATTACTAGTCATTATAAAGTCAAATTTATAACACTACTTTAGTTATAGTTGTCTATGATCGAGATACTGTGCTCCAAGTCGTCCATAACCGCGGACACGGCTTTCAGAAAGTTTTACCCTGCAGGGGTGCACAAATAGCAACACACACTCGATCAACCTCGGAAAAACCAAATCAAAACCCAACGAGGCTTTCACGACAAAGCAATCACAAGATTCAGAAATATTTCAGGGGGCCACCCCATTAAGCTACACGTAACGAAGTTAGCTGACTTCGAGACGGACTCAAGGTTTGCGTCAATGGCTGTAAACGACTGGGAACCCAAAACTGGGCTTGTCGATACCGCGAAAACACTCCGCTTTCCTAAACAGTATAGTGTGCAGTACCTCGTACAATTTAAATAAAGCAGTAAAGCATGACATAAGTACAGGATAGTAATAAAGCCCCAAACTACTTTGTGGCCCCAAGAAATAAGAATGAATCAAGCTCTGGCTCAGGGGGGTCCCATAATCCTCCCGGATGTGGATAGCGCGAATATTCAAGGAACAGGTATCAAGTACTCGGGGTCCTACGGGACACAAGTGGACGGTTAAAAGCCAAATAACATCTATTGCCCACCTGTGCCTCTGCATTACCTACTTCAATTTTAGTTATTAAACAGTAATTAAAGTCTTGATCCTCTCCAACAATAAACACACGGCAATACTCCAACAACTGTGGTACTTGACGACACGCAACAACACTTGAGCAAGCGACTACGACGCGCAGGTCCAACTATCTACCAAACAACAGGTAATAGGAGGTGTCCAAGGCAATATAAGGCTGCAAGGGATATCACGGGTACGAAAACTAGAGCATCGCAACACAGATAGCAATAGATCAACAGGAGAGAATAAATACTATAAAAGTAAGATAGGTAGAAATGGGGAGATGCTCGCCTGAAAACATTGCCGACGGTTCAACCGAAGATCGGGTCGACACTCGCATCAACTCAACGGCCTTATCCGCGAAGAACCAAAACACTAGAATAAACACCGGATGCAATATTTAATACTACGGCAAAAGATCGGGCATGATGCATGTATGATGTATGACATGGCAAGATGCGATGCAATTGGGCAATATTAAGTGGAACCGGGGTCCCGACAATTAATTAAACGGTTCGAGTTATTTATCTACCCCGCAAATTAAATGTTGTAATAGCAGGGCAAGATAAGTTACCGGTTCGCTACACAAATTTAAATGGGGTTCGGAATAAGACAAAGTTATTCCGCATATAGACTCCATATTTAATTTAGGTGAATCGACATAAGGTCCCCAAACACCCACAAATATGCATGCGAGTATGACAATTAAATATGCAACAGGTTTTATATAAAGCATTTATAAAATAGGGGCTCGGGAAAAGGTTCACACATCTGGGTTTGGCGAACTTGGGCTTCCGGGGTTCGGGGTTCGGTCTCAGGGTCTGGATCTGGGGTTCGGGGTGAAGAACTTGGCATCCTCGAGGAAGTACTTGTCGTATCCGTGAAGAAGATCATGTCGGTCCACGGAGTCGGGCTTCGAAGCCAGGAAGGAGTACTTGGCGTGGCCGAGCGGAAGTCTTGATGGTCCTCGGGTCCGGGAAGATCTTGTCGCACGGTGTCCGGGTAGGCGAACTTGCCGGTTCCGCGGTTTCGATTGTCGGTGTCGGACTCGGGTCTCGGCACTGGGAGATCTTGGTGTTCCGTGACGGAGAACTTGGTTTTCGGGGTAGGCGATCTTGTCGGCAGAGGCGAACTTATATCCGCACCGATGGTTCTCGGGTTGGGTCGATGGTGAACTTGGGGATTAACGCCGAGGTCGTCGAGTGGTGCCATGTACCTTCTTTGGAATCCTTGGCATCGAGCCGGCCTTGTCGGTGGGCTCCGAGTGTACCCAAATGTCGGAGATCTTGTCAGGATTCCTAGTTAAACATAATACACAACTGAAGAGGCACATGCTCGTTTGCTCTGTATTATGTACAGCAACATGCAGAAACAACCGAATGGGCAGAGGCAGGACGCATGGTCGAGGAGGCCACAGTCGGCGGCTGCTGGCAGTGAAGGTGAAGGCGACCGGCGTAGCTCCGGGGCACGGCCGTGGACGAGAGGGAGGCGGCCGGAGGACGAGCTCCTGGCGACGCTCGGGCGGCGGCCCAGAGGTGGTTGGCGGCGCAGAGGAGGCCCAGGGCGGCGGCTAGGAGCACCTGGCGGAGGGGCAGAGGCGGGCGAGGTTGAGGCGGCTCCAGGTCGAGGGAAGGTGGAAGCTGGCGGTGCAGGCGGGTCCGCGCAGGGCCGGCCTTCGGGGCGGCGCGCTCGGGCCAGCAAGGGGAGGGTCCGGCGGCGGGGCCTAGCGAGGAAGGAGGCGACGGGGGATGGGGATCTGGAGGTCGCGGTGGCGCAGGGGTCCGTGGCGGCGGTGGAGCTCGAAGGGAGGCGGTTGGACGGGCGTGGCCGACGGCGGTGCTTGCCTGCATCAGGAGGAGGGAGGGCGCTCAACCACGGCGGAGGCGAGGTCGCGGCCTGGGGCGAGCGGCCCGAGGCGGTGAGGTGGGTGGCGGAGGAGGATGCCGGCGGGGAGGAGGCCCTTGGCGACGAGCGGGCTGGTGGCGGGCTCGGTGACGCGGCCGACGGTGGGTCCGGCGAGGTGCTCGGGGACGGCTCGGAGAGAGGGCGAGCGGAGGCAAGGCGAGGTGCAGTGGGTGGGGGCGAGGCGGGCCGGCGGCGCTCGGGCTGGCCGAGGAGGAGAGGACGGGGACGCAGGCGGGGTCAGGGAGAGAGGTTGGGCGCGATGGGGAGAGGGGTGAGCGGCGTGGGACACGGCCTAGGGTAGGTGGGGCCCGACCGGGGTGGGTCGGTTGGTCCAGGTGGGGGTGCGGTTGGGCCAGGTGGGAGTAGGATGGGTGAGGTGGCAGGCACTGGTTGGAGGGAGGATAGGGCCAGGGTGAGGTGGCGACCAGTGATTGGAGGGGGTGATGTGGAGGGGGGCTGGGTAGACTAGGTTTGGGTAGAAAAAGGGTATAGGTTTTAGGTTTATTATTTTGTAAAATATTTATTTGTTTTGTTTTGTTTTAAATCTTTTTAGCAAATAATTTTTAGTTAAATAGTTTAGCAGATAATTATGAGACTTTGTTTCGAAATAAAAGAAGGGTAATTTTAGAAAACAAAAATAGGCTTTTTGAAAATAGTTTCAGGCAAACAAATGCATGATGATGACGATGCAATGCACAAAAACAACTGATTTTCTAGTAGTGGTTTTGCGGGATGCCACACATCCAACCAAGGGTGACCATTGAAGATTTGATCATTTCTCATTTTCCATAGATTCCATAAAATAGAAGCACAAACAAAATTTAACAGGGAATGTTTCTTATTAGCAATCCACAATCTAGCAATAGATTCATATGAATCACCAACAGATTTACCAAAGAATTCAGAAATACGAGGCCAGATCTTCTTAGCAACTATGCAATCAAAAAATAAGTGATGCAAAGATTCTAGTTCAGAGCAGAATGTATAATCTTCATGCTTATGCATATTTATTTTCTTTAGGTTATCCCTAGTCATAATTTTGTTATGCGGAAGGAGCCATAGAAAAATGTGAACCCTTGGGGGAATTTGCAGCTGCTAAATAGAGGGGATGAAGACAGGAACCACCCCACCAAATTAATGACACTGTAGAGAGAAGTGTAGAATAAACCATGTTGGCATTGTACTGCCAAATGAGAGCATCACAGTCTGCAGAATATGCAATACTGGATGCAAGTCCTTCCAATTCAAACCAACAACCGATCATGGAGGGAGTGAAGTTCCTTCTAAAGGCCAGCCTAAGTTGTGTTCCATCTCACACTTGGCTAATAGTCTTCCCTTGCTCATTACAGATTATATAAAGATTGAAAAAATGTACAACTAAAGGGGAGGTACCACACCAAAGTATCCTCCCAAAATCCAAGAGTTTCAGTGATGAGCATCTCTATTTCAACATCGTCTAAACCTAGAGGAATCAATTCACTCTTACTGTAATTAATCCTCATGCCAGAAACTTGCTCAAAACAAGTGAGAACACTTTTAAGGTTTGTGGCCAACTTAGGGTCACTGTCAAAGAAAAGTATAGTGTCATCTGCATATTGGAGGCAGATGACACCTCCTAAATAGATATCTGAGCACATGCCTTTGATTAAGTCAGCCTCAACTGCTCTAGCTAGCATTCTAGTCAAAACATCAACTACCTAATCAAAAATTAAAGGGGAAAAGGGTCACCTTGCCTGAGCCCCCTCCTAGTAGGAAATAAATTGCCCATTACATTGTTTAGTTTAACTCCAACAGAGCCTCCAAACACTATAGAATTGATAAGGGAAATTCATAGTTTGCCAAAACCTCTTTTGGCAAGGAGGGCTAGCAGAAATTTAGGATTTACTTTATCAAAAGGTTTTTCATAATCAAGCTTTAGAACTACACCTTTATCATGAGACTTAACTACTGAATGAAGAATTTCATGAGAAGTCACCACACTTTCCAACATAAATCTACCCTTGATGAAAGCTGATTGATTATTAGCATTTACGGCATTCATGATCAAAGCTAGTCTGTTAGTGAGAACTTTAGTAAAAATCTTAAAGATGCAATTTAGGAGACTGATGGGTCTGAACTTTTTCATAGAATATGCATTAGGCTCCTTAGGGATTAGGGTAAGAACAAAAAAATTTAACTTGTAAATGTCTAGCTCCCTGTCGTGAGAATGGCCACGACAGATGCTGCGAGTGGCAGCGAGTAGTAGAACGAGGGGCAAGGGCGGCCAGCCATCTGCGGTGCGAGATGAGGGCAAAGACACATGGTTTTACCCAGGTTTGCCCCCCCGGAGGGTAAAGACCTACTCCTGCTAGATTGTATTGCTGAAAGATTACAAAGGGCGAGCTCGACGGCTAGGCGGCGAGTCGATAGGGTGTATGATGGAACATAAGTGCTATACGTGCCCTAGGGATGTTTATATAGAGTCACCTCGCTAGGGTTTACATATCTACAAACGAGTTGGATAAAGACTCGGAGGGTTTTTACCTAATCCGACTGGGCCTAGCTACGCTTCTGGGCCTTCAGCTTCTAGTCGCCTGGCATCCTCTTGGGTTGCGGTCCAGTCGCCGTCCTGCAGGCCCACTCACTAGGAGTGTGATCCAGTAGTGAACGTCCTGCTGGGTATACCCCACTTGGCATATCCCCATTAGTATTCCCCGAGGCCGTCGTTGATTCGTCGTAGGTGTTCTTTGGCAGTCAGAGTATTCGGGTCCAATTTGGACGCCCAGTTGAATCGGAGATGGAATCTTTCAATGATAGAAAGAACCTTCAGCATGTATCCCCAGTCGCAATATAGGCGACCAGTCGAATCGCCAATTTGGCAAGTTGTCGAATCGCGGCTTTGGCGAATGGGTCGGTGAGTCAAGTAGATGAAGTTGGACCGTCATTTTGGTCAAAATAGCCGTTGGGTAATCCAACAGTAATATCGGCGTAATCATCGCACGGTAATGGCTCCTCCGAATTTGGCGGGAGGCAACCGCTATATAAGGAGAGTGACAGGTGAATTGCGAGTACTCTTCTCATTTCCTCCGATTCCGCGCGCCCTTAAATATCCCATTTCCTCCAGAACCTCTAGAGCGATCCAGCGAGCCCAGATCCTTGACCCAATGGCGCCTCCGAAGGAACTGTGGGGGAAGTCCAACTGCACTAGGGCGACGCTGAAGTCCTTCTAGGACGCAGGGATTCTCTGCGCTGGAAGATAGCGAGTTCCCTCGGCCGGGGAGGTGGAGCCAGATCCGTGTGACGGTGAGTTCATTTGCTTTGCCAGCCATCTCGAAAGGGGCTCAGATTCCCCACCTCGCTCTTCTTTCGCCGATTCTGCACCTACTACGGCATCCAGCCATCAGATCTGGAACCTCACAGCATCGAGCAGCTCGCCATTTTCGTGGCATTCTACGAGTGCTACTTGGGTTGCCGCCCATACTTCCTCCTGTGGCAAGAGCTATTCCACGGGCGGATTAGTCGCGACGGGGCAGGCAACCCGATGCTGGCGGCGGGCGGCCTTACTTTCCAGCTGAAGTCCAAGGCCTCCTTCCTTGACCTCATGCTGCCGAAGAAGGCGACAAGCGAGTGGAAGAAGCACTCGTTCTACGTCAGCGAGTCGATGCCGCACGGCGAGGTGGCGCTCCCTGCGTATTCCGCTGAGCAAACCGAACCACGCCAGCTGCATGTCGCCAAGATCCCGCAGGACCAGAAGATAGTGGTGGACGAAATGCTGATGACCATTCGTCAGCTCAAGAAAGATGGGCTTGAGACCATCAATTTATACAATTGTTGGCTCGGGCGATGGCTGGTGCCGCTGGCCAGCCGCTTCCACCGGATGTATGAGTACACTGGTAAGGATGACGGGACCAAGGCCTACACCGCCGAGTGGAAGGCCGACGACTACGCCTCCGCGTTGAAGAATATCACCGATGCGGAGTACAACGATCCGAAGGCCGGGATCGCCCCATACACTGCGAAGCACAAAGCGCCAACGGTGAGTCTGTTTTACCTTGTTTATTTCGTAGTCGCAGAATTGCAGTCGCGGTTTACTAATCATGTGTTGTTATTTCAGCTGTTCCAAGTTGTGGAAGGCTGGCTCCCTCCCACCGACGACGAGAGATCGGAGGAGGTCGAGGGGGATGAGAGCGAGTCTTCCTCCTCCTCCTCCGATGATGATGATGATGATGATGATGATGAGGCGGTGGAGGTCGCCGCACCCACAGTTCGGAAGACTCGCGGGCAGCAGCAACGCGAGCTCGAGGCCAGCAAGAGCCTCGAGGGACACGACGGGGGCGAATGCGACATCCAAGAGCATAGCTCGCGGCACGTGGCCACGCCGTCAAATAAGGAATCACCAAAGAAGAGGAAAGCACCAAGAGAGGTGTCTCTGCCTCGGTAGGCGACTAGCTGCGAGTCAACTAGCGCAACTGATGACATCGGGGCCGAGGCATCGAAGAAGGCGCCAGAAGCGGCATACCCAGTAGTGGTGGAGGATGAAATGCCTCTAGCATCGATTCCTCCTCCATTCTCGGCAGTCACGGGCCTCGGGGCTGCTGCAGTCGTGGAGGCCTCGCCGTCGAGGGAGGCAGTCACGTCGACCGGAGCGGAACTTCCTGTTGTCGCGGCCTCATCGTCAAAGAAGGCCTCGGTGACATTGGCTCCAGCCCTGTTCGAGACGGGCATCAGCCACAAGCTGGGCGCAGAATTGGAGAAGTCGGCGCACATCTGCACCGGCCTACGTTATATCCCAGTCGCTAGGTGAGTTTTTGCCGTGTCAACTTGGATCAATAGTTTGTAGACGTTGTCCGAGTCGCTGATCGCTTCTTTTACATGACTGGTGTAAAGAAGATTGGTCACCCTTCGGTGGCCAAGGTACCAGTAGTCGCCTTAGGGGAGGAGGTTGATCCCTCGAAGAAGAGGAAGGGCGACGACGCCGAGGCGCCCGCTGAGGGCACGAATAAGAAGAAGGGCGGTGATGTCGTAATTGTCTTGGACGAGCCGACCAATGCGCCAAGTGAAGCTCTGACTGGAGTGGACAAGGTTGCAGCAGGTGGAGCCGGCGGCGCTGGTCGGGGCGTCAGAACCCACGACGAGTGCTTCGGGAGCAGCGGTGGCGACCTTCCCTCGCTTCATGGCGAAGGCCTCTACTGCGAGTGCTGCGGCGCAGTCTCCTCATGTATCCGAGATATTGGGCTCGGACGTCGAGCAGCGTTGCGGGCGCATGCCCTTCGTGATGCCGTCGGTGGATGCGGTCGAGCTGCACAATATGGTGGGCGCAGCTATTCAGGTATGTCCAGTCCCTGAGTGCCCGAGGATCTGCTCGCTGAATTTTAGCGGGTAGATTCTTATTGCTTTTTATTGTCCAGTCCCTGAGTGGCTAGTCGCTGGAGGAACATTTATGCACAAACAAATTACCAAAGCAAAGCAGCTACTAGACAATATGCAAGACAACCATGCCCAATGGCATGTGGAAAGATCAAACATAAAGAAGGTGAACTCCGTCACACCCCAAGAAAATGAAGAACTCAATGCCAATCTGGATGAGCTCATATTAGCCGTCAAAGGTAAGGAAACCCAGGTAAGAGTTATCCCAGAATCAAATATTGAAGAAATAGACTTCATAGCTCGTAATGATTATAACCCTTCTTGGAAGAAAAACTATAATCCTAATTACCAGAAACACTATTCTAGTCCTACAGGTAACTCTAATAATAATATGAGATCAAGTAATGATAGTATCCAAGAAACTCTTAAGTCTTTTATGGACTCAAAAATGAGAAAAATAATATCCTTGTTAAGATAACGTAGAACCATGATAATATGTTTCGAAAACTATATAACCAAGCTGTAACTTTGAGGAATGATTTGCAGGCTCTCCAAGAAAGAACAAGGATTGTTGAGGCACATCTAGGTAAGACAACCGAGAGTCAAACGCTCATTCTAGGTAAATTTGCAGGTAAAGCCGAGCCCAATCCAGTTAAAGACCTCAAGATGATAAGAATCCAAAGGGAGGAGCCTGAAGACCTTGAATATAGCAATGCCCCTTCACCAAATTACACATTTGAAGATCTTGTAAAAAGGATCAATATCAAGATTCCAGTAAGTGAAGCAAATGACGAATCCATGTATCAACACTTTGTTAATCAGGTAGCTATAAAGGTATGTGAGCTTGAGGAAGAGTATAAGAAAATTGCTGAAAAACTACCTGTTAATCTTGATGATATATTTGAGCCTACTATTAAGATTAAAATTGGGACTAATGAGATAACAACACTTTGTGGATTAGGTGCAAGTGTTTCAATGATTTCAAAAAGTCTTATTAATAAGTTAAATCTTGGCTCTTTTGAAATCATCGAGTTAAAACTATATCTAGCAAATTCTACCTACAAACAAGCTATAGGGATTAAAGAAAATACTTTAGTTTATATTAAAGGCTGTCTTGCTCTTATTGATTTTGTTATTGTTGACATGACTGAAGATGCTATTGCTGCTATCATATTAGGCCGTTCGTTCTTAAGAACTATTAAGGCTTTGATTAATGTGTATGAAGGGAACGTGAAGCTTCAATTGCCTTCGCAGGATCCTTTTGTTATTCATTTTCCTAGGAAGAAGAAAGCCAAGCATGATGAGAAGGAGGCCATCACTTTGAAGGCCAACTATTTTGGAGTGGGTGTTCCACTCATCTCGCCTAAGTGAGCAACATTAAGGTAAAGCTATTTGACCATAAAAGAGTGTTTCATGGGAGGCAACCCATGTGAAATAAAGGTTTGAGTAAAGTTTTAAAGTTTTAGTTTAAGTTTTATGTTGAATAAAGAGTGCTAGAAAACTCTAGTTGAGGAGGAGAGGTACGGTGGTACTAAAATTCTTGTTTTATATATACTATTGTTGGTCGGCAATTTAGTCTGTAATTTTTCTGTCAAAACATGGTGTTTCGCTAAGTTTCAGGTTAAGAAAGAATTGTCGAAGAAACAGAATTTTTTGAATGACTACAGTACCTTTAACGACCAACTATATGGCGGGAATAAAAATTCCAGCGGTATAGTTCTGGCCGTATAGATATTTATGCCATCATCAAATTTTATTTTCCAGATACAGAAGGTTTAACGACCAAATATACGGCGGGGATAAAAATCCCGGCCATATAGATATTGACGCCAGGAGGAAACCCTAGAAACCCTAAAATTTTGCCGTCAGACCAACTATACGGCGGGAACAAAATGTTTTGGCCGTATAGTTGCGACCGTATAGTTTGGTCCGACCATATAAACGCATGAGAAGGTACCCCAAACACCAAAACTTCAATCCTTTTTCTATCTTATACCTCCAAACTCTCTCAAAAATCTCAAGAGATCTTCATCTCAACTCAATTTCGTTCGATTTCCTCGCACACAAGTGATCTACGGTATGTTTCTCCTCTAATCCTCCAATTACTTTTTGCAAATTCATCTCTGATTTATTGTCATTATCAATCTAGGTGAGACCTACTATGAACTAATTTCCATGTTTCTCTTTCCTAGATTATTATTTTGAGAAAATTCTTTAGTGTTCTATGAAGAGGAATATGTTATGCTTATTATTGTTGGATCAAAAAGTTTTATTTTTGTCTTTCTTATTATTTTATAAGATGAACACAAGGAGCCAAACGCGTGCTCGTGCCGCTGCGAGTTCTTCTCAGGCTACTGCTGCAGCTCAGGACCGCATGGGGATACGGTTCAGGAATGAGCTCCAACGTGATCGCTTCAACAAGATCAAGAACCGAGAAGTAAAGGCAACCAAGTGGGCTTGTACCGTTATATTGAACCAACTCGGTATTTATAATAACTTTAATATACTTTGCAATAGAGTTTTCCTGGAAAACTTTTTATTTCATATGTGCCTACTTATCGCCGGTTAACTCTTGAACTTTTAAGTTCTTTGCAAAGAACCGTTAAAACATGGCACAGAGAGGACACAATTTCTTTCTAACTTATGAACAACAATTATACATTAACACTTGATGAATGGTGTAATTGTCTTAGTTTACCAAACAATGATGTTAATGCCTTGCACGCATATTATGCCGACATGAACCCTTCACCAGATCACTATTACAATAGAATAAGTTCCACTTCTAGAGTCAACAAGGGGAAGAATATTCAGCATCCTGCTATTTGCTATTTGTTCTATGTTGTTGCTAACACCTTGCAAGCACGAAATGATTTTACAAGACTCAATGAGGACATCTTTGTCCTTGCAAAAGCTGCTTTCAACAACAGCTTGATACTCAACTTGGCGCAATTCTTGTGCGCTAATTGGAGCACCAATCCTCCCAAAGCCAAGGACCAATCACAGGTGGAGGCGTTATCACCGTGCTTGCCATTGCCCTAGGCATCGACCTAAGTGAGTTGCAACCATTGCTAGGTGAGCGACGTGTTGATTTCTCTACTTTAAAAGCTTGTGGAATGCTTGTTGGAATTATGCCCTAGAGGCAATAATAAAGATGTTACTATTATAATTCTTGTTCATGATAAAGTTTATATTCCATGATAGAATTGTATTAAGCAGAAACTTTAATACTTGTGTGGTTTGTGAACAACACCGTGTCCCTAGTATGCCTCTATGGACTAGCTCATTGATTAATGATGGTTAAGGTTTCCTAACCATAGACATGAGTAATAATGAAATCGTATCATTGGGAGAATGATATGATGGACAGACCCAAACTAAGCGGAACAATTAGATCGTGTCATCGTGTTCATCTTTGCGAAGCTTTTCTTATGTCAAATATTGCATTCCTTAGACCATGAGATAATACAACTCCCTGGTATCGGAAGAAAGCTTTGAGGTCATCAAACATCATCCTATGAGAGGATGATCATAAAGGTGTCTCTCACGTGATCGGAAAGTACCTGTTGGGTTATATGTATCGAGATGTTATTTGTCCCTCCCAAGTCGGAGAGATATACTTCGGGCCCACTCGGTAATCGATATCAACACCGCTTGCAAGCATGTGGTTAAGGAGTTAACCACAAAGTGATATCGGATTACGGAACGAGTAAAGTACTTGCTGTGAACGAGATTGAACTAGGTATGACGGTACCGACGATCAAATCTCGGGCAAGTAAAATATCGCGAGACGAAGGGAATATATATGGGATTGATTGAATCCTGGCATCGTGGTTCATCCGATATGATCATCGATGAATGTGTGGGAGTGAATATGGGTTTCCAGACCCCGTTGTTGATTATTGATAGAAGATCATGTCTGCATATTCTCGAACCCGAAGGGTCACACACTTAACGTGTCTCGACGCTAGGATAGATTGGATAATTGGTTTATGAGTTTTTTTCGGAGTCTCGGATGGGATCCAGGACATCACGAGAGGTTCCGGAATGGTCCGGAGAATAAGATTCATATATGCAGTTTTTGGAGTTCGGAATTGTTTCGGGTTATTCGGTATTGTACCAGAAGCTTCTAGAACCTTCCGGAGTGGGACCAACATGGCCCCACTTGTCGGGAGGGGGCGTGGGCCTATGAGGGAGTGCCCTGGCCGCATTGGTCCAGGGGCACAAGGCCCCATAGGGCCCAGCCGGCCAAACCCTAGGGAAACCCTAGGGGAGCTTCTAGAAGAGGGGGACTTGCCCCCCACTCCTCCCTCCTTTGGCCGCCGGCCTAGGGCTTGGGGGAGGGGAAAGGGCCAGCCGCCCACCCCTCTATATAAAGAGGGCTGGGTGAGCACCCCTCCCACACCTCCTCCACAACCCTAGCCGCCCTGCTGCCCCTCCTCTCTCTCTTCCTCCCGACTGCACGTAGGCGAAGCCCTGCCGCAGAAACTCCCCACCGCTTGCACCGCACCGTTGCGTTGTAGATCTAATCCATCTCTCCACCCTACTTTCTAGACCGAGGAAGGAGGAGACGTCGAGGTGCCGCACGTGTGCATCTCTCGTAGGCATCGCCACTTGTGGTGTTAGATCGGATCGGATCGCGAGGAGGACAAGCGAGTACGACTACATCACCCACGTTCCGTCGAACGTTCCGTTGTGCGAATCTTCAAGGGTATGAAGATCTCATCTATTCCCCCTCGTTGTTTGCATCTCCTAGATTAGATCTTGGCTTTCCCGTTCGCATCCGTAGAGTTTTTTTGATTTACTATGCTGCGAAACCCTTCAATGGTATCAGAGCTAGATCTATGCGTAGATGTGTTTCACGAGTAGAACGCAACATGCTTGTTGCGGGCGTTGATGTTTTCTGTTGCAAGCCTCTTGTTTGTGTACTTCTTATGACGTGGGATAGTGAGATCGAAGCGGTCCAGGCCAATTTTACGCGACCTCGTTCGCGAGACCGGCTCTGCACTTGACGTGTGGCTTGTTCCACACATGCGGCTGGTGGATGCCAGTTTCTCTCACTATAGTTGTCATGGGATTTACACCGGATGTTGGCAACCATAATATCACCGTTGTGGATTTCCGTAGGTAAGAATCGTTCTTAGCTTGTTACTCCCATAAGCCACGTAAAACATGCAACAACAAAGTAGAGGCGTCTAACTTGTTTTTGCAGGGAGTGTTTCTGTGATATGGTATGGCCCAAGATGTGATGTGTATGTTGTATGCAATGATCATGTTTTGTAATGTTTCACGACTTGAATGTCGATGAGTACACAACCGGCAGGATCCATATGGTTGTCTTTATAATTGTGTATGACCTGTGTGTCAACTTCTTATACACCATGTAATAGCTTTACTTTATCGCTAAGTAGTTAGCAATAGTTGTAGTTGCTATTCGTGGTGGAGGCAATCGTGGTGGAGTGATGGAGATCATGCCGACACGCACAAGATGGAGATCATTACGCGAAGATTGGCCATACCATGTCACATAAAGTTATATGCATGTGATGTTTATCCTTTTATGTATCTTATTATGCCTAGATCGCGACGGTAGCATTATAAGATGATTCCTCACTTAAAGATCAAGATAAAACGGTGTTCTCCCCATGTATTCACCATTGCGAAAGTTCGTCGTGTTCAAGCATCACATGATGATCGGGTGCTATAAACTCTACGTTCACATACAACGGGTGCAAGCCAGTTTTGCACACGCGGAAATACTTGGGTTTGACTTGACGAGCCTAGCATGTACAGACATGGCCTCGGAACACACGAACCGAAGGGTTAAGCATGAGTCATATGAATGATATGATCGACACTTCGTTGTCCACCATTGAAACTACATCTCTTCTCGTGAAGATCGGATTAGGTGTGGTGAATTTGGATCATGTTCACTAAACAACTTGAGGCATGTTGAATTTAGTGGGAGTTCATCTAGTAATTTGATTAAGTTGAACTAGTTATCATGAACATAGTCTAAATTGTAGTTGCAAATTTTGTAGATCAAATGGCTAAGTCCAACTTCAACTTCAACGTTTTTGCTGAGAAAGAAAAGGTTAAGAACAATGGGTCTAACTTCACCAACTGGTTCCGCAATATGAGAATCATTATCGCTGGCGGACAAAAGGACTATGTCAATGCGCTAGGTGACGCCTATCAGTCGCGCAAAGATGATTATGGTGTGATTAAGAGCACCATGTTGTTTGCTATGGAATCGGACCTTCAAAATTGTTTTGAAGATTACCCCGGGCCCTTTGAGATTCTTGAGGAACTGAAAACTATGTTTCAGACTCAGGCCCGTTCTGAGAGATATGAGATCTCTGAGAAATTCTTTAACTGCAAGATGGAGGAAGGGAATTCCGTTAGTGAGCATGCCATAAAGATGTTGGGCTACACTCAACGCCTTGAGCAACTGGACTGCAAGATTCCAGAGGAGCTCAAGATTGACAGGGTTCTGCAATCATTCCCTCCTAGCTACACAAGTTTTGTAGTGACTCATAATCAGATTGGTTCCACTGATACGATCACCGAGCTCTTCGCTAAGCTGAAAGCTGCGGAGGTGGACATCAAAAAGGATAATCATGTGTTGATGGTCAACAAGCCCCCCAGCTTTAAGAAAGGTAAGGGTGCAAAGAAGCCCTTCAAGAAAGGCAGCGGCAAGCGCGTTGCCCCTGCTGAGAAGAAGCTCAAGTCTGGACCTAAGCCGGAAACTGAGTGCTTCTATTGCAAGGACAAGGGTCACTGGAAGCGCAACTGTCCGAAGTACTTAGCAGACAAGAAGGCTGGCACCATCAAAGGTATATTTGATATACATGTTATTGATGTTTTCCTTACTAGCCCTCGTTGTAGTGCCTGGGTATTTGATACCGGTTCAGTTGCTAATATTTGTAACTCGAAACAGGAGCTACGGAATATACGGCGGCTGGCGAGGGATGAGGTGACGATGCGCGTTGGCAACAGATCAAGAGTTGATGTGATGGCCGTCGGCACGCTCTCCTTAGTTTTACCTTCGGGATTAGTTTTAAACCTCAATAAGTGTTATTATGTGCATGCGTTGAGCATGAACATCATATATGGATCGTGTTTATTGCAAGACGGTTATTCATTTAAATCTGAGAATAATGGTTGTTCTATTTATATGAGTAACATGTTTTATGGTCATGCACCTGCTGTGAATGGTTTATTTCTTCTGAATCTCGAAAGGGATGAAACACACATCCATAACATTGAGGCTAAGAGATGCAAGGTAGATAGTGATAAAACTACTTATTTGTGGCACTACCGTCTAGGTCATATTGGTGTAAAACGCATGAAGAAACTCCATTCTGATGGACTTTTGGAGTCTCTTGATTTTGAATCATTTGACACATGCGAACCATGCCTCATGGGCAAGATGATCAAAACCCCGTTCTCCGGAATGATGGAGCGAGCAACAGACTTGTTGGAAATCATACATATCGATGTATGCAGACCGATGAGTGTTTCGACGCGCGGTGGATATCGCTATTTTCTCACTTTTACCGATGACTTAAGTAGATATGGGTATATCTATTTAATGAAACATAAATCTAAAACATTTGAAAAGTTCAAAGAATTTCAGAATGAAGTGGAAAACCATCATAACAGAAAGATTAAGTTTCTATGATCCGATCGTGGAGGTGAATATATGAGTTATGATTTTCTCACGCATCTTAAAGCAAGCGTAATCGTTTCGCAACTCACGCCACCCGGAACACCACAGCGCAATGGTGTGTCTGATCGCCGAAATTGAACTCTATTAGATATGGTACGATCAATGATGTCTCTTACTGATTTGCCGTTATCATTTTGGGTTATGCATTAGAAACCGCTGCATTCACTTTAAATAGGGCACCATCTAAATCCGTTGAGACGACACCGTATGAACTGTGGTTTGGTGCCAAACCTAAGTTGTCGTTTCTTAAAGTTTGGGGATGCGAAGCTTACATCAAGAAGTTGATGCCGGACAAGCTCGAACCCAAAGCGGAGAAATGCGTCTTCATAGGATACCCTAAGGAAACTATTGGGTATACCTTCTATCACAGAACCGAAGGCAAAGTGTTTGTCGCAAAGAACGGATCCTTTCTTGAGAAGGAGTTTCTCTCGAAAGAAGTGAGTGGGAGGAAAGTAGAGCTAGACGAGGTTATTGAACCTTCTCTTGAATTGGAGAGTAGCGCAACACCTGAAATTGTTCCAGTGCCGCCTGCACCAACAATAGAGGAAGCTAATGACAAGGATCATGAAGCTTCGGACGATGCTACTACTGAACGTCGTAGGTCGACAAGGTCGCGTGCCCCTCCTGAGTGGTACGGCAACCCTGTCTTGACTGTCTTGTTAGTAGACGACAGTGAACCTGCGAACTATGAGGAAGCGATGATGAGCCCAGACTCTGAGAAATGGCTAGAGGCCATGAAATCCGAATTGGGATCCATAAAACCAAGTATGGACTTTGGTGGACCCTCCTAGCGACCGAAAGGCCGTTGAGTGCAAATGGATCTTCAAGAAGAAAACGAACACGGATGGTAATGTTACCGTCTATAAAGCACGACTTGTCGCGAAAGGTTTTCGACAAGTTTAAGGTGTTGACTACGATGAGACTTTCTCTCCCGTAGCGATGTTTAAGTCCATTCGGATTTTATTAGCAATTGCTGCGTTTCATGATTATGAAATATGGCAGATGGATGTCAAGACTGCATTCCTCAATGGCAACATTGATGAAGAGTTGTATATGATGCAACCCGAAGGTTTTGTCGATCCTAAGGATGCTGATAAAGTGTGCAAACTTCAGCGTTCCATTTATGGACTGAAGCAAGCATCTTGGAGTTGGAACCTTCGTTTTGATCAAGTGATCAAGAGCTTTGGATTTGTTCCAAATTGCTACGAAGCTTGTATCTACAAGAAAGTGAGTGGGAGCTCAGTGACATTTCTGGTACTATATGTGGATGACATATTGATTATTGGAAATGACATTGACATGCTTAACGATGTGAAGAGTTATTTGAACAAATGTTTTTCAATGAAAGACCTAGGGGAAGCTGCTTATATATTGGGCATGAAAATCTATAGAGATATACAAAGACGCCTGATAGCTTTAAGCCAGAGTGCATACCTAGACAAAGTTCTGAAAAGGTTCAGAATGGATAAGGCAAAGAAAGGTTCAGTGCCTATGTTGTCAGGTAAGATATTGAGCAAGGCTCAGTGTCCAGCTATGGTAAATGATAGAGAAGCTATGAGCAAAGTGCCTTATGCCTCGGCCATAGGTTCTATCATGTATGCCATGCTGTGTACTAGACCGGATGTGTCCAATGCTCTTAGTTTGACGAGCAGGTATGATCCAGGAGTGGAACACTAGACAGCCGTGAAGAATATCCTAAAGTACTTAAATAGGACTAAAGAAATGTTCTTAGTCTATGGAGGTGATGAACAGCTTGTCGTAAAAGGTTACGTCGATGCTAGTTTTGACACCGACAAGGATGATTCCAAATCTCAGACAGGATACATTTATATTTTGAATGGAGGAGCTGTGAGCTGGAGAAGCTGCAAGCAAAGCGTGATCGCGGGATCTACAGTGGAAGCGGAATACATGGCTGCTGCAGAAGCGTCATGTGAAGGAGTTTGGATCAGAAACTTCATCATTGAGCTTGGCGTGGTTCCAAGTGCATTGGACCCACTGGAGATATTGTGTGACAACACTGGCGCCATAGCACTTGCTAAGGAACCAAGATATCATCCAAAGACCAAGCATATCAACCGCAAGTTTCATATAATCCGAGATTATATTGCAGATGGAGATCTGAAGATTAGCAAAGTACATACAGATCTGAATGTCGCAGATCCATTGACTAAACATCTTCCACGTGTAAAACATGATCAGCACCTCAGTGTCATGGGTGTGAGATTGTTGCCAAATGTAAACTAGATTATTGACTCTAGTGCAAGTGGGAGACTGTTGGAATTATTCCCTAGAGGCAATAATAAAGATGTTATTATTATAATTCTTGTTCATGATAAAGTTTATATTCCATGCTAGAATTGTATTAAGCGGAAACTTTAATACTTGTGTGGTTTGTGAACAACACCGTGTCCCTAGTACGCCACTATGGACTAGCTCATTGATCAATGATGGTTAAGGTTTCCTAACCATAGAAATGAGTTGTCAATTGATAATGAGATCATATCATTGGAGAATGATATGGTGGACAGACCCAAACTAAGCAAAGCAATTAGATCGTGTCATCGTTTTCGTCTTTGCGAAGCTTTTCTTATGTCAAATATTGTATTCCTTAGACCATGAGATAATACAACTCCCTGGTACCGGAAGAAAGCTTTGAGGTCATCAAACGTCATCCTATGAGAGGGTGATCATAAAGGTGTCTCTCAGGTGATCGGAAAGTACCTGTTGGGTTATATGTATCGAGATGGGATTTGTCCCTCCCAAGTCGGAGAGATATACTTCGGGCCCACTCGGTAATCAATATCAAAACCGCTTGCAAGCATGTGGTTAAGGAGTTAATCACAAAGTGATATCGGATTACAGAACGAGTAAAGTACTTGCTGTGAACAAGATTGAACTAGGTATGACGGTACCGACGATCAAATCTCGGGCAAGTAAAATATCGCGAGACGAAGGGAATATATATATGGGATTGATTGAATCCTGGCATCGTGGTTCATCCGATATGATCATCGATGAATGTGTGGGAGTCAATATGGGTTTCCAGACCCCGCTATTGATTATTGATAGAAGATCATGTCTGCATATTCTCGAACCCGAAGGGTCACACACTTAACGTGTCTCGACGCTAGGATAGATTGGATAATTGGTTTATGAGTTTTTTCGGAGTCTCGGATGGGATCCAGGACATCACGAGAGGTTCCGGAATGGTCCGGAGAATAAGATTCATATATGCAGTTTTTGGAGTTCAGAATTGTTTCGGGTTATTCGGTATTGTACCGGAAGCTTCTAGAACCTTCCGGAGTGGGACCAACGTGGCCCCACTTGTCGGGAGGGGGCATGGGCCTATGAGGGAGTGCCCTGGCCGCATTGGGCCAGGGGCACAAGGCCCCGTAGGGCCCAGCCGGCCAAACCCTAGGGAAACCCTAGGGGAGCTTCTAGAAGGGGGAGGGGGAACTTGCCCCCCACTCCTCCCTCCTTTGGCCGCCGGCCTAGGGCTTGGGGGAGGGGCAAGGGCCAGCCTCCCACCCCTCTATATAAAGAGGGCTGGGGGCGCACCCCTCCCACACCTCCTCCACAACCCTAGCCGCCCTGCTGCCCCTCCTCTCTCTCTCTCTCTCTCTCTCTCCCTCCCGACTGCGCGTAGGCGAAGCCCTGCCGCAGAAACTCTCCACCGCTTGCACCGCGCCGTCGCGTTGTAGATCCAATCCATCTCTCCACCCTACTTGCTGGACCGAGGAAGGAGGAGACGTCGAGGTTCTGCACGTGTGCATCTCTCGGAGGCATCGCCACTTGCGGTGTTAGATCGGATCGGATCGTGAGGAGGAGAAGCGAGTACGACTACATCACCCACGTTCCGTCGAATGTTCCGCTGTGCGAATCTTCAAGGGTATGAAGATCTCATCTATTCCCCCTCGTTGTTTGCATCTCCTAGATTAGATCTTGGCTTTCCCGTTCGTATCCGTAGATTTTTTTTGATTTACTATGCTGCGAAACCCTTCAATGCTCACTAGGAGTGGTGGTGTTTATTACTTGCATATTGCAGGAGCTGGGCGTCTCTACCCTGCTCCTTTGCATAATGGTCTCTTCTATATCGAGGGGGGACCTTTGCTATATGATGTGCAGGTTGAACATCATCAACCCGAGGAGGAGATTCCAGACGAGGATGAGGACCAAAAAGAGGAGCAAGAAGTTCCTTATCAAGAGGAGCAGCCACCGAACCGGTTCACTATATATCAAGACTTTCAAAAACTTGGAGGGACTATGGAGGGGATGCATAATCTCGCCCTAAACCTCTGAGAAACCAGTAGTAACTTATCAACTCAATTGCGAACTAGAGTTATAACTTTTTCCTGCCACCCCAGTGATTTGAAGGGCTTGCAAAAGCCTAAGCTTGGGGAAGTTTCCTCATTATTTTTATTTGGCATTCGTTTGCTTTATTTTATTTCGAGGTTATGCTTTTAATTTGAGTTTATAAGCACTCGTGTTGGTTTCCCCAACACTTTATCTTTAGTTATTTTATTTCTTTTTCGAGATTTTCAAGCCGACCTTTGCCACCAATTTTTTATTCTTGAATTCCCTCTCTTAAAAACAACAAAAATATTTTTCCATTTATCTTTATTTTTCCTTTTTATTTTCTCCTCGAGGTTCTCACGTATTTGCAGGAGAGTGATCGACTTCGAGTTTCCAGGCTTCAGTTCGTTGCTCACAGCGCAGCTGGACTAGATTGCTTTTTCTATTTGTTGTCCAGGGTGTGTGTTGTAAAAGTGAAGGACCGTTCTGAATTTTTTTCTTTATCACGGGTCCTTCTGTAATCTGTAATCACACTGCCGTTAATGAATGCACCGTCTAGACCCTGGGTCTATCTCTTGTTCAAAAAAAAAAGATTATTCTTCTTCTCCTTTGCATTATATATATAGCCTGCAGTGGTGCCCTATGTACATAATTAACGTAACTACTGTCGCTGATACTAATTTCTTATTCGTAATCGTACGGGTGACGGAGCCAGCTCCCAGCGACCCGTCGGATCTTTACACTAATCACATTGATTAAAATGCAGCTAGTCATTCACGTGTACTTGCTCTGTCCAGGCTCCATGAGCCAGCTAGCTCCGCCACTGATTGGTACAGAGGTGGGGATCCCATATTAACACCTGCACACTGTTTGTCTATTAGGCTCCACTAAATTGTTTACATCCCACCGATGACTAGACGAGTGGGAGAAGTACTCCCTCCATCTTAAAATATAAGATATTTAGCTTTATAAAACTAATGTATTTAGACATTTTTTAGTATTTAAGTTTGGACCTACATACTAAAAGGGGTCTAGATTTATTAGATTCATAAAGCTAAAGCATTTTGTATTTTAAAACGAAGGGAATATACAAATATAACATTATTTTTCTCTTTAAGTACCAAATTTCCAACCCACTCGATTAAACTAACCCAGCCGAATCTCTAGGGATCTCATGTGTTTCCGACCGATTGTTCTCTTTAGGGGAAGTGTCACTTTGTATTGATTGAAAAGTTCGTGGCGCGCGCAAACATCTTGGTGAAGGCCGGTCCTGAGATTTCGGGGCCCGGGGCAAAACTAAAATTTTGGACTTCTTATTTTTTTTTGTATATATAAGATGATAAAAAATAAATATTATAAGTATACTTCAACTATAATATTCATATAGAAATAACATTGTTTACATGATACCTTTATATTTCCTTCAAAAATTTCTAGAAGCAAAGTCCGAAAATTACAATGAAACTTAAACGGGAAAAGTTTAAAAACATGAGAAAACAATCATGATTACTGCTGAAACACAATTTCAATCTGGAAGAAAAATCACAAGAGATATATTTTTTTTAGAATAAGCAGAAACAATGTTTAGAGACATGAGGAACAAAGTCATAAAAAATATAAATCTAATTTAAACTAGAAGGTAAAGAAAAATAAAATTAAAAGGAAAATGCGTGAAAGAAATATACCAAAGAAAAAAACAGGAAAAACGATGAAAGGGAATGAAACATAAAGAAAATACGTAATGGAACTTATGTAAGAAAAATAAAAAAAATAAAAGAAAGAGACATGCGTCGATGTGTTGAAAAGAATCCGTCTCGTATCTCTCTGATCGATATGCCGATACCTTTTCGAGTGCACATGAAGCTACATGCTCTAAACAGGCCAAGCCCACTACCGGTTTTCTTTAACAAAACCGTATTAGGAAACACTCGCGCTCCAGCGAGCAGTTTCCTGAGACTCGGGAAACGAACGGGGCGATCGATGAATCGATCAATGCCTGGGACTAGCCCTGGGAGTCGAGTGTTGCCCACCAACCCAATAAAAAATCTTTTTTAATATATAATAGGCTTATAATTTTTTGGTCCCCTAATTTTTTTGGGCCCGGGGTGGTTGCCCCGCCAGTCCCCCCAAGGGCCGGCCCTGATCTTGGTTAGTAATTAACAGGTCCAAAGAGCAATGAGGGCGGTCAAATATAATGAACACATCAACGGTTTGTGGACATGACCAGAATTGATATGTTGTCATTTAGTATATCTCGAGTATACATCACCCTTTATATTGTGGGGGGCGTAGAATATCATTTTTGCCCGATTTAGGTCGACATGACCATAATGGTTGTTTAGTCCCAATTATTGTCCTTTCAAGGCCTCAGGTCAGGCGTGAGCAATCATTAATATATTATTAGAGCGACTGGCGTTGGCCTATCTATCTATAAAAGGCAAAAGCTGCCTATGCTTCTTTGGGCATCAATCAGTCTCTAGGCTAGTTTATTGGAGGAGACTAGTAATCTTCTGCAAGGAGCGAATTTATAAGGTAAGTTATATCCTTTGCAATTCGTTAATTAGGTGGCCTCCTCTTTTAGTATATGTTGTTTCTTTCCTCGATCTGTATGGCAATCTATCTATATATTCACTTGTTCTGTTCTATGGAGTATGTATATTACTTTGATCTATCTCCTGCCAGAGGGCATGCGTTGCTTTTTCCTAAAAGGTGTCGATCGCAATGAATTATAAAATGGTGGAAATAAATGAATATCTCATCTTTCTTTCCGACCAAAAATAGTTTTCCTACGTCGTAGCAGAAAGAAATAAAATGATGTTGAAGAGACAATTAATGGATGAGGATTATATATCTGACCATTTGGTGCTAGCTGTTGTAGCTTGCTTGGAATTAATTGGAAACAATATAATGGATGAGTCGGCCCTATTCATGCAATGGGCCATGGAGATGCTAGAGGAGGAGCAACCCATGGCCATCGTCAACGATGACCCTGCAGGCGAGGTGACCTTCCCCGAGCTCCATGGCGGTGTCTCGCACGTGGCCCTCGTCTTCCCCGAGCTGATCATGGACATGGAGGCCCACGCCGCAAACAGCAGCGGGAGCTCGGGCGAAGCAACCGACGGCAGCGACAGCGGAGGCTATTTCTCGTCAACTGGCGGCCCCATGCATCACCAAGTTCCAAAGTCGTCGGTCAGGTGCGCTCCGATCAACTATAGTGGCCACACCAACGTGCCCGCCGTGATGAGCTGGAACTTCAGCGGCGCCTCCGCTCAGCCAGCCAGCGACGGCACGCTGGAGGTCGCCGCTGCTGCCGCCGGCAAACCTCACGAGCAGCCGCCGACGAGGAGTGCTTCCGCTAAGAGCAACGCCGCCGCCGACACATCGGCGTCGTTCGCGCAGTACCACATCATGGCTGAGCGGAAGCGCAGGGAGAAGATCAACCAGCGCTTCATCGAGCTCTCCACCCTTATCCCGGGCCTCAAGAAGGTGACCCCTGGCTGGCTGGCTGGCTCCAACAAAATCTATCTATCCACTCGATCTCGCAAATTTATCTCACCAAGGCAGGGCTTCTACTGATTCAGATGGACAAGGCGACGATCCTTTCCGACGCGACCCGCCACCTGAAGCAGCTGCAAGAGAAGGTCAAGGCCCTCGAGCTCGAGGCCGCCGCCGCCGACGGTGGCAGCAAGAGCGTCGTCGGGACGGTGGTGCTCGTCAAGAAGCCGTGCTACGGCGCCGCAGGGGACGATCACGGCTCCCCCTCGTCGGCCTCGTCTGGGTCGTCCCCGGCGGCCAGGAACCCGCTGCCACCAGAGATCGAAGTGCGTTTCTCGGAGAAGGGTGTGATGATGGTGAGGATCCTGTGCGACGACGCCAAGGGGGTCGTCGTGAAGGTGCTGTCGGAGCTGGAGGAGGGACTCCACCTCAGCATCACCCACGCCAATGTCACGCCGTTCACAGCCTCCACTATCATCGTCACCATCACGACAAAGGCAAGTTTTCACTTTTCTTCGATTTTGCATTTTAGAGATTTCATAACTATTCCCACAGTCTTAAAATAGATGTTTCAGATTTGTCAAAATTTAGATAAATCTAGACACTATTTACTATATAAGTTAATCTAAATTTTAACAAACTTATGACATCTATTTCGAGACAGCTATTTCGAGACAGAGGGAGTATGTAAGGGATGGGCTAGAGCATAAGGCAGAGGATCTCCCAAGTAAAATCACTGATATGTTGGACCTATATATGTGTCCAGATCGACTTCAGATCTGGAGAATGATCAACTATATATGCACTTCTATACTAAAGAAATGTATGGAGATATGTACGTTTGAAAATTGCAGAGACATATATATACTAATAATGTGATAATGAATAAATTCATAGGAACAGAGACATTTATAAATTTCTTTATAGGGTCATGTTGCAAGAATATCGATCAACTGGACTTCACATATTCACTAGTTTAATCAACAGAGTGATTATATCATGTTTTGTTGGACGGAGGTAGTACACAGTGCTCAAAGTACAATCTTAACTATAGAGCAGCCCTCCGATTGGAATGAACATCATGTCATACTATCTTATACTGTTAAAATTGGTAAACTTTTAATAACTTCGTATAGATAGATACTTCGTGTGTCTCTCATTTGTCTAATAGACATATATATATATATATATATATATATATATATATATAGTTTTAAATTTACTAAAATGCATCACTGATCCTGAAAGTATTAGGGGTGCCAAGTTAGTCCTATATTCTATAGCAAAATGCATACTCGAGCCCTCAATGCATATGCAGGCAGGTTACATCGGGTAGGACCACAAGTAACACACTTAACAAACTATCAGGACTCAAATGTGCGGTTCCACACAATTAGGACTTATTTTCCACCATTGATTCATGCTCTTAGTTTTGTTCCCAAGATGAACTGTAAACTTCATAGATGTTACACACATGGATTATTTAAGGAACATGTAGTAATCAACATGCTTTAATCTTTAGGACCAACTGCTTGATTCTTCTTTTCAGGTGGAGGAGGGATTTACCGTGACAGCGGAGGACATTATAGGAAGGCTCAACTCTCTGTTGCAACAGCAAATCAGCTGCACCTATACCGAAGAAACAGGGAATTAAGAGAGTTATCCTATATATATATATATATATATATGCATGATAAATCTATTAGCTTATAAGCGCGAGTACCATTTTTTATGACTGTACTTCAAGAACGGCTTGGATTTTGAATTGCTAAACATTACCAGCATTACCAGAAATGGCTGCACCCAAACATTACTCTATTATTCTTGAGTAAGAACTTCTCTATAACTCATATCTAAACAAAAGAATTGGTCTTGAGGCAGGCCTTGCTTTTTTCCCCATATTCATTATCGCAACAGGCCATAACTCTCAGCACCTGCTCTATCATGTTGTCTGGAGTCCATTTAAAGGTCGACGTTTCATAACTAAATTGGTTTCTAAGTCGTCTGGCCCTGGCTGTTTGGATTTAAGCTCTATATGGCATGGCACATGGAAACTGTCACTAGAAAGCAAGCAAGGCATAGGAAATCAATTACATGGTCCAAGGGAACATTCTCACATCATTTTATTGATCTTATGATCATAAGCAACTCACAAACAGCATGAATAAATATAGGACAACAAGTGAAGTAGTAGCCTGTCAGGTTTATACATGTGAACTTGATCAAGAAATTGATCAAGCAATCACTTGGATACTAAGGAAATAATTCCAGCAATTTTTCTTGAGTAAGAACTACTCTATAACTCACATCTGAACACTAGAAACATATGATTTACACTTATACACTTCATACACACAAGCAAGTTTTAACCATGTCTTTGCAAAATAAAATCACCAAGAACATCAAACCACATGTATGACGAGATCTCATGCTTGAGTACTTTACCGGTTATTTTGTACAACGAACTTGGTGATGCATGTAAACATTTTTCCTAAACTTTCCTAGATCTAGTTTAGTATCATGAACTTGTGGTGTTTATTCCTAAACTTGTCTAGCTCTAGTTTTAAATGATGAACTTGTGATGTGTTTGCGTTATGAATTAATCATGCATGCTTACTTAACTATATGTTGCATTTGTTGCAAACATTAATTTGAACACTTGATTTTTGTTTCCTAATACTATGTTGCATATTATCTACGGACTTTCTTTTGACGCATCTTTCTTGGGTATAGATGAAGTGGTATGTCATGTACAAAGTAAAGGTTACATGCTTCTAGACTGAGTGGTCACAGGTTCATAGAAAGTGAACGGTTTCTCTGGGAATAGCCACAAGTCGTTTAAGAGTGAGAAAGAAGTGGAAGCTAGTTACTTGAAGTTCTTCCTAGTGGGAGAGAGGAAGAAGAACGGGATGAAGAACTTCAAGTAACTAGCTTCTTCTCATTCTTCATGCAAGATACCAACACTTCTCTTCAAACTAGATATCCGCAAGGCTTTTGATTTGGTTCGCTGGAAATTCATCCTCGAGCTCCTCAAGAAACATGGTTTCCCTCCAAAGTTTTGGGATTGGATTGCCTCTTTTCTTACCACCTCATCCTCAAGAGTTCTACTAAATGGTGTCGCCGGGTCTCCAATCAAGTGCAGAAAGGGGCTGCACCAATGGGACCCCCTCTCGCCGCTTCTCTTTGTGCTTGCAATTGATCCTCTACAACTTGAGTTGGCCACCCACCATGAACTCCTACAAAATATTCGAGGGAGAGGAAATGTGATTAGAACCTCCATTTATGCGGACGATGCCGCAATCGTTGTGCACCCAGAAAAGCAACACATCCAAAACTTAGCCTCAATCCTCGCTTTGTTTGATGAAGTATTCAGGCTTCAAGCCAAAACTTAGCCTCAATCCTCGCCATTGTCCCAATTTGTTGCGACGAAGTTGATGTCAATGATATTATCCAAGGCCTCCATGTGATTCATGTAAGATTCCCATTGAAGTACCTTGGTGAGGCAACTTAAGAGGGTGGATTTCCAACCCTTGGAAGACAAAATGGCCAGCAAGCTAGTAACTTGGGATGGGAAGAATTTTAACGTCGCCCGCCGAGGCGCTCTCATCAAATCCGTCCTCATGTCCCAAGCAATCTTCCACCTCACACCTCTTCCCATTCCGTCGGGGTATTATGCTATCATGAACAAGATCGAGCGCGCTTTCCTATGGGCAGGCACAAGAGAGATCTCTAGAGGCAAATTAAAAATCTGAAGGAAATATGCCATAGAGACAAATAATAATATGGATTATTATCTTTATAAATTTTATGATTAAGTTTTATATCATGTTATAAATGTATTTATTGGAAACTCTAATACACGTGTGATATACAAACACCCAGGAGTTCCCAGTGAAACTCTAGTCATTGGTTCATTGGTCAACAGATGATCAAGGTTTCTTACTCATGTTGGCACCTCGGCCCCAATTGACAATGGAGTCAGATCATTGGAGAATGATATGGTGAACATAACCTATCTAAGAATAACACGATCATGTCATGAAGTTCGGGTTACGATGATTAGGAAACATAATGACTTGTTCCTTAGACCGTGAGACCATATCTAATTACTGTCACCCGAGAATACTTCGATAGCATCTAACGTCACTCGGTGGAACGGTGATCATAACGACGTGTTTGGGTATTCAGAGGGGAAGGTAGAGGCGTATGCGTTAAGAACGGGATTTGTACATCCTCGTGACGGAAGATACTCTCGGCCCACTCGGATGAGTTATATCCATAAGCTACGCAACATGTGACTAGGTCACAGAGATATCACTTATGAATCGAGTAAAGAAGCTATTATCAGTAATGAGGTTGAACTTGACATGGAGATGGCGTGGCTAGTGGCCCAGACGTTTCTCTAACATAATGTATAGACTCCATGAACTCACAAGCTCCCCTTTTATTTCACACCATCGACATCCGTAAAAAAAGAGCAAAGTATCAACTGGATAGGATATGCAAAAAGTGTTGAAAGTGTTCCCCGTGGCATCACGGTTCTGCTGACTCCCAGCATATAATCCGCAAGCATATAACTTTTATGTACAAGTCACAATGGTTCAGGATTATTAAGCGCAAGGAATAAATTATGCCATCAAGTTCGTGAGAGCTTTACTAACTAACTTTCTCAAAATAGACAAACATTTTATTTAGAAGAAAACAAGGCATATTGAATATGCACTGAAATAGCAAACGATGCTAATAGGTAGGTATGGCGGACACAGCTGGCAATATTGGTTTTGGGGAGTTGGAAACACAGGTAGATCTCATGCTCAGTGCAAGTGAAGGCTTGCAATAGAGAGGGAGCGACAAACGAGAGAGCAATAATTGTCATAATCATGCTTGCAACAAAACATGACTAATTATTGCATGAAAGTGATACAAGAACTCTGATGCAAAATAAATCATCAAGGCTTACTGACTATTGTTTAGTCATATGCATGCGTGAGCATGTGCCAAGTCAATTGACATGAAACTTCTAGAGGAGGATACCACAATATCATACCAAAATATGAATAAAACAATGCAAGCAAACATTCATATGACATGCCACAAACTATTGGCAAGCTGGAGCTAATCATAGACAAGCAAGAACTACTAAGAATCCATCAATAACACACTCCTTACCATGAACAGACTAAGCATGCTCACAATGATGAGTATATGTACAAAAATGAAACAAATAGAGTTCGTTACCAGCCTCTTACCACTCCTCAAGTTGTCTTAATCTTTATTATTGCCCTTCACTTGTGTGATTTGAATAATAACATGAAAACCAAAATCCACTGAGGACGGCTGAACCCTGCAAAGAACTCACAAAACCAAATAAGAACAACAAATATTTTTTGTGTTTTCGATTTTTTAAAGAAGCCAACAAAGCAACAACAAACCAAGCAAAGCAAAATCTTTTTGGATTTTTCTTTTAAGGAAAACCAAAGCAAAGAAACAAACCAAGAGAAACAACAAAAATATTTTTGGTATTTTTTTGTTTTTGAGAAAGAAGCAACAAGAACCAAAAAGAAAGTGAAACAATGGATATACAAAGAACCTACCGAACATGATATATCGATGAGTGTGATGTCGGTATACCTCCCCCAAGCTTAGGCTTTTGGCCTAAGTGGGGCTCAATCCCATGGTGCCCAAGTAGGCGCACCTCCGTAGTATGACGAGGAGGCTCCCTCGTCCTGGTACGAGCTCGAGGACTCCCCTGTGTAGTGTGCCGCAGGGTCGTAAGAGGGCGCTTCCTCCTGATAGTGCCCATGGAAGGCAAGAGAGCGCAACATCTCATCCATCTCCTCTTTGGAGTGTGACAAAGGTCCCTGAGAAATACCGAACAGAGTGGTTTGGGGGAGAGGGATCTCTCTCTCTCTCTCTTCCCCGTCAATAAACAATATTTTATAGACCAAGTTCTCAAGGGTAGAGCCATTAGTGACAAAATGGTGCGCCTTCATGGCAACAATATCAAGCCTCTAAGGAGCCAAGATTGTATCATTTGGATCAACAACAATGTCCAAAGAAGCAGCAACACGCATAGCAATAACTCCACCATAAATGGTCCCTTAGCTGTTAAGCGACGAGCAATGAGAGAACCAAGATTATACTTGGTATCATTGCTGAGCGCAGCAGCTAAGAAAGCCAAATGATAACTGGAAATATTACTAGTGTTCTCCCTACCAAGAACACTAGTGGCAAGATAGTAAGTGAAATACCTGATGGCTGGAAGCTGAATATTTCTTATCTTTCCCCGTTGAGCTCTACGGTTATCGTCGTTGGTTATTCCGCGATAGAGCTCCAACAAATCAACGGGTTGAGATAGAATCTTCTTTGCTAACCCAGTTGTACCAAGTCCAAGAGCCCCACAAAATTTCTTCAATGTCATATGGTAAGACCTGCCATAAACTTTGAAAGAAACATCTGGATGGAACACACTGTTAGTAAAGGAGAAACTCTCCACAAATGTTTTAGTGAGCGTAGCATATTGCACGCTCTCATCCTGCATAAGACTTGTTAGACCAGCCCTCCGCACCAAGGTCATAAAATCATCAAGAATCCCAGCAGCCCGCAAGAAGGTTTGGCAAGGAAAGGCGGAGGGATGCGCATCCCCCTCATCCCCCTCGTCACCAAATCGTGGAGTGATGAGATCATCATTGTATGAGGGCCTGACACTGGTGGATGATCTTGGAATCCTTGCCCTTCTAGGTGCATCACCCTCAAATATCTCTCCAAATGTGTGGTTATCCATGACCACTCTATTCTGAAATTTTTAGACAAACATCAAACCAAGTGATTTCCAAGTTAATAAATGATGATCAACTACTATAGGAACTTGCTAGAGGACTACACATGCATCAAAACAAAGTTTCTAAGCATAGAACAAGCATGCAAGCTCAAACAACCTGTCACCTATAGGAGCAAAATACTCAAGATACAATCTATCAATCACAAATCTAATTGGACAAGTGGAGGAGGCACATACCAAGGAGAAATCTCTCCAAAAATCAGCAGCAAAGATGGGCTGAGCAAGGAGACCAAAAATCGCGAGCAAGAATAGCAAGAACTCGAGCTTGAGCAAGTTTTCCGGTGTTTTTCAGGAGAGAAAAAGAAGATGGCTTTGAGGAGGCAGCCTGGAGGGGCCCAGGTGGGCCAGACCCCCCAAGCGCCGCCACCTGGTAGGCCGCGCCTACCATGGGTGTGGTGGCCTGGGTCACTTCAGGTGTCCCTCTGCCCCTTTTTTCAAGGAAAAAATTATTTTGAATTTTCTGAGATTTTTTAGGAAACTTTACTTTTGGCCAATTTTCAGGGTATGAAAATTGATTTTCTCGCAGAAACAGTTTTTTTCAGAAGAAGCAAAAGCAAACCAAAATCCAAACTACATGAGCTCTAAGGCAAACTAACAAGCAAACAACTAGCAAAACCAAAGCTAGCAAAAGGAAAGCAAAGACTAGGAAGGAGAAAAGTAAAAGAAAGCAAGTATAACCATAGTGGAAACATTATTTTGTTCACAAAAATCCTTTTGTTAACAAGGTTGATGAAGTCTTGTTAACAAAACAATCTTATATGAAACAAAACTTTGCATTCCACAAGGTGATTAGTTACCTCATACTTGATATCAACGGTCCCAATCATAATAGTTTCAAACTTTTCCTATGGAATGGGACAATATATTTCTCCAACCTTGATGCTCTCAATATTTTCAATGGAATTCAGGCAATAGCTTCTAACAACCTTCTTGGGGAAATAAACAGTATGCTCTTTGTCATCGATATTGAATGTTACTTTTCCTTGATTACAATTAATGACAGCACCTACAGTATTAAGAAAAGGTCTCCCAAGAATAATAGACATATTATCATCTTCAGGCATTTGAAGCACAACAAAATCAGTCAAAACCAAGCAATTATGATCCACTTGAACAGGAACATCCTCACATATAACAATAGGAATAGTAGTTGACTTATCAGCCATTTGCAAAGATATATCAGTTGGTATCAACTTTTCTAGCTGGAGTCTCTTGTAGAGAGAAAAAGGCATAACACTAACTCCAGCTCCCAAATCACATAAAGCAGTTCTAACATAATTGTTCTTAATAGAGCAAGGAATAGTTGGTATACCTGGATCACCAAGTTTCTTTGGAACCTTACCATTGAAGGAGTAATTAGCAAGCAAAGTAGAAATCTCCTCATTAGGAATCTTCCTTTTATTAGAGACAATATCCTTCATATACTTTGAATAAGGAGGCAACTTAATAGCATCAGTCAAAGGAATTTTCAAAAATGAAGGTTTCATCCACTCACAAAACTTATTGTAGTGTTCTTCCTCCTTTGACTTGTGTTTCTTACCTGGAAAAGGCATAGGTTTCTGCACCTAAGGTTCTCTCTTTACCATGTTTATTAGCAATAAAATCCTCCTTAGTGTACCTAGTGTTCTTAGTGTGATTCTCAGGTTGTTCCTCAACTTCCTCCTTATCAGGAGCATCATTATTATTACCACTCTCAGTTTCAGCATCAGAGACATATATACTATTAGGATCTACAGCAGGTTCAAGCGGTTCCTCAACTATCTTATGTTTCTTTTTATTTCTCTTACGAGGACTACCACTATTCTCACCTTGTTGAGAGTCCTGCTCAATTATTTTAGGGTGTCCTTCGGGATATAAAGGATCTTGAGTAACTATACCACTCCTAGTTCTAATTCCATAAGCATGTTTATTTCCTGAGGCATTAACTAGCATATCCTTTTGTACCTTAGCAAGTTGATCAAGTTGGGTTTTAACCATTTGAAAGTGTTTACAAAGCATTTAATATCATTAGAAGTTCTTTCCACAATATCTTTCAACTCATGGATAGCTCTAGATTTTTCCAATAAATGATTATGAACTTGTTTATTAAAATTACCTTGTTTAACAATAAATGTGTCAAGTTCCTCTAAGCATTGAGGAGGCTTAGCATAAGGAATATCACCTTCATTAAAGTGGAGAGAGTGTACCTCAATAGTAGATGAGTGGGGAATTGGCTTACATAATTCTTATATAGGAGGTAGATTCTTTACATCTTCAGCTCTAATACCTTTCTCCTTTAGACATTTCTTAGCTTCCTTCATCACTTAATCATTTAATGCAATAACTCTCCTCTTATTTGGTGTTGGTGTTGGAACCGTTTCAGGCACAATTGGTTCAAGGATAATAGGCTCAGGTGTATTTAGCTCAGTTGAAGTCCAATCATCATAATTCTAGCTTATCTTAGAGGCAAGCTATCATGGTATGTCCTAGAATCATCAGTTAGTCCATTATAATAAATATCAAGAAGCTCATTCTTAGGCAATGGACATCCAGGATGTGCATGATGTTGGAGATATGCCCTAGAGGCAATAATAAATGTAGTTATTATTATATCTTTGTGTTTATGATAAATGTTTACATTCATGCTATAACAGTATTAACCAGAAACATTAATACTTGTGTGATTTGTAAACTAAATTAGAGTCCCTATTCAAGCCTCTTTATAATACTAGCTTGTTGGTTAATAGATGATCATGGTTTCCTGATCATGAACATTGACATGTTGTTGACAACAAGATCGTATCATTAGGAGAATGGTATGATGTACATACTCCTATAGATAAGCGTAGCATAAAGATCAAGTCATTATAATATTTCAATTGCTATAAGCTTTCTGATACATAGTAACCTAATTCCTTCGACCATGAGATCATGCTAATCACCATCACCGGAAGGATGCTTTGATTACATCAAACATCACACCGTAACTAGGTGGCTATAAAGGTGGCATTGAGTGTTCGGAAAGTATGGGTTGAGGAACATGGATCAAGAGTGGGATTTGTCCATCCATATGATGGATAGATATACTCTAGGCCCTCTCGGTGGAATGTCATCCAATTAGCTTGCAAGCATGTGACTGGCTCAAAGGGATCACATACCACGGGAAGAAGAAAAGAGTACTTATCAGTAACGAGGTTGAACTAGGTATGCAGAGATATCGACGATCAAAACCTCGGATAAGTAAACTATCGTGAGACAAAGGGAAATTGGTATCATATGTAAATGGTTCATTCGATAGCAAAGTAATCATAGAAATATGTGGGAGCCATATGAATTTCCAGATTCCTCTATTGGTTATTGATCGGAGAAGTGTCTCGATCATGTCCGCATAATTCACGAACCGTAGGGAGACACACTTAAGGATTCGATGTTGTTGAGTAGTTATGGAATAATGAGTAAGCGACCGAATGTTGTTCGGAGTCTCGGATGGTATCTGAGATATCACGAGGAGATCCGGAATGGTCTGGATAATAAGATTCATATAAGGAAACTCCTGTTTCGGAGTTGGGGAATGATTCCGGTGTTTTCACTAGAAATGTTCTAGAAGGGTCCGGAAGGTCCGGCACTCCGGAGGGGAAGGGTACATGAATGTGTCATGACAATATGGAATGGTTGCATCATGTACTAGGTCACTTGGCTGGGCAAAATAAAGGGAGAAATCAAATCCTAGTTTGAAAGTCAAACGCCAATTTGAAAAAGTCAAACGGCAAGTTTGCTTGGTGGAGGGAGAGTAGGAAACCTACTTGGGAAGGAGTTCCCCTCCCTCCACCCGCCGGCCAAGGAGGCCGAGTTGGGGGAGGACTCCCTCCTCCCAACCGGCCACCCTCCACCTATATAAGTAGGGGTAGGGCGCCCCTACCCCTCACACCCAAAACCCTAGCCTCCAAGTCGCCGACCACCTCCAAGCCGCCGCCTAGGGCTCCTCCCAACTCGCCGAGTTGGGGCTTCCCAAGCCCTAGCCGCTGGCCAAGCTCACCCCTTGGTGCTTCTAAATCCTAGATCATCAACGCACCTCTCTTGCTCCACCATACTCGCACCGGCTTAAGGCAAAGCTCTGCGGGATCTCCCCTCTACTTCCGACACCACGTCGTCGTGCGGACGGAATCGCGAGGAGAGTACTACAACCTCCACTGCCTGCTGGAACAAGGGAGAGGAAGGTCTTCATCGAGTACCGAACATGTGACCGACTGCGGAAGCGCTGCCGGAACGCAGCGCCGGAAGGATCGTCTACACGATCTTGAGATCGGCAAGAGTACGACTACATCACCCACGAGAATCTGCTCTCGTTAACCGCTTTGGAATCTTCAAGGGTGAGTTCCTCTATCGACTCGTTGCTACAACCTAGTGGATAGATCTTGGCTTGTTTGTTTGCATGCGGTAGAATTTTTTTGTTTTCCATGCTACGAACCCCTACAGTGATATCAGAGCCGTGTCTATATGTAGATCTGTTGCACGAGTAGAACACAATGGTCATTGTGGCCGGTGGTGCTTTTATTATCAATTGCTTTTTGTGTACTTTGCATCTTGCGGTATGATGGGATGAAGCGGGCCGGGCTAACCTTACATGACATCGTTCATGAGACTTGCTCCACGCTCAACATGCAACTTGTATTGCATAAGTGGCTTTGCGGGTGTCTATCTCTCCCATTATAGTATAGATCCAATTTACAACGGGCACTTGATAGTTCAAACATCAACGTTGTGGTTCTTGTTCGTAAGTTAGATCGACACTTATTCAAAGCCCCAAACCACGTAAAATATGCAAAGAAAATTAGAGGCGTCTAACTTTGTTTTGCAGGGGTGTGATGTGATGTGATATGGCCATGATTGTGATTATATATGATGTATGCAATGTCCCTTATTGTAAGTTGGCAACCGGCAGGAGCCATATAGTTGTCTTTAAATTCAGTTAAGACCCGTGTGTCTATTCAAAGTAGTTGTAATAGTTGAAGCTAGTGGACGACAACCATGAAACGACGGCATTGACCTTGACGCTATACCGGTGATGATGGAGATCATGTTCGTGCTTGAAGATGGAGATCGGAAGCAGAAGAATAAAGGCCATATCATATCACATATTATGAATTGCATGTGATGTTAATCCTTTATGCATCTTGTATTGCTTAGTTAACGACGGTAGCATTATAAGATGATCCCTCAAGCACACAAATTTCAAGTTTTAAAGTGTTCGTCCTTAGTAAGCACCGTTGCTAAAGCTCACTGTTTCGAAGCACCACGTGATGATCGGGTGTGTTAGATTCTGCGGGTGTATACAACATGAGCAAGCCAGATTTTCTCATGCGGAAGCTAAGGTTTGATCTTGACAAGCCTAGCATGTACAGACATGGTCTCGGAGCACGGATCACCGAAAGGTAAAGCATGAGTCATATAGTAGATATGATGAACATGTTGATTGTTCGCCATTGAAGCTACATCAACTCTCGTGATGATCGGTTTTGATGTGGTGGATTTGGTTCGTGTGATCACTAAAACAATGTGAGGGATATTGTTTTGAGTGGGAGTTCACCTAGATTAATTTAACTATTAATTAGAACTCAATTTGTGATAAACTTAGTCTAAACTATTGCAAATATGTTGTAGATTTGGGGCGGCCCCTATGTAACACCCTCAGAATCGGACCTATGCAAGTTTGAGCAAAATTCGCCAAACCCGCATAGAAACGATTCAAAGGTGCCCACCAGGCACTTTCGTGTGGGTGGAAAACGAAGTAATAACATTACACAACAGTCCTCGATGGGACCCACAGAACAGATATATATATAACAGCGACTCAAAGAGTCAAGAATACAGATATAATATACAAAGATCCAAATCACCTTGAAAACGATAGAGCGTCCAGCTACGGACAAGATGCAAATGGGGCTAAGAGCCCTGAAGAATAACCAATGGCGTCCATAACCCTGCCCAGGCCAAGCCGGAAGGGTAACCCTGCTAACGACGTCGATCTCAAAACCTGCTTAAACAAAAGGGGTGCCGACAAAGGGCAAAGGAAAAAGAGGAGCGTCAGTACTGAGGCCAGTACACGGCGAGGCTAGAATTCGGCGGTCCTCGCCTACATAGGTATGGTGGACTGAAGCGGCAGCGGCAGCATACACTGAGCACCCTATAGAGACTCGATACAACTAGCGGCAATCAGAGAGGGGTAAGGAAGACCTATTCGGGGATAACCTGACACTACCACCAAACAAACCCGTCCTGGTGTTTCCCCCTCGAGACCAAACGAGGAAGTCAACCGAGGAACTCACACAGTTGGCAGTTTTACTTATTCAGTTATAGTTGCGGCAATTACTAGTCAGGTAAAGATAGTCGTCCTGATAAAATGAGCAGTGAGCACTTTGATTTAATCATTCCATTGTAGTTGCGACACTTACTAATCAGATACAATTAGCATGAGATAACCCCAAAACCCAGCAGTTGTTGGTACTTTTATTTAGCCATTCCGTTGTAGTTGCAATATTTACTAGTCAGATACAATTGTCGCAAGCGACAAACCAAACAAGCAATTGTTGGCAGTTTTATTTAACCATTCCGTTGTAGTTGAAGCTGATTACTAGTCATATCAGAAACAAGTCAATTTATAACAGTAAACTTTAGTTATAGTTGTCTATGATCGAGATACTGTGCTCCAAGTCGTCCATAACCGCGGACACGGCTTTCCGAAAGTTTTAACCCGGCCGGGGTGCACAAATAGCAACACACACACGATCAACCTCGGAAAAACCAAATCAAAACCCAACGAGGTCTTCACGACAGAGCAATCACAAGATTCAGAAATATTTCAGGGGGCCACCCCTTAAAGTAGAACCCGCAACGAAGCCGGCCGGCTCCGAGACGGACTTAAGGTTGTGGGGACGGCTGTGAACGACTGGGAACCCGAAAGTGTGGCTGGGCTTGTCGACACCGCAGAATCGTGCCACTATCCTAAACAGTACAGTGTGCTATCTGTCGCACAATCGTAAATAAAGCAGTAGCATGGCATAAGTACAGGATCGTAAATAAAACCTCAAACTAGTTTGTGGCCCCAAGAAATAAGACGGAATCAAGCTCTGGCTAAGGGGGCCCATACTCCCCATATGTGGATAGCGCGATAAATCAAGGACCAGGTATCAAGTACTCGGGGTCCTACGGGACACAAGTGGGCGTTCGGAAACCAAATGTTATCTATCACCCACCGATGCCTCTGCTTACTTACTTCAATTTTAGTTGTTAACCAGGAATTAAAGTGAACGATAAGTAAAACTAAGATCATCTCCAACATCAACGTGCGGCAATACATCAACAACTGTGGCACTTGACGACACGCAACAGCACTTGAGCAAGCGACTACGACGCGCAAGTCCAACTATCTACCAAACAATAGGTAATAGGATGTGTCCGAGGCAATATAGGGCTGCAAGGGATATCACGGGTACAGAAAACTAGAGCATCGCAACACAGATAGCAATAGATCAACAGGAGGGAAGTAAATACTATAAAAGTAAGATAGGTAGAAAGGGGGAGATGCTCGCCTGAAAACGTTGCCGAAGGATCAACAGAAGATCGGGGCGAAGCTCACATCAACTCAACGGCCTTATCCGCGAAGAACCAAAACACTAGAAGAAACACCGGATGCACTATTTAATACAAAGGCAGAAGATCGGCATGATGCATGTATGATGTATGGCATGGCAAAGATGCGATGCAATTAGGTCATATTAAGCGGAACCGGGGTCCCGACAATTAGTTAGATGGTTCGAGTTGTTTAGCTACCCCGCAATTTAAATGTTGTTTAACATGGCAAGATATGGTACCGATTCTCTACACAAGTTAAATGAGGCCGATATGAGACTAGATTTGCCCGCATATGGGCCCCATATTTAATTATTAGGTGAATCGGCGTAAGGCCCCCAAACCAATGATATGCATGCGAAATGACAATTAAATATGCAACAATTTGTATTATGTTATAAAATAGGGCTTGCGGAAAGGGGTTCACACATTGGGGGGGGGGGCTCGACGGTCTTGGGGTTCCGGGGTTCGGGGTCGGTCTCAGGGTCCAGGGTCCGACGGGTTAGGTCTCGGATAACGGGGTAGGTCTTGGCGCATCCGGGGTCTTCGGGTCATGTTGACGGTCATGGCGTTCGGGATGAAGTACTTGGTCGGGCGTCGGGGCATCGGGCTCGCCCTGTACGGTGTCGTTCTTGTCGCATGCAGATCTTGTCGGGTTCCACGGGGTCGAGCTTGCAGTGGCGACGGTCCTGTCGGGCCAGCGCCATCGAGTCGGTCTTGGCGTCCGGGGGTGCAGAACTTGGTATCCTCGAGGAAGAACTCGGTGTATCCGTGTCGTGGTTCTTGTCGGGGTCCTCGGCTTCGGGCGCCGGGAAGGAGTTCTTGGTGCTCCGCGATGGAGTGGCAGAGTTCGGATTCTCGTGTTTGGTTCTCGGTCTTGGTACTGCCGACAGGCGGAGATGGAGAACTTGTTTAGTCTGAACACAGACTCAGGATCGGTGACAGCCATGTTGACGACCTAAGCCACCACATCGTTGGTTCCTGTACGAGGCACCCAAACCATGCAAGGTACCAGACGGAGGCGTGCTTGCGGCTGCCCCAGAGGCCATCGAGGCGTCTGGGCTTGGGCGCTGCCCCATAGAAGCACAACAACCAACCGGGTCATGGAGACAAAGGGCGACGCCGCGCAGGGCCTGCGGGACAGCGGCGGAAGCTCGAGCGGGACGTGGTCGGGGCGAGGCCGCGCGGTCCGGAGGCGGTGCAGAGCCGGCGGGGCTTGAGGGCGGCGGCGAGCGCGGTTTTGGGGAAGGAGCGGCGCCGGCGGGCGCGCGGCGGCGCGGGGCGCACGGGACTGGGCGGAGGCGAGGCTGCGAAGGCGGAGCTTCCCGGGGCGGGCGCGGCGACGAGCGGAGAGGCGGGGGCTCGCGGAGGCGCGGCAGGAGGTGCGGGAGAAGGCCAGGGCGGAGCAGCGCTCGCCGGTGAGAGGCGGCTCGGCCACGGGGAGGTGCGGGGCGCGCGAGGAGGACGGGGGAACGCGGTGGGCGGCGATGCGGCGGCGACGGGGTGCAGACGCGGGCGGCTGGCGTGCGCCTGGCCGGCGGGCGGCGGAGGGAGCATCCGGGGGAGGGGGAGGCGACGCGGGGAGAGCCGGCGGAGGGGCGCGGTGAAGAGGCCACGGCGGCGGCGCAGGCGCAGGCGGCGAAGGCGCAGGCGGCGAAGGCGCAGGCGGCCGGAGAGGCGAGCAGGGGCGGGGCGGGAACACGCCGGAGGGGAAGGGGGAGACGCGGAGCAGAGGGGTGGGGCGCGGGCGCGGACGCGTCGGGTGCGAGGCGGAGGGAAGAAGAGAGAGAGGGAGGCAGGCGCGGGGGACAGGGGTGCCAGGGTGGCCCGCGGGTGTGGGGCCCAGGGGCGAGCCAGGGTTGACTGGGTCTGGGGGTGGGTGTGTGTGTTGTGTGGCTGTGCGCGCGTGTGTGTGCTGGCAGGGTGGGGGTGGGTTTAGTTTAGGAGAGAGAGAGGGAGTGGGGTAGCTAGGTGGCAGATTGGGGTTGGTTGAGGAGAGGGAGAGGGTGAGGTGGCGAGAGGCCATTGGCTGGGGTGAGGTGGCCAGAGGGTTGGGTAGGGTTCCTGGTAGCCTTAGGATTTATAGTTGGACCGTTTTAAAATCCTGGGGTGGTCGTTCGGGTTATTCGGCCCGTTCGACTGCCCCACAAAAATAACTTAATATTTTATTTGTTTTAATAACACCGTTTGCAAACCGATAGCGGCCAAAATAATTAATCCGGAGAACCGGGCTTTGCGTTTGAATTAAGATGGGACGTTTGGAAAACAAATCGGGCTTTGCGAAAATAGTTTTATGCAAACAATGCATGATGATGACGATGCAATGCACAAATTCAACGCGATTTTCTAGTAGTGGTTTTGCGGGATGCCACAATTCGACACCACTAACAATGGATCTCGCCCTCGAGATCCGCCTCATGGTACCGGAAGGAAGGTCGGCGAACGGCATCTCCTCACTTCATGTAGATCCTCGCGACACCACTAACAAGGGTTCATCCTCCACCTTGAAATCGGCGACACCACCAACAAAGGGTCGTTGTTCCCGATCGTCGAGAGAACACTCCGGAGAAACAAAGGACGAAGATAGAGGTATCAAACGATAAGGCCACCTCTAACTTCCATTAGAAGAGGGAAAAGTTACATTGATCCACCAGTTCGATGTACAGAGCGAACAGTAAGAGTCGGTTAGGGTGATCAGTCCATCCCGGACCCAACTACCAACTCTATACATGGGTAGGAGAATCAGGCAACTCAACTCTCGAGATTTAGACTGAAGATCTTCATAGGCGGTATCCGGAACAAAGGGATGATGCCAGCCGAATCGTATGAAAGACACACTGATTAGGTTCCGCGATGGTTCCATTGGCATGAACAACACATGCTCAAGGTATACTCCAACTTCACCAATGCTCGTCCTTCTCATATGTTTTTCAACGACACTGATATCCAGCAAGGAACACATATGGATAAAGAGCTCAAGAACAAAAGATCGGATGTAGGGCACAACAGACAAGTTGCAGATTGATGATCGTAGCACCTCCGTTACAAAAGGGAGAAAGCGAAACCCTGAAGGTACGACAGAAACCCAACCACGAGAAATCCTGGACTCGAAGAGAGAGATGAGAGCGGATTCAAAACACGTCGAGATAAGAGGGGAACAGCAGAGGGGTAAGAAGTAAAATCAGACCTAATCAGAACTATCCAACCGATTTTGCAAAAATAGTTTTGTCACTCTACTTCGGCCGTTAGCTAGGTTATCCTACAGGCTGGACTTGTGGGGTATCGCAACTGCTGAGCTCTGATACCACTCTGTAACACCCTCAGAATCGGACCTATGCAAGTTTGATCAAAATTCGCCAAACCCGCATAGAAACGATTCCAAGGTGCCCACCAGGCACTTTCGTGCGGGTGGAAAACGAAGTAATAACATTACACAACAGTCCTCGATGGGACCCACAGAACAGATATATATAACAGCGACTCAAAGAGTCAAGAATACAGATATAATATACAAAGATCCAAATCACCTTGAAAACGATAGAGCGTCCAGCTACGGACAAGATGCAAATGGGGCTAAGAGCCCTGAAGAATAACCAATGGCGTCCATAACCCTGCCCAGGCCAAGCCGGAAGGGTAACCCTGCTAACGACGTCGATCTCAAAACCTGCTTAAACAAAAGGGGTGCCGACAAAGGGCAAAGGAAAAAGAGGAGCGTCAGTACTGAGGCCAGTACACGGCGAGGCTAGAATTCGGCGGTCCTCGCCTACATAGGTATGGTGGACTGAAGCGGCAGCGGCAGCATACACTGAGCACCCTATAGAGACTCGATACAACTAGCGGCAATCAGAGAGGGGTAAGGAAGACCTATTCGGGGATAACCTGACACTACCACCAAACAAACCCGTCCTGGTGTTTCCCCCTCGAGACCAAACGAGGAAGTCAACCGAGGAACTCACACAGTTGGCAGTTTTACTTATTCAGTTATAGTTGCGGCAATTACTAGTCAGGTAAAGATAGTCGTCCTGATAAAATGAGCAGTGAGCACTTTGATTTAATCATTCCATTGTAGTTGCGACACTTACTAATCAGATACAATTAGCATGAGATAACCCCAAAACCCAGCAGTTGTTGGTACTTTTATTTAGCCATTCCGTTGTAGTTGCAATATTTACTAGTCAGATACAATTGTCGCAAGCGACAAACCAAACAAGCAATTGTTGGCAGTTTTATTTAACCATTCCGTTGTAGTTGAAGCTGATTACTAGTCATATCAGAAACAAGTCAATTTATAACAGTAAACTTTAGTTATAGTTGTCTATGATCGAGATACTGTGCTCCAAGTCGTCCATAACCGCGGACACGGCTTTCCGAAAGTTTTAACCCGGCCGGGGTGCACAAATAGCAACACACACACGATCAACCTCGGAAAAACCAAATCAAAACCCAACGAGGTCTTCACGACAGAGCAATCACAAGATTCAGAAATATTTCAGGGGGCCACCCCTTAAAGTAGAACCCGCAACGAAGCCGGCCGGCTCCGAGACGGACTTAAGGTTGTGGGGACGGCTGTGAACGACTGGGAACCCGAAAGTGTGGCTGGGCTTGTCGACACCGCAGAATCGTGCCACTATCCTAAACAGTACAGTGTGCTATCTGTCGCACAATCGTAAATAAAGCAGTAGCATGGCATAAGTACAGGATCGTAAATAAAACCTCAAACTAGTTTGTGGCCCCAAGAAATAAGACGGAATCAAGCTCTGGCTAAGGGGGGCCCATACTCCCCATATGTGGATAGCGCGATAAATCAAGGACCAGGTATCAAGTACTCGGGGTCCTACGGGACACAAGTGGGCGTTCGGAAACCAAATGTTATCTATCACCCACCGATGCCTCTGCTTACTTACTTCAATTTTAGTTGTTAACCAGGAATTAAAGTGAACGATAAGTAAAACTAAGATCATCTCCAACATCAACGTGCGGCAATACATCAACAACTGTGGCACTTGACGACACGCAACAGCACTTGAGCAAGCGACTACGACGCGCAAGTCCAACTATCTACCAAACAATAGGTAATAGGATGTGTCCGAGGCAATATAGGGCTGCAAGGGATATCACGGGTACGGAAAACTAGAGCATCGCAACACAGATAGCAATAGATCAACAGGAGGGAAGTAAATACTATAAAAGTAAGATAGGTAGAAAGGGGGAGATGCTCGCCTGAAAACGTTGCCGAAGGATCAACAGAAGATCGGGGCGAAGCTCACATCAACTCAACGGCCTTATCCGCGAAGAACCAAAACACTAGAAGAAACACCGGATGCACTATTTAATACAAAGTCAGAAGATCGGCATGATGCATGTATGATGTATGGCATGGCAAAGATGCGATGCAATTAGGTCATATTAAGCGGAACCGGGGTCCCGACAATTAGTTAGATGGTTCGAGTTGTTTAGCTACCCCGCAATTTAAATGTTGTTTAACATGACAAGATATGGTACCGATTCTCTACACAAGTTAAATGAGGCCGATATGAGACTAGATTTGCCCGCATATGGGCCCCATATTTAATTATTAGGTGAATCGGCATAAGGCCCCCAAACCAATGATATGCATGCGAAATGACAATTAAATATGCAACAATTTGTATTATGTTATAAAATAGGGCTTGCGGAAAGGGGTTCACACATTGGGGGGGGCTCGACGGTCTTGGGGTTCCGGGGTTCGGGGTCGGTCTCAGGGTCCAGGGTCCGACGGGTTAGGTCTCGGATAACGGGGTAGGTCTTGGCGCATCCGGGGTCTTCGGGTCATGTTGACGGTCATGGCGTTCGGGATGAAGTACTTGGTCGGGCGTCGGGGCATCGGGCTCGCCCTGTACGGTGTCGTTCTTGTCGCATGCAGATCTTGTCGGGTTCCACGGGGTCGAGCTTGCAGTGGCGAGGGTCCTGTCGGGCCAGCGCCATCGAGTCGGTCTTGGCGTCCGGGGGTGCAGAACTTGGTATCCTCGAGGAAGAACTCGGTGTATCCGTGTCGTGGTTCTTGTCGGGGTCCTCGGCTTCGGGCGCCGGGAAGGAGTTCTTGGTGCTCCGCGATGGAGTGGCAGAGTTCGGATTCTCGTGTTTGGTTCTCGGTCTTGGTACTGCCGACAGGCGGAGATGGAGAACTTGTTTAGTCTGAACACAGACTCGGGATCGGTGACAGCCATGTTGACGACCTAAGCCACCACACCGTTGGTTCCTGTACGAGGCACCCAAACCATGCAAGGTACCAGACGGAGGCGTGCTTGCGGCTGCCCCAGAGGCCATCGAGGCGTCTGGGCTTGGGCGCTGCCCCACAGAAGCACAACAACCAACCGGGTCATGGAGACAAAGGGCGACGCCGCGCAGGGCCTGCGGGACGGTGGCGGAAGCTCGAGCGGGACGTGGTCGGGGCGAGGCCGCGCGGTCCGGAGGCGGTGCAGAGCCGGCGGGGCTTGAGGGCGGCGGCGAGCGCGGTTTTGGGGAAGGAGCGGCACCGGTGGGCGCGCGGCGGCGCGGGGCGCACGGGACTGGGCGGAGGCGAGGCTGCGAAGGCGGAGCTTCCCGGGGCGGGCGCGGCGACGAGCGGAGAGGCGGGGGCTCGCGGAGGCGCGGCAGGAGGTGCGGGAGAAGGCCAGGGCAGAGCAGCGCTCGCCGGTGAGAGGCGGCTCGGCCACGGGGAGGTGCGGGGCGCGCGAGGAGGACGGGGGAACGCGGTGGGCGGCGATGCAGCGGCGACGGGGTGCAGACGCGGGCGGCTGGCGTGCGCCTGGCCGGCGGGCGGCGGAGGGAGCATCCAGGGGAGGGGGAGGCGACGCGGGGAGAGCCGACGGAGGGGCGCGGTGAAGAGGCCACGGCGGCGGCGCAGGCGCAGGCGGCCGGAGAGGCGAGCAGGGGCGGGGCGGGAACACGCCGGAGGGGAAGGGGGAGACGCGGAGCAGAGGGGTGGGGCGCGGGCGCGGACGCGTCGGGTGCGAGGCGGAGGGAAGAAGAGAGAGAGGGAGGCAGGCGCGGGGGACAGGGGTGCCAGGGTGGCCCGCGGGTGTGGGGCCCAGGGGCGAGCCAGGGTTGACTGGGTCTGGGGGTGGGTGTGTGTGTTGTGTGGCTGCGCGCGCGTGTGTGTGCTGGCAGGGTGGGGGTGGGTTTAGTTTAGGAGAGAGAGAGGGAGTGGAGTAGCTAGGTGGCAGATTGGGGTTGGTTGAGGAGAGGGAGAGGGTGAGGTGGCGAGAGGCCATTGGCTGGGGTGAGGTGGCCAGAGGGTTGGGTAGGGTTCCTGGTAGCCTTAGGATTTATAGTTGGACCGCTTTAAAATCCTGGGGTGGTCGTTCGGGTTATTCGGCCCGTTCGACTGCCCCACAAAAATAACTTAATATTTTATTTGTTTTAATAACACCGTTTGCAAACCGATAGCGGCCAAAATAATTAATCCGGAGAACCGGGCTTTGCGTTTGAATTAAGATGGGACGTTTGGAAAACAAATCGGGCTTTGCGAAAATAGTTTTATGCAAACAATGCATGATGATGACGATGCAATGCACAAATTCAACGCGATTTTCTAGTAGTGGTTTTGCGGGATGCCACACCCTACCATCAATTTTAATGCGTTCCTAGAGAAAGAAAAGTTGAAAAAACAATGGAAGCAACTTCGCGGATTGGTTCCGCAATTTGAGGATTGTCCTTAATGCTGGTAATTTGACCTATGTGCTGGATGCACGCTGGGTGACCCGCCTGCAGCTACTGCTACCGATGAAGTAAAGAATGTTTACCTCACTCGGAAGAATCAATACTCCACAGTTCAGTGTGTTATCTTGTATGGTTTGGAATCGGAGCTTCAGAAAAGGTTTGAGAACCATGACCCACATGATATTGTCCGTGGACTCAAACTGATATTTGAGGCTCACGCGGCAGTTGAGAGTTATGAGGCTTCTGAAAAGTTCTTTAACTGCAAGATGGAAGAGGGCAGCTCCGTTAGTGAGCATGTGCTTAAGATGTCTGGGCACGCAAACAAACTCCAAAGCTTGGGTATAGTGATTCCTAATTCTTTGGGGATTCACCGTGTCCTCCAATCACTGCCACCAAGTTACAAGAACTTTGTGATGAACTACAATATGCAAAACATGGACAAGACGTTGCCAGAACTCTTCTCCATGTTGAAATCTGCAGAAGTGGAGATTAAGAAAGAGCACCAAGTGTTGTTGGTCAATAAGACCACCAAATTCAAGAAAGTCAAGTCTAAGCAAAAGGGAACTTCAAGAAGGGCGGTAAGAAAGTTGCTGCACCGACGAAGAAGACCAAGGCTGGGCCTAAGCCTGATACTGAGTGCTTTTACTGCAAGGGAGAGGGTCACTGGAAGCGGAATTGCCCAAAGTACTTGGCGGATTTGAAGAACGGCAACATCAAGAAGAAAGGTATATCCGATATACATGTTATTGATGTGTATCTCACTAGTACTCGTAGTAGTGCCTGGGTATTTGGTACTGGTTCGGTTGCTCATATTTGTAACTCGAAACAGGTGCTGCAGAATAAACGGAAGCTAGCGAAGAACGAGGTGACGATGCGCGTTGGAAATGGATCAAAGGTTGATGTGATCGCGGTCGGCACGCTACCTCTTCATCTACCATCGGTATTAGTTTTATACTTAAATAATTGTTATTTGGTGCCTCCGTTGAGCATGAACATTATATCTGGATCATGTTTATTGCGAGACGGTTACTTGTTTAAGTCCGAGAATAATGGTTGCTCCATTTATATGTGTAATATGTTTTATGCACATGCACCTTTGATAGATGGTTTATTCTTATTGAATCTCGATAGTGGAAATACACATATTAATAACATTGAAGCTAAATGTTTGAAATTGAGCGATAACTCGACCTATATGTGGCACTGTCGTCTTGGTCATATTGGAGTGAAGCGTATGAAGAAACTCCATTCCGATGGACTTCTTGAATCACTTGAAAGATGCGAAGCATGTCTGATGGGTAAAATGACTAAGACTCCATTTTCTGGTATGATGGAGCGAGCTACAGACTTATTGGAAATCATACATACCGATGTGTGTGGACCAATGAGTGTAGCATCGCGCGGTGGTTATCGTTATGTTCTTACCTTCAAGGATGACTTGAGTAGATATGGGTATATCTATTTCATGAAACATAAGTCCGAAACTTTTGAGAAGTTTAAGGAATTTCAAAGCGAGGTAGAGAATCAATGTAACAAGAAGATTAAATTTCTACGATCTGATCATGGAGGTGAATATCTAAGTTACGAGTTTGGCGAATATTTGAAGAAATGCGGAATACATTCACAATTGACACCGCCGGGAACACCACAGCATAATGGTGTGTCCGAACGTCGTAATCGAACTCTCTTAGATATGGTTCGTTCTATGATGTCACTTACAGATTTACCGCTATCGTTTTGGGGTTATGCATTAGAAACAACAGAATTCACTTTAAATAGGGCTCCATCTAAATCCGTTGAAACGACACCGTATGAATTATGGTTTGGGAAGAAACCTAAATTTTCGTTCCTTAGTTTGGGGTTGCAAAGCCTACGTAAAGAAGTTACATCTGGACAAGTTTGAACCCAAAGCGGAAAAATGCGTCTTCATAGGATACCCGAAGGAAACTATTGGGTATACCTTCTATCATAGATCCGAGGGCAAAATCTTTGTTGTTAAGAATGGATCCTTTCTAGAGAAGGAATTTCTCTCGAAAGAAGTGACTAGAAGGAAAGTAGAACTCGACGAGGTTGTTGAACCTTCTCTCAAACTTGCGAGTAGCGCAGCACCGGAAGTAGTTCCTGTGGCGCCTACACCAATAAGAGAGGAAGCTAATGATGATGATCATGAAACTTTGGTTGAAGTTGCTACAGAACCTCGCAGGTCAACGAGAACTCGTACCACTCCTAATTGGTATGATCCCGTTATGAGTGTCATGTTGGTGGATAACACCGATGACCCTTCGACATATGAGGAAGCGATGATGAGCCCATATTCCAATAAATGGCAAGATGCCATGAAATCCGAGATTGGATCCATGTACGAAAACCAAGTATGGACTTTGGTGGACTTACCGGATGGCCGGAAGGCTGTCGAGAACAAATGGATTTTCAAGAAGAAAACATATGCCGATGGTAATGTTATTGTCTATAAAGCTCGACTTGTCGCAAAAGGGTTTCGACAAATTCAAGGAGTTGACTACGATGAGACTTTCTCACCAGTAGCGAAGCTAAAGTCTGTGAGGATTATGTTAGCAATCGCTGCATATTATGATTATGAGATATGGCAGATGGATGTCAAAACAGCGTTCCTCAATGGAGACATTGATGAAGAGTTGTATATGATGCAACCCAAATGTTTTGTTGATCCTAAAGATGCTAACAAGGTGTGCAAACTTCAACGGTCCATATATGGATTGAAGCAAACATCCCGAAGTTGGAATCAACGTTTTGATAAGGTAATCAAAAGTTTTGATTTTATACAAACTTATGGAGAAGCTTGTATTTACAAGAAAGTGAGTGGGAGCTAGGTAGCATTCTTAATACTATATGTAGATGACATATTGTTGATTTGGAATGATGTAGACCTTCTTAATAGTGTCAAAGAATATTTGAATAATAGTTTTTCAATGAAAGATCTTGGCGAAGCAGCTTACATATTAGGCATAAAGATTTATAGAGATAAATCGAGACGCCTAATATCATTGTCACAAAGTACATATTTGGACAAAGTTCTAAAGAGGTTTGGAATGGAAGATAGCAAGAAAGGGTTCTTGCCCATGTTGCCCAATACGACCTTGAGTAAAAATCAAAGTCCAGCAACGACAGAAGACAGAGAAAGGATGAGTAAGACTCCCTATGCCTCAGCCATAGGATCTCTAATGTATGCCATGATATGTACTAGACTGGACATTGCATATGCTGTTAGTTTGACTAGCAGATATCAAAGTGATCCAGGAGTGGATCATTGGACAGCGGTCAAAAACACCCTTAAGTACTTGAGAAGAACTAAGGATATGGTTCTTTCTTATGGAGGTGATGAGCAGCTCGTTGTTAATGGTTACACCGATGCTAGTTGGAACACCGATCCGGATGATTCTAAATCTCAATCTGGATACGTATTTACTTTGAATGGTGCAGCAGTTAGCTGGAGGAGTGCAAAGCAAAGCATTGTGGCAAGATCTTCAATTGAATCAGAATACATAGCTGCTTCGGAGGCTTCACAAGAAGCGATATGGATGAAGGAGTTCATTACAGAGCTCGGTGTGGTTCCAAGTGCGCTGGACCCAATGTCTATCTACTGTGATAACATGGGTGCCATAGCCAATGCGCAAGAACCAAGGTCACACAAGAAGCTGAAGCACATCAAGCTACGGTTTCACGCTATTCGAGAACATGTCCAAGATGGTGACATAAAGATTTGCAAAGTACACACAGATCTGAATGTGGCGGATTCGTTGACTAAACCTCTCCCGAGGGCAAAACATGGCCAACACCAAACTGCCACGGGTGTTCGGTATATTACCATGTAATCTAGATTAGTTGACTCTAGTGCAAGTGGGAGACTGTTGGAGATATGCCCTAGAGGCAATAGTAAATGTAGTTATTATTATATCTTTGTGTTTCTGATAAATGTTTACATTCATGCTATAACAGTATTAACCACAGACATTAATACTTGTGTGAGTTGTAAACTAAATTAGAGTCCCTAGTAAAGCCTCTTTATAATACTAGCTTGTTGGTTAATAGATGATCATGGTTTCCTGATCATGAACATTGAGATGTTGTTGACAACAAGATCACATCATTAGGAGAATGGTATGATGGACATACTCCTATAGATAAGCGTAGCATAAAGATCAAGTCATTATAATAGTTCAATTGCTATAAGCTTTCTGATACATAGTAACCTAATTCCTTCGACCATGAGATCATGCTAATCACCATCACCGAAAGGATGCTTTGATGACATCAAACACCACACCGTAACTGGGTGGCTATAAAGGTGGCATTGAGTGTTCAGAAAGTATGGGTTGAGGAACATGGATCAAGAGTGGGATTTGTCCATCCACATGACGGATAGATATACTCTGGGCCCTCTCGGTGGAATGTCATCCAATTGGCTTGCAAGAATGTGACTGGCTCACAAGGGATCACATACCACGGGAACGAGAAAAGAGTACTTATCAGTAACGAGGTTGAACTAGGTATGCAGAGATACCAACGATCAAAACCTCGGATAAGTAAACTATCGTGAGACAAAGGGAAATTGGTATCGTATGTAAATGGTTCATAGTAATCGTAGAAATATGTGGGAGCCATATGAATTTCCAGATTCCTCTATTGGTTATTGATCGGAGAAGTGTCTCGATCATGTCCGCATAATTCACGAACCATAGGGAGACACACTTAAGGATTCGATGTTGTTGAGTAGTTATGGAATAATGAGTAAGAGAACGAATGTTGTTCGGAGTCTCGGATGGGATCCGGGATATCACGAGGAGATCCGAAATGGTCCGGAGAATAAGATTCATATAAGGAAAGTCCTGTTTCGGAGTTGGGGAATGATTCCGGTGTTTTCACTAGGAATGTTCTAGAAGGGTCCGGAAGGTCCACCACTCCGGAGGGGAAGGGTACATGAATGTGTCATGACAATATGGAATGGTTGCATCATGTACTAGGTCACTTGGATAGGCAAAATAAAGGGAGAAATCAAATCCTAGTTTGAAAGTCAAACGCCAATTTGAAAAAGTCAAACGGCAAGTTTGCTTGGTGGAGAGAGAGTAGGAAACCTACTTGGGGAGGAGTTCCCCTCCCTCCACCCGCCGGACAAGGAGGCCGAGTTGGGGGAGGACTCCCTCCTCCCAACCGGCCACCCTCCACCTATATAAGGAGGGGTAGGGCGCCCCCTACCCCTCAAACCCAAAACCCTAGCCTCCAAGCCGCCGCCTAGGGCTCCTCCCAACTCGCCGAGTTGGGGCTTCCCAAGCCCTAGCCGCCGGCTAAGCTCCCCCTTGGTGCTTCTAAACCCTAGATCACCAAGGCGCCTCTCTTGCTCCACCATACTCGCACCGGCTTAAGGCGAAGCCCTGCGGGATCTCCCCTCTACTTCCGACACCACGCCGTCGTGCTGCCGGAATCGCGAGGAGAGTACTACAACCCCCGCTGCCTGCTGGAACAAGGGAGGGGAAGGTATTCATCGAGTACCGAACGTGTGACCGACTGCGGAAGCACTGCCGGAACGCAGCGCCGGAAGGATCGTCTACACGATCTTGAGATCGGCAAGAGTACGACTACATCACCCACGAGAATCTGCTCTCGTTAACCGCTTTGGAATCTTCGAGGGTGAGTTCCTCTATCGACTCGTTGCTACAATCTAGTAGATAGACCTTGTCTTGTTTGTTTGCATGCGGTAGAAATTTTTTGTTTTCCATGCTACGAACCCCTACACATGAATCAAGGCACATAACCTTGTCCATGACTCAGGCAGTTTCTCTTTTCTCCCTGTTTAAAATCAAAAAGTCTCTGCAAAGCAGCATGTCTAGCAATGGGAGGAAAATATTTCTTGAAGAAAGAAGCAATCAAGCAATCGGGGCTATCAATGGAACCAGGAGGTAATCTATTAAACCAAGCCCTAGCTTCTCCTTTTAGTGAAAAGGGAAGATCTTAGTAATAAAGTGCTTGCGCATCTTAAAATCATCAGAGAATAAAGCACTCATAGTAGAAAGCTCATTCATATGAGCCACAACACTCTCATTTTCAGTCCCACAAAAAGGTTCTTTCTCAACAATGTCCAAGTAGGATAAATCAAGAGAGAAATCATAATCTTTATCTTTAATATCTATGGGAGAGGTGGCAAACTTAGGATCAGAGGACAGTTTAGGCATAATGGTGCGTCTAGCAAGGAGACTCTTAATAGCACTAGTACCATGTGTGTTTCGGCACTCTTCAACAAATTCATCAGTGAACTCAATGTAACCATCATTAATATCATAACTCTCACTAGACTCAGGTGAGCTAACAGGTGTAACAGTGTCTTCACTAGGAGTTTCGGTATTTCTTAGACTAGCCATAGTAGCATCTAGAAAAGGACCTAGTGAACCACTCGCATCAAGCACAGTAGAAGTAACATCATGAGCATCAAAAGCAGTTTCAGATTCAGCAATAGTAGCAGTGTGTGTAGCATGAGTATGTGGTGATGGTGTGACAAGCTTACTTATAACAGACGGTGAATTAAGAGCAACAGAGGTGTTTAGGACTGTACCTCTTCTTGTAGTGGATGGTAAAATCGGGAACTTTCCATCACGAGACTTACCCATGATGAACGGAGTAGCAGTGAACAATAATAGATCCAAGTGAACTTACAAATAAAGCTATGCTCCCCGGCAACGACGCCAGAAAATCGTCTTGATGACCCACAAGTATAGGGGATCGCAACAGTCTTCGCGAGTAGTATTACCCAATTTATTGATTCGACACAAGGGGAGCCAAAGAATACTTGCAAGCCTTAACAACTGAGTTGTCAGTTCAGCTGCACCTGGAAATAGTTCTTGCTCATAGAAGTTTATCAGTAGCAACAGTTTGTAGTATTAACAGCAAAGCATCAGCAGCAGCAAAACAGGAGCAATAGTAACAATTACGGTAATAGTGAGTTTTGAGTGCGGAAGGATAGGGATGGATGGACGGGCGTTGCATGGACGAGTCTAAACATGTGACTTCAAGATCTAGGTAATTGTAGATAAATAATAACAAGCATCCAAGTACTAAACAATCCTAGGCATGTGCTCCAAATATAATCATACGTGCTCGCAATGAGAACTTGCAGAACATCTTCTGTTCAGCCAGCCCGTAGCAGCGGGGCATCTAGGGAACTACTGGCAATTAAGGTGCTCCTCCGGAGCAAAGCATTAACACTCAATGAACACATGTGATCCTCACACCACATCCATCCCCTCCGGTTGTCCCAATTATTGTCACTTTGGGGCCTTTGGATCCAGACAATGATATGTGTACACAACTTGCAGATAAGATCACAAACAATACTATCATAATGATTCAATAATAAGTTCAGATCTGAGATCATGGCACTTGGGCCCTAGTGACAAGCATTAAGCACAACAAGTTGCAACAAAGTCAAATAGCACTAATAGAGATACTAGGCACTATGCCCTAACAGATCTTATTTGATTACATGATAGAACTCATCCAATCCCTACCATCCCCATGCCTACAGTGGGGGATTACTCACTCATGGATGAGGGAAACATCGGTGGTTGATGGAGATGCGTTGGTGATGACGATGGCGATGATCCTCTCCAAATTCTCCATCCCGGCAGGGTGCCAGAACGGAGTTTCTGGTTCCAAATCTTGGTTTCTGGTAGCGGCGGCGGAGCAGAACTCTTTCTGGAAAACTATCGAAAAAAACCCCTCATTTTTTAGGTCGAAAGGCAACTTATAGGCGCAGAGGGAGGCCGAGGGGGTGCCTGGGGTGGCTGCACCCCCCTAGGCGCGGGTCGCCTGGCAGGGGTGTGGGCCCCCCAGGCCCCTTCTCCGTCTCATCTTCTGGCTCCGTGGGTCTTCTGGTGAAATATAATTTTTGGCATATTTTCCGGGATTTTTCCTGATAGTTGATTTTCTGCACAAAAGCAAGACACCAAGGTAATTCTGCTGAAAAACAGCGTTAGTCCGTGTTAGTTGTATCCAAATCACACAAGTTTAGAGGAGAAACAATAGCAAAAGTGTTCGAGAAAGTAGATACGTTTTGGATGTATCAAAGGCCCATGTGATTGCAATGCTAGTCCCTGGATTGAATTGCTAGCATCCATAGTTTAATATGAAGTACACATATGCAAAGGTCATGATTACATTGTCATTCCAAAGATAACATAGTCTTTACAACTCATTAGCCCAAGGCTAATACATAGAGTTCACAACATAAAATAAATAAATAGAAGTCTTCATCTTCATGTGCCATAGGCAAACATGTTAAGTGTAGACTCATAACCCTAATCTCCATCAGAGTAACCTGCAACATCATAAGTTACATCCACAGAGGGTCAATACATTTGGAACTGTATTGGCAAGTGATACCATAGTAGTATAGTAATATCTAATAACTATATGAATTTGGCTAAGTGTAGTTCAGGCTGGCTTTGCTCAAAATAAGGTTTTTCTTATAAGTTGAAAAACACTAAGTTTTTGTTTGACAAAAACACCCAAGGTACCACCAATAGACATTGGTGAACCTTTACCCTGTTCAACCACAAGTTTTAACTTAGAGAAATTGGGATGAGGAGATCCTTGATCATTTCAATGTCTTTGAGGCTTAAAATGTCCATTACCGGGGACACGGCTAAGTACTTAGGTTTTATCCTCTCGAGAGGTGGTGCACTTTACCCACAAGACTTGACATGCATCGAGACGAGACTTTTCAGAAGCATTCCCTTAGACCACCATGGACACGTTCCATCCTATCAACCCTACCACCAACTGTCCATCTGGCTAAGTTCTTGCAACCTAGTTGGTCAAGGTAGAGCCCATATGCCATGTGGTTGCACTAGAAGCTTCTCAACACTAAACATATCAAATCTCTTTGTTCCTGGGTGGCCATACACAAGTGTGAGACACAAGGTAAACCATAGATATGGGCCTTGTGTAACCACTCAACACAAACCAATCTTCCCATTCCATCCAGGTGATTCATTCACATAGTTGTTTTATTAATCAAAAACATAGTCATAGACTTTGCATAATATCATAGCATGAATATTTCACCCTTGTATTCTACTAGCTAGGCTAAGCATACTAGTATAGCAAGTTTCTTAACTTAGCGAAAACTACTAAGACAATATCTATAGGATTTACCCAAGCATAGCATATACTTAGAAAATAACCATGCAAAACCTACTCAAAATATCACTAGTGCATAGATAAAATTGTAGGACAAAAAGATGGAGCATCACTTGCCTTGATAGCTAGGGGAATAGGAACAATCCTCACAATCACAATCTTCACAATCACCAAAATCTACACATAACATCATACAACAAAATTCACATTCAATATACATACAAAAACATATGAATGCATGCAAAATGCAAATGAATGATTTGACACACTAAACAAGTCAAACTAAACAGTACTGAACACAAGGTAAAGTTTCTAAAGTCTAAATAAACCAAAATTTACTCTAAAACAATTTTCAAAACAATTTATGTAGTCAAAATAAGCCTACAAATGGTTCTGCATAAAAACCTAAATTTTCAGAAGCAAATGGCCAAGTCAAGGCCATAGATGTGTAGGGCTCAATTTTCTGAATCCATTGATATAAAATTTGTAATTTTTGGACAAACAGATCAAAAGTTATTGAATTTACAAGTTTGAATAACTAATAGATCAAAATTCAGATTTTAAATCTAATACAGGGACACGCGGCAGCATCTGATTGACGCGTACCGGTTCGCGCTGGATCATGCTCCTGCACCGTAGGATTTAAGTGGCGATGCACGGTCCAGATCTAGTCATAACGGTTCGCTAAGTGGTCTAATCTAAACCACTGGATGGAGTGGCACCGAAAGACACTGATGCCCCCTTAATTTTCGAGGCTTCAACAAAGAAGAAATGTAATTCCAAACAAGCCCTCCACAATAATGCTTGGATTTCCAAGATTGAGATGGACATTAGCTTGACCGTCACTCACATACACCAATACATCAAGCTTTGGAGTGAATTGAGTCGAGTACAACTTAGAGAAGATGTTGACGACTCAATATTGTTTGGAACCTTACAAGCAATGGTGAATACTCCTCCAAGTCGGCTAACAATGCGCAATTCTTTGGAGCCACTCTCACTACCATGAATAAGCTAGTTTGGAAGGCTTGGGCTCTGCCGAAAGTCAAGTTCTTTGCTTGGTTAGCTATCCAAAATGACTTTCCACCATAGACCGATTAGAGAAAATAGGTTGGGACAATTGTGGTATTTGCCCGCTTTACAAGCAAACACAAGAACGGCGGCGCATTTGTTCTCCCATTGTCGTTTTACCAAAAGGGTTTGGAACCTTATCCAGGAGTGGCTTGGTCAATCTACCATCTATATGCAACCTTGGGCGCCGAACCTTTCTATAAAACAATGGTGTACCTTGATGACGGCCAACACATCGGAGAATCACAAGGCCCTTGCTTCCCTCGTCATGCTCACTACTTGGACTATTTGGAAATAGAGAGACACGAGAGTACTTCAAATTCTTCTCGAGACAATCAAGGGGGAGGCTAGACTTTAGGTCGCTACGAGCGTAACTTCTTTGAGTCTTTTAATTTTGGGAGAGTAGTTCCCTAGCTTTTTTTTCTTTTTCAGTTTTTTGAACCCTTGTCATGGCATGACTCTTCTTCTCTATTAATAGAATGGGGCAAATCTTTTGCCCACCGTTCAAAAAAAATCCATGTGTTGGTCATCGTGATTGCGTTTCTCTTATATGTCATCATTGTTTAGATCATGAACTAACTACTTTTTTCTTAACATGCATCTCTAGATGATGAAAGCACTAGCCCAAGACTTATATTAATTTCGTCACCTCTATTTTGGTACATAATTAACTAAAGGTCCACGTGACTAAATGTCCTCCAGCCAAGCGTCATACGCAGGGCCACGTAGAGACCCTCTAGTACCGTTGTAATAGAACTGGAACTAAAGATAGAACCTCTAATCCTGATTCTGTAGTCCCGGATACACATCCGGGACTATAGTCTCTTATAAACCGGGACTAGAGATATGTTTTGTACGAGTATTGGTACATGCGTACATAATTAACTATTTCTGATACTAATTTCTTATTGGTATTGGTGCATTGGCTCCACTAATAATTGTTTACATCGATGACTGTACAAGAGTGGGAGAAGGAGACAATATTTATTACTACTTTGTTTTTCTCCTTTGAGTACAAAATTTCCGACCCAATCGATTAAATTAACCCATCCGAATCTCTAAAGTTTCCGATTGATTTTACTCTTTCGGGAAGTGTCACATTGAATTGATTGATACATCATCTTGGTTATTAGTGACTGGTTCAAAGAGCTAGCAATATGAGTGCCTGCTCTTTGTCTTTACTTGGAAAAAAGAAGAGCAATGAGGTCGGTAAAATTAATAAACACATCAATCGTGCGTGGACATCATATGTTGTAGTAACTATTTTAGTCTATCTCGAGTATCCATCACCCTTTTACATTATGGGGGCGTAGAATATCATTTCTGTCCGATTTTGGTGACATAACCTGAATCGCAAGAAATGGTTGTTTACTCCCAATTATTGTCCTTTCAAGGCATCAGATCATTAGACAAAAGCTCTCCTATGCGGATCATGGCAAACAGCAGCGGGAGGAGCTCGGGCGAAGCAACCGACGGCAGCCGGAACTGCTTGAGCGCCGCCTCCGCGCAGCCAGCAGGCACGCTAGAAGGGGACGAGCCTGCCATGCCAGATATGGCACAGCCTAAGAGCAACGCCGCCGACACCATCATGGGCATGGCAGAGCGGAAGAAGCGCAGGGAAGAGATCAACCAGCGCTTCATCGAGCTCTCCGCCGTCATCCCTGGCAGCCTCAACAAGGTGAGCCTCCTGCTGGCTCCAACTAAATCTATCTATCCACTCGATCGATCTCGCAAATTTAACTCACCAAGGGCATGCAGCTGGGCTTGTACTGAAATTCAGATGGTGGACAAGGCGACGATCCTTTCCGAAGCGACCCAGCACCTGAAGCAGCTGCAAGAGAAGGTCAAGGCCCTCGAGCTCGAGGCCGAGGCCGCAGGGGTCAATCACGTCTCCCCCTCGTCGGCAGCAAGGAAGAGGAACCCACCACTGCCAGCAGAGATCCAAGTACGTTTCTCGGAGATTGGCGTGATGGTCATAATCTTCTGCGACCACGCCAAGGGGGTCGCCGTGAGGGTGCTGTCAGAGGTGGAGGAGGGACTCCACCTCCGCATCATCCACGCCAACGTCATGGCGTTTATGACCTCCACCGTCACCATAACCATCGCCACAAAGGCAAGTTTTCACTTCTCCCCTGTGTCCACCACCCAGTTATGCAGTTTCATAACATTAGGACTAATTTTCCACCGTTGATTCATGATCTTAGATTTGTTCCCACGATGATATATTATGAACCGTAAACTTCATATCATAGATGTTACACAGGGAACACAAATCTTTAAGGATGCACCAATGGTGAATAATGTATCGCTAGGTAATAGTTCCCGTAAAAAATACATTAGAAGATTGCCCCGGTCAAACCGGCCGTCGGCACATCGCGAAATTGCCGTCGGCATAGGCCGTGCCGACGGTGGCCGTTGGCGTACGTCCTCGTCGGCACAGCTCTGTGGCCGTCGGCACAGCCCCTCCCCCTCGGCATTCCAGCGGGCCCCTCGTGTCAGGCAACGGCCGTCTTCGATAACGGCCCAGCCTGGAGTTACGCCGACGGCTTGGAAAATATTTTTTTAACTTTTTTTAGAAATTATTTTTTATTTTTTTGTCTTTGAATTGTTTGACCCGTTAATCTCTCGCTTTGATCATTTTTAACACTATTTATATTTAATAATTGATTAAATTACAGTCTTAGTCAAAGTTTCCACTTGGTCACCCATCCTAGCACTACTCTCCTCGTTCCTTCAGAATCTCTTTTCGCAAAGCAATTTACACATTGTTGTCATTATTATGATATCAATTCTATTAACTCTTATATCATCCTGTCACATGGTTGTATTTTTTTCAAATTACAAGCAATTATTTAAGTAAACAACAATGAATAAGTAAAAATATTATTGAATTCAAATAAAAATATATTTATTTTATTTTGTATTTTTCATTTAATATGGAATAATTAATATCTTTAAATCTGTAAATCAGAATTCGGCAAATAATATGTCTAAATTGATTAAAAAATGAGAGGAATCCAAATATGATATCAATATCAACTTATTACAAACTATGTCGTGATTCTTATCATAATTTCATTTGCCTGTTTAAAACGGCACGCATAAAGATTTTTAGCTCGGGGCTGAGACTCGCTAAACTTGAAGTGGATCTATGATGAAACAACATATTTTGAACCTAAAAATGATTTTTTTTAAAAATCATGAGCATCTGATCATGTACATATAGTTCATATCTGACCCACTTCCTACCGATTCGGCAGGAATTTGTCTTTTTCACCAGGGATAAACAGAAATGTTTGAGATTCCCCTGTTATGACATTATCCATGTAAGGTGGTCTAGTATTTTTGAAAAATGTGACGGTAGCATTTTGAAGTAGCCATTTGGTGGTTGCTTCACAAAACCGTCTGTTTTTGCACTCGGAAAATGGAAAACGGCTTTTTGGTGCGACGAAAAGGAAAACTTCCTTCTGAAACATTGTTCGCCATCCTATGATGCACACTTATGCATAATATGGACATATTGTCACAAACTATGCCTTCATTCTAGCCATAACATTGGTCATTTAACCCGAAAGCCAAGAAACCTCGAACGAGATAGGTCATTTTTTGAAGGTTTTTTAAGACATAATCAATATACCAAGTTTGATATTTTTTCTTATAACTATGTCACATAATATGACACCACGCGAAGGTTTCACATTTTTTGGATCGTTTTTAAATTTATAATGCCCATTTTAACCATCGTTAAACTTTGTCGAAGGGCGAGCATAAAGATTCTTAGCTCGGGGCTGAGACTCGCTAAACTTGAAGTGGATCTATGACGAAACAACATATTTTGAACCTAAAAATGATTTTTGTAAAAAATCATGAGCATCCGATCATGTACATGTTGTTCATATCTAACCCACTTCCTACCGATTCGGCGGGAATTTATCTTTTTATCAGGAATAGACTGAAATATTTAAAATCTCCCTGTTATGACATTATCCATGTAAGGTGGTCTAGTATTTTTGAAAAATGTGACGACAGCATTTTGAATTAGCCATTTGGCGGTTGCTTCACAAAACCGTCTGTTTTTTGCATTCGGAAAATAGAAAACGTCTTGTTGGTGCGACGGGAAGGAAAACTTCCTTCTGAAACATTGTTCACCATCACATGATGCGCACTTATGAATAATATGGACATATTATTCTAAACTATGCCTTCATTCTAGTCATAACATTGGTCATTTGACCCGAAAGCCAAGAAACCTTGAACAAAATATGTCATTTTGTGAAGGTTTTTTTGAGACATAATCAATATACCAAGCTTGCTATTTTTCCTTCTAACTATGTCACATAGTATGACACCACGTGAAGATTTCGCATTGTTTGGATCGTTTTTGAATTTATAATGGATGTTTTAAACCATCGTTAAACTTTGTCGAAGGGCGGGCATGAAGATTCTTAGCTCGGGGCTGAGACTCGCTAAATTTGAAGTGGATCTATGATGAAACAACATATTTTGAACCTAAAAATGATTTTTATAAAAAATCATGAGCATCCGATCATGTACCTGTAGTTCATATCTGACCCACTTCCTACCGATTCGGCAGGAATTTGTCTTTTTCACCAGGGATAGACTGAAATGTTTGAGATCCCCCTGTTATGACATTATCCATGCAAGGTGGTCTAGTATTTTTTAAAAATGTGACGCTAGCATTTTGAATTAGCCATTTGGTGGTTGCTAAAACCGTATGTTTTTTTGTACTCGAAAAATAGAAAACGGCTTTTTGGTGCGACGAAAATGAAAACTTCCTCCTGAAACATTGTTCACCATCCCATGATGCACACTTATGCACAATATGGACACATTATCACTAACTATGTCTTCATTTTAGCCATAACATTGGTCATTTGACCCGAAAGCCAAGAAACCTCGAACAAGATAGGTCATTTTGTGAAGGTTTTTTTGAGACATAATCAATATACCAAGTTTTATATTTTTCCTTCTAACTATGTCACATAATATGACACCACGCGAAGGTCTCACATTGTTTGGATCGTTTTTAAATTTATAATGCCCGTTTTAAACCATCGTTAAACTTTATCGAAGGATGGGCATGAAGATTCTTAGCTCGGGGCTGAGACTTGCTAAATTTGAAGTGGATCTATGATGAAACAACATATTTTGAACCTATAAATGATTTTTGTAAAATCATGAGCATCCGATCATGTACCTGTAGTTCATATCTGACCCACTTCCTACCGATTCGGCAGGACTTTGTCTTTTTCACCATTGATAGACTAAAATGTTTGAGATCCCCCTGTTATGAAATTATCCGTGCAAGGTGGTCTAGTATTTTTGAAAAATGTGACAGTAGCATTTTGAATTAGCCATTTGGTGGTTGCTTCATAAAACCGTCCGTTTTTTGCATTCGGAAAATAGAAAACGGCTTTTTGGTGCGACAAAAAGGAAAACTTCCTCCTAAAATATTGTTCGCCATCCCATGATACACACTTATGTATAATATGAACATTTGATCCCGACATTTGGTCGTCGGCGTAGCCGGCCGGTCGTCGGCGCTTTAATTCTTTCCTGTAGTGTGATATAACTTAATAGACAGCCTATGCACACTTACATGGCGACTATACACAAAATAGCGGTAGTACTACCAATCAAGCATATTGCAACTGCCAGTCTCCCCACCGTTTCGCTACACTTGTATATATTTTCCACGGTACTTTTAGTAGTAGACCATGTGTAATGGCTTCAGATCTGAAGCACAAATATGCACTTCTATAATATAAATGTACCTGATCATGTACGTTTGAAGATTGCAGTGGAATATGGCGGTAATGAATAAATTCATAGGTATTATATTATATATATATATATATATATATATATATATATATATATATATATATATATATATATATATATATATATATATATATGGGAAATAGCCAGCTACACGCAGGCATAGCTGCGCATAGCTTATCCATCGTTGATTCTCTCCCCTTTTGATATAGGGAGCACATGTTTTCTGATCCAAAACGTTACATTCTCATTTGATGCTAAGTAACACAGTTACTTCATGACTTACACGAAAACCGAGCAAACTAAGCTTATCTGATTTCATACCTTTTTGAGTAAAACCCTAATGCACGACAGAAGTAAAACCCTAACCCAAATAAGCCTTATTTTTGTTTTGTAATACTAACCCAAACAAGTCTTATTCCTTTTAGTTAGCTATTCCTTTTTTAGTCAAACCTTATTTCGTGTTGTATCCCTAACCCAAATAAGCCTTAGATAGGCTTATTCCTTTTAGGTAGCTATTGCATGCAGAACTTAACTTTTTTCACTTTATGTATTGTTTTACGAGCTGCCGGCCCAAGCCTCATTTATTTATTCTCTCTTCAAAATTCCTTGCTCATTAGATAAGCCTTATTCCTTTTAGCCGTCGGCATATTTTTTTGGGAAGTACCATTGCTTTCTCTAAGCACAAGAAAAAAATTTATGCCAAAAATATAAGGCACTAAACCACTTACATGAAAAGTTAGGGTTTGCATACTACCACAAGCTTTCACTAGGGTTTGCATAGTACGAAGCGTTTGCATGCATAACTCAATTTAAGCCTTTTTTTACTTTATCTTTCCATTTTAGATGCTAAAAATTTCTTTGCCAAACAGCGTGCTAAAAAATTAGGGTTCGCTCAGGAACCTAGGCATTGCATACATGGACACAAATGGTGTGGTGCAACCACCGTTAGAAACCGTTAGTCCTTCCAAGAGCCAGCCACTACCATCTAAAGTAGCATTGCATGTGATCTCTTTATCCAACGGACCTAAGCCTATGCACAGCTACGCCTGTATGTAGCAAATCCACGTCGATATATATATACCTATAAATAATACTTCTTATGTACAATAGATTAGAGGATGGGCGCTTTTCCTCCTTTTGAAAACAATATATACTTATCTACAAAGGCATGATGCAAAAAAGTATCGAACCTTTCACTTACGGTCTTACACCCACATATCCATCATGTTAATCAACAACACGATAATAAAGGCTATATGCATCAGTCGATGCAGAGGCCAGGGATTCCCCCATTTCGAAAAAAAAATCAACAACACGTCTAAATGTTATATATCCTGCATTGTCTTGCGGAGATAGTAGTACTCAAGTTTACTCTCACGTTTCTCTAATTGGATTGAACGTCAGGCAATGCTATATTTTACCTATACTTGATGTAAAGCCTCCCTACATTTATACGATGACCATTCTTTAAGCAACAGGTACTAATATTCATCTGGATTATTTAAGGAACAGGTAGTAATCAACATGCTTTAATCTTTGAGACCAACTACTTGATTGTTCTTTTCAGGTGGAGGAGGGATTTACCGTGACAGCGGAGGACATTGTAGAAAGGCTCAACTCTGTGTTGCAACAGCAAAGCAGCTGCACTTCTACCGAAGAAACAGGGAATTAAGAGAGTTGTCCTATATATATATACTATTAGCCTATACGTGTGAGTACCATCTTTTTATGATTGTACTGTAAGAAGTCTACAGCTTGGATTTTGATTTGCCAAACATTACCAGCATTACTGGAAATGGCTGCGCACAGTACTGCTAAACATTACTCAATTGTTCTTGAGTAAGAACTGCTCTATAACTCATATCTGAACACTAGAAACATATGATTTACACTCATACATTTCATATACACAAGCAAGTTTTAACCATGTCTTTTTTCAAAATAAAATCACCAAGAACATCAAATCACATAACCAAGAATAAATGCAACAATAAGTATATCAGCAGTAATAAATCATTTATTTGCAGTAGAGGCAAATCGATTTCCTGTTTCCATGCCACACTCATGCACGAGGTTTTGAGTGTTACAAGTTACATCAAGCGAATGAGGAATTAAACGTGAGATTGCCAGCGGCGGGATCGAAAGACGCCTCGACATCCACAACGGATCCGGCTGGATGCACCTCCACAGGCTTGCTAAGGAGCTGCACTCCTTGCTTCCAGTATCGGCTATCTGAGATCAATATCAACAGAGCATCAGACCAGTCCCAGACATTTAGCTACAGATCAGTACGATGTTTTCTTTACCTGGCCCCGTGCTCAGTATGATGGAGCTTTTCTCGTCAAGTACCCAATCAATCCAAATCACGAAACCGTGGCATGTCCCCGCATCAGCAAACTCAATCTACAAGACCGCGTGGAAATGTGAGATTAATTATGATTTGGAAAAAACACAAATCGGTATGAAAACTACACGCTTATCGTAGCTAGCAAAGAAAGGGTGCTTTCCTGAGCACACATGCTTTATGCTATGTATTTCAGTGCCACATGAGACTGAAGCGTCACTCGACTACCTCTATTCCAAAATATAACATGTTTTGGTAGGCTAAAACAGCATTATATTTTGAAACGGAATGATGCACCAAACTACAATCTTTGTGACTACTACGGTGAAAAAAACTCTATCGAGGACTTCCATTCCGCCAGAAAGATAAACAAACGTACCTTTGTTTTCCCAAAGCAAGAGTGAATCGGCTCAGAAAAGTTGAAGTCCATGAGAGAATATACTTTGCTCAATTTCTGCTCAAGTTTGGATGTATCATTAACTCACTTGTAAGTGAAATGATATATCTGTGCGTTCAACTTTGAGAAAGTACTTGACTTTACCTTGGTATAACCACATTGCCATACATAATAGGGCAGGCAAGGACCTTGCTGCCCTCCAGGAAGATCACCACAGGCTCCTAAAGTCTCGTTAACAACCGAGTGGTCAAAACCCTCGACATCTTTCAGGCTGCAACGACTCCTCCACATGTCCTGCAGTCCTCAGTTATCAGGAAAAAAGGAACTCCGTTCTTTTGCACAAAAAGTGAATCCTAGTAATATGGTGGGAACATAAGCAAAAGGCGCCTATATGACAGACTAACCGGAAGAGACATGGCACACAACTTCAGTACTCCTTTACAAGGCATTATGAGTGCATCCTTGGATAACATAGGATCAAGCAGAGTTCTTGCATTCCTAAAAACAAATAACAGGAAGAAAAGAAAATAATATTTCACATCAAAAGTAAATTTTGGATTAATAAAACATGGATTCCATAGTGTTCTCATAAATATGGATGAGTAACACTTGGTAAAATCAATGAAAACTAGCTGAATAGGTCTAACACTCCATATTCAAACCAAAGAAACATTTAAGACATATGTCCTTGCTTAGCCTACAAGGTTTAACTTGGCTGGTATGTAAGGTTCTCCAAATTCACATGCCACTCAAAACTAACCAGTGAGAAGCTTCCAGCCTAAACTTGGGTCAGCTAACCTAAATGGTCGCGACATTTGGAATATAAAGACTTTTGCTAGTGAAGCGTATATATTACATTGTGTTCCTTAGCATATTAGTTAGGATATCTGAGAACTGGGGGTGCATTAGTTACTAATACAAAACTATGTTACCACAAACTGTACTGTACAGAATAGAAAGAAATATTTAATAGGAGACAATTTCTTTAAAATGTGTAGTTTACCTATCAGTTACTACTACATCAACTTTTGGCAGAACAGAACAAATCAATGAGGACATCTGAAAATACACACAATGAAACTTTTACAGTGTGTGAACTTGTATGTGCAACATCAATTGACATATCGATGTATTAGTAATGAACCGATGTATTAGTAATGATGCCAAGCTTAATTTGATTGACAATGAATACTAGGATTTTGAAGTAACAAACCAGAAACGTAGGTTTTGCCATGGAAGCATCCCTTCACCACCAAAATAAAACGGTTCGCCCACTAATAAATTAACCTATAGAAATAAAATGATAAGATCAAGAGACATTCGTAGAAAATACAGTATGGATCCTTGAATTAATCAGACTATACATTAGCAGTATTTACCTTCTTATGTTGCAAATCATCCTCTGTAACAGACGCCGCTCTTTTACCAATCACTTGAATTTGGTCCATGGAGAAATTGTTTGCATCTGCAACAGCTTGAAGATACGTTGCACCCTTGTCCCGCAGACCAGGAAACATGGCAATGACTTTTGAAGATGGTGAGAGAGAAGAAACTAAAAGAGCTAAGAATATACTGTCATCAGCCACAACGCAGGTTTGTGAAGATCTATCACTCAGCTGGGCAGAAAAACATTGGATATGAATAAGAGGAGTTAGAATAATGTAGGTAATTTGTACAAAAAAGAGAATGGTAGGTGTCATAAACCATGGAACTTATCATTTACTCCAACTGAAAAAGATTACTCCCTCCGTCCAGAAATAACTGATTTGGATTTGTCTAGATTTGAATGTATCTATACACTAAAATGCGTCTAGATACATTTGAATCTACACAAACCCAAGTCAGTTATTTCTGGACGGAGGGAGTAGTTTGAATGAAACTAACAAGAACAAGAACAACAATAAAATCCCTTCAGTCCATGGTCGGAAGGGACCAGCAAAGATTATGAATTCAGAAGTTGTATATGAGTATGCAAATATATGTTTTCCTTAGATCTTTTTTAATGGCCAAAGTGCACCAGAAACAATTGAATACATTTTCAAATGTTGGGAGATCATGGGATCCTTTTCGTATTAGCAATCTGTGGAATTCTTTTAGATGCCTTAACATCCTGATCCATTTCTAACAGCAGAAAACAAAAGTTTGTGGAAATCAAGTATGCAATGTAGCAGCATAATATTTGAACCAAATGAACTGGAGTACTTACAGCCTTTTTAATTGCAGCTATCAAAGCCGATCTCCAATATCTATCACCATAAAGTGCTACCCTTTCCGGCAGCAATGTTAGATGGTCACCTTTCAAACTTCTGTTGCACGCTTCATCATTGGCGTTTAGCAACTGATATGAGATGCTAGTTAGGTTATGACTAGCCCTTAGAGAAAGAATTTGATCTTTCATAATAGGAGCACCCTTCCCTTGTGTAAACCAAACACAATGCTTCCAGTGATCACACCAATCCTTTGTGTCTGCAAATGGATATGGGAAATCATTTTAAGTAGCTTCAGAATACAAACACCATGCAGGCGTAATACACTGTATTGAGACTGACCAGAGGGTCAGGTGGCTAGCATGAGCAGGAGTTTCTCTCAGCTGCCCCGCAGCCCAAGTTCGAGTCCCATCAAACACGGGCTGCGCCTTATAGCTCCTTCTGTAAAAATATGCCTGGGTGCTAGTGCCCATGGGTCTCGTTTTTTGGTGATACACCGTATTTCTAATACTACATGCACAGATAAACAACCTTAAATGTGCACCGGGAAAACCATATATATCCTCAAGTTTGTGCCACACGGTACCACAAAAAAATGCACAGATTCCATTTAAAGCCTGACACTTTAACTGATGAACTTACACATGGTAAATTGTGCCATGACCATAACACATTGATCCAGTTTAAAAAATAGATTTTTGTTGGCATTGACAATGGTATATTCATGTAATTCGGAACTTTGAAACTATAATATAGAAAGTTGTTGGTGTTTCACTAATTGTCGTATCAGTACTATAGTGGTGTACTGTACATAAAAGTTATTATTTCTAAATAATAATAACAGACAGTCAGGTCCCCATAACATTCCAAATAACCCACATGGCCCATTTCGACGTTACTCTAACACTATAGGGAACTAGGGATACATATTAACTGTAATAAATGTTGGTCAAGACGTGCCAACAATATAAGCACATCAATCAGGGGAAATAAAAAATGCTACTGAATAATGCAAAAAAGTACATAAGATGACAAAAGTCATGATTATTTGACCAACCATTGGCACACTGTGGTACACCCTCAATACTTGTTTGTCTCACCCACCTAGGAGCAGTTGAGTAGAAGATTGACCCAGCAGAATCCAATTGAAGCACCCACCTGAATTTGAAGGCAGAATATTCACTGAGAGCAATTTTGACTTTATTAAAGTGATTAAAAGAGACTACAAGATGCTGTACTTACCATGAAATAATAGCATGAACACATCCATCACCAGTTGTTTTTATCGTGATCTTGGTTTCTCGATGACTATCTGGTCGTTCCCAAAAGTCAAATTCAAAAACTTTGAAGGGTTCTGACAGCTGAAGCAGAATAATTAGGGCTAGGGCCAAGTATATTTTGCTACAGAACATGCAAAATTAATAGTCCATACTCCATACCAATCGTATCTCATCCTGTAATGAGTCACACTGCATCGCATGTTGCTGTAGCTTCACGGAAACAATATTTTCCATCCCATCAGGAGTTAGCCAGACACCATCTGCAGCATTTGCTTCATTGTTGTGCAAATCATGCATCTTCCACAAGAATGTACTTTCCACTAACTAGGATGCACAAGGAAAACAAAAAATCCAGTATAAACTAATTAAACATTGCTTTCTTAGAAACTATCCAGGCGAAATACATATTAAACAAAGCAGAGGAAAATACCTGCCCGTATGTAGTGGCTCGATATGGAACTGTCTTTGGATTTTTCACCAATAACTTATCATGAGCTTGCTGTAGAGTAGGTATCAGACCCTCACCCAATAGCTCAGAGTCAAGAATTTCACTCACCTGCAAAACATAGTAGGCTTTGTTACAAAAGAACTATCATTAACTTTTTATGCAATAGCAGCACAAGCCTAATGCAACAGAAATTCTAACTCCACATAATCGCTAATTACATGAGTGAAAACCAAGGAATATTACAGGAAATGGTAACTCAAATAACAAAAAAAAATGAATATAGCAGTTGCCCAACACAGATAGTGCCTACTATGTTGTTACTAAGTGAGACCAGTCAACTGACATGAGTAAATGAGACTGGCAATTCAGATTTAGTATATACCATGTAGGGAGACAGTTGAAGAAGCATATTAAAGAGTATGAATACTACACTAGGTCAACTGAATCTGGATAAATATGGATAGTACTGGAGCAGGATCCTACAGTAAAACAAGAATGCTAGTTAAGCCAAAACAAAAGCCTACCAGTATATCAGCTGGTGAATCAAGCTCAACTCCAACCTCAAGCTCATCTGAGCGCTTATGAAAGACTTTCACCTTATTTTCCATCCCGTTGGCTCGCAGTACTTTTCGCAACAACTTGCCCATGGGAAGGTAGGATTCACATGCCGACACACTACCCCTACCTTCACCTCTAACACTTCCCAAAGCTTGTGCAGACATCATGGAGAGCAACCCGGTCCCAGCTCTGAACCATAACAAACATCAGCGTGCACTCTGATTTTTTTACTGCTATCATAGATTATGTAAACAGCCCACAGGATTTGTTTTCAAAAGTAACATGGCCTTAACACCGATAAAATAAATAGCTTGGTCAATCATCCCGTAATAGAGGAAACAACAGAGAGGGAGGAGCGACTACGTGTCCACCTGCCCATCGCAGTCACAGGATCCCAAACTATGGTTGCAGAATGCTACGATTGTATTAGAACCAGAAATTAGACTAATTAGTACACTTGGCTACGTAAGTGTAGGGCGGAAGGGATATTAAGGAAGTATAAACATTTTCCAATCCAAAACAAATTGGAATGTCACAGTTTAGGTTAAATGCTTCTTCCTAATCAGAAGTCTAATGTGCCCCAGATGACATGCTCATATAAGCATGCTTAAACGAAGAATGATACTCCAGATTCAAGATATCATCCTAACTGCAGATACAATTTGGTATACTGTCTACGGCTCCTTCGAGGTATCTTAGGTCAAAGACAGTTCTCACAGCAAGGCTTTAATCGTGTTCCTTCACTGAAAATGATACCTCGGTTATGTTCCCAAACCCAGCTGCATTAGGTGCGTTCATGCTATTACTCTGTAAACTTGTGCAGGAACTAAACGGGCGCTCACCCGATGTCGAGAACGCGGGCGGCAGGGTCGGTGACAGTGGCCTCGATGGCGCGGCGGTAGGCGCGGTTGCGGGCGTCGTCGTTGAGCATGTCGAGGTAGGACGTTGACGCGAGGAGCTGCCTCTGCGCGGCCGGCGTCGGACGAGGAGGCGCCGCCCCCTCCCCTTCCTCCTCATCGACGACGAGCCACTCGGAGTCGCCGGTGAGCGGGTTGAGGCGGAGCTGAAAGGCGCGGGACGGCCCGGCGGAGATGTAGGCCATGCGCCGGCGTCCTAGGAGGAAGAGGAGGCGGCGTGCGTCGGGCAGTGGCGGGGCCAGGCTGACGAGGCAGCTCGGCATGAACGAGGGGGTTCCGCCGGCGGCGGCGTTTAGGGTTTTGCAGCACGAGGGAGGAGATGGCGCATTCGCGATTTGGTCCCTGAGTGCCCGCATATTTCTGTTTCCAAGTCCTGTTTCGAATACTGGCGTTTCTACGAGGGGGATTTGAATAAATCGTTATTATTTTTTCCATTGGACCAATTATTATTATTACGTAAGAAATTGCACAAAATATGATCTTGGTACTCGGAGAACAAATGTTGCATTCAAAACTAAACAACTAGAGCTCAAATTGCGTGAGAGCTGATAAAAAAGTAAGCATTTTTTGTCACATCGCAGCACCATAATATACTACTGGGTGACAATGATTCATATATCTTTTATGTCCACTTGTTGTGTATGTAGAAGCTTTGCTTGCTTCTCTTGTAACATGTTAAGTTAATCATTATTCTTAACATAGAAGCCTACATCGAATTCTCTTCGGTCGCTGTCTTTGATGATGGTGACAGTCAAAGAAAAAAAAGGTATAGTGTCGCTAATGACAAAAAAAAACAATGCAAGCAAGAGAAAACCAATTGAGATACATAATTAACTATGAAACACCATAGTCTTATGGTCCCAATCATACTAATGGAGCATGCAAGAATTCACTCCGAAATACACATACTTCATCCAATACAAATTAATGGATTTCGATTTGTCTAGATTAGGTTGCATCTTTAGATCGAAGGGAGTAGAATATTTATCGCAGTACAATTGAGCTTTAAACTTTACCAAAATATCAACCATTTTATATTGGTACCTAAAGATGAATACTTATTTTGAAAATGGCGAATAAACAAATATGTCCTTGAGAAATACACGATAAACGAACTAGAATACAGCCCCGACCGCACCAACCGCTTTCTGCTCCCTCGCGGTTCATTCGATTCCATCTCTCTTCCCTTTTTCCTTTCCTCCATCGGCGGAGACTCGAGACCCGGAAAGGCTTCCGATCTCCACCGATTCCGTTCGCCGTCGCCGGCGGCCGCCATGGCGCTCCTCCTCCGCCACTCCCGCAAGGTACCTCTCTCTCTCCCTCCCTCCATGTGTCGCGGCGGCAGCGCCTCCCATTTTGTTGGAATGGCTCTGGTGATCTGGTCCCGCCCCGCACTCCGCGATCCGATCCAGCCGCGGTGATGATGATTAGGATAGGACTCAACGACGTCCCAGCAGCAGCCAGGCTCGGGTGTCCCTTTCTCTGCGGCTCATGGCAGATTTGATGGATTGATCGATCAGACAAAGGCCTTTTTGGCTTCCCCCCCTAGAAAGTTGGCCTGGAACAAATTAATGTCAAGAATTTTACCGTGAATTTAAGCCCTCGTAGAGATGTTGTAGATGCTGGCCAATTGGTTGCCGCCACCCGCTGGTCATGTACATATGTAAATTTGTTGGAGCCGTAAATTTCCAGTTGGAACCATCAAATAGGTTGAACCTGCTACCTTATGCCACCGATGTATCCCATCATGAAAAATACTATCGTAACCCCTGTGTGGGACGTTTGCTGAGTGGTGCGGCGTGTACAGAACAGAAGACACGTTCTGGCAGCTTCTAACCTGTTGCTTGCTCGCTGCCACTTCCATCTCTGAAAGCTCGCATGTATGCTTTTCGTATTCTCATAGTTGTGTTTCGCTTATTATTATGCAGCTGCAAAGAGTGCGCGGTGTCCTGGACTGCGAGCGTGGGAGCATTGCTCGTCACTTCTCTGCCAGTGCCTGCTCCACCGCTGCGAAGGACGACGGTACGTGCTTTTCTCCCTGTGCTCCTTGCACGTCTTGGTTTAGTGTGTGGAACGATGATTTCTCACTTAGTGGCTTGCTTATAATTATCATTAAAACTAATCGGTGGCTCCCTGCTGCAGCTGTCTCAAGTTCTACTGTTCATGGGGAGTACGGGAAAAAAGTTGGAAGCACGGGCATTTTCCAAGACAGGCAGTCTGGAAAAGGTCTCCATAACTTTAAGGTTATGAAGCTGTAATTAGAATCTTACTTCTTTAGTGTAACACCTCGTTTTTTTGTTCTGACTTTGGTTAGCTGCCCCATCTGTCATTTTTGCAGGTATCTCCGCGTGAAGCAAGAGGAGGCTACAACTCGAAGAGAATGCCAATTGCTTCTACTGGGGCCAATAGTTTGTTCTCAAGGTCTGCATTCTCGTTATGTTTCTTTTTCCTTAATTCATGTGTATCCAGATATTCTATACTGCCTTATCACAAGCTGCAACCATGTTTTGACGGTTGCTGCTATTTATCAGTGGGCAGGTAGTTTTGGCAAGACATTTTTCAAGTGGTGCAGGTACCTTTCTCTTGTCATGCTACGTATGTTTTAACATTGTTTCGAATTTTGACTTATAAGATTTGCATTATTAACAAAGTCTTATACTATTTTAGATTTGCCAGCGCATGAGGCAATTGGGATGCCTTCTCTCTCCCCTACTATGACCGAGGTAATTTTCTCAAATTTGGAAATAAAAAAATAAAGCATGACCAACGTGCATGTGTTCTTTTGATTGGCTGCATGGTGTCAAAAACTTTTAATTGCCTGTAGGGAAATATTGCAAGGTGGGTGAAGAAGGAAGGAGACAAAGTTTCACCTGGTGAAGTTCTTTGTGAAGTGGAAACTGTGAGTTTTGTTTCTTCCCATTTACAGCCAGGGGCATGACTTGTGCAGCTAGATAATTGTCAAGCGCATCTGTGGTGACTAGGATAAAGCTACCGTGGAAATGGAATGCATGGAGGAAGGCTACCTTGCCAAGATTGTTCGTGGAGATGGTGCAAAAGAGATCAAAGTTGGCGAGGTACATATATGATATATCCTGATGCATAGGAGACACTTCTTTTTACCACTACTCGTAACATACTTATTGGCTTGGTACTCATGCCCACATGTTTTTCTGTGAACTAGATTATTTGCATAACTGTGGAAGAGGAGGGGGACATTGAGAAATTTAAGGATTACAAGGCTTCGTCTTCTGCTCCAGCTGCAGATCCAGCTGAACCAAAACCCCAGTCTGAGCCCGCAGAACCAAAAGAGGAGAAGAAGGAACTGTCCATGGCCCCTGAACCAAAGGCTACAAAGACTGAAGAGTCAGGGGATCGCTTATTCTCCAGTCCTGTTGCCAGAAAGTTGGCAGAAGACAACAATGTAAGCAGCCTACATTTCAGCTATCCAGACAGTTTATAAGGGATGTAGTTTTTGACCTTCAAAGTTAATGTTCTCCAAACAGGTGCAACTTTCAAGCTTAAAAGGTACTGGTCCAGATGGGCGTATTTTGAAGGCAGACATTGAGGATTACTTGTGTATGCTCTCTTCTGTTTATTTTTGACCCTGCCAATGAAAACAAATCACTCCGTACTGTGTGCTTATGACTCTGTTCTAGAAGTGCAACACAGAGCATGATTACTCATGAATTATGCTAAGTTAGAGGGTGGGGTGTAGTTACAGCTTTAATTACATGAAAATTTAGCACTTTTTTCACCAACATTTTTCCACTCACCACCACTCATATCTGTAGAACAATCAGTGGATGGTGGAAGAAATGTATTGGAAGTGTTTAATTTACACATAAACATTTTCAATTTGGTTATGCAAGTAGAACTAGAGTTCTATCAACTGATGATGGTATGCTTATGCGCTATGAAGCTTCTGCAACCAAAGATTCAAAGAAGGAAGCTGCAGCAGCTCCAGGACTAGGCTATGTGGATCTTCCAAATACACAAATAAGGAAGGTAAAATCAGTGCCATGGGATTCTTCGAACTTGGAATTCATTGAACGTACTTGTCCCTTATTGTGCACTCTCCTGGTACTGACAACTTCTAATTTTATTTTCCTCAGATTACTGCAAATCGCTTGCTGCAATCTAAGCAGACCATCCCTCACTACTATCTGACAGTTGATAGTCGAGTTGACAAACTTATTAAGTATGAAAATCTTCAAACATTGAGTATTTTATCTTACACATACCAATTGTTGTGTAAATTAGATAGATAATTTGCGCATTCATTGTTTGGCATAATTGGCCCTACCTTTTACTGCACCACTATTATGCTAGAAGGCATCTTGGATGGAGGATCCATTAATTCTTTCTTCTTTTCTAGATTACGGAGTGAGTTGAACCCTCTGCAGGATGCCTCTGGTGGGAAGAAGATATCTATAAATGATCTTGTTATTAAGGTATGTTTTGATGTATGGTGGTTTCTGAGGCTCTTTTTCTTAGTAATCAAGTACAGACGTGGGGAGTGTACTGTTTCTGTAAAAGGCAATGCTTTCACAGTTTACCTGAGCGGTAGAAAATGTTCATGCAATACAAAGCTGCTTGTATGCCTACACGATACAGTGTTTGAATTGATTGTTGTTCAATATGCAGGCTGCAGCATTGGCTCTTCGTAAGGTTCCTGCGTGTAATAGTTCCTGGATGAATGATTTTATTCGCCAGTAAGATTGCACTGTACATCAATTAAACTGGGGTCTTCATTTTCGTTACTCAGAACTTGATGCATCTTAAATTTGTTTTCCTGCAGGTATCACAATGTGAACATTAACGTTGCTGTACAAACTGAGCACGGTTTATTTGTTCCAGTTGTTAGGGTGGGTTGTTTGACTCGGTACTAAACTGACTATGGTATTGTTCATATCACCTGCTCCTTTGACTTGTATTATCTGTACAGGACGCGGACAAGAAAGGCTTGGCTACTATTGCTGATGAGGTGAAGCAGCTGGCTCTAAGAGCAAAGGAGAACAGTCTTAAACCAGCAGAATATGAGGTATAGACCGGATTATTATACCTGAGATTCATTCGATTGATAGTATTTATCCTTGACACTATGCTTTGCAGGGTGGTACTTTCACCGTTTCAAATTTGGGAGGCCCTTTTGGAATTAAGCAATTCTGTGCCATCGTAAATCCTCCCCAATCAGCAATATTGGCGATTGGCTCTGGTAATATCTTGTCCAATAGTTGGCAGTCCTTGTCAAAACAACTCAGATATGCTTTTATTTTTACTTAACTTTTGTACTTACCATATGGTTGGAAATTTCTCTGGAGCAGCTGAGAAGAGGGTGATCCCTGGAGCTGAGGGCCAGTTCGAAGTCGGGTCCTTCATGTCAGCCACGCTAAGCTGTGATCACCGGGTCATCGATGGTACTCTTTTTTCCTGTCAACTCTGATTCAGCGGATGTTGCTTCTTATTCCCAACTTACGTCTAAAAGAAGTATTTTCACTGATTACCCACCCACTGTTCCGTTTCGCAGGCGCCATGGGTGCGGAGTGGCTGAAGGCATTCAAGGGGTACATTGAGAACCCGACGACCATGCTGCTGTAGAGGGGCTGTTTTCTTTCTGCTGTAAATGACGACGATGAGAGCGATTTTTTCCATTGTAGGCTCTCGTTAATAAAGATTAGAGAATAACCACTTCTCGATGTTTTTTCCTACCGCCCCTTTTCTCGCTGTGTATAAAACCGCGGTAACTAGGGCTGGACACTGAGAGCAAACAGAGCAGCGGAGTCAGCACAGGCTGTTTAACTTACTCTTTGGCAAATGGCAAATGCAATTTTTTCCCCTGATGTTGGCTGGTTGAAATTTGTTGCCTACTTGTGTGCCTGTTCCTGGTTGAATCTGATTTCAGAAATATTGTGCACTGGTTATTCTTTTTCAATGACAAGCCAAGTATCTGTCGATAGCGAGACGCTTGTGCTGTGTCTGTGCATGTACATTGTACTTGTGGTTGGCCAATATGAAGATGAAATAGAGGGAGTCGCTAAGACTGACGACTCTTGCCTCTCTCCCAGAGTCATGGCCACACCTCTCTTGCTCTGCGGCAACCTGGACCGCAGCACCACCGAGCTGCGGCATGACACCCTATGCTTCTGCGATAGTTTCAGGTGGCAGGGGCCCCTCTTCTCCCAAAAAACACGCGGGGCGAGAGTGGAAGGTGAAGAAGCTGATGGAGATTAGCTCGAAGGTCGGGTCCCTTGGCCGGCACATGAGCATGCCGGCTACCACGCCGGCCAGTGCCAAGCCCCAACTCTAGCATCCTTGACGCATCGTCTGTCGTTGATGGTAGCTATATATAGTTTGACGGTGAAGGCCGCGGTGTATCCGAGCCCCGGTTTTCTTCTGATGAAAACTGCAGTTGAGAAATTCGTCCTGATATATATTTACATAGCAGTAGCAGATTTGGTCTCAAGTAGCTCACATATGCATATGTGGGCATCCTCCTGCTCTGGCGTGACAACTATGCCATCATGCATGATTCATCAACTCCACCAACCTCTAGTTATATATGTATGGCTCTTGAGCCTTCACCATCTGTTCTGTCAGCATCCCTGGATTGTACATATTTGTTCCATTCCATTCAAGGGTTTTTCATGTTGATGTGATTGTATCTGATCTCAGGAGGGCTTCTTCTGAGCATGGTGTGTCTAGCTGGACCGATTCTCTTCTTTAGTACGTGAGCGGTGAACAATATATATGTTCAGAAGCATGGGTGCAAGCTATATATTTCGGACCCAGATTTATTTTCCAAGGTTTCTTCTTAATTACTTCTTCAAACTCCGCCGACCCATCATCTATCCTCTTTATTAGTATGACTTTTTTGTTCACGTTCTATTATTGAGAGTCTAGAGATGCAGTAATCTAGCTAGAGATCCTTGTGCGATGCACATTGCATTATTATTAAACAACTGCGGTATAGATTCATCAACCATGCTGAAAGGCTCAGCTTTCAGGCTCTCCTAAACAATTAATCCTTCCCAGCAGTAAAAACTGCATCTAAATTTGGTCCACGATTTAGCTGTGTCGGCACATCTTCCCCCATTACAATATTGTCTCTTGTTTGTGCATCTTATTAAGTTCTTTCCTTAGGATTTTTCTGTCGTTGTAGGAGATGAGTTTTCCTTATTTCTCCGTCGCGATGGCACATGCATGAAAATCATAGGAGGTGCATGCGGTCTTCAAAGGAGGCCTCATCTTTTTTTGGTGACATGTTTATTTTTCTGTCTTTGTTCCTCGGTGTGTAAGATCGATGTAGAGGTTAGATTAGGTTTACAGCTGGTTTTGTTGTTTAACCAAATGCAGTGCTCTTGTTGTCCCGATTGCCTACGTGTGTTTACCTGCTCCAAGATTTGTTTGATTTTGTCTCTTTTGTTGCTTCTTTATTCCCTATAGGCTGGAAGAAATGACCGTAAAACCTCGATCCCTCTCTAATCCCTCAAGGGCAACAACTTTGCCGGCGGCTTTTGAGGGACGAGCAACATCGGTGGTGGCAGATCTGCAAAGGCCGAAGCAGCTCCAAGAGGCACGAACGGGCCATAGACATGAGGGTAACAAGCGGGGAGGATGGCGGCGGTGCGTCCATGGAAATGTGCTAGGGATTAGTGGTTCGAGTGGACACAATGGGTCTCTGCCTGACGGGGCCAGGGAGGACACCACATGGACGCATGGGCTGTCAGTGCCCCTACAAATCCAACTCAATTTTTTGCCCGGTTTACGCCAAAACGGATGGGTCCGGGGCTGCATCACAATTTGCGGATGCACGTTGGACCATGGCCTCGGTCCGAAAGAACAGGACCCACGCGGTTCGTTTGCAGGGGCGTTGGAGATGGTCTTACCCGTCGCAACGCACCCATGCATCTCCCAACGCCGCTATCCGGTGCTTATCGCAGTGTCATGTAGGCAACGCCGATGGAGGTGACCACTAGAGTAGCACATTAAAAACACCATTTACTCTAGGGCTATCCATCTGATTATAATCTATCTACTAATTTACAGATAGGTAGGTTCGTCCTGCCAGTTTTTCGTTCCAATTTTTCGTTGGTCGATTTTGCCCCTGACGGTTTGGTGATATTACACCACTTGCCACCGCCAAGTGGAGTATCCTGAAAAAAAAACAGCCGTCGTCGCCCTGGTCCACTTCCGCGCGCACCCCTCCCCAATCCTACGCCCCCAATCCAGGCGGGCACCACGGGAGCCCCTGGCGAGGTGTCATGGGGGCCGACGCCGTCGTCGTTCGAGAGGGGCGGCGAGCATCCTGGTCCACTTCTGCGCTGAGGAGATAGAGGGCGGGCGGAGGCAGCACCGGAGTCCACGGCACTGCCGCCCAGCTTGCCTCCATCCCTGGACGGAGACAGACGAGAGAAATACGAACCTGCAACTTGACAGCGATTCAGAGCGTGAGCCAGGACATAGGGAGGGCCGTGTCACAGACCAAGGCGTGCCTGACGAAATAAGAGATGAATCAGAGTTGAGAAGCTAGGGAAATGACCGGTAAGAGCTGAATCAATTAGAAGAGCAGAAATTTGGAATGTTACCATCGGTACAGGACGACGGAAAGGACTGGACTTGGTGGCGGGATGCAAACTTTGAGAGGATTTGGACAAGGGAGAGGAGGGCGCACCATATCCGCGCGACCGGCGGCGCTCGACGACGATATCCAGAGGCCGAGCTCGACCATGGAGTCCACCGGCGGCGCTAGACAAAATCCACGGCCCTTCACAGCTCAAACGCCGACGCACACCTAACCCTCGGCCTCTATGGAAATCTATCTACCGCGGCGCCCCCCTGCGGCCCTGCCGTCGCCCACCGGAATGGCTACCATGGGAAGGAAAAACTGTCTTGGAAAAAGAATATTTTATTATTATTACATATAGATATGGATAATCATTGCCCGATTTGCTTTAATACAGATATATAATGGACAAACAAAAAAAATATTTTTAACCATTTGAAAAAAAAAACTAAAACTAATACTCCATCCGACCCAAATTAGTTGACTTGGTTTTGTCAAATTTAGATGTGAAGTAAACAAGTCTAGATACATCCGAATTTAGATAAATTTGAGTCAACTAATTTTAAACGGAGAAAGTAATAACATTGGTGAAATTCAACTACACCAAAGGCCGTTATTCTCTCACGGTCAGCTGTTCGTCGCATTGTCTCAGCCACACAGCGTGTACTTCAAACAAATTTGCTCCGGTTCCTTAGCTCAGGCCGTATTTCTAGAGTGCCACGGCTCATATTTTTTATAGGAAGGTTAAATAATTTTTTGCTACACTCGATTAGACAAAATACAATATACATTTGCTTTTTAACAAGGCATTTGACTAAAATTTGTCTACAAACGATAAAAAAATGTACAAAACGTGAATGTGAATAATATCCTTTCTTAATTATCATTTTAAAATCAATATACTCATTTCTAGTGTATATAATACTATAAAATAGAGCAAGTATTACAAAAAAATATTGCTTCAAAAAAGGACAAAAGAAAAAATATGTCATCCATTAAAAAAAACGTCTCGACAAAAATATGTTAAAACTTCATGTGTCAGAGAAATAAATTATTTGATCAAGCAAATCCGTGACAACACACGGACATTCAACTAGTCGCTACTAGCTTCAGGTGGAACAACGCCCTTTACCTTGGCCTCGTGTGCATGTTAATATAGGCCAAACCTCGGCTACATACAAGATTACAACACACGCCTCAAGTTACGGTATATGAAGAGATCAATCTTATCTCATGGTCGATCATTTACAACAACTCCTATCTTTATCTAGAGATCGTATCTGGTACGTTACAACAAGACGGACACACACGTATCGCTAACACCCCTTCTCAATCATAGCCTTCTTAAGGTTGAGATTATGCTTGAATTCTTCAAGTTTTCGGGTTGGTAGTGCCTTGGTGAAACCATCTGCCACCTATTATAATTATAATTTTATAATATACACCTGATACTTTATGAATGTGGCTCGAAATTATAATTATTTTTTAAGCTTTACCTATTATAATTATAATTTTATATAAAAATAATATGACATATTTTCATTATCTAATTCTCACATACAAGACACGTTCAACTTACTAGTCATACTAGATGTCGAGACACGCTGGGGTGACAGTTGCTTATGACTGTCTTTTCAATTTATGCGTCAAATACTGTATATGAATGAAAATGGTTTTTAAGTACTCGCGTGGATACGAGGAGGCCACCTCTTATGGACTTGACCTTCTTCCTCCTTTTCTTCGTGACTGTATCTCTTCTCTGCCAGATTGCTTCGCTCGTTTTCATTCCTTTTTGTTGTGCTATTTCATCCGCATGACCAGGAACAAGTCCCTCTATAGAAGGGCTCGTGCCCGTGACGGCGAAACTCGCAGAAGACAAGAATTTGGCTTGTCGTTCTACCATTATGTCCCTACCGGTACCAAGTGATGCCACGATCAATGGGTCCCAGTCGAATCCCTCGGGCCTCGGCTGACTCAAGGTTCTTCAAAGACGTCGCAGCCAGGGACAGATATATTCAGGTAAATCTATGTGCTTGCATAACTTGCCATGTCTTTTACCGTTTCTTAATTCACTCATTTATCTACTAGCACATTCTTCCTCAATGGTGTTTTTAGGCCGGGCAGTCTTGCACTAGTAGGAAAACCCCTATCCGTAGCACACCAAATTTGGGGTCTGTGGTGCACGTTTCCACGAATGTTACACCACTGATATTTTTTATCTGTGACGTACTTCGACGTGCGCCACGAATATGTCAAAGGTCAGTGGCGCGCCTTGCTTGCTAATGTCACATATGAGTTCGGCGGTGCACCCCTATTCGGTGCGCCACGGTTAGGGTGCGCCACTGAATACTGGAGGAACATCTGTATATTGAGAGCATCTTATTCAAAATTATAAATAAGTATTGGAGTGCCATTAATTACTAACATTGCGGTCGAGGTCGTGATTGATTTGCAGAAGTTGCAAAATAGCTAGGTTTTTTTGTAGTTGATCAGAATGATCAAAAAAAAGTTCAAACCGTTGGATTCCATTTCCAAAGTGCGGAAGAATGACCGCCGACTCCCTTTACCGTCCGAATTTCTCGGCGGCATGATCTTCGCAGCGGCTGCTAAATCTGCCCCGATTAAAGCTAACCTGGTTGATGTTTTTGTAATTCCATTCAAACTCATTGCAATGAGTGTGGATTGGGGCTAGGGTTTGTGAAGAGTGGCCTTAGATTATGATTCATCCACTTTCCATTCTGCATGCATGTCTAGGTCAAAACTTTTCGTGTTGATTTCTATTAGTGATGGGATTTTTGGCCCTGGATTCTCGATTTCGGAATGAGGGTAGGGATTTTTCGTTCGATGATGGTACATTTAGGATTGTGTGTCTAGTGCTTGATGTAGGATTGTGTGCAGCGAACGCGAAGATTTGGTGGTGAGATCAAAAGCCACACGGAGAACGGAGGGCCCCGATTGAATCGTATGTTCCGCGGGGTCGGGTTGGTGGGTGATCAAGGCAAATGGTCCAAACACAAAGAAACATAGGGCAAAACACATCAATCACATTGGAAAAAGGAGTATGTTGTCAAAAAATAATGAGCATATTGTCAAAGTCCAAAAAAAGATGGGGAGCACTTCGCGTCCCCCGGGGGATAACTCCCCCAGATCCCCCGGGTCCTCTGCGTGACACGTGTCCTTTTCTTTTGTCCAGATTCCCACTTTTGCTACAAATTAGCCCGATTTGCTACAAAGTGTCCCGCTTTTGCTACATGTAGCAGAAAATAGTTCGGCCCAGAAATAGAAAAACAGATTGGACCTCGTCAGAGATTTCACCGGAGACCTCGTCGGCGACCATGTAGCAAAAAAGTTGGGCTAACGTAGCATATTCAACCTCGCCGGAGGCTTTGAAATGGATCGTATGGGCACCTAGAGGGGGGAACCAATTTTTAATACTTTTTCAATTTTAGGCTTGACACAAATTAAATTCTCTAGATATGCAACTACGAGAATTTCCCTATATGCAACCCTAACTAATAAGCACGTAAAGAGAGGAACAAAGAAACCGTAGTGGAGCACGCGGAGACACAGGGATTTGTTTTACCGCAGTTCCTTCCTTATTAAGGGAAGTACATCTGCGTTGGAGGGGTGGACGGTTCTAAGACCACCACGCCACAATAGGCCTCACCCTATTCTCTGATGGATCTCGCCACGAGAGGCCTAATCCACCTTCTCCACTATTGGATCCCTTCGAGGCGGGAACCGGTGCCTTTTACAACACTATCGGGGCACACACCCACAACCGAATTGGGGGCTCCCGAGATGACAACAAGCTGCCACAAGAACAAGGTTTATCAATATAAACAAAAACAAGGATCTAGATATTTGCAAGAAATACTAGATCGGTGGTTCTCCAAATGAATGGAGAGGAGATGAAGCGCTTGATTGCTGATGATGAAGATCGAGTTCTCCTCCTTCGATTCCCCAAGGGACGGGGCCTTTGGGTGGATCTAGGTGGAGCTCTCTTGGTTGAAGATTGCAGATCTGATCTTGTCTTTTTCGAATGAATCAAGAGATCTGGCAGGAGAGGGAAGGCTGGCTTAAATACCCCCTCCCCAGATCTGGACGTTGAGCAACTTTGGGGGCGGATTATCCGCCCCCCACTTGGGGAAACTCCGCCCCAAGGGCGGATTTTCCGGGAGAAACTCCGCCCCCTCTCTGGGGCTGGCGCCTGCTTGACTTGGTGAAGATCTTGGGGGGGGCGGATAATCCGTCCCCCTCCTGGGGCGGATTATCCGGCCAGGCCGGAAAGTCTGGCCAACACTCTGCCCCCTCTCTGGGGCTTGCGCCTTGGCGGTGAGCAAGGGGGGCGGACTATCCGACCCCCTTGAGGGGCGTATTATCCGGCGGGGCAGGAAAATCCGGCCAAAACTCCGCCCCCCTTCTAGGGCTTGCGCCTGCTTGGGAAGAGGGAGGGGCGGATTATCCGCCCCGGGTGGGGGTGGATTATCCGCCCCCCAAAGGCAGATACTTTTCTCTTTTTCTTAGAGAGAGCTGCAACACTTCAACACACATTAAAAGACTCCTTGATATTGTTATCTAACACACAAAACACTAGGGATTAACAAATGTTCTTTCAATCTCCCCATTTTTGGTGTTAGATGACAATACTAGGATTTGCAATGAAACCAGCTAACGCCACCTTAAAATGAAAGACGCTTCCCCTAGATGTGTGCATATTTAAAATTCGCATTTTAATACAAATACACACACTAAAGAGAACACAACTTTCATAGCAAAGACAATTGAAACAAGGTGGGTTGGGAAACTAGGTCATACCATCGGGATGTGACTATATCCAAAGAAAATAATTAGCTTGATAGCCTCCAAGCACATCCGAACAATATTGATGCATACATTAGATAATCCCATGATTCCATATGCCATCAAATATGCTCCATAGAGAAATCCAGAATTTCATGAGATCCACAATAGAAAAATCCAGAATTCCATGAGTACCAAACATAGTACCAAACATAGTGGAGCACATATTGATGCATACATTAGATTATCCCATGATTCCATATGCCATCAAATATGCACCATAGAGAAATCCAGAATTCCATGAGATCCACAATAGAAAAATCCAGAATTCCATGAGTACCAAACATAGTGGAGCACGACATAATCTTACATAATCAAACACGAATAGCAAATAAGTTCACGCTAAAAGGGCACAAGCAGGCAAATAAAACGACTGAAAGATAGATGCTTGCGCCCGACCCTTGCAAATCCACGAGACCTAATAGAACTACTTCTCCCCCTTTGGCATCGAAACGCCAAAAAGGAAGAAGAGCGATGCTAACGCCCCTGAAGATATGCCTCGATGGTACTACACACCCAAATTTGCAAGAACCAAATTAAACAAAAACCAAAGTTGAGTGTGTTTTCCATAAGATCAAGAAATATGCAAGAAAATCCAAAGAGAGCCATTAGAAACCAACTCTTCTCAAGGAAGAGGGCGGTGGCCGAAGCCACCATGTTGGAGCGCATGGCATGACACCGCGAAGATGTATCTTGAGTTCAAAACCAATGCTCATCGATGACCCACATATCACAAAATGATATTAAGGGAATGATTTTACTTGCTTTCGGCATTATGGGGGGAGGGGGGTGGCCCAATCAATTAGGACCACACTCCCCCTATGTCTATGCCCGCATCTAAACCAAATACATGAATAAGAGCAAGTGAGTGTGCAAGGGTAGTCAAGCCAAGCTCCTTGAATCTATAATATTTAGCTCATTCCTCAAATAACAAAATCTTGCTTCATCAAGAGGCTTCGTGAAAATATCAGCAAGTTGGTTCTTTGTGCTCACAAAGGACAGGGCAATATCACCACGAGCAACATGATCCCGAATAAAGTGGTTGTGAATCTCTATATGTTTTGTTCTTGTATGCTGCACGGGATTGTAAGCAATTTTAATAGCACTTTCATTGTCACATAATAGAGGCACTTTGTCACAATTGACACCATATTCCTTTAAAGTTTGCCTCATCCATAACAATTGTGTACAAGCACTTGCAGCAGCAACATATTCAGCTTCGGCGGTTGAGAGTGAAATACAATTCTGTTTCTTTAAAGACCAACACACTAGATACCTGCCCAAGAATCGACATGCACCAGAGGTTGATTTCCTATAATCTTTGTCACCGGCCCAATCTGAATCAGTGTAACCACATAGAGAGAAACTTGAACCCTTGGGATACCATAACCCAAAATTTGGGGAATGAACCAAATATCGGAAGATTCGTTTGACCACCACTAAGTGGCTTTCTTTAGGAGCGGCTTGGTACCTTGCACACACTCCTACACTAACATGATATCGGGCCTAGATGCGCAAAGGTAAAGGAGAGAACCGATCATGGATCGGTATACCTTTTCATCCACGTCTTTACCCTTGGGATTGAGCTCAAGATGACACTTTGTTTGCATTGGAGTAGCAACGCCATTGAGATCCGTCATCTTGAACCTTTTGAGCATGTCTTGGATGTACTTAGCTTGATTAATAAATGTTCCCTCTCTAAGTTGTTTGATCTCAAATCCAAGAAAGAACCTCAGCTCACCCATCATGGACATCTCAAACCTGTCAATCATAAGCTTTGAAAATTCATCGTTAAAAGCTTGGTTAGTAGAGCCAAAAATAATGTCATCTACATAAAGTTGGCATACAAAAAGCTCCCCATTAACCTTCTTAGTAAAAAGAGTGGGATCGATTTGCCCAACTTCGAATCCACGGTCTAGCAAAAGCTCTTTAAGGTGCTCATACCACGCACGTGGGGCTTGTTTAAGGCCATAGAGCGCCTTATCGAGTTTGTAGACATGGTTCGGAAATTTGGGGTCCTCAAAACCCGGGGGATGCTTGACGTATACTAACTCATGTAGAGGACCATTAAGAAACGCACTCTTAACATCCATTTGCTGTAATTTAAAATTATGATAGGCTGCATAGGCAAGAAGGATACGGATGGACTCAAGACGAGCCACAAGAGCATAAGTCTCGCCAAAATCAATTCCTTCCACTTGAGAGAATCCTTGAGCCACGAGTCGTGCTTTATTCCTCACAACAATGCCATTTTCATCTTGTTTGTTCTTGAAAATCCACTTGGTGCCAATAACATTGCGGCAATCCTTGGGTTTCTCTACGAGCTTCCAAACTTTGTTGCGTTCGAAGTTATTTAATTCTTCATGCATTGCAACAACCCAATCGGGATCTTCAAGAGCATCAAAAACCTTCTTCGGTTCAACCATGGAAATGTGAGCTTGATGATCACAGAAGCTTGCAAGTTCTCTTCTAGTAGACACCCTTCTTCGTAGATCACTAACAACCTTGTCAAGAGTGTGACCCCTTAGTTCAAGGTTCCGATCAGCACGAGCCTTGCGATGAGCTTCAATGTCCTTATTGTTTCTAGAAGGAGTTGATTCAGTATTTGTATCCTTGTCTTGACCACTGCCTTGCCCTTGATCTTGATCTAAGTTAACAACAGGACCTTGCTGCATAATTTGTTCTTCAGGGCCGGATAATCCGCCCCTTGGTGGGTCCGGACTATCCGGCCTGGGAGATGAGGCACTAGTTCCTTCTTCCTGAGGATGCCTGACTGAACTGGGAGATCCAGAGCCGGATAATCTGCCCTCGGGGGCCGGAGAATCCGGCCTAGGAACTTCTTGGCTATTATTTTCTCCTTCGGATCCCCTGGAACAAGTTGAAGTGACAGGGGCGGATTGTCCGCCCCTTGGATGGGGCGGATAGTCCGGCCTGGTACTACCATCTTGTCCAGGAGACTGATGATCTTCAGCAGGTTGCGGTGTCGGTGCAGAGTTTTCTCCAACAGTAGGAGCTGGTTGATCTTGTGTAGATGAGGGCTCCACTTGAGTGGAGCATTGTCCTTCCCGATCCGCCACAAGGGGTTCCTCAATGGGGCAGAAAAATCCCACGTCCATTCTTCTTATGGCATCTTGGGGTGTTTCAACATCTGCATCACAAACATCAACTTGCCCTACAAAGGAGCCGTTATTTTCATCGAACTCCACACTACAAGATTCTACAACAATCCCAGTGAGCTTGTTGTAGACTCTATAAGTGTGGGATTCGGCACCGTAACCAACAAAAATACCTTCTAAAGCCTTGGACTCAAATTTAGACAAACAAACACCTTTAATAAGAAAGAAACACTTACACCCGAATACCCTGAAGTATGAGATGTTGGGCTTGTTACCGGTAAGTATTTCATATGGAGTCTTGTCCAAAATCTTTTGGAGGTAGAGCCGGTTCGATGAGTGACACGCAGTGGATATGGCTTCATCCCAAAAGTTGTAAGGAGACTTGAATTCAGCCAACATTAATCTTGCCATATCCATCAAAGTCCGGTTCTTCCTCTCAGCTACACCATTTTGTTGAGGGGTGTACGCAGCGGAATATTGATGTCTAATCCCCTCTTCGCTGAGAAACTCATTCAAGGTGTAGTTTTTGAATTCATAGCCGTTGTCACTCCTTATTGCCAAGATAGGAACATTGTGTTGACGCTGAACTTCATTGGCAAAGTCAATGACTGTTTGTTGAGTCTCACTCTTTAGTTTGAAGAAATAGACCCATGTATATCTTGAGTAATCATCAACAATGACCAAGCAATATTTCTTCCCACCAAGACTTGCATGAGAAGGAGGACCAAATAAATCCACATGAAGTAATTCCAAGATCCTCTTTAAAGACACAATAGTCTTCCTTTTGTGGGGAGAGTCGTGCATTTTGACTTCAACACAAGCCCTGCAAACACGATCTTTGGCAAATGAGACATTGTATTTTAGTCCAAGGATGTGGCCACCCATGTGAAGACTTTGCAAAGTTCTCATGTTGACATGGGCTAAACGGCGATGCCATAGCCAGCCCACGTCGGCCTTTCCGAATAGACACATCGGATCCGAAGTGGTTTTCCCCGAAAAGTCCACCACATACAGGACATTTTCGACGTATCCAACGAAAGCGACCTTTAGAGACTTGCTCCACAAGAGTACCACCAAATCATCATCGATAAAAACAGCAAAACCCATCTTGCCAAGGGCTCGAACAGAAAGAAGGTTGTAACCGAGGGTCTCAACAAGCATGACGTCCACGAGAGAGATATCGTGGGCAACCACAACCTTGCCAAGACCCAATACCTGAGATTTAGACTTATCACAAAAGAGTTCATAATTTGGATTGTGAGACCCTGCAAAACCAATATTGTTAGTCTTGTCTTTTGTGACATTCTTCTCAGCAGTGCTTGTTTTTGATTGCACATTCTTGGTCTTGTTCTTCTTATTTTTCTTTTTCTTGGACTTGGTGACATTCCCAAGTCCCTCTTTACCATGATTTGACCTTTGCTTTCCAAGAACTTCATCAAGCATACCCTTATACTTGGGAGTGATGTCCTTGACCACTTCTTTTTCCACACTAGCATTTTCCTTGTGACTATATGTTGAGTTGGATGAGCTAGGAACATCATATTTGGCCAATCGACTTTGAAGCTGATCATGTGACTCATTGAGAATGGAGAAATTGTTTTTCAACGCCTTGTGAGCATTGTCAAGTTTCTCCAATTCCTCAGAGAGTCTATCATGAGCAGCCCCAAAGTCAATCTTTTCCTTCTTTAACTTCTTTGCTTTGGTGACTGCATTGTCACATTCCTTAACAAGTTTAGCCACAATTTCTTCATGTGACTCTTCAATGGACTCAAGCCTCTCTTCAAGAGAGACCCAAGCTTCTTCTTATTCCTCAAGAGCATTTTTTAAGGATGCAATTTCCATTGCATCCTCCCTTTCAATTCTGCCCTTTTCTTCGAGAAGAGCTTCGTTTTGGGCCAGCTGATCCATAAGAGCTTCAAAACGAACTTTGTGCTCACCTTGGAAGTTAGTGTAGAAGTAATCCAAAGCAATAATCTCTTCTTTAACCTTAAGACTAGTAGGATCATCCATGTCAATCATAGCCTTAGAAAAGGAAGAGTTAGAAGTTGTTACCTCGGAGATTCTTGCCATGAGACAAGTAGAATTCTCGTTGATGATGTTTTCGTTCGGAGAGTCGAAGAGAGATGTTGATGTAGATGTGGTGGCTATAGCAGCCACCTCTTGAGAACTATCGTCCTCGTCCTCATCTTCACTTCCCGATGAATATTCTTGTTGTGCCACAAGAACAATCTTTGGTTGCTTCTTGAAAGGAGCATTTTTTTACAAACTGTTTCTTGCGTGGAGCCTTTGACTTGTCCTTGAAGATGAGTCTTCCTCCATTATCTTACCTACTTTGATATGGACACTCAGCTACAAAGTTCAGCCGGTCACCACAATTGAAACATGTTCTCAGCTTGGGACCATTTTATTTTCTTCCATAGGCTCCACTCTTGCGTTCTAGTTCAGCTTTAGCCTTGGCTGGATATTTCCAAAAGTTTCTAGCATAAAGAGCCAAATATTGTCCGTGGATCCTTTTTATATCCTCGGGACAGTCCAGACCTTCTATGGCATATTCATCATGATCAATCACACTAGTCTTCAAGGCCACGTTGATCCCCTTTTGCATCCCCATAGCTCGTGCACAAGCATCTTCGGCATTCTTGGCAGCCACTTTGAAAGCGGCCATTTCTTGCATTACCTCATTGGATGTCATGAGGTGATAGTTATGCCTACCTTGGAGACTTTTCAAATCTGTGGGCTCAAATGGAATAAGAGCACTGACGTACTTGCGCTTGATCCATGCATCATCAACATGAGCGGCACCATGGTTTCTGAAATTTGTGGCTATTGCCTTAAGCCTCCTATACATGTCTTCATGGTCTTCTCCATCCAACATATAGAATCCTTCAGCTTCGTTGCTCAATGCATCATATCTATTCCTTTTCATACTTTCATTTCCGATGAAGATCTCAGTGAGAGCATCCCAAGCTTCCTTAGCTGTACTAAGATGCTGAATGTGTGGCATATCTTTGTCACCCACACCAAGCTGTATCATGTGTAGAGATGTAGCGTTGAGTTGGCTATCGACAACTTCTCTTCTTGTAAGATTGTTGGGGTTTCCAACATGAAGACCATTTTCGATGATCTTCCACAACTCTATAGAGGAACTACACACATGAGATTTCATCAAAAATTGCCATTGAGTAAAAGTAGATGTTGAAAGTTTGGGTGGATCACCCCTATTATGTATATGTGGGTGAGGGATAGGTGGATCAGTGGAATACACATGAGAAACCTCATTGTATCCATCCTTACCGCTATCCTTTTTCGAGGAGGAGCTCTTGCTAGTGTCATCACCAACCACTTCGTTATCTTTGGAAACAGTTTTACCAGTTTTCTTGGATTGTGGAGTGGTATCCTCAGAGTTAGATGGAGGTGATGCTGCGGATGTGGAGAGACGCATTATCAATTGACGCATCTCTTCCATCTTAGCCTCCATTGAACTCACCAAGGTTGTTTCCAACGTCTTGAGATTGTTCATGGTGACTACATTCGGAGCATCACTCCCATCTACCTTGGAACCCATACTTCTCGGTTAAGCCCGAAATAAGAGTCGGGGCTCTGATACCAATTGAAATGGATCGTATGGGCACATAGAGGGGGGGGGGGGGGTGAATAGGTGCTAACCAATTTTTAATAATTTTTCAATTTTAGGCTTGACACAAAGTAAATTCTCTAGATATGCAACTACGAGAATTTCCCTATATGCAACCCTAACTACTAAGCACGTAAAGAGAGGAACGAAGAAACCGTAGTGGAGCACGTGAACACACAGGGATTTGTTTTACCACAGTTCCTTCCTTGTTAAGGGAAGTACATCTGCGTTGGAGGGGTGGGCGGTTCTAAGACGACCACGCCACAATAGGCCTCACCCTATTCTCCGATGGATCTCGCCACGAGAGGCCTGATCCACCTTCTCCACTATTGGATCCCTTCGAGGCGGGAACCGGTGCCTTTTACAACACTATCGGGGCACACACCCACAACCGAATTGGGGGCTCCCGAGATGACAACAAGCTGCCACAATAATAAGGTTTATCAATATAAACAAAAACAAGGATCTAGATATTTGCAAGAAATACTAGATCGGTGGTTCTCCAAATGAATGGAGAGGAGATGAAGCGCTTGATTGCTGATGATGAAGATCAAGTTCTCCTCCTTCGATTCCCCAAGGGACGGGGCCTTTGGGTGGATCTAGGTGGAGCTCTCTTGGTTGAACATTGCAGATCTGATCTTGTCTTTTTCGAATGAATCAAGAGATCTGGCAGGAGGGGGAAGGCTGGCTTAAATACCCCCTCCCCAGATCTGGCCGTTGATCAACTTTGGGGGCGGATTATCCGCCCCCTTGGGGAAACTCCGCCCCAAGGGCGGATTACTCCGCCCCAAGGGCGGATTTTCCGAGAGAAACTCCACCCCCTCTCTGGGGCTAGTGCCTGCGTGACTTGGTGAAGATCTTGGGGGGCGGATAATCCGTCCCCCTCCTGGGGCGGATTATCCGGCCAGGCCGGAAAGTCCGGCCAACACTCCGCCCCCTCTCTAGGGCTTGCGCCTTGGCGGTGAGCAAGGGGGGCGGACTATCCGGCCCTCTTGAGGGGCGGATTATCCGGCGGGGCCGGAAAATTCGGCCAAAACTCCGCCCCCCTTCTGGGGCTTGCGCCTGCTTGGGAAGAGGGAGGGGCAGATTATCCGGCCCGGGTGGGGGTGGATTATCCGCCCCCCAAAGGCAGATACTTTTCCCTTTTTCTTAGAGAGAGATGCAACACTTCAACACACATTAAAATACTCCTTGATATTGTTATCTAAATATAAAACACTAGGGATTAAGAAATGTTCTTTCAGGCTTTTGCCGGTAGACCTCACCGGAGATCGTGTAGCAAAAACATTACGCTATTGTAGCAAAATCGCAAAACGGTGCTAGCAAAAAAGTTGTGCTAATGTAGCAGATCCGACCTCGCCGAAGACTTTCGTCGGTAGACCTCGCCGGATATTGTGTAGCAAAAACTCAACGCTATTTTAGCAAAATCACAAAACGGATGTAGAAAAATGTTTTTTCTAATGTAGCAAAAGGGACATCGCCGGAGACTCTCGCCGGAGACCACGTAGCAAAACCATAGAAATTGGATATAGCAAAACAGTTATGCGAAAGTAGCAAAAAAAATGAGTACATAGCAAAATAAATTTACTAAGGTAGCACCACTCGTGAGTACATAGCAAAATAAGAGCTCCTCCATTTTGAAGTACATCTCAAAGGGAGCACCACTGTCGTGGTCTCCCCAGCGCGCGGGTTATAGGGAAAGTGGAGGCGGAGGGCGGGCTCCCGCAGCCTACTCCGGCCACGGTGGTGGCTGCGCGGCGGCGCCGGAGCAAAAGACCATGACGTGGGCTATAGGGCGCCGTGCAGCAGCGGCGCATAAAAAGACAGCGCCCGGCAAGGCAAGACGGCGGCGCGCGTCAGGGCAAGGCAACAGCGCGGGAAGGGGCGGCGGCGTGCGGCAGGTCGCGGCAGGGAAGGGCGGCGGCGCGCAGCAAATTGCGGCAGTTGATGGCATTCGCGAGAAAAAAGCCTGACGTCGTGATGGGCCCTCTCGGACGTCCGAAGGAGTAGTATCATTTTTCATAAAAAGATGCGGCAGAGGAGCAATTTCCCTTTCAACATGGCATTCAATTGATTGGTCCATCCATTTCACTCACTGACTGACTCAGGAGTCAGGAGAGTGAGGTCCCAATCCATCCATGGTGGTGGGTGGTGGGACAGAAGAGAACACGACCCCAAAAAATCGAGGTAAAGAAGAAATCCAGGCTCTGGGCTCGACCACCCACAGCATACACGCGCACACGCAACGCCACACCACCGCACGCGCACACACAACCCCCCATCTCGTCTCTCTTATGATCACCACCACCAGGTCCACCGCCACCATGTCCTGCGCCCTCGGCGACCACGACGGCGGCAAGCGAGTCCACGGCAAGTCGCCCGAGCCGACCTCCGTGCTCTACAACCGGAGCCCGAGCCCGCCGACCTCCTCCTCCCACTCCCACTCCGAGCCGGCCCCCATCAGCGCCGAGGACTGGGAGGCCGTGCTGCTCTCCGGCGGAGACATGGCCGCCGCGCCGCCCCCCGCCGCGCACACACAGGACACCTCCTTCCTCCGCTGGATCATGGACGCCGGCTACGCCGACGGCGACGGGGACGCCTTCGGCTTCAAAGGCCCCGCCTTGTTTGACCCCAATTTCATGTCTCCCCTGCCGCCGCCGTCCATGTCGCAGCTGCTCCAGCAGGAGGTCTTCTCGCTCCCGCAGCTCCCGCAGCAGCTCCCTCTCCCGACACAGCCGCAGCCGCAGCTCCCTCAGCCGGTTCCCGCCCCCGACACACAAGGAGATCTCGAGCCCCAGGCGGCGGTGGACGACCTCCTCGAGGCGGCGCGCCGCGCCGACGCCGGCGACTCCACTGGCGCGCGCGAGATATTGGCGCGGCTCAATCAACGGCTCCCCTCCCCGCCCGCGCCGCCGGGGCACCCTCCCCTGCTCCGCGCCGCCGCGCTCCTCCGGGACGCGCTCCTGCAGCGCCTCCTCCCGCCGGCCGCCCTCCCCTCCGTCCCCGTCCGCTCCACGCTCGACGTCGCGCTCAAGCTCGCCGCGCACAAGGCGCTGGCGGACGCGTCCCCGACCGTCCAGTTCGCCGGCTTCACGTCCACGCAGGCCTTCCTCGACGCGCTCGGCGCCGCGCGCCGTGTCCACGTCGTCGACCTCGACGTCGGCTTCGGCGGCCACTGGCCGCCGCTGATGCAGGAACTCGCGCACCAGTGGAGCCGCTCCGCCGCGCCGGCAACGCCGCCCACGCTGAAGGTCACCGCATTGGTCTCGCCGGGGTCGAGGCACCCGCTAGAGCTCCACCTCACCCAGGAGAGCCTCACGCGCTTCGCCGCCGAGCTCGGAATCCCGTTCGAGTTCACCGCCGTCGCGTTCGACCCCTCCAGCCCCTCCCCGCCCATGGGTCTATCGGCGGCGCCCGACGAGACCGTCGCCGTGCACGTCACGGTCGGCACAGACACCGCCGCGCCGACGCCGGCGTCTCTGCGTGTCATCAGGCAGCTCCGTCCTGCCATCGTCGTGTGTGTCGACCACGGCTCCGACCGGGCCGGCCTGCCGCTCCCCAGTCACGCCATCAACGTCCTCCGGTCATGCGCCGCACTCATCGAGTCGCTCGACACCGCCGGCGCGTCTCCGGACGTCCTAGCCAAGGTCGAGCAGTTCGTCCTCCGGCCAAGGGTCGACCGTCTAATTATGGGCAGTGACAAACTGCCCCCATGGCGATCAATGTTTGCGTCCACCGGCTTCACGCCGCTGCAGCTCAGCAATGCGGCCGAGGCGCAGGCCGAGTGCCTGCTCAGGCGCACGGCCAACCAGGGCTTCCACGTCGAGAAGCACCAGGCGACGCTCGCGCTCTGGTGGCAGCGGTCGGAGCTCGTGTCCGTGTCGGCGTGGCGGTGCTGATCTTCAGCAGCCTGGTACAGTTGTAGTAGAATTGTTCATCTTGCCAAACTTGAATCTTCTCAAGTGCTAGCCAATATTGGTTTGTGATTTATACTAGTAGCAATTTGAGGCATGAACAACTGAAAATTCCCAAGAATGTTAACCCCCCCAAGCTTTGCGTTTTTATTGTTCATATTGTAATTCTGTGTGCTCACCTTGTACTCTGCCAGTCATATTTCAGACTGATTGAAGCTAAGTTTTTTTTTGTTTCCTCTCTTCTTTGTAATTAAGCCACTTCCAGTGGAAACCAACAAGAAATCATTAGAGCTATGTACATAGTTCAGTTGAGTCTTGTTGTAATCCGTATACTAGTAGCTCCCACTGATTGATGTGACAATTCTCATTTTATCAGAATTTTCTTTATTATGTGTGGAAAAGGACATCAACGATGAACAGTAGATATGAAAGTGATCTTTCACACATCAGGATTTGCTTATTGCACCCTTGTTTCTTCTTCATGAATTGTCCTTTTTTTTCACCAGCTGTGAACATGGAATTTGCTACACACTGCCCCAATTTTGCAAATGGAACCGTAGTGCGTCAAAGGCTGAAGCAAAAGGTAGCATGTATGCATCCTCATCATTATACCTACTGTTAAACAAGGAAATGTTTCTGTTGAGGCGTCGTCATCGGCCTTCCATAACATATTTCTGCCTGTTTATGTGTTATACTAACCTTGCAACTTGTTTCATCAACAATTTTGAGAAACCAGATCCTCCCAGAATCTGATGGCCCAAATCGACGTGTTTTCGCGAAACCTGAAGCTGATTTGGCTGTCCCATCCCAGCAGTCCTGTATGTAATTCTTTTGGGAGCCATCACTATTACCTTTCAGCATCATGATAATACACTTTGTCTTTTCGTATTCGTTTGCACAAATGGATTGCAGCTCCACTTTTGAAGAATTCCTATATAAAGCTGATATTATTGTTTTTTGGACCCTTCCTGAAGAATGTTGCAATAGTTTTCATCTGCTTTTATAGTGACCCTTTGATTTGCCCTGTTGGCTCTCCTCACCTTTCACTTTCACTACAGCACCACTACAAGTCCAGTCTACTACAAGCGTCCACACAGCTGAGGCTTGACATATCATTCTTGTTCTGCCCTGGAAGGCTTGAGATATTGCAATCTTGCTTGAATTGGCTGTACCATAGCCCAGCAGCTCCTCAGCAGGCTGTCCTCTCTTGTCTACTCTAATGCACAGGTAGCAATTATTTCCTACGATATAGTAGTAGAATATTTTGTGTTTAGACATGAATCATATGGTGTCACATGGGCTTTGCCCCTCACCACATGTACACCTCAGTTTCTTATTTCACTTGGCCCCTCCACACTCTATCAGGTTGATTTTTATACACCTCTAGCTATTAGGTGCACTTTTTTATTCTGTTCTCTTCTTAATTTGGCTCCATAAAATAGCATTAGGGCTTGTTATTAGCTTAATAACCACATGATGCAGCTGATGTGCACATGAGTGTTACTTTGCAATGGTGACTGACCTCAAGTTCACATTATCAGCCTCCTTGGGGTGTGACATGTCTGCAGAAACTCAAATCATTACTTAACTGATCCACTAAACAGCCCAATCAGCTGGCAGGAGTTGGAGGAAAGAGCAAAACTGCATATCATGTCATGGACCAGTCTTTTGTTTGACTTCTGCTGATAGCTAGGTATAACCTGACAAGACCACTGCCTTCAGTTTTCCTGATATTTTTATATAGAAGAGGTTGAAGATTATGACCTCTAAACTAGCTGTTATTAGGACCACAGATGACACCGCTGAAGCTTGAACAACACCTTATATACTAATAAACTGAAGCATCTCTATATTGCTTCTCGGGCTCTGATGCCTTGGAGGAGAGATTACCACTTTACAGCTTTTCTCTTGCTGCACAGGAAAGGTATTTTGGAGTGCTCAAGCAAAGTAGCTCCACATGAAAGTTCTTGAGACTGTCAAAGTGTTAATATTTACAGTTACTTTAGCGATTGTACTTTTTCTGTACATTTTGTGTTGCTACTTTGGACTTGATTGTAACCATCAATGACATGTAAATACCGAGATAATTCTTCAGAGAAATGCTTGGTTAGTCTGAATATAAATCCATCCCAGATCTTAAAATAGGACCAAGACAGTGATTGCCAGTAGCCATCACACGGAAATGATAACCATCCGGTCAAAGGGAGGGCAGAGATAAGAAGGCATAAAAACATATGTCTGCAAATTAAAGACCATTTCCCTATCAAAGCAAAAGGCGGATTGATTACAGGACGCGTCGAGCAACGGAAGCCCATTGAGAAAAACGTGATGGAGACCACCATTTTCTTCCTATGATGATGATGATGAAGATGATGACGACGACGACGACGACGCCATCGGAGCGAGCATTTCCGAGGAAGCTTTCGCTCGCTGCCTCTCCTTTCCAAGGATGCCTTGCGATCGGAGCCTTTCTTTCTTTATATCCACTACATCCTTCCACACTGGGATTGGGCAGGGCTCACAAGTCAAGAATATGATGATAAAGTTAACAACAACGATACTAGGGAGCCTGCTCCAGACAAATCATTCAATTATTTGCTAAAATTTGCAGGAACAAAAGGCGGATAAAATCACCCCACTTCTCGAGAACGACGGGACAATGGAAATTCTAAAACCAAAAGGTGTTCAGTCTGAAGATATATTTCAGCTGATTCCTGATCCGAAGGCCACAATGGTCTTTTTGGTACCACTAGTAAGTGTGTACGTGTAACCCACGTTTAACAAATCTTGCATATTTAATAAATCAACTAAAGTATCTATTATATACTATAAAAGCAATATAAGGGTGTTTTTCGAGGCATCAGGTTGATCCACATCATCTAAATTATTTAGACTGTTAGATAATTAAAGTACTAAAGCACAGCCGTTGGATTTATGTAACATGTAGCCATTGGTAGTATTCCATACCGGCCAAGTCCATAAGGCATCACAGTTTGTACACACAAAACTATTTTCATGTAGTGTGCCTGCCCTTACGGCCGCGTCGTTCCGCTCGATCTAGATGCGCATCCTATACAAGGCATCTAGACGAAGAACACACCCCTCTGGGGCAAAGAAAACCACAGATCAAATCCCCAAAGTCCCTTTTTACCTCCCAGATCCCAAATCAAAAGAAATCCCAAACCTCGAAAATCCCAGAAGAAAACGAATTAAGAAGAGGGGAAAAAGAACCACCGGCCGCCGACGTGCGCCGGCAAGGTGGCACCGCTACTGCGCCGCTTGACGGGCGTGCGTTCACCCTCGGGTGGACGCACCCTCGCCAAGGGGGGCAGAAGGGGGCCGCGGCTCCGCCGCCAGTCACTGACTCCGTCGCTCGAGGAGTGGGGGGGGGGGAAGGTGGACAGAAGTTTTGGGGAAGGAGGGCTGCGAGCCAGAGGTGGGAGAGGGAGGGGGCCGCCGGCTGCGCCGGGCGGCGCCACCTTGCCTCAGTCCCCACCGGGCTGCAGGAAGTAGGCTGCCGTGGAGGGAGGGGCGCGCCGGAGGGCGGCTGCCTCGCCTCGGTTATCGCGCGAGCTCGCGCCGCCGGAGCGGAGAGGGAGAGGGAGGGGCGCGCGGTACGCGGCCGCCTCGCCTCGGCCTCACGCGGCTCCTCCGCCGGTGAGCACGCGGGGTGCACGCGGGGTCCCCGCGGCGCCGTCGCTGAGCCCACGCGGGCAGGACGCGGAGTGGATGGGGGGGGGGGGGCGAATGAGAGTTAGGGTTCCAGGGGGCGCCGGGTGGGTGGTTTTGTTCCGCCTATCGGCGCGCTGGACCGTTCGATCGGAACCCTAGCTCACGAACGGCCGGGATCGCGCAGCGCAGAGGGCTGGGGGGCGGTCACAGGCCAAGCGGGCAGGCCGCGGGGCGCTAGCGGGCTCCTGCTGGGCTGCGGCCGTGGACCATCTGCAGCGCGCGCGCGGCAGCTAGCGCGCGCGCGGATGGCCGTGGGCTTGGCGGGCTTAGTGGGCCAAGTTGCCAGGCCGCCAGCGGGTGCTGCCCTGCTTAAGCGCTGCGCGCAGCGGCAGGTAGCCTTAGGTGTGCTGGGCCGTTGTGGGCCGCGCAGAGCAGACAGTTTTTTTTCTGTTTTCCTTTTTTTAGAAGTTGTTTTTAATTGTTTTGCTTAGAGTTTTAAGCAATTTTTTTGCATAGTTTTTTCTAGTCATCTTGTTGCAAGTACATTTTGACTAGAGAATGATGTAAAGGCAGAATTTTTTCTGTAAAGTCCAAAGTATCATAAAAGTCATGATTAAGTTTCCGCTGCAAATGTATGTTTTAAATTGCAATAATGCAACAAAGTTTGTTTAAATTTTGTCATAAAAATGTGATAAAGTGATTAAATATGATTGTGTCCCATATTATTAATTGACCAACGTTATTAATAAACATGACCATAATCTTTTCCATTGAGTACTAAAGGTGCATTTAACTTTATTTCTGCCCAACAGTGATGTAATTTTAAATAACACAAAACAACTGCATGATTAATTTATACCAACGTTGAGTTAATGCATACAGTCGTTTTCTTTGGTGATCTCACATCTTTTGTGATTTTCAGGAGGTCTCAACCTCATGGCCTGTTTAAAGGACATCCCACTGCTAAGGGGGGACAACTACTCCGAATGGAGGAAGAAAGTTGATTTGGCGTTCGTATGCGCCGAAGTGGATTGGGTGGTTGACACCAAGCAACCAGTCAAGCCCGCTGACCCAGTCAGGGGAGCTACTGAGGAAAGTGCTGAGTTTGAGAAAAGGAAGAGGGACCATGCTCCATTGGAGCTGGCCTACTCGATTGATAACCAGAAATGGGTGCACGCCAACAAGAAGTGTTTGGCCTTCGTAAAGAACACAATTGAGAACGCAATAGTGGGCTCAATTGGAGAGTGTGCTACCGTGGGCGAGTATCTCGCCAAGATAAAGAGATGTATGCGACCCAGCTGTTAAAGCAGCTGCCCTTTGCATCCTGCACACAATTTCATTCTGAACAAGGGGAAAACATGTCACTCTAGTATACGGTTCACTCCACACAAGAACATCCAAAGACACAAAGAACATCCACTGAGACATGTTATTACAACGGACTCGAAGCTCTAACTTAACGATGCTTACATAAATAACAAGACCGTTCATGAATATACCCTGGAAAACTACATGATGCGTTTGATTTCTCAACAAGTGAGCACTTAGTATGCAAACAATAACCCTTTCATGAGTCTAAAATGCATAGAAGTACAATCCTAATCTTCCTCCACCATAAGTGCCGAGCTGTCAATATTGGCATTTTTAGCACAAACTGCTATGGTAGACCAAGAATGATACTGTTTAAATAATAAACGAAAGATCGGCAACATGTACTGGGTAAAATTGGAACTAAATAGCATGAATGTTTAAAAAGATGGAGCACAACTGATATGCTACTTAAATATCCAAATTATAAACCAAAGAAATTTGGACGCCGAATGCACGTGTTGCCTGACATAAATTCTCTCAAAATACATTAGAAGCTCGCTAATAGTATTAAATATAAGAACATCGATACCTTTGTCAGATTTTCACCCCTCTAAAAATAGATGATGCTAGATTTTGTACTGTAGTATCTTCATATAGAATACAATTTGAACTCACATAGTTCACAATCTCAAGAGTGGTACTCCTACTAAAGAACAGTAACATATGAAGAATGGTGTCAGTACACAGCGTATGATCTCCACGCTGAAATCTCAATCCGTCCCTGTAAGCTTGTGTGCTATGCCTTTAACAGTTTGGACTTGAAACATAATCAAATATGTGTGGTTTTCCATATGGAGTGTATGTTAAACAAAAATCTGGTAGAGAGCCAGTTGCACATGCAACTTGTAGTTTCAACGGGTGCAGGCTTCCGGCTGTAGGAATCACCTGCTTAAGCTTAGCAAAACAATGTAAGTCGTTTCATAAAAAGAATCCCTGATCATGTAAGGAATCAAGGGTTTCTTTAAAACAAATGATTGAAAATGAAATATATCTTTAAGAAATATGGTGGTACACTATCAGTCTCGGTTAAAAAATTATGCAGCACTTATGGTGCTCAATCATCCATAGGACACAAGATGGTCAGGCATTCTCGTCTCGACTGTAAGTGTGAAGCTGTCAACCATATGATAGGCTCCAATTTATCAAGAAAGCCTTACAAACCTGAAGTAAAAAAAAACATCCAGAAGAATATATCCATATCAGTACTAAACAGGACATCCTTGTAAAAATCTTGCCAGATGTCAATTTACTCAATCTTGTAAGTGAAAGAAAACAAAAACTTCAGAAATTAGAACACAATTGATTTAAGACTGCAAAAATGCTGGTTGTAATTTTATTAACTGATGCTCCCCAGTTTGTCCTTCCTCACTATAATTTTAAAATTACCAACGGTTTAGATAAATTAATGTTTCTCATTCTGAATCAAATTGAGTCTCTAGGCAGAACCTTTAAAGGATGATTTGCAACAGTAATTAGAATTCTCATCGAATGCCAAATGACGCAACAGGATATACAATAGAAAAACGTTCTGGCAAGTATTCAGTATTCCTATAAAGATGAAAGGAAGACGACACCTCACCTTATTGTTTATGTACTGAAAGGAGGATGCCTAGCACTCCTCTAACTCCTTTTCAATATTCACATCCACTTTGGAGTCAAATAATAGCAGAACTTTGGCAGAATTTCCGGATGGAGAAAACAAGAGACACAATCTGCGAAGCAAAGATTTAAGGAACCCAAAGATCAAAGGTGCTCGCTTGGGGCCTGTCTGTATAAACTGCTTATTCTTCTATAAACCTGGAACTAAAAATAGGTGATTGGTCAATTAACATTCTTTGAAATAGTTTTTTCACTCACTTTGCTCGATAATGTGTTGCATGTGCAGGACACGTAGCTAGTCTCCATATGGGTGTTATCTAGGGATGGAAAGATATCATGAAAAAATTTCACAGTTCAACTGGTATAAGTATATAGACTATAAGTTGAGCCATGTAGAATAATAATTAAAAAAGGACAAAGCAGATATATGTTTATAAGAAGATCAATCTACTTACCTAACATGGAGTGTTGGTTGAGCTCTCAACTCGATCAAAACAAGAATCTCATAGAAAATTAATCAAAAAACTAGCATTCACATGTCTGCAATTTAACATAGTGTGAGGATTGTCTCACTTTATTTACGCTGCTTTGCAAGAATATGAACACAATAACATTTATTAACAGGGTGCAAATGTGTGGCGGCGTACTCCGAGGTAAGTAGCGATAGTTTCAGACAAACCACACCAAGATGAATGTGTGTGACGGCAGTCGATTTGGTCCGGCAAAGCTAGCTAACAAAATAATTGATTGCACATCTGAAATCGGCAGGAGCATATCGCTGTTAGGCAAAATAGTTGAACCTTGGTGATGTAGGTAGATACGAAAGTCTTTCCACTATAAATCTAAAATTGTGATCCGGTAATATCAAGTAGCTACCAAAAAAAGATCTGACTTTCGCATTAGGTTTCTTCATTGCATTATTCAGCTAAATCAAAAGGCAAGAACACCGTACTCTGACACCTGGTTTTCGTGGAAAATTATGAGGGGAATGGGCCTGTGGCTCACCAGCGGCGTGATCCGGCGGTTTAAGGAAGAGGTGGCAGCGATGCTGTTGCTGGCCCTGCCTTCCACCTCGCGGTCCGCGGCGCCGCCATGAAAGCTTCGAGATCAGCGCCCGAGTGCATCATCTCATCTTGCACAAATTCAAAACTAAAGGAAGGAGAACGATATTCACCACCTGCTAACAGTGCCTAGCTAGTTACTAGGCCCTAGTAGGGTCTCCTTTGTGATCTTCAGGTTGATAGTCCACTGTAGCTTGCCTTCCTCCTTCCGGGCGTGGTACATCCCTCGCCTCGATCGGTACGCGAACGGGTGGGTGTTGATTAGTACAAAGGAGCTACCAAAAACATGAAACTGCCAAGTAAACTGAAAGTAAAACAAACAAGCAGAGGCTAGGAACTGAAAACTAGGAAAACCACTGCAGCTGCAACAACGGCACTACGGAAAACGAAAACGCCTGACTCAGCTGCAATCACCTACGACCTGAATCGGACACCCACGAGCCACCGCCACGCGCACCCAAGCCCGCCGACCTCCATCCACTGCCAAGGCTAGCCCCGCACCTCCATGCCGAGCACACAGGAGCAGCACAGAACCGAAACCAGGACAGACCTTGTCGTAGCTCCAAGTCCAGCACCGAGATCCTCGCTGCCGACCAGTCCTCAACGCCGCCCCCACGGCCAAGTCAGACCGGCCACCACCTCCAGCCGGTTGGAGACGAGCACTGCCATGGCCAGATACGTGGCCGGCGCCACGGCTCCTTGGGCCACCGTGCCGGCCAGCACCAACCCCGGCAGATCCCACCTGGGGCTGCAATTGCGCATGAGTATGGCCAAGAACCTGTCGATCGACGTTGCTGAGGTGGTTGCGGAAGTGCCACCTTCACCGTTTCACCCGCTTTGCCCAGCTAGCTTATCGATCGATCGTCTCAAGTGCGATCTGAAATGTGGCACAAGGTTAGTTTCAGTTCCCCACGTACTATCTAACCAGCCCATGGTGGCGGTGGTCGGAGAGACGACGGGGGCTGGCTCTTGGTGCTCCCCAGATGGACTGGGCCAGCCCAAGGCCCGCTAACGGACCTCGATAGAAAAAACAAAATCTTTTTAATTTTTTCGTAAAAAATCTAGAAAAAACAAAAAATGCCCTGAAAATAAAAATAAAAAAATAGCATGGCAACTATGTTTTTGTGTGCTCCGAGAGACTAGAGAGAACGTTTTCGATCGACGATGTCCATATTAATCGATACTAAACCTACTCCAAGTGATAAACATATGCCTAGTTATGTCGTGTGCTTTGAAATTTGAAGCCCTTTATTTCCTCATGTACCGTACAATCAGCAAAGTGTGAAGCTAGATATCTTACGACGCTAGGCTAGATTCCCTGGCCCTTAGGCCTAAATCCCGGTGGATCGACGCAAGAATACGTCGGACGCTAACTCTTTTTTCTTTTCCACACAAGTCTGTTTTGCTAGCGTTCAGCTTTCCTTTAAGCGGCTAAAATAAACACTCGCGTTGTGGAGCCAGACATTCGGTAATTATTCAATCTTTTGTGTTTTATTTTTTCCTACCTAAGCGTCTAACTAAGGGTAATGTGTGAGATTTGTCTGCTTCAAAGGAAATGGTAATGCGCCACAAACACAATTTTATCCAAGGGAGGGGAGGACTGATGCAAGGTGCTCCAAGACATGGTGCGAGTATTGCGCTCCATCTGATCTTATCTCGCCGCTGCACTTGCCTATAAAACGGTCTAGGAGAGCCTTAGAAAATGAGTAGTTCCCACGCAAAACAAAAACCCTACTCTCGGAGAGAATACATATACACTCTCCGTTTTAAAATATAAAATATTTTAGTTTTTATGAAGCGAATGCATTTAGATATCCTTTAGTGTGTAGGTTCACTTCGAATTTACACACTAAAAAATGTCTAGACACAATCACTTCATCAAAGAACTAAAACATCTTATATTATGAAATGGAAGGAGTACATAGTAGTTTGGAGATGGGGAAGCATGCGGTCAATGTGGTGGCCCTGATGGCGGCAATGGTGGTGTTGGAATTATGCCCTAGAGGCAATAATGAAAATGTTATTATTATAATTCTTATTCATGATAAAGTTTATATTCCATGCTAGAATTGTATTAAGCGAAAACTTTAATACTTGTGTGGTTTGTGAACAACACCGTGTGTTTGACACGAAAAAAGCAACAAAAAAAAATAATGTATGCGGGCGTGCCTGTATACAAAGTATACAAAAAAATACAAATAACATAGGAAAACACATCTTTATTAATTCTTTGGAGAATTACAAAGTACAATTTCCCACAATTACAAATATTGCGCCTTGATAAACATCTGACTTGGATCAACGATTGTGTAGTTCCAAATTCCCAGAGCCTCGCGAGACACCCGGTTAATTACATTCACGGGATCAAGCCATGGAATACCTCCGATTAAGCTGCGCTGATGATCGTCGTTGTTTAGATAATCTTGAGAATAATAAGATTAGCTTTGTTCCGCCGAAGCACAATCATATATGCTATCTCGACATGCATAATAATGAGAGATTTATTTGACAAGGAGGGTGGCTTTTGCCTCGTCGGTGCCCAGCCATATGGCCCTTGCCTCATGAAAGTAGTGTTGCTTTTGCCTCGTCGGTGCCCAGCAATGGTATGACTATCTCATCAAAATTACGACGTGTTGATGGCATAATGACCGAGCTTCGTCGTCACTTGGCCATAGTGTAGTCTAGCCTCGTCGGCACTAGACATAAGATGATGTATAGGAATCGACCTTCATCTCATAGAGATTAGATCGTGAATCCGAGATGGGCAATTGATGAAGCGTTGCCTTACTCGTTTTATTGTCTGCATATTCTCGAACCCGAAGGGTCACACACTTAACGTGTCTCGACGCTAGGATAGATTGGATAATTGGTTTATGAGTTTTTGTTCGGAGTCTCGGATGGGATCTGGGACATCACGAGAGGTTCTGGAATGGTCCGGAGAATAAAATTCATATAAGGCAATGCAATTTTTGGAGTTCGGAATTGTTTCGGGTTAATTGGTATTGTACCGGAAGCTTCTAGAACCTTCCGGAGGGGGACCAACGTGGCCCCACCTGCCGGGAGGGGGCATGGGCCTATGAGGGAGTGCCCTGGCCGCATTGGGCCAGGGGCACAAGGCCCCATATGGCCCAGCCGGCCAAACCTAGAGGAAACCCTAGGGGAGCTTCTAGAAGGGGGGGGGGGACTTGCCCCCCACTCCTCCCCTTGGCCGCCGGCCCTAGGGCTTGGGGGAGGGGCAAGGGCTGGCCGCCCACCCCTCTATATAAAGAGGTCTGGGGGCACACCCCCTCCCACACCTCCTCCTCAAGCCCTAGCCGCCCTGCTACCCTCCTCTCTCTCTCCCTCCCGACTGCGTGTAGGCGAAGCTCTGCTGCAGAAACTCTCCACCACTTGCACCGTGACGTCGCGTTGTAGATCCAATCCGTCTCTCCACCATACTTGCTGGACCGAGGAAGGAGGAGACGTCGAGGTGCCGCACGTGTGCATCTCTCGGAGGCATCGCCACTTGCGGTGTTAGATCGGATCAGATCGCGAGGAGGAGAAGCGAGTACGACTACATCACCCACGTTCCGACGAACGTTCCGCTGTGTGAATCTTCAAGGGTATGAAGATCTCATCTATTCCCCCTCGTTGTTTGCATCTCCTAAATTAGATCTTGGCTTTCCGGTTCGCATTCGTAGAATTTTTTTGATTTACTCTGCTGCGAAACCCTTCAGTAGTATCAGAGCTAGATCTATGCGTAGATGTGTTTAATGAGTAGAACGCAACATCGTTGTTGCGGTGTTGATGTTTTCTGTTGCAAGCCTCTTGTTTGTGTTCTTCTTATGACGTGGGATAGTGAGATCTAAGCGGTCCAGGCCAACTTTACGCGACGTCGTTCGCGAGACCGGCTCCGTACTTGACGTGTGGCTTGTTCCACACATGCGGATGGTGGATACCAGTTTCTCTCACTATAGTTTTCATGGGATTTACACCGGAGTTTGGCAACCATAATATCACCATTATGGCTTTCCGTAGGTAAGAATCGTTCTTAGCTTGCTACTCCCATAAGACACGTAAAACATGCAACAACAAAGTAGAGGCATCTAACTTGTTTTTGCAGGGAGTGTTTTCTGTGATATGGTATGGCCCAAGATGTGATGTGTATGTTGTATGCAATGATCATGTTTTGTAATATTTTAGGACTTGCATGTCGATGAGTACACAACCGGCAGGAGCCATATGGTTGTCTTTATAATTGTGTATGACCTGTGTGTCAACTTCTTATACGCCATGTAATAGTTTCACTTTATCGCTAAGTAGTTAGCAATAGTTGTAGTTGCTATTCGTGGTGGAGGAAATCATGGTGGAGTGATGGAGATCATGCCGGCACGCACAAGATGGAGATCATTGCACGAAGATTGACTATACCATGTCACATAAAGTTATATGCATGTGATGTTTATCCTTTTATGTATCTTATTATGCTTAGATCGCGACGGTAGCATTATAAGATGATTCCTCACTTAAAGATCAAGATAAAACTGTGTTCTCCCCATGTATGCACCGTTGCGAAAGTTCGTCGTGTCCAAGCATCACGTGATGATCGGGTGCTATAGACTCTACGTTCACATACAACGGGTGCAAGCCAGTTTTGCACACGCGGAAATACTTGGGTTTGACTTGACGAGCCTAGCATGTACAGACATGGCCTAGGAACACAAGAACCGAAAGGTTAAGAATGAGTCATATGAATGATATGATCGACACTTCGTTGTCCACCATTGAAACCACATCTCTTCTCGTGAAGATCGGATTAGGTGTGGTGAATTTGGATCGTGTTCACTAAACAACTTGAGGGATGTTGAATTTAGTGGGAGTTCATCTAGTAATTTGATTAAGTTGAACTAGTTATCATGAACATAGTCTAATTTGTACTTGCAAATATTTTAGATCAAATGGGTAAGTCCAACTTCAACTTCAACGTTTTCGCTGAGAAAGAAACGCTTAGAAACAATGGGTCTAACTTCACCAACTGGTTCCGCAATCTGAGAATCATTCTCTCTGGCGGTCAAAAGGACTATGTCCTTGAGAATGCGCTAGGTGACGCCCCTGCTGTAGATGCGCCGGATGATAAGAAAGCTGTTTATCAGTCGTGCAAAGATGATTATGGTGTGATTAAGAGCACCATGTTGTTTGCTATGGAATCGGACCTTCAAAATCGTTTTGAAGACTATCCCGGGCCCTTTGATATTCTTGAGGAGCTGAAAACTATGTTTCAGACTCATGCCCGTTCTGAGAGATATGAGATCTCTGAGAAATTCTTTAACTGCAAGATGGAGGAAGGGAGTTCCGTTAGTGAGCACGCCATAAAGATGTCGGGCTACACTCAACGCCTTGAGCAACTGGACTGCAAGATTCAAGAGGAGCTCAAGATTGACAGGGTTCTGCAATCACTCCCTCCCAGCTACAAAAGTTTTGTAGTGACTCATAATCAGATTGGTTCCACTGATACGATCACCGAGCTCTTCGCAAAGCTGAAGGCTACGGAGGTGGACATCAAAAAGGATAATCATGTGTTGATGGTCAACAAGCCCCCCACCTTCAAGAAAGGTAAGGGTGCAAAGAAGCCCTTCAAGAAAGGCGGCGGCAAGCGCGTTGCACCTGCTGAGAAGAAGCTCAAGTCTGGACCCAAGCCAGACAATGAGTGCTTCTATTGTAAGGACAAGGGTCACTGGAAGCGCAACTGTCCGAAGTACTTAGCAGACAAGAAGGCTGACACCATCAAAGGTATATTTGATATACATGTTATTGATGTTTTCCTTACTAGCCCTCGTTGTAGTGCCTGGGTATTTGATACTGGTTCAGTTGCTAATATTTGTAACTCGAAACAGGAGCTATGGAATAGACGGTGGCTTACGAGGTATGAGGTGACGATGCGCGTTGGCAACAGATCAAGAGTTGATGTGATGGCCGTCGACACGCTCTCCTTATTTTACCTTCGGGATTAGTTTTAAACCTCAATAAATGTTATTATGTGCCTGTGTTGAGCATGGACATCATTTCTGGATCGTGTTTATTGCAAGACAGTTATTCATTTAAATCTGAGAATAATGGTTGTTCTATTTATATGAGTAACATCTTTTATGGTCATGCACCTGCTATGAATGGTTTATTTTTTGTAAATCTCGAAAGGGATGAAACACACATCCATAACATTGAGGCTAAGAGATGCAAAGTAGATAGTGATAATACTACTTATTTGTGGCACTGTCGTCTAGGACATATTGGTGAAAGCGCATGAAGAAACTACATTCAAATGGACTTTTGGAGTCTCTTGATTTTGAATCATTTGACACATGCAAACCATGCCTCATGGGAAAGATGATCAAAACCCCATTCTCCGGAATGATGGAGCGAGCAACGGACTTGTTGGAAATCATACATACCGATGTATGCGGACCGATGAGTGTTTCGACGCGTGGTGGATATCGCTATTTTCTCACTTTTACCGATGACTTAAGTAGATATGGGTATATCTATTTGATGAAACAGAAATCTGAAACATTTGAAAAGTTCAAGGAATTTCAGAATGAAGTGGAGAACCATCGTAACAGAAAAATTAAGTTTCTACGATCCGATCGTGGAGGTGAATATTTGAGTTATGATTTTTTCACGCATCTTAAAGCAAGCGGAATCGTTTCGCAACTCACGCCACCCGGAACACCACAGCGCAATGGTGTGTCTGAACGCGGGAATCGAACCCTATTAGATATGGTCCGATCGATGATGTCTCTTACTGATTTGCCGTTATCATTTTGGGGTTATGCATTAGAAACCGTTGCATTCACTTTAAATAGGGCACCATCTAAATCCGTTGAGACGACACCGTATGAACTGTGGTTTGGTGCTAAACCTAAGTTGTCGTTTCTTAAAGTTTGGGCATGCGAAGCTTACGTCAAGAAGTTGATGCCGGACAAGCTCGAACCCAAAGCGGAGAAATGCGTCTTCATAGGATACCCTAAGGAAACTATTGGGTATACCTTCTATCACAGAACCGAAGGAAAAGTGTTTGTCACAAAGAACGGATCCTTTCTTGAGAAGGAGTTTCTCTCGAAAGAAGTGAGTGGGAGGAAAGTAGAGCTAGAAGAGGTTGTTGAACCTTCTCTTGAGTTGGAGAGTAGCGCAACACCTGAAATTGTTCCAGTGCCGCCTGCACCAACAATAGAGGAAGCTAATGACAAGGATCATGAAGCTTCGGGCGATGCTACTAATGAACGTCGCAGGTCGACAAGGTCGCGCGCCCCTCCTGAGTGGTACGGCAATCCTGTCTTGTTGGTAGAAGACAGTGAACCTACGAACTATGAGTAAGCGATGATGAGCCTAGACTCTGAGAAATGGCTAGAGGCCCTGAAATTCGAATTGGGATCCATGAGCGAAAACCAAGTATGGACTTTGGTGGACCCTCCTAGCGACCGAAAGGCCGTTGAGTGCAAATGGATTTTCAAGAAGAAAACGGACGCGGATGGTAATGTTACCGTCTGTAAAGCACGGCTTGTCGCGAAAGGTTTTCAACAAGTTCAAGGTGTTGACTACGATGAGACTTTCTCTCCCGTAGCTATGTTTAAGTCCATTCGGATTTTATTAGCAATTGCTGCATTTCATGATTATGAAATATGGCAGATGGATGTCAAGACTGCTTTCCTCAATGGCAACATTGATGAAGAGTTGTATATGATGCAACCCGAAGGTTTTGTCGATCCTAAGGATGCTGATAAAGTATGCAAAATTCAGCGTTCCATTTATGGACTGAAGCAAGCATCTCGGAGTTGGAACCTTCGTTTTGATCAAGTGATCAAGAGCTTTGAATTTGTTCCAAATTGCTACGAAGCTTGTATCTACAAGAAAGTAGTGGGAGCTCAGTGACATTTCTGGTACTATATGTGGATGACATATTGATTATTGGAAATGACATTAACATGCTTAACGATGTGAAGAGTTATTTGAATAAGTGTTTTTCAATGAAAGACCTAGGTGAAGCTGCTTATATATTGGGCATCAAAATCTATAGAGATAGACAAAGACGCCTGATAGCTTTATGCCAGAGTAGATACCTTGACAAAGTTCTGAAAAGGTTCAGAATGGATAAGGCGAAGAAAGGTCCAGTGCCTATGTTGTCAGGTAAGATATTGAGCAAGGCTCAGTGTCCAGCTACGGTAAATGATAGAGAAGCTATGAGCAAAGTGCCTTATGCCTCGTCCATAGGTTCTATCATGTATGCCATGTTGTGTACTAGATCGGATGTGTCCAATGCTCTTAGTTTAACGAGCAGATACCAAAGTGATCCAGGAGTGAAACACTGGACAACCGTGAAGAACATCCTAAAGTACCTAAATAGGACTAAAGAAATGTTCTTAGTCTATGGGGGTGATGAACAGCTCGTCATAAAAGGTTACGCCGACGCTAGTTTCGACACCGACAAGGATGATTCTAAATCTCAGATAGGATACGTTTATATTTTGAATGGAGGAGCTGTGAGCTGGAGAAGCTGCAAGCAAAGCGTGATCGCAGGATATACAGTAGAAGCGGAATACATGACTGCTGCAGAAGCGTCAAGTGAAGGAGTTTGGATCAGGAACTTCATCACTGAGCTTGGCATGGTTCCAAGTGCATTGGACCCACTGGAGATATTGTGTGACAACACTGGGGCCATAGCACTCGCTAAGGAACCAAGATATCATTCAAAGACCAAGCATATCAACCGCAAATTTCATATAATCCGAGATTATATAGCAGATGGAGATCTAAAGATTAGCAAAGTACATACAAATCTGAATGTCGCAGATCCATTGACTAAACCTCTTCCACGTGCAAAACATGATCAACACCTTAGTGCCATGGGTGTGAGATTGTTGCCAAATATAAACTAGATTATTGACTCTAGTGCAAGTGGGAGACTGTTGGAATTATGCCCTAGAGGCAATAATGACGATGTTATTATTATAATTCTTGTTCATGATAAAGTTTATATTCCATGCTAGAATTGTATTAAGCGGAAACTTTAATACTTGTGTGGTTTGTGAACAACACCGTGTCCCTAGTATGCCTCTATGGACTAGCTCATTGATTAATGATGGTTAAGGTTTCCTAACCATAGACATGAGTTGTCGATTAATAATGAGATCATATCATTGGGAGAATGATATGATGGACAGACCCAAACTAAGCGGAGCAATTAGATCGTGTCATCATGTTCATCTTTGCGAAGCTGTTCTTATGTCAAATATTGTATTTCTTAGACCATGAGATAATACAACTCCCTGGTATCAGAAGAAAGCTTTGAGGTCATCAAACGTCATCCTATGAGAGGGTGATCATAAAGGTGTCTCTCAGGTGATCGGAAAGTACCTGTTAGGTTGTATGTATCGAGATGGGATTTGTCCCTCCCAAGTCAGAGAGATATACTTCGGGCCCACTCGGTAATCTATATCAACACCGCTTGCAAGCATGTGGTTAAGGAGTTAATCACAAAGTAATACCGGATTGCGGAACGAGTAAAGTACTTGCTGTGAACGAGATTGAACTAGGTATGACGGTACCGACGATCAAATCTCGGGCAAGTAAAATATCGCGAGAAGAAGGGAATATATATGGGATTGATTGAATCTTGGCATCGTGGTTCATCCGATATGATCATCGATGAATGTGTGGGAGTCAATATGGGTTTCCAGACCCCGCTGTTGATTATTGATAGAAGATCATGTCTGCATATTCTCGAACCCGAAGAGTCACACACTTAACGTGTCTCGACGCTATGATAGATTGGATAATTGGTTTATGAGTTTTTGTTCGGAGTCTCGGATGGGATCCGGGACATCACGAGAGGTTGCGGAATGGTCCGGAGAATAAGATTCATATAAGGCAATGCAGTTTTTGGAGTTCGGAATTGTTTCGGGTTAATCGGTATTGTACCGGAAGCTTCTAGAACCTTCCGGAGGGGGACCAACGTGGCCCCACCTGCCGGGAGGGGGCATGGGCCTATGAGGGAGTGCCCTGGCCTCATTGGGCCAGGGGCACAAGGCCCCATAGGGCCCAGCCGGCTAAACCTAGTGGAAACCCTAGGGGAGCTTCTAGAGGGGGGAGGGGAACTTGCCCCCCACTCCTCCCCTTGACCGCCGGCCCTAGGGCTTGGGGGAGGGGCAAGGGCTGGCCTCCCACCCCTCTATATAAAGAGGGCTAGGGGCACACCCCCTCCCACACCTCCTCCTCAAGCCCTAGCCGCCCTGCTGCCCTCCTCTCTCTCTCCCTCCCGACTGCGTGTAGGCGAAGCCCTGCTGCAGAAACTCTCCACCACTTGCACCGCGCCGTCGCGTTGTAGATCCAATCCGTCTCTCCACCATACTTGCTGGACCGAGGAAGGAGGAGACGTCGAGGTGCCGCACGTGTGCATTTCTCGGAGGCATCGCCACTTGCGGTGTTAGATCGGATCGGGTCGCGAGGAGGAGAAGCAAGTACGACTACATCACCCACATTCCGACAAACGTTCCGCTGTGCGAATCTTGAAGGGTATGAAGATCTCATCTATTCTCCCTCGTTGTTTGCATCTCCTAGATTAGATCTTGGCTTTCCGGTTCGCATTTGTAGAATTTTTTTTGATTTACTATGCTGCGAAACCCTTCAGGTGGTTCTCCAGCTCGTTGTGGCTCCCTCGACTGCCATGGCTCGCCTCCCCCGCAAAACTTCGAATGATACCATCGCCATGGTGACCTAGGAGGGGGTGCAGCTGCAGTAGTGCAGGGAAAGCATGTGTTTGAGCGTCTTGCACCTTCACGGCTTCTGCAGGTTGCAGGTGTATCAATAACTGGTGGAGGAGCTGGCAGGTAACGGTTAGATTCAAGTGAACCCTATGGTTTTGTGCTAACCTACACAAAATTTCTACTTAGTGTTGGAACTAATCTTGTTATTAGTATTAAAATCTGAATTATTAGATCATGTAGTTGTGTACAATCTACTAGGCTGCGACAGTGCACACATATATAGCTGAGATCGTGTGTGTAGATGCAGGCCAGTTAGTTGAGTTAATCACGTTAGAGTTTGTTATCTAGCAGCCTTGTGCATGCGTGTGTTGTCCTGGTCTTGTGGAAGGAGCAGATCAAGGAGTGGTGATGCGTGAGTTTATTTAAGGCTAACAGCCTGGACATGTAATCTGGTTTGCTATATAAGTGAAATAAAGAGAAGAGAAAAGGTAGGCCGTGAGGACACCAGAAAAAATGTAGTCTTTGTGCTACCAAGGAAGAGTGCTTTGGAAAAAGTCTTGGTGTTCTTCTTCCTTGGTGCCTGTGTGAGTGGCGTGTGTTTTCTGAGTTCTCTCATGCGTGTGTGTGTTTATGAGAGATTGTGAGAGGTAGAAGAGAGAAGAAGATCAGGAGCTGCATGTGGCATCTGCATCACTTAGTATCATTTGTCACTTGACATCATAGTTTTTTTTTTGCGGGTACACTTGACATCATAGTAATGTAATGAACCCATTGGCTTATTTTGATGGCTTCGCCCCACAACCAGTGCTATTGTTAGCTAGCGAGGTTGATCTTGGCGAGGAAGTCAATCATTCCAATTAGCAATACCGGGTACACTAGGTAGGTCATTCCACGTGCTAGCCATGATGTGCATCTCCTCATGTTGTGTGTCTCATGTATAAGTTATTTTTTATAATTTTGTTTTGGTGTATCCCTTGAGTGTTTGAAAGCACTGTTAGCCATGTGATGCTTTTCTGTTCGTGGTTTTCTAAAAAACGCAGTCCAAAAGTTTCCCCTAAACTTTTTATTTGACTCATATTTTCCTCGTAAACTTTACTTGGTTGTTGGCTCACTAACCCCTCCCCCTCCCCCCAAATCATCATAATGGGCCATTTAACCCCCTTAACCCATGGTTTGACCCAACCTTTTGAACAGGGTCAAGGGAATTAAATAGACCATTAGTGATTGTTTAGGGAATTTAGCGAGCCATCTAAAATTTAGGGGGGAAATATGAGCCAAGCGAAAAGTTTTTTTCTTGTGGGGAGGGGGGGGGGGCTTATCTTTTCTGAAACTACTCTCTTTTTATGTTGTCCCATAGAGATGTGTGTGTGTGTTTGATTTGGTAATGCAATATCATCTTAGACGCATAGAAAATAATGAAATTCACTATCATTACCTAACTCATAAAATTCGGAACGAGTTGATCTCTCTTGTAGCATCTAGTGTTACAAGTTCTATTATAAAGATTGTTAAAGAGGCCAAGTATTTATCCATTATCCTTGATTGTACTACGGATGTGAGTCATGAGGAGTAAATGACTCTACTTGTTCGATGTGTTGACATGTCAAGTAAATAAATGAAAATTGAAGAGTTCTTTCTAGGGTTCCTGAAGGTAAATGACACATCTGGTTTGGGTCTTTCTAATGAATTGCTTGATACAATTAAGACTTTTGGTCTTGATATTGATAATGTGAGAGGAAAAGGAGAAGATAATGGTTCAAACATGAAAGGTAAAAACCAAGGTGTACAAAGAAGATTACTTATTATAAATCCAAGAGCGTTATATATGCCAAGTGCTTGTCATATTCTTAATATCACACTTTGTGTCATGGCTAATTCATGTGGTAAATCTTTTAGATTTTTCGGCATTGTCCAATGAATACATGTATTGTTTTCAAGTTCAACTAAAAAATGGAGAGTTATCCTTGCCATGTTCCAAGTTTCACTCTGGAATCTTTGTCTAATACCCGTTGGGGGAGTAGGATTAAAACTATCAAGGCTATTAGATTTCAAGCTCCTCAACTAAGGATAACTTTGTTAGAATTATCTAAATCTGGTGATGATGCCATGCCAAAAAGCAATGCAAAAATTTTATATGATGTGATTGGTACTTTTGAGTTTTTACTTAGTATGGTAATTTGGCATGATATTTTGTTTAATGTAAGTATAGTGAGCAAAACAGTGCAATCCCCATCCATGTGCATTAAGTCAACCTTGCAACAGATTGAGGGCACAATGAAATATTTTGATAAGTATAGATGTGAAGGTTTTTCTGCTAGTTTTATTATTTCCAAAGAACTTGCAAATGATATGAAAATATAACCACCATTTCCAATAAAACTATGCATTACTTGGAAGAAGCATTTTTATGAAAGTGATGATGATGCTAATAATAATCAAGAGATTCTAGCTGCAGAAAAAGCTTTTGAAGTTCATTTGTCTTTTGTTATGGTGGACACGACAAATACTTAATTGAAAAATAGATTTGTAGAACTTGGAGCTTTCAAAGGAATACTTGGGTTTTTGCTTAGCTCATGAAATATGATGTCATTGGATATCGTTGAGCTACGAAAGTGTTGCATGAAGTTTTCTAAAACCTTCTCTCATAAAGATAAACTCACTAATAAAGTTGTATATGATGTTGAATTGGATGATCTTTTTCTGAATTAGGAATGTTGCAAATGACCTTACCAGATGAACCAATGTGCACTGCCAATATGTTTGAGTTTTTAAAAAATATAAATTGTTTTCCAAACATTTCTATTTCTTATAGAATTTTATTCACCATACCCGTGACAGTAGCTTTAGCCGAGAGAAGTTTTTATAAATTGAAGTTGTCAAAAAATTACTTGAGGCCCGCAATGTCACAAGAGAGATTGAATGTTATAGCTACTATATGCATTCAGAAGGATCTGTTGGACTAGATTAATGTTGCTAATATTATCAGTAACTTCGCCTCAAAAAATTCTAGAAGCAAATATTTTACATAACTAGTGATCTTGTCTAATTTGCAAGTCGATACAAGAGTCGAGTGCGAGCTGGAGTCCGGGTTAGGGTTCGAGCTTTGAGGAAAAGTGCAAGACGCGGAGAGCAAGCAGGACCGCGGGCTAATGTTTCACTTGAAATGGAACTTGCATGCATTATGCAAGATCGGAGCTCGAGCTGCTATGTTATTTCCTTTATAAATATAGCTGCTTTGTGGAATGAATAATGTCACTAATAAGGTCATGAATGTCTATAGTTCCTTCCATATAGTATATGGGATGAGAATTTAGAGAGAACTATGTTAAATGTTTAAGTTTCTATTGAAATACAGTCAACTTTATTTGTATACAGGGCCCTATTTTTTTTGTCTTGCATCGGGGCCCATTTTTTTATGAATGATGTGATAGAAATTACCCACTATAAGTATTACAACACGATCAAGTCACAACATTCATCATTGCAATAGTTAGAAGTGTAGTTTCCTTCTCCTTTGATCTTGAGATCATATTAATTACTGTCTCCTGAGGAAGCTTTGATCTCATCAAATGTTATGTTCGTAACTGGGTGAGAACATGTGACTAGGTCACGGGATGGAATATCACGGGAATGAGTAAAACAGAACTTATTGGTAACGAGATTGGACAAGGTATAATAATGCCGATGGTTAGATCTCGGACAAGTCAGTATAAAAGTAACAAATTTAATTGGAATCAATGTTTCATGGTTCAAATGACATAAAACTTCGTGGAATGCGCATGGGTCATTATGGCCATCCCGGTCCCGCTATTGATCATTGACCTGGAGAAGTCTCGATCATGTTTGTGATGTTCGCGAGCCGTTGGGGTAACACGCTTAAAGGTACGATAACGCTTGGAAATCATTATGGAATTATCAGAATCACAGGATGAAAGAGAAGAGAAAACCAGAAGTGTTCTGTGAGAGAACTGGAATCATTCCGGGAGGATCCGAAATCGTTCAGAGAGAACAGAAAGGTGTTTTAGGTCAAAAGGGATTTGATAATATGTATTTCATATTAATTAATGAAATTAATATTAAATATATATTTAAAATCTATTTTAAAAGGGTAACTTCCCTAATGGGCCAAATCCCTCAGGGAAAGGCCCATGAAGGAAACCCACCCTAGGGAAAGGGCCAAAGGGGCCGGCGCCGGCGCGTGGCATTGGGCGCGCGGGGTGGGGCCACTCCGACCGTTGGCCTACCTTGGGACGCGTGCTATGGGCCATCCTGGCTGTCGGCTCCTCCTAGGCGCCTCCTCCTTTAGTCCCACCCTAGGACTTGGATGGGTGGGGTTGCCCTCCCATCCCTTATGTAAAGAGGGGCATAGGGGGTGGGAAAAAGCATCTAATTTCTCTGATGATCTCTCTCCCTCACGTGTAGTTTCCAATGTTTCGAACTACACACGGGGATATATCTTTCTCTCGTTGTCGTTGCGCTGTCACGGTTCCTAGAAGGAGATGTACACGCAAGAGACAACATCACTGCGGAATGTAGTTGTGCTGCAGGGATTCCAGTCAGAAGATCTTCTTTCGCCCTTTGAGCAGGGACCAGAGAACTGGAGGTTGTCATCGTACACCGTATGTGTGCAAAACCACGGGCGTGCTGCCATTAGTGGCACCCGAATTATTGTCTAAGGACTGGACTGTTGCGAGGACCGAACTGTCGTGCAAGGACCAGGAAGTGACGTGCGAGGAGCTTCGCTACCTTGATATCGGCTACGAGTACGACTACATCATCCATATTCCCCTCGGAACTGTTGGGGTTCCGGTGCAGAAAACAAAAAAATTACTACGCGGGAAACCCTAACCAAGATCTATCTATTAGTAATGCAATAACGGAGGAAGATAACAGTAACATACCCTTGTAAACCGAGAGAGTGTTACTCTCATGCAGAAGCATGGATGATGTTGTCGTAACCATCCGACCTCAAGGTCGCGAAGATCCTCGGCCGTCACCCCTTCTTAAAGCCCCTAGCTACCAATATTTTAACAAGGAATTCCCTATTAATTCTATCATAGGCTTTCTCATAGTAAAACCAGACTGGTTAATATGGTCCACATCATGAATAATTTCATGTGCATACACCACACTTTCCATTTTATACCTGCCTCTAATGAAGGAAGTTTGGTTTGGTGAGATAAGAGATTCACTCACCATCCCAAACCTGTTTGTGGCACATTTAGAAAAAAAATTAAAACTATAATTAGTGAAAGCTATATGTCTGAACTTCTGTATAGTTACATCATCATCCTCTTTTGGGATTAAGGTTAATAGGGAAAAAAATTAAATCTTAGAGTTCCTCTATTCCAAACATCAATCATAGCTAGTAGATCATCCTTAACTAGCTCCCAAAAGTTTTGGTAGAACAAGAAAGGAAGACCATCAGGACAATGGGCTCCTTCAACATAGGAGCCAAAGACAAACTCTTTTACTCCTAATATTGTAATAATAATCGTGGGGCATGCTTTGTGTTAATTTTTTTTGGAAATTGGCGCATAAATTAACGAAAATGTTTAATGTTTACACCCGGCCTCTACATAACTAGGATACACACAACCACACAAACGACGGAGATAGGGAATAAAGAGTAGACAAGCATTACACAAAGTCACTATCGAAAAAAAGTCTTAAATCTAAGGCAGATCAATCCTCAAGTCACGCGGCCATCCATGTCGGGAGACAATATCCCTCGCCATACTCTCCAATCGCGTGCATCCCTCCACAAATAAGTCGTGAAACTCCATACGTTGGAGAATAGTCCATGATCGAAAAAAAGCCGTGGTTCGATAAATAACCTGCAGAGGTGAAGACACAATGTTATTAAAGATCTTGTCATTTCTACCAAGCCATAGCGACCATATAACGGCAAACGCTCCCATCCTAAATAAAGTTATGTACTTATCAACAATTTCATGCAACCAATTACCAAAAACATTGGTTACTAAGCTTGGAGGAGATAAACCAGAAGCTATTTGGATGAATGACCATATAGAGCGAGCGAATTTACACCGAAAGAATAAATGGCGAATTGTCTCATCGTGATGACAAAAAACACACTCTGTACTTCCATGCAAATTCCACTTTGCAAGATTATCTTTTGTTAGAATTACACCTTTATGTAAATACCATGCAAAAAAATTTGTCTTAAGAGGTATTTTCTTTTTCCAAATCTTACTATTGTCATCGTCCGGGATATCAGGTTGTACCAAAGCTCTATAAAGTGATCCAACATAAAATTTACCACTTTCTAGTAATTTCCATTTGAACACGTCCACACCGCCCGACAGTTATATCATGGATAATCGTAAAAGTAGATTGTTCCAAGATAACAGTCTAGGACCAATGAGACTTCTTCTGAAAGACACATTAGGAGGACTGTTCTCTAACACCGTGGCAATAGTATCTCCTTTGTGTCTAACAATCGAATATAGATCTAGATGTTGTTCGCGAAGAGTAGTTTGGCCAAGCCACTTATCTTCCTAAAACCTAATCTTTGATCCATCCTTAATCTCGAAAGCACCAAAACAAAAGATTTTTTTGGTGGCCATGAGCCCTGCCAAAAAAGTGAATCACCGGGTTTCCAAACCACTTGAGACACAACTTTGGACCCCACATATTTCCTCTATAACATGGTTTGCCAAACGCCATCTTCAGTAAGTAGTTTAAAAAGCCATTTGCCCAGAAGCAAAGTGTTTTTGACTTGCAAATCATGTATGCCTAGTCCACCATACTCCTTCGGGAGGAAAACCACATTCCATCTGGCCAATCGATACTTCTTTTCCTCACTATCCCCTTGCCAAAAAAATCTTGAGCGGAAATAATCCACTTTGTTCAAGACACCTTTTGGTATTTAAAAAAACAAGATCATATACAGTACCATGTTAGTAAGTACTGAATTTATGAGTACTAGTCTTCCACCAAGGGATAGCAATTTGTCCTTCCAACTATTAAGACGCTTTTGTAGCCTTTTCTTAATAAGTTTCCATTCAACTATTGTGAGCCGCCGATGATATATCGGTATTCCCAGATAGTTGATTGCAAATTGCCCCTGACCACAGCCGAAAATTTCAACGTAAAGATGGGCCTCTTCTTGGGCCTCGTCAAAAAAATATAACTCACTCTTATGGAAGTTAATTTTAAGTCCAGATAGCAATTCGAATGCTGATAAAATTAATTTCAGATTCTTAGCCTTCTCCAGATCATGTTTCATAAAAAGAATTGTATCGTCAGTGTATTGAAAAATAATAGAAAGACCATCATCAATAAGATGTGGAACTAATTCTTCAATTTGACCATCAGCCTTTGCTCTCTCAATAAGGATAGCCAACATATCAGCCGCTATATTAAATAGTAAAGGCGATAATGGATCTTCTTGTCTCAGTCCTTTCTTTGTCTCGAAGTATTTGCCAGTGTCGTCATTTACTTTAATGGCAAACTACCCTCAGACACAAACGACTGAATAAGAGCACGTCACTTCTCAGAAAATCCTTTCATATGGAGTGTTTGCTGAAAAAAAGACCAATTAACTTTGTCGTATGCCTTCTCAAAGTCAATCTTCACTATTTAATTTTTTTGAGTGTAGTTCATGGATTGTTTCATGCAGAATTACCACAATATCAAGGATATTTCTTTCTTGCATGAACGCAGTTTGAGGACTAACAACATGATCAACAACTGAGTTAAGTCTAATTGTGGCAAATTTAGTAAAAATCTTAAAGCTAACGTTAAGTAAGAAGATTGGGCGATACTGAGTATATGTTCTGCATTTTTAACCTTAGGCAGTAAAATTATGTTGCCAAAGTTTAGACAAAAAAGATTCAACTGGCGGACTTGTAGAAATCCAAACAAATTTATCAGGTCCTCCTTGATAACGTCCTAGAATTTCTGATAAAATTCCGCTGGAAAGCCATCAGGCCCTGACGCTTTGTTATGAACCGCTCTCTTAACTTCTTCCTCGGTATATGAGGCAGTCAGAAAGCCGTTCTCTTCATCAGAAACCTGAGGAATGTCGGTCGTTTGACTCATCCAGAGAAAACAATTTTTTCACTAAGGCTCCAAACAAAGATTTATAATAAGCTGTAATATACGACTTCAGTTGCTGCTCTGTGTTAATTATACGCATGCTTCTTCCTCTTCCTCGTGTCATCCTTCCTTGATGCGTGTCCATACCAAGCAGAGATAACATATTATACCCACCCCTCCTTCATCTCGCTTTCCATATATTATAGACCAATACGTCTCAAAGAAGCTAACCATTGACTTGGAGATGCTTTGTATAGCAACTTCGTGCTGACCGCTATGCTTTAAATTTTTTTCTTCATTCCAATCCTGATAAACGTGAGATTTACTCAGATCATATCATTGCATGCTATACTATATTTTGTTTGTTTGCGTTTTTAGCTTTGAACGTCTCTCAGCTGAAATTAACTTATCTCCCATGGTTATTTATATATACGCCATCACACCAATTTTAAGCTGAATGGAAGAAGAAAAAAAATCTGAATTCGGCAAGGTACAAGGGAGGGTCCTCGAGATGATATCAAAAGCATAAACCATGAACGTCCTCAAAAAATATTGACAAAACAAAGAAATGAAGCCCTTAATGTTGAAGGGTAGAGGGAGAGAGAGATTGTGGAATATGATGGATGTATTATTGAGCCTCTCGGGCGAGTATATATAGGCGTACAGGGACCAACTTGGAGTACAAGACAAGTAACCTACTTGGAGTATAAGACAAGTAACCTAGACTATCCCTAACAGATACGTACACTCTAACATCCCCCGCAGTCGTAGCGGTAGTATCGTGAACAACTGGAACGTCGCGAACGGTCAGACTGGAGAGCCGAAGTAGACCAGTGCGCTGACATCCCCCCGCAGTGGTAGCGGGAACGTTGTAGACGGTGTCACGTTGCAGAAGCTTGGACCGTAGAGAATGCTGGTAAGGAGCTCAGGCGAGGTGGTAGCCCTTGTGCCGGTGTCGAGTGAGCCGAGAGCGGTGGGTGCTGCAACCTTAGTCGAGGTAGCCGCGCAAGGGGTCGCCGTGGTCGATGTCATGGTCGGGGTTGCCGGTGTCGAGGTAGCTGCATATTAAGACGCGTGCGCGTAGTGCAGCCAGTAGAAGGACGGAGACACGTCAGGGCAGTCGTCGGAGAGAGCGATGCCGAAGCCGATGCAGTCCGAGCCGTGGAGGACGAGGTGCGGCCATGGCTTTGCCAGAACCAGGCGCACGTCGGGAACGAAGGCATACTCTGGTTGTGCCAAAACCGAGTACGCGAAGAAGAAGTCGGTGTGACGCAGTCGAGGCAGACGTAGAGGAGGTAGTCGATGCCGATGAAGACCTTGTCGAAGCCGATGAAGACGAGGCGCTACAACCGAGCTTGCCAGACTCAGGAACGCGTCGGGGACGAAGGCACGCACCGGTGTTGCCAGTATCGGGCATGCGAAGAACGGAACCAGTAGAAACAGCTTCACGCCATGTCAGAGAGGAGACTAGCAGAGGAGGACTCTACGACGGTTGCGTTGCGCAGATCGGCGAAGTGCCGATGCAGGCCGCGGTTGTCGGAGTAGACAAGTAGGTGTGGTCGAGGACGAGGCGAGGACGATGGCGACGAAGTCGTGCTGGACGAAGACGTAGATGCGGCGAACTAGCGACGACCAAGAGGGGTCATACTGGATGCCTAGACGGAGGGGCAGTCGGCGGGACCTACGACAGCCAGGAGTGGCCATGCAGGCTACCTGTGGAGATACGGCCGCGGTGCTTGAAGTAGGCGAGGAAGAACCCGATGACGTGACGAAGACCATGCACGAACGGCGGCGACCCGCGCCGAGGGAGGTGGCGCGGTGGAAGCCTGCGACGTCTTTGCGGGGTGACGGCGATGACCGCGTTCAGCGACGCTACTGCCCGATGGGGCGGCGTAGTTGCAGGGCACGAGTCGGTGCAGCGGCGTGAGAACCACCAGCGACGGACACGCCTGAGAAGGCGAGTTGGTAGCCGGCGGCAGGGACCAAAGGCGGCGACGCTATGGCCCGAAGGGGCGACGCAGCGGCAGCCCGATGCTCGATCGGTGGTAGGAGCGTGCTCGGGGACGTACTCGGCGGAGACGAGCGCCAGATCGGTTGATCAGACCGACGGCGGCGCTGAACGCGCCAAGTCCGTGACGACGGCAGATCGGAATCCGCGGCGTCGTTGTCGGTGCAATCCCGGGCGATGACGACGAAGACAATCCGAAGGGGGGTCGGCCGCGGCAGCCTCCCGAGGAAGCCGCAGCAGCCGGCCGCGGTGCGCGGCAGCCTATCATGAGGTCGCGACGACCTACCGAGGAAGGCATAGCGGCGCAAGTGACAGGCGCACGGGCGCGGTGTAGATCGTCGGTGCCGATGGTCGGAGTAGAGGCGCGGCGATGACGACGGCGATGGGCGACGCAATCCGATCTAAGATCGGTAAACCAAAAAAGAAAACCGATCAAGAGATCGGAAAAAAAAGACTTGCATGGCAGTCGATCACGGATCGGCGGACGAACCCTGCGTACGGGTTGCGCGGCCCCCGACGGAGATCATGGAGATCGACCTCCCCGGAGGCGGCGCGGCAGAAGCGGAGGCGGCGGCTAGGTCAAGGACCGTGCCGCTCTGATACCATGTTGAAGGGTAGAGGAAGAGAGAGATTGCGGAATATGATGGATGTATTATTGAGCCTCTCGGGCGAGTATATATAGGCGTACAGGGATCAACTTGGAGTACAAGACAAGTAACCTAGTCTATCCCTAACAGATACGTATACTCTAACACCTAAGAACCTTCCAGGATCGAAAGAGTTAATAGTGTAGCACAAAAATGATGTAGGAATAATGGTGAAGTAACAGATATACTCCAAATGTGCCTCCCTTGGTAACGAAGAGGGCTTCACTTTCCATCCCTCTATGTATAAACAATTTTTACTACTCTCTCAATCCCAAAATAAGTGATTTGGGTTTGTCTCAAAATAGAAGTTGATATGGGTACGCCACTTTCAACATCAAACATTGGAAGAATCGTGTCCATCCGACCTTTTACCAGTGGATCAGATCGCCCGCGCATGTTTGTTCTAGGAAGCGCCAAGAAAGTAGTCACCCAGATTGAGAGTTGAGACTAGCTATAGGTACGTTGTGCCTTTATAAGAGAAATTGCATGGAGCTGAGCCCATAACTACACAAATCACAAGTGCAAGTGCAACAAAAAGCTGCAGCAAGGGGAGCAAACAAAGCATGATGAATGCCCATCAATCTCACCTGGCCCTAGCCTCCTCCTCGGGTTTCCAGGCCCACCGCATTCCCAACTCCAGCATCCGATCACGACGACTTCCACCACTTCGTCGTCGACCCCTCCAAAAACTGACCACAATGCCGCACTCAGCGACAACGCCCACCGCTGCCGCCATTACTGGTGGCATGGAGAAAGCCACGGACCGCTTCGACGTGATGGATTTCCACCACGTCGAGTTTTGGTGCGCGGATGCCGCCACGACCGCCGCGCGGTTCTCATTCGGTCTCGGCGTGCCGCTCGCCGCGCAGTCGGACCTCTCCACGGGGAACACCGCGCATGCCTCCCGCCTGCTCCGCTCACGCTCGGGCTCTCTCGCTCTCCTCTTCACCGCCCCGCACGCACCGCACGTCCCCGAGGCGGCAGGCACCGCGTCGGTGCGCTCCTTCAACGCCGACGCCGCGCGCCGCTTCACGGGCACCCACGGCGGCCTGGCGGTGCGCGCCGTCGCCGTCCGCGTCGCCGACGCGGCCGAGGCCTTCGTCGCGAGCGTCCACGCTGGGGCGCGGCCGGCCTTCGCCCCTGCTGACCTCGGCCAAGGGTTCGGGTTCGCGGAGGTGGAGCTCTCCGGGGACACCGTTCTCCGCTTCGTGAGCTACCCGGACGGCACGGACGTGTCCTTCCTGCCGGGGTTCCAGGACGTGGTGATGAGCACCGGGGCTGCCGCTCCTGCGGACTTGGGACTCGAGCGATTCGACCACGTGGTCCTCAACATCCCGGAGCTGGCGCCGGTGGCCGCCAGCGTCGCCGGCTTCACGGGGTTCCACAGATTCTGGGAGTTCACCGCGGACGAGATGTGCACGGCGGAGAGCGGGATCAACGGCGTGGTGCTGGCCAACAACTCGGAGACGGTGCTGCTGACTCTGGTGGAGCCGGTGCTGGGCACCAGGCTGCCGAGCCACGTGGAGACGTTCCTGGACCACCATGGCGGCCCGGGCGTGCAGCACCTGGCGATATCGAGCGACGACGTCCTGGCCACGCTGAGGGAGATCCGGGCGCGGTCCGCCATGGGCGGGTTCGAGCTCCTGCCGCCGCCGCCGGCCAGCTACTACGACGGCGCGAGGCAGCGCGCTGGAGACCTGCTGTCGGAGGCGCAGATGAAGGAGTGCCAGGAGCTGGGCGTGATGGTGGACAGAGGGGATGACAATGGAGTTATACTCCAGATCTTCACCAAACCGGCGGGAGACAGGTACTACTATATATAACAAGAAATTCTCAAATCGTCTAACAATTGATCTATCGCACGTAAGAGTTGATCGTCTTATGATATACTGTATGATCGATCGATGCAGGCCAACCTTACTGTTGGAGTTTGTGCAAAGGATCGGGTGCGAGCAGAGGCCTGGATGCGGCGGGTTTGGCCACAGGAACGTCACTGACCTCCTCCACTCCATTGATGACAATAACAAGAGCACCCTCCATGCTGCTGCGCGCGTGCCTCGCTTGATAAACAAAACAAGATCGATCCATGCCGTTGGAGTGCGTTTTTTCCTCGAACCAGGCTTTCGTTCCGCTTTATAAATAACGCAATCATCAGGGCAAGTCTGTGTTGTGTTATGTATGTTGTCTGTGTTATGCTTTGTATATAAGGCCGTTTTGGACTTCTGCCGCCTGCATATGTTCCGGTGCTCTGAGTGGGATTATTTGTACCCCCAACAATAAGCAGCTAGCATGTCGAAAAACAGGTTGAACAACCAAAGAAAAATGACCAGGACACCAAGGAGAAAACCTTAACATATACGAAGAAAATGTGGAAAAAATTGAAACAACATAAAGTTAACTTGGTAGTTACACATAAAACATATGTCTTTGAGAAGGGATTTTCGGCTCCTGAGCTCTAGTGATCATTTTATTTTAAAATATTTAAAAATCATGTTCGTAATTTAGTAACCAGGCCTTAATACACAATTTTGAACGCCCATACTGGGCAACACTTGACTCACTACATTTATCTCTCTAGGAACATGCAGCACCTTGCATTCTCTGCCCCCACAGCAGAGCTATTTTATTTCATGGATTATACCAGCGTAGCTTGATCCGTTTACCTCTTTATCATTAATCATCTGCACTGCCTCCAAACAGTCAGACTCTAATATTATAGGCTTGTCCGTCCATTGTAGCGCCAAGTTCAGCCCCTCTGCACATGCATGTAGCTCAAACTCAAGGGGGCTATCACATGTGAATAGATGGCGACAGGAAGAGAAGATAATATCACCGAGGTCATCGCGTAGTATCATGCCAGCACCTCCCGCCATCGTATCTATAGTCGATGAGCCATCCACATTAAGTTCAGCCCAGCCAGGAGGTGGCTTAGACCATTTGCGTTTAAACTCTCCTCGAACTAACAGAAGCCTAATCATATGCAATCACTGTTTTCCCTTTCGCCACATCCGCCATAGAGCTTGTTTGATGCAGAGTAGCGAGTCCATATAGCCGCTTAAGAACCGACGGGAAGCTTCCATGGCCGGCACCACCTTGTGATGGATGATCTCATTACGAACATAGCAGATATGCCACCAGACCATCATCATCATCATACGTTCCTGCCCGGATGCATGGGAAAGCACCTGCAGGATCCACTCTACGCTAGTGTTCACAATGTCCTCTCATGCTGGCAGTGGCCAAACGTCCTTCATTGCTTCCCAGAGATCTCTCGCCATGGGGCATCTACATACGGCATGGAAGGTATCCTCTCGTTCCATGCCACAAAGAACACAAATGTCAGAGATAAAGAACATTAGGTTTTCGTTTATTCTCTCAAGTAGCAACCCCATGAGTAGCAATACACCATGCCAAGACGTGTACCTTAGGGGGAGCAGGACACCCCCGTAGCGTGTCCTAGACGGTACGACGACCGTCCGGTTCCCTTCTCGTGGCACACATAAACATGTGGTTTTTTACCTCCCAGGCGACCTTGTACGTGCTACTGACGGAGAAAATTCCCCTATGATTAGGAGGCCAAGCAATGGCGTCATTGCACTGGCTAGTCGACAGTTTGATCATGAGTATCTCCTTGATGTTTTCCGCGCAAAAGTGTTTGCGTAGAAGTTCCCCATTCCACTCGCTAACTTTAGTGATCAGCGTTGCCACTCTACGAAGATGGCAGTCCCCTAGCTTCAGTGATCATGAGTATCTCCTTGATTCGAACCTAGGTAGGCTTGGCTCCACACCTAGAGCACAATCCATCAAGCTAGCACTTGGTTCTTAGTTGTTATGTATATTATGCAGGTTTACTTGTTGCCATTCCTTTTTATGTGTGTTGCATAATTATTAGTTTTATTAAGATTTTATTACATTTCCTTGGCCTTGGTGTTTGTAGGTGTATTGAGGATTTATGGACAAATCAAGATGAAAGAGCCAAGAGGATTCAATTAATATGGACGAGTCACAAGCCCAAACTTAGCCACATTTAGTGTGGATAAAGTGATATTTTCCATCAGCACAAAATGAAGATCCAATGCCATGGCAAGAACACCTCAATCGTAGTTGTATGAGAAAATGGTGTCCAAAATATGAAAGACATCAGAATCTATAATGAGTCTTGGTACAAAGGGTATGATTGTACCACATATGGATCCGGAGCATCAAAGAAAACCTCCTTTGTAAAGGGCTCAATGGCATATTCAAAGAGGAGCTCCCTAGAAATAACAAACGAACCTGCACATCCCTATTTAATGAGGAGGAACCCTAGCTGCCATGAACGCCTCATCACCATTCTCCACGTAGGAGTCGTACTGCTGCAACACCTTCTATCATCAGATCAACATCTCCATCAACACCGTCCCACCATTCCATGGGAGAGGAGAAGAAGGCTTGGGACAAGAAGGCCATGACATCAATCTCCATCAACTACGTCATCATTTGCACGCTCGTCATAGATTCCTCCAACCATCGCGTTGTAATCCCAAACTCTACTGCCGATTCCTACGTGCATCGTTTTATTAGATCAGTCATGTGTACTGAGATGGCGTGTTGTGCTCCCATGCATGAGTAGTTAATTGGGGATATGATGAACGCTAGTACAAGAATGAATGGAAATTAAGATGTAGTTAAGTATTTTATTTGGGGATTGATGACTCCTTGATGTCGCCAGAGAACTTGGTGCTTGATGTGGAGTCTATTGGGAACCCCAAGAGCAAGGTGTGAAGCAGCACAACGGCAAGTTTTCCCTCAGTAAGAAACCGAGGTTATCGAACTAGTAGGAGGAAGGAAATGTCACACAGGTGTTGCAAGCAATGCGGAGACCTGCACAACACAAGCTCAAGACTTTGCCCCAATGAATCAGTGAGGTTGTCAAGCTCACCGGTTTGCTGTAACAAAGATTAAACATATGGTGTGAAAGGTAATAGTTTGCAGCAAGTAAACAGGTAACAGTGGAAGATGTATCAATGGTGAAGATTGGACCGGGGTCCATAGTTCACTAGAGGTGCTCTCCATAGATAAACAACATGTCATGAATGGTAAACAAATTACAACGGGGCAATTGACAGGAACTGATCAAGGCATAACAATGCAATACCAGACAAAAAGATCCTATGAGATTCGATTGGGCAATACAATAATATACATAGACCGCCATCCAACTGCATCTATGACTAGAAGTCCACCTTCAGGTTATCATCTGAACCCCCTCCAGTATTAAGTTGCAAGCAACAGACAACTGTTTTAAGCAAACTGTGTTAGGTAAACAGTCCACATGTTCCATGAACAAGAGACCGTTGTTTTCTCACTAGTAGCAACAACACATTTACAACCGAAGAGATTTTTGTCACTTTCCTTGGAAACTAGAGGCATGAACCCACTATCAAGCAAAAATACCCCCTCTTGGAGTCACTAGAAACTACTCGGCCAATATAGCTACTAACAACGGAGAGCATGCAAGATCACAAACAACACAGACATGATAGAATCATAAAGACAAAACCATTAATCAATCTGACATAGTAATCTCAATATCCATCGGATCCCCGCAAACACAACATGCATGATTACAAATAGATTAGATCTTGATCATGAACGGAGCTCATAATATCAAGCGAGGGAGGACGCGAGAGGACACGCGCGCGGCTCGATTGACCCGACGCATTCTCAATCCAAATTTGGGTCAACTCGGACGCGTGTGGTCGTTGGGTCTACCTGATGGGGTGGGTTTTCTCCTTTCTGCATGTCCTTTTCACCCATTTCGGACATGCCGTGGTTGAATGGGTCGGCCTGGTACCCTGATCTTTTGTTAAAATGGATGGAGCAGTAAAAGAGAACAACAGTGGCAAATGATACATTAGAACAAGGACACCAATATTTGGTATCCACCATTTTTTCTGTCACCGTACATACCCATTAGTCAATACACAAATAATAGCAAGTTGTTTGCTATATTTACCTCAAAAATGGAGTCTGGTCCAACAGGCTAAATTTCGCCAAATACTTTCTATTCTATTGAGTCATTTATCGTGTTGTGGCAGACAAAGACAAGTTGCACATCACCTTGTGATACTGACATGAAGCTACAGATCTAGTGCAAGTTACCCTGTATGGCACCTAATTAACATAATCATAATGTTTGTGTGCAATAATACTCCTGACTTGATCTTACTACTTTGGCATTTGCTACAATAATTTGTAACGAATACCAGAGTGAAGACTTGGACTATGTGTAATAATGTGAAAGCATGCATGGAACGGCAAGAATAGACTACAGGACAACCAGGTACACAGCTTGTACATTTTAAGGTGCGTCTAGACAAAACAAGACCAGCACTTGGTCAATAATATTATGTATGCATGCCATTGTGTACAACAGCATAGGCATATAGCACACGTTGCGCATGTGTCATCCAATTAACAAACGACGACACGGGGTCATCGTATGCGGCAGCACAACTTATACATTTTAACATGCGATTTTCTTGACAAGACCTGCATTTGGTCAATAATAGTAATCCTAGACGTACCGATAACCTGTGCATGTTCCGTCGTCGTCCGTAGGTGATTTCCGTAAGTATTTTCCGTACGTGTAGCATTACTGGGTCAATAATATTACATATGCATGCCAGCCTGTACAACAGAATACAGCTAACAGGCAGATAGTACGTGTGACGCATATATATATGTCACCCAGTTAACATACCGACACTAGGCAGATAGTACGTGTGACGCATAAACTAATCGCATGCGGTAAACATAACCTATACATTTGGAGGTGTGTGACTTCTAGACAGGACCTGCACTTGGTCAATAATATTACAAATGCACCAGGTAATCTTATGCGGCAGCACAGCCTGCATATTTTAAGGTGCAATTTCTAGACTAGACCGACACTTGGTCAATAATATTACATATCCATACCACTGTATACAACAGAATACTGCTAACAGGCAGATACTACATGTTACACATATGTCACCCAATTAATATACCCACACCCGGTCATCGTATGCGGTAGCACAAATTGTAGATTTGAAGGTGTGATTTCTAGACACGACCTGCACTTGGTCAATAATATTACATTTTAAGGTACTGTGTACAACAGAATATAGCTACCCTAGGCAAATAGGTAGCACAACTTGTACTACATTTTAAGGTGCGATTTTTAGACAAGATATATATGCACTTGGTCAATAATATTACATGCATGCCACTGTGTACAACAAAATACAGCTAACCTAGACAAATAGTACATGTTGATGTTACGCATATGTCACCCAATTAACGTAGATTTTCCTAGTGCACATGTATCTGGACGCATTTTGGTATGTAGTCATATATCTAAACACTAGGTGATACCCCGCGCATTGCTGCGGGATTTTCTGTCTTTCGTATGCAAATTAAATTAAATGAACATGTATATTGATATTTACATTGAAATGTTGAAATTTTCTAAAAATTTGCAATGTCTTTGGTCTAACATGGTTCTCATCCCCCGTAAATGTCCAACGGAATGCTGATATTTACATTTCCATGTTAGAGCGAACTTCCAAAGACTTTGTATACAAACGTGGCATTCATGGCCCTTGTATATATTCAAATTCGTTTATCCAAGTCTTAACCACTCGGAAGAATGGTTATAATAATAATAAATATCGTTCAAGAAAATATAGCGGCATATCATAGGAGAGAGGTGGAGCGCACCTGAACCCACTTACGAACCAATGAATGAGCAGAGCGCTGATATGTACTATGAGGCCGATTCACTACGGGACACACGCGCTACGCCGAGGGCAAAAGGCCGTCGGCGTAGGCCAAAATGCACTCGGCGTATGGTACGCCGAGGGCTGCCCTCGGCGTAGCCTCCTCGGCAAAGATCTCCCTCGGCGGAGCACACTCAAGCCGTCGGCGTATCAAAATGCCGTCGGCGTATGCTACGCCGAGGGCTTTGCCGTCGGCGTAGAGGCCGTCGGCACAGCCTGTCGACTGGTTGCAAAAATATTTCTTTTTTTGATTTTTTTTGAAAAATAATATTTTTTTATTTTTTTTCTCAATTTTTTTATTCTTTGAATTGTTTTACTCGTTAATCTCCTACTTTGAACATTTTTAACACTAATTATACTTACTATTTGATTAAATTCCAGTCTTAGTCAAACTTCCTAGCAGGTCACCCATCCTAATACTACTCCAGCTTCAGCACGCTTAACATCCTCGTTCCTTCAGAATCCGTTTCCGCAAAGTAATTCATACATTGGTGTCAATACTATGATATCAATCCTATTAACTGTTATATCATCATGTCACATGTTTGTATTTTTTGAAATTACAAACAATTATTTAAGTAAATATTAATGAATAAGTAAAAATATTATTGAATTCAAATAAAAATATAATAATTTTATTTTTTTGTATTTTTCTATTTAATATAGAATAATTAATATCTTTAAATCTGTAAATCGAAATTCAACAAATAATATGTTTAAATTGATCAGAAAAATGAGAGGAATCCAAATATGATATCCATATCAACTAATCACAAACCCTCCGTTTTTGAATTAGCTATTTGGTGGTTGCTTTAGAAAATTCCCTTTTTGCGCTCGGATAATGAAAATGCCTTTTTGGTGCGATGAAAAGGAAAACTTGCATTGGATCTTTGATAAAATAGCATATTGTGAACCTAAAAATGATTTTCGTAAAAAAACATGAGCATCGGATCATGTACCTGTAGTTCATATCTGACCCACTTCCTGCCGATTCGGCAGGAATTTGTCTTTTTCACCAAAGGTGGACGGAAAGGTTTCGGATCCCCCTGTTGGGACATTGTCCATATAAGGTGGTATAGTATTTTTGTAAAATGTGGTGGTAGTATTTTGAATTAGCCATTTGGTGGTTGCTTCACAAAACCGTCCGTTTTTTATACTCGGAAAATAGAAAATGGCCTTTTGGTGCGACGAAAAGGAAAACTTCCTCCTGCAACATTGTTCGCCATCCCATGATGCATGTGTATGCATAATATGGGCACATTATCACAAACTATACCTTGATTCTAGACATAACATTGGTCATTTGACCCGAAAGCCAAGAAACCCCGAATGAGATAGGTCATTTTGTGAAGGGTTTTTTGAGACATAATCAATATATCAAGTTTGCTATTTTTCCTTATAAATATGTCACATAATATGACACCACGCGAAGATTTCGCATTGTTTCTATCATTTTTCAAATTTTTATGCCCGTTTTAAACTATCGTTAAACTTTGTCGAACGGCGGACATAAAGATTCTTAGCTCGGGGCCGAGCCTCGCTAAACTTTCATTGGATCTTTGATAAAATAGCATATTGTGAACTTAAAAATGATTTTTGTAAAAAAACATGAGCATCGGATCATGTACTTGTAGTTCATATCTGACCCACTTCCTACCGATTCGGCAGGAATTTGTCTTTTTCACCAAAGATGGACGGAAAGGTTTCGGATCCCCCTGTTGGGACATTGTCCATATAAGGTGGTATAGTATTTTTGTAAAATGTGGTGGTAGTATTTTGAATTAGCCATTTGGTGGTTGCTTCACAAAACCGTCCGTTTTTTATACTCGGAAAATAGAAAATGGCCTTTTGGTGCGACGAAAAGGAAAACTTCCTCCTGCAACATTGTTCGCCATCCCATGATGCATGTGTATGCATAATATGGGCACATTATCACAAACTATACCTTGATTCTAGCCATAACATTGGTCATTTGATCCGAAAGCCAAGAAACCTCGAATGAGATAGGTCATTTTGTGAAGGGTTTTTTTGAGACATAATCAATATATCAAGTTTGCTATTTTTCCTTATAAATATGTCACATAATATGACACCACGCGAAGGTTTCGCATTGTTTCGATCATTTTTCAATTTTTTATGCCCGTTTTAAACTATCGTTAAACTTTGTCGAACGGCGGACATAAAGATTCTTAGCTCGGGGCCGAGCCTCGCTAAACTTTCATTAGATCTTTGATAAAATAACATATTGTGAACCTAAAAATGATTTTTTTAAAAAAACATGAGCATCGGATCATGTACCTGTAGTTCATATCTGACCCACTTCCTGCCGATTCGGCAGGAATTTATCTTTTTCACCAAAGGTGGACGGAAAGGTTTCGAATCCCCCTGTTGGGACATTGTCCATATAAGGTGGTATAGTATTTTTTGTAAAATGTGGTGGTAGTATTTTGAATTATCCATTTGGTGGTTGCTTCACAAAACCGTCCGTTTTTTATGCTCGGAAAATGAGAAATGGCTTTTTGGTGCGACGAAAAGGAAAACTTCCTCCTGCAACATTGTTCGCCATCCCATGATGCATGTGTATGCACAATATGGGCACATTATCACAAACTATGCCTTGATTCTAGCCATAACATTGGTCATTTGACCCGAAAGCCAAGAAACCTCGAATGAGATAGGTCATTTTGTGAAGGTTTTTTTGAGACATAATCAATATATCAAGTTTGCTATTTTTTCTTATAAATATGTCACATAATATGACACCACGCGAAGGTTTCACATTGTTTCGATCATTTTTCAATTTTTTATGCCCGTTTTAAACTATCGTTAAACTTTGTCGAACGGCGGACATAAAGATTCTTAGCTCGGGGCCGAGCCTCGCTAAACTTTCATTGGATCTTTGATAAAATAGCATATTGTGAACCTAAAAATGATTTTTGTAAAAAAACATGAGCATCGGATCATGTACCTGTAGTTCATATCTGACCCACTTCCTGCCGATTCTGCAGAAATTTGTCTTTTTCACCAAAGGTGGACGGAAAGGTTTCGGATCCCGCTGTTGGGACATTGTCAATATAAGGTGGTATAGTATTTTTGTAAAATGTGGTGGTAGTATTTTGAATTAGCCATTTGGTGGTTGCTTCACAAAACCGTCCGTTTTTTATGCTCGGAAAACGGGAAATGGCTTTTTGGTGCGACGAAATGGAAAACTTCCTCCTGCAAAATTGTTCACCATCCCATGATGCATGTGTATGCACAATATGGGCACATTATCACAAACTATGTCTTGATTCTAGCCATAACATTGGTCATTTGACCTGAAAGCCAAGAAACCTCGAATAAGATAGTTCATTTTGTGAAGGTTTCTTTGAGACATAATTAATATACCAAGTTTAATATTTTTCCTTCTAACTGTGTCACATAATATAACACCACGCGAAGGTTTCGCATTGTTTCGATCGTTTTTGAATTTTTTATGCCCGTTTTAAACTATATATAATGTTTTATATTTTACTTAATTTTTATTTATAAATGTGTAATATTTAAGTGTAGATAGATAGGTCTTATTTTTCTGCAAATTTTGATATATTATTGTATTTTTCCGAATTAGAATGATTTAGTTATGATTTTTCAAAGTTTAATGAGATAAAATAAAAAATAGCTACGCCGAGGGCAGCCGTCGGCGTATGCTACGCCGAGGGCAGCCGTCGGCGTAGCATAGAATATGCCGAGGGCAATTTTACGCCGACGGCTGCTTGGCGGAGCTGGCCTAGACGATGGCTACGCCGACGGCCCCGACGTTTGGCCGTCGGCGTAGCTTCCCAGTCCTGTAGTGATTTTCGTCTCCTAGTCCGGAAAACTTCGAGAGAAATCCTAGATCTAGGTCTCCTAGATCATACGATGGTGGCGTTGTTTTCCACCATGGGCGTCGTTTTTGGAGATGATGTTGGCTAGAGGGGCTTTGAGGTGGATCGGTTTGCATCGGTAGTCCGATGACGGTAACGGCTTTTGTAGCGTATACATGAGGTGCTCGCAAAGAGTCTGCTAAACCGGATGAGTGCTCTCGTCTCGCCTAAAGGGCGTCTTGGGCATGTGATGTTCCCGGTTCTTCACGAGGGATTTTGTTATTCCTAGGCATAAGGTCTTATTGACATGACTTTTACCCATTGTTGGGTTGTAGGTGTTGTGTGGAGGCTTCGGGATTTTTTGATGTATTTTATTCATCGGTGCTTTGTTGAATAAAATTAATAAAGCAAGTCGTATGTATATTTTCAATGCAGAGGCTGGAGGGTCATCCTCCATTGCAGAAAAGAAAAGCCACACAAAGTAGTCCTACTTCTTGCTAGAACCAGGGCGCGCTCATGTCATGTGGCTTCTCTGTTCCGTGTAAAAAAAACCCAAGAATCCTACTGCACTTTTCAATCATCAGTAAGGACCCTTGAAGAAACCAACAAAGCTGGCGACCAAGGAAGAAGAAAACAAACACAGTACAGACTCCCTCTTCAACGACAAAGGCGAGCTCTCGATCCCTTCCGACGACCATGACGCAGAGCCTGCTTCAGCTCGGAACCTCCCCTGCGACGACGACGCAGAGCCCGCTCCTCCCCGCGACGACGCTCATGATCCCCGAGAACGAAGCAAAACTCACTCCAGTTCTCGGCCTCTCCGCAGCAGAATTGGAACTGATCATCAGTTCACCACCCTGTTCTCTGAAGATGAAGATAGCAAGCAGCTCATTGACAACTTGAAGAAAAAGGAACACCGGCACCACCCACCTTAGCGTGCTATCTGCTATGTAGCTAAGAAAAAGGAACACAATCCTGTGAGTTGTGTAATCAAGTAAGAACATGGACACCAGCTAACCTGTATGTTCCATGAATGAAATCGCCCTTCCATCACCATCACGTTTTAACACTGCCACTATTATGTAGGTAGGTATGTACCACTAAGTGCAAGTACCACGAGCGGCCACACCCACGTTTAACCTGTAGGTCCTACCTACAAAATAATGATCCTTGCCTGTGAGCATAAAAATATTCCCGAGAATAGATCGCATATCCTTATTGTCTCCCATTTCACCGGGCATTGCTGATGTGCAACACGCGAAGTCAAAGGAATAGAGTATACTATATGGCAAATCAAATGGACACTTGCATGTTGCGCTTATTTTGAAATAGAAATCTCATCAAGTGTCCTGTACGTGTAGCTCACACAATGATCACACACATAACGAATGAACATGTCCCAAAGGATGTTGAAAATCAAAAAAATCCCAACAATAGATCACTATTTTGTAGGCTGAACAGTGGGTTTCTCCAGTGTATATTTTTTTTATAGATTTCCAAATAAAGTTATGTATACAAGACTTAAACCTATGATTTAGCAGCTAACCAGTACAAGGCATTACACCCACTAAAACCAGGATTAACGAAAACCATTCACCCAGGCTGCAATGCCAATTAATATAGGATTTCCTGATATTCAAATAATAGATCACATGCTATAACAAAATATTTCCGTGTCCCATAGCAATGAGCCACCCCCTGATCTCGATGCAGCTCATTGACTATCACGTGGAGCATCAAAAGTCAACGGCATCGTATATCATAAGGTATACTGAGTAATAAATAGTAGTGTTCATTGGATACCACGCCAATAGGAAAAAGGAATCCTAAGAACAGATCACGTCTACCAAAGAAGAAATGCTGGCCGCTTTGATGTGAAAGATACACATGGAGATCGACGATCCGATATGATGAACATCTGCAACTGAACGAAGAATATAGACAAAAGGGGTTATAGCACATCAAGTAAATTGGCATGTCTAAAATAGAGCTGAAAATCAAAATTAGAATCCATCTATCATACCTATATCTTTTTCAGGTAGTCCCTTATATAGCATTTCAGACTCTCCCTGATCTCGATGCAGCGGATCGATGCTACCACATGGAGCGTGAAAAGTCAAAGGACGACGCAGGTTACCTGGTGTGGCTAAGAAATAAATAGTGTTGCTCCCACATGAAACACCTACTAGAACTGATCGCGTTTTCCCAAAGAAGAAGCGTCTACTACTATGGAGGTTGACGATGCATATGAATGTGGATCTAGGAGTGATCTAGTAATATGCAGAGCTCGCAATTATGCATCATGACATCCCTGTAGATTAACAATGCATGTCTCAAATGAAGTTGCGAATCGAAAAACAAATAATCTTGGTGGCGTCTAATTAAGGATATTCATCAACAATATCATCGGATATCTTTTTCGAGTAGTAGTCACCCTGATCTCGATACAGCCAAATTATGGGTTGAATCATGAAAAGTCAAATGATATAGAGTGCAGATCTCACGGTGAATCCCAATAAGAGATGAAAACATGACTTGATGCGTAGGAACACGATAGCCTTTCTAGCAGACTAGTTCGTAACATGCAAGGCTGAAATGACACGTGTGGTTCGATTAGAGATATCATTTTGTTTTCTACCTGAATTGTATTTTGAAATATTTATGAATTGCACCGCTAGAAGGGCTATTGTTATTAGTCAGTAGCTACTGTTGGATCAGCTGGACATCTGTATGCACTTGATCTATTGCAGTTCTGTGAACTTGTATGAATGAGCCAATTTTTTTCTGTGAACTTGTATGTATGTATGCACTTTGTCAGTTGAATGACATATATTAATCGATCTATCTATAAATTTCGGTGTATACTCTGAATATGAATTGATTTTGGCGGTGGGCTAGAAAGGCACAAATGCTGGTGGGTCATTTTAGCCTGCGGGTAGAAATTGTGGCGATCTGACCGCCGGTAGACAAATAGCGGCAGCCTAACTGCCGGTACAAACATTCTGGCAATCTAGCTGCCGGTATAGAAAATGTGGCAAACAAACTACCGGTAGAAATATACCAGCAAGCCAACTGCCGGCGTTGGGTATGTGCTGGCAAAGATTTGATCTGCCGGCGAATGTGGAGTACCTGGGACAGTGAACCTGCCGCTGAAGAATCATCTGCCAGCAAAGATATTTGCCGTCAGGATATAGCGGGCAGCTATACCTGCCGGCAAAATACTTGTGACGGCAGGCTGATTGCCTCCACAAGCTGCTTATGCCAGCCGTTTTTGTGCCTCTGCGCTTGGTCCATCGTGTAGTGATGGGAGTGGTAGGACACAATCCATTACAAAAAATGTAGAGAACATACCTATACTTACATTCAATCAACCATACTTTTAGGTGACGCATGTCTACAAACATCTCAATCTATAATTCATTTGACCAGACAAAAAAGAAATCAGTAATGCTATGCTCCAGACCCATGACTTAAAACCATTAGGGGGGAATATGGAGACCACACATCGTAATTTAATTTTGCTAGATCTGTAGTCATGTCGTTCCTGCACACAACACATGAATAACAACAGGAATTCCATAGAACTACAGTCATACTGATATGCATGAAACCTAGTTGTGAAAATAGAGTTGGCAGGTCTAGATGAGTGAAAGAACTGATACAAACTCTTATCATCATCCATTGTCCAGATTGGACTTTGTAGTTGCTGCAACAAATAAGTCAGTGTTCTAGGGTGTTGTAGTCAATTAGTCAATGAGGTGCGGACAGAAAAAAGTTCCCTACCACCGAGTAAAATCCAAACGCCTCAAATTCGGTACATGAGAAAATCAAACGGGCAGGAATACAGAATCCATGCTAATATCAGGGATTATAAACACATCATCAGTTCTTCACTTCATCAGGGTTGGAGAATGAGAGCATCTGATAAGGAAGGAACTTGTACCTGTCACTGTCAGGGAGGCGGATTCACCGAGTAGGCGGCACCATATCAACGCTAGAGCAACAATGAAAGCGAGTGATTCATGCTATAGTTACCGAAGTATCAAAATTATGCTTACTGAATAACCGTATTTACCGAATTAACCAAGCACACGCATGAAATATAAAAATTCCGTCTCTTGTAGCATTTTCAAGCACCCTGGTGTAGCCTACGCACAAAGGATGATATCAAATGCACTATAAATAGTAATTCACAAAAAGAAATGCCACTAGAAATAGTCAAATGATTAGTACATCACGAATCACATGCACACTGCAGAGTGTACCTACTAAATAATGCTCCTTGCCTGTCATGCCCATGAGAAGAAAAATCTTCCTGAGATAGATCGCGTATCCTTATTGTCTCCCTTTTTACCTCGATCGCATTGAGTACAACACTGAAAGTCAAAGGAATAGTATATATCACAAATCACATGGACACTAGGTATGCCTGATAAATAGTGTCACTTGCATGTCGCGCTTATGGAACATAAAGAATCCCATTATCCGAAGAATCGATCACATGTATTAAATATCTCTTCGAAGAGAACCTACAATGCATATGCATGGAGATCGACGATGAACGCCTACAACTCATCATACTACATATGAAGCGGCCTGTAGCTCACACACAATGATCACATATAACGAATTAACATGTCGCAAAGGAAGTTGAAAATCAAAAAAAAAAAACCAACAATAGAACATGTAAAACAAATATATTTTGTGTTCCATGGCAATGCAAAAACATAGCGTATATCATCATGTTTACTGGGTAATAAATAGTGTTCCTTGGATATCACGATAATGGAAGAAAATCTGAAGAACATATCTCACCTCTATCAAAGAAGAAGTGCCAGCCGTTGTCGATGCGATCGATGGATATGCATGGATACTGACAATCAATGTGATGAACATCTACAACTGATCAAATATAGACAAAGGGACCCATAGCCCACACACTTTTATTTGACACAATAGCTCGCACACTATGATCACATCAAGTAAATTGACATGTTCTAAAAAATAGAGGTGAAAATGAAATTAGAATCCACATAATAAACTACATCTATGAGATCTCTTTTTGGAGTAGTACTCCCTCCATCCCAATTTACATTGCGTATAAGTTTTTATTAAAGTCAAACTTTGCAATCTTTGACCAAATAGTTTGATACAAATATGAATTTATATAATACCAAAATAATATGATTATAATTGGCTTAGTGTATACTTTCATATTATATACATTTTATATCATATAAATTTATATTATTTTGTATAATCTTGATCAAACTTTGTATAGTTTGACTTGCACGTAAAATTATGCGCAACCTAATATGGGATGAAGGAAGCATGTAGCATTTCAGGCTCGGCCTAATGTCGCACGGAGCGTGAGAAGTCAAAGGATAACGCAGGCTACCCCGTGTGGCAAAGAAATAAACAGTGTTGCTCGCACGTAAAACCCTTGGAACTGATTGATCGAGTTTCCCAAGAAAAAGAAGCGCCTATATATTATTTAGGGAACCAATGCAATGTACGGCCGGAGGGCATGCAGCTCGCAGTTATGCATGATGACATGATGATCCCTTACTTTGATCAACAGCATGTCCTAAATGAAGTTGTGAATCGATCAAAAAAGTAAAAGATCCCGGCTGGTCGCGTCTCTGAGATGTCTTTCTCGAGTAAGTCACCCTGATCTCGATGCACAGCCATAGGGTTGAATCATGAAAAGTCAAATGGCACCGCGCGCAGATCTCACGGCCGGCGAAGCCAAGTAAAAACAATGTTCCTCGCGTATCATGCCGCCGATTAAAGAAAACAGTAAGAATCCCAAGAAGAGATGGAAGAAGAAGCATCGTACGATACGTACCACTGGCCGTTGTTGATGTGATGCGTAGATTTGCAAGGAGACGGATGGACGCCTAACCCTCTCCCGCTAGCTCTATACTATAAAGGGTACTGTGGCCTCGGCTCGCGCTACTGCGGCACCGGGTGCCAGAGCGGCGCCTGCACATCAGCCATCGCACCGTGCGACGCCAGGAACGAGTGCGACAACAACCTCTGCTGCGGCGTCAGCAGGTACAATGCCGATGGCGTGCAGGAGTGCGGCGCCGGCCCGACGTACTGCGGCGACACCTGCAAGAGCGGCCCTTGCGTCGCCAACGGCGACGCGGTGTGCGGCGCCGACAAGCCGTGCACCAACGGCTACTGCTGTGGCAACAGCGCCACCGCCCCCACCTGCGGCGTCGGTACGCAGTACTGCTGCAAAAACTGCCTGAGCAGTGGCGGTTCGTGCAGCCCGGCCTTCAGAATTTTTGGATTCACATTTATCTGCCCGCTAGTATTTTAGAAGCACCTAGCAGCAGGGACACATCCCTCGTCCCTCTCTCTCTCTCTCTACAACTGTTGCTCCCGGCCAGACATCTAGAGGGAGGACCATATAATTTGCTTCCCACACCCAGCCTTTTACCTTTCGGTGCGTGTGTCTTTGTGTGAAATGTTCTCTCTTGCATTGTGTCTCTGTTTGTAGCTTGTTCCATCGGTTTATCAATACCAAAAATAATCAGGCTGAAAAAGATGTTCCTTTTTATTATCTTCTTGGGGTACCCTTCAGCGTTAATATTGGGCAGTTGCCTGTCACACACTTTCTTCATACACTACATGAAAAATCGTAGACGCTTACGGCCGGCCGGCTATGCCGACGACCAAATGTCAGGGCCGTCGGCGTAGCGGCCTTCCCCGGCCAGATGTTCAGCCCGGCCGTTGACGTAGATGAAGGTGCCGAGGATAGTCCTCGGTATAGCGCGGCCATTGGCGTAGTAGAGTGAGCTGTCCGATGGTGGCCCTCGGCGAGCCCTAGTTCAGACACGGCGACTGAAACGACGTTAGGTAGCCAGGCAGGCCGTTGGCACAGTAGCTCTTTGGAAAAATTTGGTTGGACTGTGCCACCGGCTAGGCCATCGGCGTAGGCCTCTATATTTTTTTATTTAATTTTAGCCATAACTATTTTTCCTTTTACCTCGTTAATTTTTGAAAATCATAACTAAATCATTCTAATTAAAAAATATATAAATAATATATCAAAATTTGCAAAAATAAGATCTATCTATCTACACTCAAATATTACACATTTGTAAATAAAAATTAAGTGAAACATAAAACATTATATATAGTTTAAAACAAGCATTAGAAATTCAAAAATGATCCAAACAATACGAAACCTTCACGTGGTGTCATATTATGTGACATAGTTAGAAGGAAAAATATCAAACTTGGTATATCGATTATGTCTCAAAAAATCTTCATAAAATAACCTATCTCGTTCGAGGTTTCCTAGCTTTTGGGTCAAACCAATGTTATGGCTAAAATGAAGGCATAGTTTGTGATAATGTGTCTATATTATATATACATGTGCATCTGGGATGGCTAACAATGTTTAAGGAGGAAGTTTTCCTTTTCGTCGCACAAAAAAGCCATTTTCCATTTTCCGAGAGCAAAAAACAGACGGTTTTGTGAAGCAACCACGAAATGGCTAATTCAAAATGCTATCACCACATTTTTCAAAAATACTAGACCATCTTACATGGACAATGTCCTAATAAGGGGATGTCAAACCTTTCCGTCTATCCCTGGTGAAAAAGACAAATTCCTGCTGAATCGATAGGAAGTGGGTCAGATATGAACTATATGTATATGATGGATGCTCATGATTTTTTTACAAAAATAATTTTTAGCTTCAAATATGATGTTTCATCAGAGATCCACTTCAAGTTTAGCGAGTCTCATCCCCGAGCTAAAAATCTTCATGCCCACCGTTCGACAAAGTTTAACGATAGTTTAAAACGGGCATAAGAAAATAAAAAATGATCCAAACAATGCGAAACCTTCGCGTAGTGTCATATTATGTGACATAGTTAGAAGGAAAGATATCAAACTTGGTATATTGATTATGTCTCAAAAAAATCTTCACAAAATGACCTATCTCGTTCGAGGTTTTCTGGCTTTTGGGTCAAATAACCAATGTTATGGCTAGAATGAAGGACTAGTTTGTGATAATGTTTCCATATTATGCATACATGTGCATCATGGGATGGAAAACAATGTTTCAGGAGGAAGTTTTCCTTTTTGTCGCACCGAAAAGCCATTTTCCATTTTCCAAGCGCAAAAAACGGGCGGTTTTGTGAAGCAACCACCAAATGGCCGATTCAAAATGCTACCACCACATTTTTCAAAAATACTAGACCACCTTACATGGACAATGTCCTAATAGGGGGATCTCAAACCTTTCCGTCTATCCCTGGTGAAAAAGACAAATTCTTGCTGAATTGGTAGGAAGTGGGTCAGATATGAACTACAGGTACATGAACGGATGCTCATCATTTTTTGCAAAAATAATTTTTAGGTTGAAAATATGTTGTTTCATCAGGGATCCACTTCAAGTTTAGGGAGTGCATATTATGTGACATAGTTAGAAGGAAAAATATAAAACTTGGTATATTGATTATGTCTCAAAAAAACCTTCACAAAATGACCTATATCGTTCGAGATTTTCTGGCTTTCGGGTCAAATGACCAATCTTATGGCTAGAATAAAGGCATAGTTTGTGATAATGTATCCATATTGTGCATGCATCATGGGATGTCGAACAATGTTTTATCGGGAAGTTTTCCTTTTCGTCGCACCAAAAAGCTGATACGTCGTAAACGTATCTATAATTTCTGATGCTCCATGTTTGTTTTGTATCGACTTTCTTATGTTTTGTCTACACTTTGAGGCATTTTAATACATTTTCTGGAACTAACCTATTGATAAGATGTCACAGTGCCAGTTGCCTATTTTCTGCTGTTTTTGGTTTCAGAAAAGCAAGTAAAGAAATATTCTCGGAATTGGACGAAACGAAGCCGGATGTTCCTATTTTTCCAGACATAAGAAGGAGTCCAAAGAAGAGATGGAGGAGGGCGAGGAGGCTGCCACAACCCTTGGTGGAGCCCCCCTATAGACGCGCTGGGGAGTGGTGTGGGCCCCTAGTCCACCTCATGACATCGCCCTTTTGACTATAAAAAGCCCCGAGGCAAAAACCCTAAAACAATCAGCCTCCATCCACGAAAAGTTACGCAGCGCCGCCACCACAGGAGAGGAGGTTCGAGGGACAGAAGTCTCTATTCCGGCACCCTGCCAAGACAGGGAATTGCCTCCGGAGCCATCTCCATCGATCTCCACCGCCATCTCCATCGTCGTTGCTGATTCCCGTGATGAGGAGGGAGTAGTTCTCTCTCGAGGCTAAGGGCTCTTCCAGTAGCTATGTGTTCATCTCTCTCTCTCTCTCTCTCTCTCTCTCTCTCTATGTGTGATATTATTGTGATCATGAGCTTTGTAATCTAGTTGAGTAAGTAGATTTACTCTGCTACTCAAGTGCTTCAATTATTGTAATCTCCGGTTATCCCCATGTGTGTGAAGTTGACAGTGTGCACACCGTCTGGCACTTAGGCTAAATATTACAGAAATACTTATCATGGGTTATATTTTGAGTTGGATGTCTCTTGAAATTGTGGTGTTTGTTGGAACCATCTAGCGCTCAATGTGACAGTGTGAGGTTACCTAGATGGGAAATGCGAACTTTAAGAAGAGCTTCTGTATCCCTACCGTGGATTAGAGTTATCCAACAGGAGAGTAGTTCGGAGTAGCATAATGAAGGGAAGATATTTATATGAGAGTGTCCACTAGTGAAAGTATGATCCCTAGGCCTTGTTTCTAAGCATTGAAACACCGTTTACAACCAGTCCTGTTACATGTTTGCTTGCTCCCATTTTTATTTCAGATTGCAATTACCAATTATAATCATCCATATTACTTGTATTTCATTATCTCTTCGCCAAACTAGTGCACTTATACACCTAACAAGTGTATTGGGTGTGTTGGGGACACAAGAAAGTTCTTGTATCTTTATTGTAGGGTTGCTTGAGAGGGATACCTTTGACCACTTCCTCCATGAGTTTGATAAACCTTGGGTAATCCACTTAAGGGATACTTGCTGCTGTTCTACAAACCTCTACACTTGGAGGCCCAACACTGTCTACAAGAATAGAAGTGTGCATAGACATCAAGCTCTTTTCTGGCACCGTTGCCGGGGAGGTAAGGTAAAAGGTACTCACATCCTCTAGCCACAAAGCTACCTTCTAGTATTGTTGCTGGTGTGTGAGTGCTTGAAGTTATTTCCTTTAGATTCTGCAATTATATCTTTTTGTTCGTTGTTTTCATTTTCACTAGTTAAGCTTAATGGAAAACAACAACACAAATTAGAGAGCTTTATAGTATTTATCTTGAGTTAGGACATGAAGTGTTTGAACAGAAAATTAAATAACCTATGGAAACGTCTAAGCTTGGGGAAGCTAGTTTTAATAAAAATGTTTTTCTTAGTTCACCAGCTTTAGAGGAAAAAATTTGCTCTGATAATACTTTATCTTCCATATGTGATAATTCTAATGATGATATGTTTACAAATGAACACACTTTGGAAGATAGATATTCTATTGCTTATGATGATACTATACCTCCAATGTATGATGATTACAATGATAAATATTATATTTTCAGCCCACCTACTATTGAGGAGAAAATTTGATATGATGATACTATACCTCCAATGTATGATGATTACAATGATAAATATGACATTTTCACTCCGTCTACTATTGAGGAGAAAATTAATTATCATTAAAATATTCCTCCTATATTTGATGATTATGGTGATGAGAATAATAATGATAGCTATTTTTTTGAATTTTCTCCTACTACAATTAATAAGAATGACTATGCTTATGTGGAGAGTAATAATTATTATATGCATGTGGCTCATGATAAGAATGTTTTATGTGATAGTTATATTGTTAATTATATTCATGATGCTACTGAAAGTTATTATGAGAGAGGGAAACATGGTTTTATGCATCTCAACAATATTAAGTTTCCCCTCTTTATGTTGAAAATATTGAAGTTGCACTTGTTTTGCTTTGCTATGCTTGTTTCTTTGTGCTTTCATGACTTGTTTCTTTACAAGATTATGTTTCATAGGAAGTGGGTTAGATTTAAATTTGTTTTATATTTGCTTCTTGGTGCTCTCTTTTACTTCAATTCATATTTCTTATGTGAGTATCTTTTCAAAAAATCAAGCCTAGCTAAAAGGCATTAAAAAAATCTCTTATGGTAGACAACCCATTGTTTATTTCAGTAAGTTTTTAATTTGTTGAGTCTTGAAAGTTATTACTTATGTAATTGTTGCCTACCAAAACCCACCGGCGAGCAGCGACGGGCAACACGGAGAGCCGGGAGGCTCCCAGGACTGCTGGTGGGCCCTGGTCCCTCGGGCAACGGCCCGCAAAACTCCGGCACACGTCCTGGCTTGGTTCGAGGGCGTGCCACCTGACCTATACCTGATCAGGAAGGTGAAAGATTGCTTCGATTGGTTTCCTGCATGGCAAACAAACATACGTAAAATTCAAGCCGTAACCGGCTCCCAGGTTTCCCTGTGAATCGGCTCCTAGAGCCGATTATCCCATGGTTCTGCATTAGATCTATGATAACATGGGGTTTTGCTTCATCAATACAAGTTAAATCGATCTACGACAGTTTAACGTTTTCACCACATAATTGGAACGTCCTACACGTAATTGAGCCTGGTAGATACAAAAGATAATAGAAAACTAATCCTAGAGAAGGCCTAAAAACCAACGTAAAGTCAATTCCCGGAACAACTCCTCTCAGATTGGTGAACCACATCTTATATACTACTGGATCGTTCAACCCGTTTGCAAGGCCTGATCATGTAGATATCAAACTAAACCTTGGAGAACAAGGCACAACTATAACAGATCAAATCGACTTAAATAAAGATCAAGCAAGATGCCACCCTTACACCCGGGAAAAGGTGCAAAGGCGGCGAGATAGCTAGAGGTAGCATAACTAAACAATCATAGCGAAAAGTACTGATGCTAGCCTAAACAAATCTATGATAATAGTGTTACTCGCCATCAACAAGGCTTCAGTACGAGTAACACCAGATAACGCATAAGTAGATACTGCCTAGATCGCAAGATGCGATCTAGGCAGCATGGCACTTACCCGAGAAAAACCCTAGAAACAAGGGGTGGCGATGCGCCGAGATTGTGTTTGTTGTGAACGTGATTGTCCTCTTTTTCTCGATAACCTTAGGTACATATTTATAGTCCGGAGACTTTCTATCTTTGGAATAACTCTACAATTCTAACTCCTACCTAAACCGTAACGTAATCTATTACAATATAAGATACACGGGCAATTTAGCCCAAATCAACGTACGAGGCCGATTCAACAACACGTTGCATATACGTATCTTCTAAGCCCATCTTGATCACGGCCCATCTTCTCCTTTGGCCAAAATATGGCGATAACACATGCCCCCCTGGTTTTGGCAATAATAATTCCAAAACCACTCTGTTTTTTTTCCTTCTCCTCCCCCTTTTTTTTTATCGGGTTACGCGTTGCCAGAATGCGTTGCAGAACAGAATCGTCACGCCACCCCCTCATCATGATGCCCTGTCTTCTCCACTTCTCCGCAGTGCATGATTTGACAATTTCGGCAGCACATTCTGGGAAACCGCTATAGCATTGAACCGCTTCATACTATTCCCCTTATTTATATTCATCTGAGCAGTTTGCAGCCCCATGTTCCTCCAGTAGCCAAGAAACCCTTCTTCCTCCGCCGAAAAAACCCTCTTCCTCCGCCATGGCCTCCTCTGCTTCATCTGGCCTGTCCTCCCAAGCCTCCAATACAATGAGCGACCGGGAGCCGACGCCAGAGCATCCGCCGACGGCGGCGTACAACACTCTCGCCCCACAATGGTGGGACGAGAGGGATTGGGATTTCGCCACCTGGTCCGAGGACGACGAGTCCTTGACCGATGGCGAGGAGGACCTGCAGTTCCTCGCCGATGGGGAACTGGAGGCGGACAGCACCGACGACGCCATGTCCTGGGACGGCGTCGAATCCTCCGACGAGGAGGAGGAAGCGAAGGAGGACACCTCCTCCGAGGAGTACCAGCCGGTGAAGTACTTCCGTGCCGGGTCCAGCGAGGACACTGAAGACGACGACGAGGACGAGGAGGCCCCCACTGGCATCTGGATCAGCAGTAGCGAAGACGACGCCGGCAGCAGCGCTGATGACAGCGAACAAGACGACGGCGAAGACAGCGACGACGACCTCGTCCTCTAGATTAGGAATTAGTAGTAGCAGTAGTAGTAGATTTCCTTTCGTAAGCAATCAGCTCCTTTTGTAAGCAATCAGCTCCACTGTAAATAATCGTCTTTTGAATGAACGAAGATTGCTTTTCCAACTCGAAGATTGCTTCTCCGACCCAATTTCGCCGATAGTCACATAGGTCGATTTTCCAGAAGCCGATAGCAACGCATCGGCTTTTACCCTGCTGCGCTCATACAGTCAACCAAGTCACAGCCCAAAGAGCCGATGGTAAAAACATCGGCTTTCCCAAAAACGTTGACAAGGTCAAGTTCGGTCGCATACTTAGACAAATCTGAGCGGCCACTTTCCAGTTTCAAACGGTAACCTGCGACCCTCTTCAAAAAGGGCGACCCAGATCTCCAATTGCTCATCGACCAAATCGAGCTCACAGCGACAAGACTCCTCGATCCCCAATTGCACAGATCCATCTCCGCCGGCAAACTAAATGGCGGAATCATCCAACACCAACCCAGAGGTCTCCGGTTTTAAGGTACGCCTACTCCCCGCAGTCTGAACGCGATGCTAGAATTAATGGCGAACACCTGAATTAATGCCTTATTCCATTATTAAATTTTCTAGGTTTCAGACATTCTTCTGCCACATCCTTCTCTCCCAAATTCTCTCTGCCTTGGCCCTCGTACAGCATCTAGTCCTTCCCATCTGATTTCTTGCGAAGCAAACCGAATCCCCTTCGTAAGCCAAGACCTAGATTTAAACTCTTGGGCCGACTGCTTGCGAGCCTGGCCTAATCCTCCTGAACATTGGGTCACTTGGTTCAGCAGGGTAGCTAGAGCTTACCAATCTCAATGGGAAACCACGGGGATAGCCGATGCTTTGCACTTGTCATTGTCTCCTCTTGAGAAACATGAGAATCTTCTAAAAACCATCGACTACTTCTGGTCTGACGCTCTGAACTGCTTTATGTTCGGTCGTGGACCTATGTCACCAACTCTGTTAGACGTGGTGATGATTACTGGTCTAGATGTTACATCACCCAGCCCCTCTGCTTTCAAACTGACCAAAGTCCCCTACAAACTGTCCTCTAAAACAGACTGCACGAACTGGGGTGCCTACCTCCAACGCCATATGAAAACAAAGGGCCCGGTCACAGAGAAAGAACACACAACCTTTCTTAACTTCTGGCTAGAACATTTCATATTCTGTGGCCCTTCCCTTGCTCCAACCAAAAATTATCTCTCATTAGCCTGCGAGCTTGCCAAAGGCACTCAACTTGGCATCGGCAAACTGTTCCTTGGAGAGGTCTATCGATATCTCCAGTTGATGTCTGTCAAGCTGTTCTCTGGCATAGCAGTCAAAACAGGAGGTCCTTGGTGGTTCATCCAGCTATGGGCCCAGCTGTACTTTCAAAACCATGTCCCCAACTTTCCCCTTTTGGCGAGTTGTACCTTCCCAGATGTCAAAGGGAAGCAGATCCAATGCACTAGTTATGGCCAAGCTTTATATAGGCTGCCAGGTAGTAAACTATCCCCTCAGGAGGCTTCCAAGTGGTTCAGTATTTTCTTCCAGGGCCTGGATAATCCTACCTTCTTCCCTTACATGGAAGAATCGGAACACTTTGAAAATCCCATCTCCTTCAGGCTAGACAGCTTTGCCGATGACACCAGCACCCGGCAACTCTTTTCCATTGTGATCCGTCCCTGTTTCCTTCCAGTTGGCATGAGTACATCCAACAGAATCATCAAGCCTGGGTATGAATTCTACCAGCCGGTCATAGTGGATCGGCAATTTGGCCTTGGACAAGTACCTCCCCATCTCTTTCTCCACCATCTCACGGAGAGCAGAGCCGACCTGCCTGATCCTCTCACCAGTCAAAGGTGTTACTCCTTCTTTGATGCTCTGACCATCCCTATTCCAAATGACCTCACCTTCGCCTCGTCAACTGATGGATTTGAAGACTGGTGGTCGATGTGGAAGACTCACGCCTTCAGAAGAGCTCTGGGACCGTTGCTGAAACAGCTTGATGCTGACTATGACATCCCCGTGGAACAGGTACCACTACTTGTAAATTTTCTTGATGCAGCTCACAAATGACTCTTCTACTAACCCACTCTTTCTCTTTGCAGCAACAAGATGGCCCTGAACCTACGCACAGTGATGGCTCCCCCTTTGAGTTCTTTCCGCCAGCTCCTGTGGTTCTTTTCTGCAAAAACTCGCCACCTTTGAAAAAGGTCATGATGCAGAACCAGCCGATAACACCACCATCGGCTTCTAAGAGGCAAGTAACTTCAACATCAGCTGCCCCTCGAGTTCCAACTAAGACAAGAACGATGGCGAGGAATGTTGCTGCCAGGAAGACCTTGAGGCGCCGGAGCCCTTCTCCAGAAAGCTCGCATGTAGGCTGATCCATGTCTTGGTCGATCCTTCTCATTCTTCCATTCTTGCAGACATGCTCGTGTCTAATAGCTTTCCTTCTTTTGCAGGCTTCCGTCGAAGACACCTCCCACGAGGTCACACAACCCGATCAAGGGGAATCGAGCCCAACAGACTCTGAGAGGACTGCCACACCACACCAGCCAGATGCGCCACCATCGGCTCCCAGAAAAAGGCCAGCTCCTGAACCTGCTGCCCCCCGAGCATCAGTCGAGGCAGGGCCAGCTGTGGGTCCCAAGAGAGCTCGCAAAGGACTGCAAGCTTCTTCGTCGAGCCAGGAGGTTTCGAAAATCATCACCCTTCATGCTCTTACCACTCACTTCCTTTTATCTGCCGATTTATTTTACATCGGCTAAAACCTCCCATGCAGACGACTGACGCTTCTAGTGGGAAAGCTGGGGCAGTGCCGATGCCTCTAGCCAAGCCGGATCTAGCAATCCCCGAAGGTGCAGGTGAAACAGCTACCAATTTGGCCAAGCCACCAGCAACCACACATAAGCCGATTGCCTCGTCATCTGCAATCCCCTCGAACTTAGGAGAGGTATGTTAGCTTCTTCCGGCTAATCCTTCTCTGTTGGACGCCTACTGACGCTTTTTCGTGCTACCAGGGTTGTGATATTTCAGGCTTGTTGACGTTTGACCCTGAATCCATCGAACCAACTCCCTCTGTCGCCACCGATGAACCACAGGCCAGGGCTGTTCCACCTCAATTCCAGCGTCTTAAAACCCTGCTGTCCTCCCCGATCGAAGAGTTGATCGAGGGTTCTGAGGAGGTGAAGAGCGTTCTTGCTGAAATAAAAGACCAACTCCCAGTAGCATTGCAGGTGAAGCTTTGGCCCGTTGTAACTCTGTCTTTCTACGGGTCAAGGGTGAAGCTAGCTCGTGAAAGGATCAACCTGCGTCGTGCCCAACTTCCGCTGAAGGCCAATATTGCAGACAGATGTCAGCAGCTCAACGAGAAAAAGGCGTCTCTGGATGCCAAAACTAACACCTCTGTCAGCACCGCCGAGCTCGCATCCTTGAAAAGGGAGCTGGAAGATCTTGAAGAGAAGGTCCGGGCGACTAAACAGCTCATTCGCGACAAGGAAGAATCCATCGCCCGATCCCAAGACGAAGCAGAAAGCCTCAAGGGTCAACTGAAGACCGATCTGGCAGAAATACGTGCCCTGAACAAGCAGCTAGTGACGGGCAAGGACGAAGATGACGAAGCCGAGATCGCCGAGGTGGACCGTGTCCGTGCTGACGCCCTCCACGCCTTCGAGGCATTTCTTCAGTAGCTCGTTTATTTAAACTGGCATCTGCTTGTAACATTTTGAACCTCTAGAGTCGATGACCGTGCATCGGCTGTATATTTTGTTCATTGGCCGATCTCATGTATCGGCCCCCATATCTCACTGTCCATCATCTCACATGCTTGGGAAATTATATTTATTTGTTTTTTTATTGGCCGATTTCGTGTATCGGCTCCCATATCTCACTGTCCATCATCCCACATGCTTGGGAAATATTTCTTGAGATGTTGACCGTTGACAGCCACTGGGAATTTCACGCCATCCAGCTCCTCCAGCATGTACGCATTTCCCCCTAAAACTTGATCGACCCTGTATGGCCCGTGCCAATTTGGAGACCATTTACCATATGCTGCATCCTTAGTTCCCAATGGCAATACAGCTTCCCATACCAGATCGCCAACGTGGAAATCCTTCGGTCTCACCTTCTTGTTATATGCACGAGCTACCTTGGCCTTGTTTTCTTTGATTTTCTCAAGCGACCATAGCCTAAGCTCAGTCAGATCCTCAATGCTGTCACTCATCAGGGTCGCATATTCTTCAGTCGTTAGATTGTTCTGAAAAGTGACACGTCTCGATCCAGCCGTAATTTCCCAAGGCAATACGGCTTCTTGTCCATAGACTAGATGGTACGGCGAGGTTTTTATCGCTCCATGACATGACACGCGGTAAGCCCATAAAGCCTCTGACAAAACCTCGTGCCAACGCCTAGGGTGCTCATCGATTTTCCTCTTGATCAGCTTGATAAGGCTCTGGTTGGACGCTTCAGCTTGCCCATTTGCTTGAGCATAGTATGGAGATGATCGAATCAGCTTAATCCCTGTGTCCTCACAGAACTTTCTGAACTCGTGAGAAGTGAAGACCGAACCTCCATCGGTCGTGATAGTCTGGGGAATCCCAAACCTATGAATGACGTGTTCTTTCACAAAATTGACAACATCCTTTGAACTTACTGACTTCATAGGGACGGCTTCCACCCATTTGGTGAAATAATCCGTAATGGCCAAAATCCACATGTGGCCTTTGCTTGACGGAGGATTGATCTTGCCGATCATATCCATGCCCCAACCTCGGAATGGCCAAGGCTTGATGATGGGGTTCATCGCTGACGCGGGTACCATCTGAATTTTTCCAAATCTCTGACATGCTTGACACCCTTTGTAGTACTTAAAACAGTCCTCAAGCATGATAGGCCAATAAAACCCTGATCGCCTGATCAACCACTTCATCTTGTGAGCCGATTGGTGAGTTCCACAGGCGCCTTCGTGTACCTCGTGTAGGAGCCGATTGGCCTCGGCTGTCCCCAGACATTTGAGTAATAACCCTTCCAGAGTCCTGTAAAACATGTCGTACTCAATGAGCACATACTTCATGGCCTTGTACCTTATCCGTTTAGGTGCCCCCCGAGCCGAATCCTTCAAGTAATTGAAGATATCGGCTCTCCAGTCGTCTGCGTCCAGGAACTGTACCTGAACATCGGCTCCCTCTGCTACGTCCTTATAGCCTGAAGCCATTTGTGCAAGATCATTCGCCTCGGTATTCTGCGACCGCGGGATCCATGTGAAGTTTATGTACCGGAACTGTGCCATCAGCTCGCGGCATTGCAGCCATAATGGGAAGAGCGACTCGCTCTCACACTTGTATTCCTCCGTGAGTTGAGAAATCACCAACTTGGAGTCTCCAAAAATTTCCACTGCTTCTGCTCCAGCTTCGATGAGCAACTCCATTCCCTTGCGTATCGCCTCATACTCAGCGACGTTGTTGGTGCGAGGGGCAGATAACCTGATGGAGAAGGAAAATGTTGCCCCCCGGGGCGACACGAGTAGCATGCCGATGCCGCACCCATCGTCGCAAACCGATCCATCGAAAAACATAGCCCACGCTCGTATAGACAGTGCTGCTATATTAGTGTTGATCCTTTCAGCGATAAGGTCGGCCAATTCCTGTCCCTTAACCGCTTTCGCGGGTTGATAACGGATATCGAACTCCGATAATGCAAACATCCATTTGCCCAGTCGGCCTTTCAACATAGGAGCCGGCAGCATGTGCTTTATGACATCTGATTTGCATATGATGACAATCTCCGCTGATAGCAGAATGTGGCGCAGCTTGGTGCAGGTGAAAAACAGGCAGAGGCACAACTTGTCGATCTCAGGATACCTTGTCTCTGCATCCAGCATCCTTCTACTGATGTAAAATACCACTCGCTCCAGCCCATCATAAACTTGCACCACCACTGAGGCGATGGACGTGTCAGCTACTGATAAGTAGATGTAGAATGGCCTATCCGGCTGGGGCGGAACCAATACTGGCGGCTTCGTCAGATATTCTTTGATCTCGTCGAAGGCTCGTTGTTGTTCTGCCCCCCAGCTGAACTCCTCGTCAGATTTAATTTTCACCAGTCCCATGAACGGCTCTATTCTCCCTGACAGATTGGAGATGAATCTTCTGACGAAGTTGATCTTGCCGATGAGAGATTGCAGTTCCTTCTTCGTGGTAGGCGGCTTCATTGTTCGCACTGCCTCCTGACTTTTCAGGCCGATCTCAATTCCTCGTTCATGGACCAAGAAACCCAAGAACTGACCGGCCGTCACACCGAAGGCACACTTCTTTGGATTCATCCGTAGCCCGAATTTCCTTGTTCGGTCCAGGACGCGTCGCAGATCTTCCAAATGTCCTTGTACTGAAGCTGACTTGACCACCACGTCATCGATATAAATTTCCACCAGCTTGCCGATCAGATAATGGAAAATGTAATTCATGGCTCTTTGGTACGTGGCGCCGGTGTTCTTCAGTCCAAATGTCATGACTACATATTCAAACAACCCCACCGAACCTGGGACTCTGAACGCAGTCTTGTGTATATCTTCCGGAGACATAAAAATTTGGTTGTAACCGGCATTGCCATCCATGAAACTCAAGACTTTATGACCAGCAGCTGCGTTGATTAATGTTTCTGCCACCGGCATCGGATACTCATCCTTTGGAGTAGCTCTATTGAGAACCCGAAAATCTATGGCAACACGCCAGCGGCCATCCTTTTTCTCTACAGGTACGATACTAGAAATCCACTCAACATACCTGCATGGCCTGATTAACTTGGCTGTCAACATTTTCTCGACCTCTTTCTTGACTTCTGCCAAAATTTCGGCCTTCATCTGTCGTGCTCGCTGCTGGAATGGCCGAAATCCTTTTTTAAGCGGGAGTCGATGCTCAATGATGCTCCTGTCTAATCCAGGCATCTCTGTATAGTCCCAGGCGAAGCAGTCTGGATATTCTTTCAACAGAGCTATCATCGGACCCCGCAGACTCGGATCTAACTTCTTGCTGATAAATGTTGGTCGTGGCTTATCCCCAGGACCAATGTCGATTTCCTCTAGTTCATCAGCGGATGTAAACCCATACCCTAGCTTTCCGTCACCTGTTAAATCGATGCTAAACACAGGGCAAACAGTAGGTGAGGATGACAAAAATAATTTGGGCCGATTGCCTGAATCGGCCCCCTTTTTGATTGCATTAGTCAAGGACGGTTTACACCTTATTTGTGTTTTACAATGGCAGGGAATCTCCCTGCTACGACTGCATGATCTGCTTGTCGTAAGATTGCTTCTTTTTGTTTTTTGTGGCTGATCGCAAGGATCGGCCGTACCACGTACCATCGTGGACTTTGCTACTCTGTCAGGCCAGTGGATAAGACCAGCCTCACCCCGTTTTTTGTAGCTTCAATGCGTTCACAGCCGTCTAGACTGATTCCAGAGATCGGCTCCTGGTCTTCTGCTTCCCAGATGTTCATGCCAGCAATGGAGATCTCGACAGAATCGTCTGCATGAATGACCTCCACCTCATATCCATCCCACTGTATTAGGCACTGGTGCATCATGCATGGAATGCAGCAGTTAGCATGAATCCAATCTCTCCCTAACAAGACAGCGTAGGTGCTTTTGCTGTCCACGACGAAGAATGACGTAGGGATGGTTTTTCTGCCCACGGTCAGATCCACGTTCAGTACACCTTGCGTTTCTGAAGTTTGGCCGTTGAAGTCGCTTAACGTGACGTTGGTTTTGATCAGATCTGCAGTGGAGCGTCCCAAACGCCGTAGCATGGAGTATGGCATTATATTGACTGCCGCTCCGGTATCCACCAACATCTTGCTGACAGGCTGCCCGTTGATGTAACCTCGTAGGTACAGGGCTTTCAGATGTTTGTAGCCCTTCTCACGTGGCTTTTCAAAGATAACCGGCCGTGGGCCGCAGTCAAACTGTGCCACTGGTAACTCGTTGGTTCTTGGCGCGCAGAACTCTGACGGAAGTATGAATACCATGTTTGTGCCAGCCGATGTCTTTGCATCTACTTTTACCGGTTTGGGGCGCCACTCTTTCCTTTTCGGGCGATCTTCCGTTGCCAAGGTCTGCCTAATCTTAACGGCCAGATCGGGCCGTGCTTTCTTTAAAGCGTGGAGATACTGCGCTTCGGCTTCCTCCAAGTTACGCAGCCGCTGCACTCTACGCTTTTGGGTGTGTCTGAGTCCATCGGGACACCACCTTGGACGGTGATATATGTCTTTTTCTTTGTCATCCCTTGGCTCCTCGAGATCTTTTGCTCGAGCGGACTCCCTGTATCGGCTCTGAGGTGGGAGAGGCCCTAGACGCTTGAACACTGACACTGGCCCCTTGTCCTCCTTCTGCTGTCCACATTCCGGGCAGTTATCGATTGTAGGAAATCGGCTCATTCCCGCATCCCAGCAATATTTGAAGAAAGGACAATCCCAATGTTTGTCTGCGCCTTCCTTTTCTTTTGACGGTCCCCTAGCGAGGTGCTCATATCCTTCATCATCTCCATCGCGCCGGTGACGTCGGTCATACTGACGCTCATACTTGTTAAGGAGATGCGTGGAATGTGGCTTCTGATATCGCACGCTCCTCACCTGTTCCTCAGTTAAATACCGCCTGTCATCGTAGCTGGGCCGGTCGCGTGGACCAGCCTCCTCTCTTCCTTTGCCCCGAGAGCGACCGTCTTCCCCCTTACATGCGCCACGGTGGTACACAGGTCCTGCCATATTAACATCGAACGAGAAATCCAACTGACGCCTTGTGGACTGGCTGTGTTCTACCATGTTGACGCCGGGAAACGGGTTGGTGTCTACTTTCATGGCGAATTGCCCCAGGATCAGACGGCCGTGCTCTATCGCCGTTTGGATCTGGCGACGTAGCTCTTTGCAATCATTGGTGGTGTGGGTGAACGAGTGATGCCACTTGCAGTATGGTCTTCCGTTCATCTCTTGAGCCGTAGGGATCCTGTGGCCTTCGGGTAACTTCAGCTGCTTTTCTTTCAGCAGTAAATCGAATATCTGCTCAGCTTTGCTCACATCGAAGTCAAACCCTTTTGCAGGCCCTTGCTGTTTCACCCATTTGCAGGATACAGGATCTGCCCCCCGGGCCCATTCAGCCACGGCCACCTCCTGGTCTTGCGTAGGATCTTCTTCTTCTGTATCGACCAGGCCTATCGGACGTTTGAACTTGTCCTGGTACAACTCAGGGTGGCGCTGTTCATACATCGTCAGCTTCTGGGCCATGTGCGCCAACGAGTTATACTCTACTTGGAAAGCCAGATCCTTGATAGGTGCTGAGAGACCCAACGCTGCCAGCTCGACTGCTTCCTTTTCAGTTAACCGAGCTGAGTAACATCGGTTTTTGACAGTCCTGAAGCGCTGGATGTACTCGGCTACAGTTTCTCCCCGCTTTTGCCGCACCTGTGCCAGGTCTGCAATGCCAGCCTCGGTAGCCTCTGAATGATACTGAATGTGGAACTGCTCTTCCAGTTGCTTCCAGGTATGGATCGAATCAGGTGGCAGCGAGGTGTACCACCCAAAAGCTGGTCCTGTAAGAGATTGCGCAAAGAACCTTACGCGCAACTGATCCGATGCTGAAATCATGCCTAACTGTGCCAGGTATCGGCTCACGTGCTCAATCGAGCTCGACCCTTCTGACCCGCTAAACCTTGAGAACTCAGGGAGCCGATACTTGGGTGGCAGCGGAATCAGGTCAAACTCGTTGGGGTACGGCTTTGAATAGCCGATTGTCCTTCTCTTCGGCACGAAGCCGAACTGGTCTCTCAAGATGGTATGGATTTGTTCCGTTGTTTGGGCTGCAGGGGCTAGGTTCTCATGACTCGTTCCAGTGGCATACTTGGCTAGCCACGCCTGTTTGTCGACGTCCATCCCAGAGATTCCTGCTCCAGAAACACCTGCACCCGAAGCCCCTGCTCCAGAAACTCCTGCCCCAGCAATCCCTGCGGTTGCGATCTGGTTCGTGCGCGTCAAGCTGTTGCAGTCCGGCACGTAGGTGCACACATATCCATGTGGGATTTCTTTAGGTGGTTCACACAGGAATTGGCAATCGCCAGGGTCACCTCCGACCTTGTAGACGACGTACGCCGGTGCCCCTGGTGGCTCCGGAGCTGCAAGTGTGAATGGCAGCGGTGGCCTGGCCTGGAGCGGTCTTTCTCCCTGGTGAGTCCCCAGAGTAGGCCCCGACGGAGAGTACTGATGTTTGATGATCTCCTGAACTACGCGAACTGCAATCCGCTCGAAAGCGTTCACCAGGCTCTAGAATGGCGGTGAAGAGAATGAGCCACCATGTAGTTGACTTCCTGTCGCAGAGCTCTAGTGCGCTCCTCTGAAGGAACAGACAGATCCACCTCATCAAGAGCACCCTCGGGTGAGAACCCTTTCCACCTGATGCCATGCTTACGAGTCCTCTCAAAAGAGCCGATGAGATCGGCTTCAAAGAGAGCTTTGACGTCATCATACTTCGCCTTGTGCTCCTCAGGCAGCTCATCGTACGTGACCGGTCTGTTGTCCATCGCAGCGTCGGATGTTGATGTAGACGTTGTTGAATGTCCCACCGGGCGTGCCAGAATGTGTTGCCTACCAAAACCCACCGGCGAGCAGCGACGGGCAACACGGAGAGCCGGGAGGCTCCCAGGACTGCTGGTGGGCCCTGGTCCCTCGGGAAACGGCCCGCAAAACTCCGGCACACGTCCTGGCTTGGTTCGAGGGCGTGCCACCTGACCTATACCTGATCAGGAAGGTGAAAGATTGTTTCGATTGGTTTCCTGCATGGCAAACAAACATACGTAAAATTCAAGCCGTAACCGGCTCCCAGGTTTCCCTGTGAATCGGCTCCTAGAGCCGATTATCCCATGGTTCTGCATTAGATCTATGATAACATGGGGTTTTGCTTCATCAATACAAGTTAAATCGATCTACGACAGTTTAACGTTTTCACCACATAATTGGAACGTCCTACACGTAATTGAGCCTGGTAGATACAAAAGATAATAGAAAACTAATCCTAGAGAAGGCCTAAAAACCAACGTAAAGTCAATTCCCGGAACAACTCCTCTCAGATTGGTGAACCACATATTATATACTACTGGATCGTTCAACCCGTTTGCAAGGCCTGATCATGTAGATATCAAACTAAACCTTGGAGAACAAGGCACAACTATAACAGATCAAATCGACTTAAATAAAGATCAAGCAAGATGCCACCCTTACACCCGGGAAAAGGTGCAAAGGCGGCGAGATAGCTAGAGGTAGCATAACTAAACAATCATAGCGAAAAGTACTGATGCTAGCCTAAACAAATCTATGATAATAGTGTTACTCGCCATCAACAAGGCTTCAGTACGAGTAACACCAGATAACGCATAAGTAGATACTGCCTAGATCGCAAGATGCGATCTAGGCAGCATGGCACTTACCCGAGAAAAACCCTAGAAACAAGGGGTGGCGATGCGTCGAGATTGTGTTTGTTGTGAACGTGATTGTCCTCTTTTTCTCGATAACCTTAGGTACATATTTATAGTCCGGAGACTTTATATCTTTGGAATAACTCTACAATTCTAACTCCTACCTAAACCGTAACGTAATCTATTACAATATAAGATACACGGACAATTTAGCCCAAATCAACGTACGAGGCCGATTCAACAACACGTTGCATATACGTATCTTCTAAGCCCATCTTGATCACGGCCCATCTTCTCCTTTGGCCAAAATATGGCGATAACAGTAATAACCTCTCCTTATCCTTTTGTGTTGTTTTTGTGACAATAATAACCTCTAATGAGAGAGAAGTAAGATTTGGGGAAGTTGTTGTCCCGAAACAGATTTCTGTGCTTCACTGTATACATTCGTGAAAAATACCAGTATGAAGGATTGAGCTGTAATTTTATATGCATATGCCCTAGGTTGTTACCTGAATTTCTTTAATTTAACACTTTTCAATTTGAGCAACAGAAGGTCTTCGAGAAAAATCATTTTTTACCTGCTGGTCTGTTTTGAAAGATTTCTGCCATTATTTGCATTTGCCTCTTAATCGGTTTCTCTTGAGTTCTATTTGATCACATGAGATTTTAAAAGGAATTTCTACAATAGCTTGTGTTTTAATAGAAGTTTTTCTTGAGTTGAAACTAAATTCAAAGTCTTATTATCTTGAATACACTAATGTTGCTAATGAAGAATTGCGTGAAGTTTTGTATGAAGGAAATTTTCAAGTGTAGGGGAAGAATGATATGGTGAGATGAAGAATGGACAAAAGCTCAAGATTGGTGATGCCACCCGTGTCACTCCAAGAAATATTCAAGAGGTACAAGCGTCAAAGCTTGGGGATGCCTTGGCATCCCCTTCTTCATCAATAAAAATCTTAGGTTTTCTTTCTAGACACTTTATTTTTTATTGCTTCATGCACTATTGTGTTGTTCTTGGAGCGTCTTTGTTTTTTTTAGTTTTCTTTTGCTTGGTTTCCTGAAATAAGTTGGTTAGATCCCAGCATACTTATTTTGGAGAGAGACACACTCTGTTTTCATTGTCTAGAACACTCTAGTTTTCATTCTTATTGTCTTGTGTGTGTTCTCTTTTGCTAGCACTGTGTATAGCCTTAGTTTTCTTGTGCTTTCAGCTTAGAACTTTTTAGTTCTTCTTTGTGGATTTGTGAGACAAGCTCACTGATCTTTATTGATTATTATCTTTGTGAGTTATTTCAAATAAGTCGATTGGTGTTGGTACAAAAAGGAGATTGTTTTGACCGTGGATTATTCTTTATCATGTCATGTTAGATGTTTCTTTGACCATATGCCTAGATGGGGAATGCGAATTTTAAGGTGTGCTTTTATAGCCCTACGCGGTGAATTGGTGTTCGTTATCCAACCGGAGAGCAGTTCAGGGTAGCATAGTGAAGAGAAGATATTTATGTGTTCAATTATGTTATCATTGTTGAAAGTGTCCACTAGTGAAAGTATGATCCCTAGACCTTGTTTCTAAGCATTGAAACACTGTTTATAACCAGTCCTATTGCATGTTTTCTTACTGCCATTTTTATTTCAGATTGTAATTACCACTTATAATCATCCATATTACTTGTATTTTACTATCGTTTCGCCGAACTAGTGCACCTATAAACCTGACAAGTGTATTGGGTGTGTTGGGGACACAAGAGACTTCTTGTATCTTGATTGCAGGGTTGCTTGAAAGGGATACCTTTGACCACTTCCTCCCTGAGTTCGATAAACCTTGGGTAATCCACTTAAGGGAAACTTGTTGCTGTTCTATAAACCTCTGCACTTGGAGACCCAACACTGTCTACAAGAATAGAAGCGTGCTTAGATATCAAAAGCCATTTTCTATTTTCCGAGTGCAAAAAATGGGCCGTTTTGTTAAGCAACCACCAAATGGCTGATTCAAAATGATACCACCACAATTTTTAAAAATACTATACCACCTTATTTGGACAATATCCTAACAGGGGGATCTCAAATATTTTTGTCTATCTCTGGTAAAAAGGACAAATGCTTGCCGAATCGGTTCAAAATATTTTGTTTCATCAGAGATTTACTTCAAGTTTAGCGAATCTCATGCCCCGAGCAAATAATATTTATGCGTGTCGTTTTAAACGGGAAAATGTAATTATGTTAAGAATCGTGGCATAGTTTGTGATAACTTGATATTGATATCATATTTTGATTACTCTCATTTTTCTAATCAGTCTAGACATATTATTTGTCGAATTCCGATTTACAGATTTAAAGATATTAATTATTCCATATTAAATAGAAAAATACAAAAAAGAATAAAATCATTATATTTTTATTTGAATTCAATAATATTTTTACTTATTCATTGTTGTTTATTTAAATAATTGTTTTTAATTTCAAAAAATACAAACATGTGACATGATGATATAAGAGTTAATATAATTGATATCATAGTATTGACAACAATGTACAAATTGCTTTGCGGAAACAGATTCTGAAGAAACAAGGAAGTTAAGCGTGCTGGGGGTGGAGTAGTGAGGATGGGTGACCGACCGAAAAGTTTGACTAAGACTATAATTTAATCAATGATTAAGTGTAATTAGTGTTAAAAATGTTCAAAGTGAGAGATTAACGAGTCAAAAAATTCACAGATTAAAAAAATTAATATAGGCTATTTGTGCTACTTGGCGGGGACTGTGCCTCGGCGTAGCTACTTGGTGGGGACTGTGCCGATGGCCTGGCCGTCGGCGTAGCTCCAAGGCTGGGCTGTTATTAGACGGTCGTCGCCTGACATCGTTGGATCCGTAGCTATCGCTATTTCGAGAGGGATCCTATACGCCGACGGCCGAGGGGCTATGCCGTCAACGAGATACGCCGATGGAACTGCGCCGACGGCCACCGTCGGCACAGCCTGTGCTGACGACAATATGGCACTGTGCCGATAGCAGTTGGCCGTCGGCGCCTCGCCAGTTTCCTCTAGTGATAAGAAATGAATATTGCCCAAATTGGAAGAAAACAACGCCGCTATGGTCATTTACCGGTAAGACCAGTAACTAACCGATCACATCGCCTTGAACAAGGCAGGTGATACGTTGTAAATGTATCTATAAATTTTTTATGTTCCATGCTTGTTTAATATCAACTTTGCTTTGCTTTGTCTACACTTTGAGGTATTTTTATATATTTTCTGGGACTAACCTATTAACATGATGTCACAGTGTCAGTTGCCCATTTATGTTGTTTTTATTTTCAGAAAAGCTAGTAAAGAAATATTCTCAGAATTGGACTGGACAAAAGCCAATGTCAATATTTCACCGAGTAGAACACGGAGTCTAGAGGAGAGACGGAGGGACGCACAGGACGGCCGCCCCCAGGCGCAGGCCCACCCTGGGTCGTGCCAGGGCAGGGTGTGGGCCCCCTGGCCGCCCTCCTGCCTCGCCTCTTCGCCTATAAAAGCCCCTGATGCTAAAACCCAAAAGAACCGATCACATCTCCATGAAACAGTCTGTAGCCGCCGCCACCATCGTCCCTAGGTCGGGGGGATCTGAAGCTCTACCCGGCACCCTGCCGGAGGGGAGAGATCATCCCGGAGGCCTTCTTCATCACCATGCTAGCCTCCGGTATGATGCGTGAGTAGTTCAACCTTGGACTATGGGTCCAAACAATATATAGATGGTTGTTTCTCCTCCTTTGTGCTATCATGTTTAGGTCTTGTGAGGCCCGTTCATGATTAACATCATCTATTTGTAATCATACATATTGTGTTTGTGGGGATCTGATGGATATTGAGATTGCTATGTCAGATTGATTATAGATATCATGTCTGTGTTGTTAAGATCTTGCATGCTCTCCATTTCTAGTAGCTATCTTGGACAAGTAGATACTAGTGACTCCAAGAGGGAGTATTTATGCTCGATAGTGGGTTCATGCCTTTATTAAATCTGGGAAAGTGACAGGAATCTCTAAGGTTATAGATGTATTGTTGCTACTAGGGAGAAAACAACAACCTTTTGTTCATGGAACAATTGTATTGTTTACTTTACACACATTGCTTAATGCAGTTATCTGTTGCTTGCAACTTAATACTGGAGGGGGTTCGAATGATAACCTGAAGGTGGATTACTAGTCATAGATGTAGTTGGATGGCGGTCTATGTATATTGTTGTAATGCCGAATCAAATCTCATAGGAATCATGAATGTCTAGTATTTGCATTGTTATGCCTTGCTCTGTCCTGTCAATTGTCCCGCTGTAATTTGTTCACCCAACATGTTATGTTATTTATCTTAAGGAAAACACCTCTAGTGAATTGTGGACCCTGTTCCAATCTTTACCATTGATACATCATCTACTGTCACTATTTACTTTCTACAAGCCACCATTACCTTCCACACTATACGTTTAATCCTTTGTTTTTAGCAAACCAGTGAGATTGACAACCTCACTGTAAGTTGGGGCAAAGTCTTGAGTTTATGTTGTGCAGGATTCCAAGTTGCTAGCAACACCTTGGATTTATTTCCTTGCTCCTATTGATTCGATAACGTTGGTTTCATAACTGAGGGAAATTTGCCGTTGTGCTCACCATACCTTCCCGTTGGGGTCTCCCAACGAAGCTCTACAGTTGAGTCGCGTCAAAATATTTTCTGGCGCTGTTGCCGAGGAATTAAGGACAGCTTCACAATGGGAGCCTTTCACAACCATTTCTTTACTTTGTTTTTGTTTTGCTTAGTTTTGCTTCCTTCCTTTTACCAAAAATTACAAAAAAAATTAGTTTCGTTTGGTCTGTGTTTTCTTAGAAAAAAAACAAAAAATTAGTTCCTACTATAGTTGTTGGTATGTTATTGCCTTGCTTTTTCATGCTTTCTATCAATGGTTGATTTCTTTGAGACTAGTTGTTATTGGCAAGGTGGGTTCACGGAAGAACAAAAATAATATTATAAGGAACACCGCTTGTCACAAAATGGGAAACACTTATGTGAACAAATTGATAAATTGAATACCACTGCTAGAAACGTGTGCTCTACTTATAATGTTACTTATTGCTGTGATAAATCTAGTTGCTGTAGGAGGTATAAACACCTTCCTTTTCAATGTGAGTATAATGTTAATGTTACCATATATTCTTATGTTAAGAGAAATTATGACTTTTATGATGTGAAACAAATTGAAGAATTTATTGCTTGGAAGGGTGCATTTGAACTTGCTAGTTTGCTTGAAAATACTAATGATTCACCTTATAAATATGAGGTTTATGATATACTTAAATTTTGCTTTGATAATTACAAGGAAGAAAATGGCTATATTCTTGAATATATTAATAGATGCTTTCCACAAACGGAAGAGACTAATGCCTTGTAGGAGCTTATGGAAGAAGAAATTGCTGAAATGGGAAGCTCATTAGATGAAAAAGAGGTGGAGAGTGATGAACAAAAGGAGTAAGAATGGATTATCTACCCATGCCTACCTTCTAATGAGAGTAACTCTTTATCCCTTACATTATTTGGTTGTCCCCCATGCTTACCAAAGGAGGATGAATGTTATGTTCTTGTGGATTCTTTTGAAATATCTACTATGGGTAAAACTTGTGATAATAATTATGCTCATGTTATCTATGATAATCCTTTATTTGTGCCTATCTTCGAAATGCATGGTACTAAAGAGTTTGTCTTAGAAAATGTTTATAATAAAGCTCTAGATGATTGTCTTATATTGGTTGATAATATTAATTGTACTACTATTTAAAATGATATTGGAGGGGTCTTGAGTTTATCCTGGAACCCCATACCTCTTGAGAATGATCAGTCATCTTGTTATAAAATTGTTAAAATTGGGTTTGAAGGTTTTAATCTCACTATTTTCAAGCTTAATAAAAATTATGTGTTTGTAGATCATGTAAAGCATACTTTATGTGATATTTATATTGTTGAGTTTATTCATGAAGCTACTGAAAATTATTATGAGAGAGGAAAATATGGTCTTGGAAGTTTTCATGGTACTGAAACACCTCTCTATGTGTTGAAAGTTTTGAAGTTACTCTTGTTTTATCTTCCTATGCTTGTCACTTTATTTTTTGTGAATTTATTTGCATACAAGATTCATGCATAGGAAGTGTGTTAGACTTAAATGTGTTTTGAATTTGCTTCTTGATGCTCTCTTTTACTTCAATTCATATTTCTTATGTGAGCATCTTGTCAAACCATCATGCCTAACTTAAAGGCGTTAAAGAAAAGTACTTCTTGGGAGATAACCCAATAGTTTTATTAAGTATTAGAAGTTATTACTTCTTTAATAACCTCTCCTTATCCTTTTTATTTTATTTTTGTGCCAAGAATAATCTCTAATAAGAGAGAAGTAAGATTTGGGGAAGTTGCTGTCCCGAAACAGATTTTTGTGCTTCATCGTAAAAATTCGTAAAAAAATATCTATATGTCGGATTGAGCTGTAATTTTCCAAGAAAATCCCCTAGGTTGTTACATAACTTTACTTAGTTCAACACTTTTTTATTTTAGCAACAAAAGATCTTCGAAAAAATCGTTTTTTACCTACTGGTCTATTTTGACAGATTTCTGCCATTATTTGCATTTGCCTCTTATCGATTTATTTTTGACTTCTTTTTGGGTGAATTGAGATTTTTAAGTGAATTGCTTCAATATATTGTGTTCTTAATGGAAGTCTTGCTATGTTGAAACTAAACCCAAAAGGTTTATTACTTTTGAATGCACTGATGTCGGTAATGAAGATTGTGTGAAGTTTTGTATGAAGGAAATTTCAAAGTGTAGGGTAAGAATGATGTAATGAGATGAAGAATGGACAAAATCTCAAGCTTGGGGATGCCACCCCAAGAAATATTCAAGAGGTACAAGCGTCAAATCTTGGGGATTCCCAAGGCACCTTCTTCATCAATAAAAATCTGAGGCCTCTTTCTAGACACTTCGTTTTTATTGTTTAATGCACTGTTGTGTTATTCTTGGAGCGTCTTAGTTTTTGTTTGTTTATTTTGCTTGTAGTTGGATCCTTGTTTTCGCTGTGCTATTTCAAATAAGTTGATTGGTGTTGGAAAAGAGTAGAAAGTTTCATGCTTATAGTGGTACAAAAGAGAGCTTGGTTTGACTGTAGCCTAGACTTTATCATGGCATGCTAGATGTTGTTTTGACCTTATGCTTAGTGATTATTGTTGTAGCATGACTTGTTCCAAACAATTAAGATTGCTTAATGTGCCTTGAAAGAATCATGCATTGTTTTAGCATACAAAAGCATAATATTGTGGTATTCTCCTTTGATGCTTTGTTTGGGTTGACTTGGCACATGCTCACACCATGTTATGACTATGAACCGTCACCTTGGCCTCTATTATTATTTAGTTTTTGACTTGTGATACCACTTTATGATTTAGTTGATAATGTTTTGTCACTCTACATGATTATGGCCATTATTGATCTCTTAATTGGCCGCTCCCAGTCTTTTGCTAGCCTCCTCTTGTATTGAGTAAGCTCTACTCATGCATCCAACTCCCAAGAAACCAAGTTATTCCAAAGTGTGCACTACAAATTCCTATGCATGGTGTGTTACACCATTTCAAGTAAATTCTTGTTTTATCTACCTTCCAATTAAATAGTCACTTTGTTATGTGAAAATTAGTGATTAATGCTCTCACAAACTTGATGGGACACTTTATTTTTCTTGCCCCTAATAAACTTGAACCATTATGTCATCTATCTTGTATATGCTTTCACTTATAAATTGGGAATTAGCAGAACCATGCTATCATGGGGAACGCTTTCAACATATGTAAATATCTACCCAGTTGACATCATGCTCTTTTGTTTATGGATGTCGGCGGTGTGAAATAAAAGGGGAGCTTGTAATTCCATGGAGTTATGTATATGTGTTAGAGAAACGTCTGGGCCGCTAGCCTAAGACATGTTGTATCATGGTGGAAACTTGTAGCATCACCATAGTGAGCAATCTATGAAGCATTCTTCTTATAAAAAAGAGAGATAGAAAAAAGAGGAAAGAAGAGAAAAAATCACCATTTTACCATGGTAAGTAAGAAGATTGCTTAGATGCTCATTGTCTGTTTCCTTGTCATTTTGATATGGGATAGCTCCTGTGTCATGGGGCAAGGGGTACCCCTTTGGCGGTTCTCTATGATACACATGTACTTACTATGACAAGAACTTACCGGTAACTAAAGTTGAGTAGCATGAGGAACAACCCTCGTACTCAAGGGACATGAGATTGCCAACTTATACTTTTCAAGCATATACACTATACTTTGTTCACTTTAACCTTAATAACTTCAAGAATCTTATGATAGGGGCAATGAGAGCTGAAATCTAACAAGAACAATAATTTTTGGAAGTTCTTTATGAAACTTGAAATCCCTGCTTCCCCTTTGAAGGGCCTTTCCTCCACTTCTACATTGAGTCTCCACCTTCTATCTTTATGCACCAATTAAGAGAGCATAGTTGTCATTCTTAGTTCTATGTGCATTCTCCCAAAACTTATTGATTTATTCATAATGTTGATATTACTTGTTCTTGAACTATTTGTATCTAGTCACCCTTATTAACTTTGAAGGTGTCCTATGCATTTATGTTTTGCTACTCCATGAGGGACAATCTGAATACCACTATGCTATGTTTTCTATATGTGAAACAAAAAACTTCTTTCAATGCATTGTTATTCATGATCTTTGTTTGTATCCTTTCATGTTGCAACATAGTTACTATATCTTATTGTTATAACTTAATCTTTCATTCTCATGTTTAGAGTACTTTGATCCCAGCTTTCAATTATTGCAGATGTTTGATCAAGATTGTGATGGTGCATGTCACCTAAAAAATTATTCTTTTTTATCACTTAACTACTCAAGGACGAGCAGGAGTTAAGATTGGGGATGCTTGATACGTCATAAACGTATCTATAATTTTTGATGCTTCAGGCTTGTTTAGAATCAAATTTGCTTTGCTTTGTCTACACTTTGAGGTATTTTTATACATTTTCTAGGACTAACCTATTAACAAGATGTCGCATTGCCAGTTGCATGTCTTTTACTCTTTTTTGTTATAGAAAAGCTAGTAAAGAAATATTCTCGGAATTGGACGGGACGAAAGCCAAAGTCAATATTTCGCCAAGGAGAACACGAAGTCCATAGGAGAGACGGAGGGGAGCCACAGGGCGGCAGCACCCCCAGGCACGGGCCCACCCTAGGCCACACCAGGGCAGGGTGTGGACCCCCTGGCCGCCCTCCTGCCTCGCCTCTTCGCCTATAAAAGCCCCCCGATGCCAAAACCCAAAATATTTGATCACATATCCACAAAATATTCTGTAGCCACCGCCACCATCGTCCCTAGATCGGGGGGATCTAAAGCCCTTCCAGGCACCCTGCCGGAGGGGAGAGATCATCCCAGAGGCCTTATTCATCACCATGCCAGCCTCCGGTATGATGCGTGAGTAGTTCACCCTTGGACTATGGGTCCATACAGTAGCTAAATGGTTGTTTCTCCTCATTTGTTGTATCATGTTTAGCTCTTGTGATCTCCGTTCATGATTAAGATCATCTATTTGTCATCATACATGTTGTGTTTGTGGGGATCCGATGGATATTGAGATTGCTATATCAGAATGATTATTGATTCTATCATATCAGATTGATTATTGATTCTATCATGTCTGTGTTGGTTGAGATCTTGCATGTTCTCTGTTTCTAGTAGCTATCTTGGCCAAGTAGATGCTAGTGACTCCAATAGGGAGTATTTATGCTCGATAGTGGGTTCATGCCTCTATTAAATACGGGGAAGTGACAGGAATCTCTAAGGTTATAGATTTGTTGTTGCTACTAGGGAGAAAACAACAATCGTTTGTTCATGGAACAATTTTATTATTTCCTTTACACACATTGCTTAATGCAGTTATCCGTTGCTTGCAACTTAATAGTGGAGGGGGTTCGGATGATAACCTGAAGTTGGATTACTAGTCATAGATGTAGTTGGATAGAAGTCTATGTATATTGTTGTAATGCCCAATCAAATCTCATAGGAATCATGAATGTCTATTATTTGCATTGGTATGCCTTGCTCTGTCCTATCAATTGCCCCGCTGTAATTTGTTCACCCAACATGTTATGTTATTTATCTTAAGAAGAACACCTCTAGTGAACCGTGGACCCCAGTCCAATCTTTACCATTGATACATCATCTACTGTTACTGTTTAATTTCTGCAAGCCACCATTACCTTCCACACTATACGTTTAATCCTTTGTTTTCAACAAACCAGTGAGATTAACAACCTCAATGTAAGTTGGGGAAAAGTCTTGAGTTTGTGTTGTGCAGGATTCCAAGTTGCTAGCAACACCTTGGAGTTGTTTCCTTGATCCTACTAGTTCGATAACCTTGGTTTCATAACTGAGGGAAAATTTGCCTCTATGCTCATCATACATTCCTCTTGGGGTGTCCCAACGAAGCTCTACAGTTGAGCCGCGTCAGCAGGCACGGTGCCATCCCTAAATTAAGGGATTTGAATGTTTCCCTCACACTAGACACTCCCGTGCAAGGTTATCCTCGTGGTGGTCATCGACCACTAATTATCGGGCGCAAAACAGTGGGCAATAGCTTATGCAAACGACCATAAAACGCGAAAACGACAACATTTATGGTCATAGAATCAAACATGTATCAGGTCTTAAGGTCATTTTAAATTGCCCTAGAACCCAAAAATCGTAGGCACTAGCTCATTAAAACGGCCATAAAACGTGAAAATGACGAATATTTGGTCATAACTCTCAAACATGTGTCGCATCTTCAGGTTGATGTAAATAGCCCTGGAACTATAATACTGTGGGCAATAGCTCATGAAACATCCATAAAACACGAAAAAGATAACATTTATGGTCATAACTCTCAAACATGCATAGGGTCTTAAGGTCATTGTAAATCGCCCGGAACCCCAAAATCATGGGCAATAGCTCGTTAAACGCGAAAATGACGAGTTTTTGGTCATAACTCTCAAATATGTATTAGGTATTACGGTATTTGTAAATCGCCCTAGAACCCCAAAATAGTGGGCAATAGCTCATGAAAACGGCCATAAAATACGAAAACGACGACATTGATGGTCATAACTCTCAAACATGTATCGGGTCTTAAGGTCATTGTAAATCGCCCTAAAACACCAAAACCATGGGCAATAGCTCATTAAAACGGCCATAAAACACGAAAATGACAAGTTTTTGGCTATATCTCTGAAACATGTAAGGGGGTCTTGCGAGGCATGCAAAACCGCCTGAAGCCCAAAGCTGTGGGCAATAACTCATGAAAACGACTATAAAAAACGAAAGCGACGAGTTTTTTGTCATAAATCTCAAACATGTATCGGGTCTTAAGGTTGATGTAAATCGCCTTGAAACATTTATGCTCATTAAAACGACCATAAAGAGTGAAAATGACGAATTTTTTGTCATAACTCTCAAACATGTGTCGGGTCTTAAGGTTGATGTAAATCGCCCTAGAACCATAAAATCATGGGCAATAGCTCATGAAAACAGCCATAAAACACGAAAAAGATGACATTTATTGTCATAACTCTCAAACATGTATAGGGTATTGAGGTCATTGTAAATCGCCCCGGACCCCCAAATCGTGGACAAACGCTCGTTAAAATGGCCATAAAACGTGAAAATGATGAGTTTTTGCTCATAACTCGCAAACATGTGTTAGGTATTACGGTCATTGTAAATTGCCCTAGAACCCCAAAATAGTGGGCAATAGCTCATGAAAACGGCCATGAAACGCGAAAACGACGACATTTACGGTCATATCTCTCAAACATGTATCGGGTCATAAGGTCATTGTAAATCACCCAAAAACACCAAAATCATGGGCAATAGCTCATTAAAACGGCTATAAAACGCGAAATTGACGAGTTTTTGGTCAAATCTCTCAAACATGTGAGGGGGTCTTACGAGGCATGCAAATCCGCCTGAAACCCAAAACTGTGGGCAATAACTCATGAAAACGGCCATAAAACACGAAAGCGACGAGTTTTTGTCATAACTCTCAAAATGTATCAGGTCTTAAGGTTGATGTAAATCGCCTTAAACCTTAAACTATGGGCAATAGCTCATGAAAACAACAATAAACGAGAAAACGATGAGTTTTTAGTCATAAATCTCAAACATGTATGGAGTCTTAAGATCGTTGTAAATCGCCCTAGAACCCCAAAAATGTTGGCAATAACTCATAAAAATGGCCATAAAACACGAAAACAATGAGTTTTCGGTCATATCTCTCAAACATGTATCAGGTCTTAAGGTCGTTGTAAATCGCCTTGAAACCCCAAAACAGTGGGCAATAGCTTATGAAAACGGCCATAAAACGCGAAAACAATGACATTTATGGTCATAACTCTCAAACATGTGTAACGCGTCTTAAGGTTGATGTAAATCGCCTAGAACCATAAAACTATGGGCAATAGCTCATGAAAATAGCCATAAAATGCGAAAACGATGAGATTTATGTTCATATCTCTCAAACATGTATCAGGTATTATGGTTGTTGTAAATCGCCCTGGAACCCTAAAATCATGGGCAATAGCTCATTAAAACGGCCATAAAACGTGAAAATGACGTATTTTTTGTCATAACTCTCAAACATGTGTCGGGTGTTAAGGTTGATGTAAATCGCCCTAGAACCATATAACTGTGGGCAATAGCTCATAAAAATAGCCATAAAACACGAAAAATGTGACATTTATGGTCATAACTCTCAAACATGTATAGGGTCTTAAGGTCATTGTAAATCGTACTGGACCCCAAAATCGTGGGTAATGGCTCGTTAAAATGGCCATAAAACATGAAAATGACGAGTTTTTGGTCATAACTCTCAAACATGCATTAGGTATTACGGTTGTTGTAAATCGCCCTAGAACCCCCAAACTGTGGGCAATAGCTCATGAAAACAGCCATATAATGCGAAAACGACGACATTTATGGTCATAACTCCCATACATGTATCAAGTCTTAAGGTCATTGTAAATCATCGTAGAACCCTAAAATCATGGACAATAGCTCATTAAAACGATAATAAAACGCGAAATGACGTGTTTTTAGTCATAACTCTCAAACATGTGTATCAGGTGTTAACGTTGATGTAAATCGCCTAAAACCATAACAGTGTGGGCAATAGCTCATGAAAATAGCCAAAAAATGCGAAAACGACGACATTTATGGTCATATCTCTCAAACATGTATCGGGTCGTAAGGTCCTTATAAATCGCCCTAGAACCCCAAAATCGTGGGCAATAGCTCATTAAAACGGCTATAAAACGCGAAAATGACAAGTTTTTGGTCATATCTCTCAAACATGTAAGGGGGTCTGACGAGGCATGCAAATCCGCCTGAAACCCAAAACTATGGGCAATAACTCATGAAAACGGCCATAAAACACGAAAGCGACAAGTTTTTTGTCATAACTCTCAAACATGTATCGGGTCTTAAGGTTGATGTAAATTGTCCTGGAACCATTAAACTATGGGAAATAGCTCATGAAAACAGCCATAAAAAACGAAAACGATGCGTTTGTAATCATAAATCTCAAACATGTATCCATTCTTAAGATCATTGTAAATCGCCCTAGAACCCCAAAACAGTTGACAATAACTCATAAAATGGCCTTAAAATATGAAAACAACGAGTTTCAGTCAGATCTCTCAAATAGGTATCGGGTCTTTAGGTCGTTGTAAATCGCCTTGGAACCCCAAAACTATAGGTAATAGCTCATGAAAACGGCCATAAAATGCCAAAACAACGACATTTATGGTCATAACTCTTAAACATGTATCAAGTCTTAAGGTCATTGTCAATCATCATAAAACCCTAAAATAATGGTCAATAGCTTATTAAAACGGTAATAAAACGCGAAAATGACGTGTTTTTGGTCATAACTCTCAAACATGTGTATTGGGTGTTAAGGTTGATGTAAGTCGCCTAAAACCATAAAACTATGGGCAATAGCTCATGAAAATAGCCATAAAATGTGAAAACGACAATATTTATGGTCATATCTATCAAACATGTGTCAGGTCTTAAGGTCATTGTAAATCGCCTTGAAACCCCAAAACAGTGGGCAATAGCTTATGAAAACGGCCATAAAACGCGAAAACGATGACATTTATGGTCATAACTCTCAAACATGGGTAACGCGTCTTAAGGTTGATGTAAATCGCCTAGAACCATAAAACTATGGGCAATAGCTCATGAAAAGAGCCATAAAATGCGAAAACGATGAGATTTATGGTCATATCTCTCAAACATGTATCAGGTATTATGGTTGTTGTAAATCGCCCTGGAACCCCAAAATCATGGGCAATAGCTCATTAAAACATGTGTCAGGTGTTAAGGATGATGTAAATCGCCCTACAACCATAAAACTGTGGGCAATAGCTCATAAAAATAGCCATAAAACACGAAAAATGCGAAATTTATGGTCATAACTCTCAAACATGTATAGGGTCTTAAGGTCATTGTAAATCGCCCCGGACCCCTAAATCGTGGGCAATAGCTCGTTAAAATGGCCATAAAATACGAAAATGACGAGTTTTTGGTCATAACTCTCAAACTTGAATTAGGTATTACGGTCGTTGTTAATCTCCCTAGAACCCCAAAACTATGGGCAATAGTTCATGAAAACGTCCATATAATGCAAAAACAATGACATTTATGGTCATAAGTTCCATACATGTATCAGGTCTTAAGGTCATTGTAAATCGTCGTAGAACCCTAAAATCGTGGGCAATAGCTCATTAAAACGGTAATAAAACACAAAATGGCGTGTTTTTAGTTATAACTCTCAAACATGTGTATTGGGTGTTAACGTTGATTTAAATCGCCTAAAACCATAACATTGTGGGCAATAGCTCATGAAAATAGCCATAAAATGCGAAAACGATGACATTTATGGTCATATCTCTCAAATATGTATCGGGTCGTAAGGTCATTGTAAATCGCCCTAGAACCCCAAAATCGTGGGCAATAGCTTATTAAAACGGATATAAAACGCGAAAACGATGAGTTTTTAGTCATAAATCTCAAACATGTATCGAGACTTAAGATCATTGTAAATTGCCCTAGAACCCTAAAACAGTTGGCAATAACTCATAAAAATGGCCATAAAACACGAAAACCATGAGTTTTGGTCATATCTCTCAAACATGTATCAGGTCTTAAGGTCGTTGTAAATCACGTTGAAACCCAAAACAGTGGGCAATAGCTCATGGAAACGGCCATAAAACGTGAAAACAATGACATTTATGGTCATAACTCTCAAACAAGTAATAGGTCTTAAGGTCATTGTAAATCGTCGTAGAACCCAAAAAACGGTGGCAATAGCTCATTAAAACGTTCATAAAATGCGAAAATGACGTGTTTTTGTCATAACACTCAAACATGTGTATCGGGTCTTAAGGTTGATGTAAATCTCCTAGAACCAAAAAACCATGGGCAATAGCTCATGAAAATAGCCATAAAATGCTAAATCGATGACATTTATGGTCATATCTCTCAAACATGTATCAGGTATTAGGGTCGTTGTAAATCTCCCTGGAACCCCAAAATCATGGGCAATAGCTCATTAAAACAGCCATAAAACATGAAAATGACTAATTTTTGGTTAGAACTTCCAAACATGTGTCGGGTCTTAAGGTTGATGTAAATCGCCCTAGAACTATAAAACTGTGGGCAATAGCTCATGAAAACAGCCATAAAAACGAAAAAGAGGACATTTATGGTCATAACTCTCAAACATGTATAGGGACTTAAGGTCATTGTAAATCGCCGTGGACCCTAAAATCGTGGGCAATAGCTCGTTAAAATGGCCATAAAACGCGAAAAGGAAGATATTCTGGTTATAACTCTTAAACATGTATTAGGTATAACGGTAGTTATAAATCGCCCTAGAACCCCAAAACTGTGGGCAATAGCTCATGAAAACGGCCATAAAACACGAAAATGATGACATTGATGGTCATAACTCTCAAACATGTATCGGGTCTTAAGGTCATTGTAAATCATCGTAGAACCCCAAAATTGTGGGCAATGGATCAATAAAATGGTAATAAAACACGAGAATGACGTGTTTTTGGTCATAACTCTCAAACATGTGTATCGGGTGTTAAGGTTGATGGGAATCGCCTAATTCCATAAAACTATGGGAAATAGCTCATGAAAATAGCCATAAAATGTGAAAACGACAATATTTATGGTCATATCTCTCAAACATGTATCAGGTATTACGGTCGTTGTAAATCGCCTTAGAACTCCAAAATCGTGGGCAATAGCTCAATAAAACGGCCATAAACGTGAAAATAACAATTTTTTGGTCATAACTCTCAAACATGTATCGGGTCTTAAGGTTGATGTAAATCACCTTAGAACCATCAAACTGCCGACAATAACTCATGAAAACGGCCACAAAACAAGAAAACAATGACATTTATGGTCATAACTCTCAAACATGTATCGGGTCTTAAGGTCATTGTAAATCGCCCTAGAACCCCAAAATCGTGGGCAATAGCTCGTTAAAATAGCCATAAAATGCGAAAATGACGAGTTTTTGGTCATAACACTTAAACATGTATCAGGTATTACGGTCGTTGTATATCGCCCTTGAACCCGAAAGCAGTGGGCAATAGCTCATGAAAACTGCCATAAAATGCGAAAGCGAAGACATTTATGGTCATAACTCTCAAACATGTATCGAGTCTTAAGGTCATTGTAAATCGCCCTAGAACCCCAAAATCGTGGGCAATAGCTCATTAAAACGGCCATAAAACGTGAAAATGATGAATTTTTGGTCATTTCTCTCAATTATGTAAGAGGGTCATACGAGGCATGCAAATCCACCAGAAACCCAAAACTATGGCCAATAACTCCTGAAAACGGCCATCAAACAAGAAAGCGACGAGTTTTTGGTCTTAACTCTCGAACATGTATCGGGTCTTAAGGCTGATGTAAATCACCCTAGAACCATAAAACTGTGGGCAATTTCTCATGAAAACAGTGATAAAACACAAAAACGACGAGTTTTTCGTCATAAATCCCAAACATATATCGGGTCTTAAGGTCGTTGTAAATCATCTTGGAACCCAAAACTGTGGGCAATAGCTCATTAAAATGGCCATATAATGCGAGAACGATGACATTTATGGTCATAACTCCCATACATGTATGAGGTCTTAAGGTCATTGTAAATCGTCGTAGAACCCTAAAATCATGGGCAATAGCTCATTAAAACGGTAATAAAATGCGAAATGACATGTTTTTGGTCATGACTCTCAAACATGTGTATCGGGTATTAACGTTGATGTAAATCGCCTAAAACCATAACACTGTGGGCAATAGTTCATGAAAATAGCCATAAAATGCGAAAACGATGACATTTATGGTCATATCTCTCAAACATGTATCGGGTCGTAAGGTCATTGTAAATCGCCCTAGAACCCCAAAATCGTGGGCAATAGCTCATCAAAACAGCCATAAAAACGAAAACGATGAGTTTTTAGTCATAAATCTCAAACATGTATCGGGTCTTAAGGTCATTGTAAATCGCCTTGAAAGCCCAAAACAGTGGGCAATAGCTCATGAAAACGGCCATAAAACATGAAAACGATGACATTTATGGTCATAACTCTCAAATAAGTAATAGGTCTTAAGGTCATTGTAAATCGTCGTAGAACCCCAAAAAAGGTGGCAATAGCTCATTAAAACATTCATAAAATGCGAAAATGACGTGTTTTTTGTCATAACTCTCAAAAATGTGTATCGGGTCTTAAGGTTGATGTAAATCGCCTAGAACCATAAAACTATGGGCAATAGCTCATGAAAATAGCCATAATACGCGAAAGCGACGACATTTATGGTCATATCTCTCAAACATGTATTAGGTATTACGGTCGTTGTAAATCTCCCTAGAACCCCAAAATCATGGGCAATAGCTCATTAAAACGGCCATAAAACGTGAAAATGAAGAATTTTTGGTCATAACTCTCAAACATGTGTCGGGTCTTAAGGTTGATGTAAATCGCCCTAGAACCATCAAACTGCGGGCAATAACTCATGAAAACGGCCACAAAACACGAAAACAATGACATTTATGGTCATAACTCTCAAACATGTATCGGGTCTTAAGGTCATTGTAAATCGCCCTAGAACCCCAAAATCGTGGGCAATAGCTCGTTAAAATGGCCACAAAACGCGAAAATGACGAGTTTTTTGTCATAACTCTTAAACATGTATCAGGTATTACGGTCGTTTTAAATCGCCCTAGAACCCGAAAGCCGTGGGCAATAGCTCATGAAAACTGCTATAAAACACGAAAGCGACGACATTTATGGTCATAACTCTCAAACATGTATCGAGTCTTAAGGTCATTGTAAATCTCCCTAGAATCACAAAATCGTGGGCAATAGCTCATTAAAACGACCATAAAACGTGAAAATGACGAATTTTATGTCATTTCTCTCAATTATGTAAGGGGGTCTTACGAGGCATGCAAATCCACCTGAAACCCAAAACTATGGCCAATAACTCATAAAAACGGTCATCAAACAAGAAAGCGACGAGTTTTTGGTCTTAACTCTCAAACATGTATCGGGTCTTAAGGCTGATGTAAATCGCCCTGGAACCATAAAACTGTGGGCAATAGCTCATGAAAACAGTGATAAAACACAAAAACGACGAGTGTTTCGTCATAACTCCCAAACATATATCGAGTCTTAAGGTCGTTGTAAATCGCCTTGGAACCCAAAACTGTGGGCAATAGCTCATTAAAACGGCCATATAATGCGAGAACGATGACATTTATGGTCATAACTCCCATACATGTATGAGGTCTTAAGGTCATTGTAAATCGTCGTAGAACCCTAAAATCATGGGCAATAGCTCATTAAAACGGTAATAAAACGCGAAATGATGTGTTTTTGGTCATGTCTCTCAAACATGTGTATCGGGTGTTAACGTTGATGTAAATTGCCTAAAACCATAACACTGTGGGCAATGGCTCATGAAAATAGCCATAAAATGCGAAAACAGCGACATTTATGGTCATATCTCTCAAACATGCATCGGGTCGTAAGGTCATTGTAAATCGCCATAGAACCCCAAAATCGTGGGCAATAGCTCATCAAAACAGCCATAAAAAACGAAAACGATGAGTTTTTAGTCATAAATCTCAAACATGTATCGAGTCTTAAGATCGTTGTAAATCGCCCTAGAACCCCAAAACAGTTGGCAATAACTCATAAAAATGGCCATAAAACACGAAAACCATGAGTTTTGGTCATATCTCTCAAACATGTATCAGGTCTTAAGGTCGTTTTAAATCGCGTTGAAACCCAAAACAGTGGGCAATAGATCATGAAAACGGCCATAAAACGTGAAAACAATGACATTTATGGTCATAACTCTCAAACAAGTAATAGGTCTTAAGGTCATTGTAAATCGTCGTAGAACCCCAAAAACGGTGGCAATAGCTCATTAAAACGTTCATAAAATGCGAAAATGACGTGTTTTTTGTCATAACTCTCAAACATGTGTATCGGGTCTTAAGGTTGATGTAAATCGCCGAGAACCATAAAACCATTGGCAATAGCTCATGAAAATAGCCATAAAATGCTAAATCGATGACATTTATGGTCATCTCTCTCAAACATGTATCAGGTATTATGGTCGTTGTAAATCTCCCTGGAACCCCAAAATCATGGGCAATAGCTCATTAAAACGGCCATAAAACGTGAAAATGACTAATTTTTGGTTTTAACTTTCAAACATGTGTCGGGTCTTAAGGTTGATGTAAATCGCCCTAGAACTATAAAACTGTGGGCAATAGCTCATGAAAACAACCATAAAAACGAAAAAGAGGACATTTATGGTCATAACTCTCAAACATGTATAGGGACTTAAGGTCATTGTAAATCGCCGCGGACCCTAAAATCGTGGGCAATAGCTTGTTAAAATGGCCATAAAACGCGAAAATGAAGATATTCTGGTTATAACTCTCAAACATGTATTAGGTATAACGGTAGTTATAAATCGCCCTAGAACCCCAAAACTGTGGGCAATAGCTCATGAAAACGGCCATAAAACACGAAAATGATGACATTTATGTTCATAACTCTCAAACATGTATCGGGTCTGAAGGTCATTGTAAATCATCGTAGAACCCCAAAATTGTGGGCAATGGATCAATAAAATGGTAATAAAACATGAGAATGACGTGTTTTTGGTCATAACTCTCAAACATGTGTATCAGGTGTTAAGGTTGATGGGAATCGCCTAATTCCATAAAACTATGGGCAATAGCTCATGAAAATAGCCATAAAATGTGAAAACGACAATATTTATGGTCATATCTCTCAAACATGTATCAGGTATTACGGTCGTTGTAAATCGCCTTAGAACTCCAAAATCGTGGGCAATAGCTCATTAAAACGGCCATAAACGTGAAAATAACAATTTTTTGGTCATAACTCTCAAACATGTATCGGGTCTTAAGGTTGATGTAAATCACCCTGGAACCATCAAACTGCCGGCAATAACTCATGAAAACGGCCACAAAACAAGAAAACAATGACATTTATGGTCATAACTCTCAAACATGTATCGGGTCTTAAGGTCATTGTAAATCGCCCTAGAACCCCAAAATCATGGGCAATAGCTCGTTAAAATAGCCATAAAACGCGAAAATGACGAGTTTTTGGTCATAACTCTTAAACGTGTATCAGGTATTACGGTCGTTGTATATCGCCCTTGAACCCGAAAGCAGTGGGCAATAGCTCATGAAAACTGCCATAAAATGCGAAAGCGAAGACATTTATGGTCATAACTCTCAAACATGTATCGAGTCTTAAGGTCATTGTAAATCGCCCTAGAACCCCAAAATCGTGGGCAATAGCTCATTAAAACGGCCATAAAACGTGAAAATGATGAATTTTTGGTCATTTCTCTCAATTATGTAAGAGGGTCATACGAGGCATGCAAATCCACCAGAAACCCAAAACTATGGCCAATAACTCCTGAAAACGGCCATCAAACAAGAAAGCGACGAGTTTTTGGTCTTAACTCTCGAACATGTATCGGGTCTTAAGGCTGATGTAAATCACCCTAGAACCATAAAACTGTGGGCAATAGCTCATGAAAACAGTGATAAAACACAAAAACGACGAGTTTTTCGTCATAACTCCCAAACATATATCGGGTCTTAAGGTCGTTGTAAATCATCTTGGAACCCAAAACTGTGGGCAATAGCTCATTAAAATGGCCATATAATGCGAGAACGATGACATTTATGGTCATAACTCCCATACATGTATGAGGTCTTAAGGTCATTGTAAATCGTCGTAGAACCACAAAAAAGGTGGCAATAGCTCATTAAAACATTCATAAAATGCGAAAATGACGTGTTTTTTGTCATAACTCTCAAAAATGTGTATCGGGTCTTAAGGTTGATGTAAATCGCCTAGAACCATAAAACTATGGGCAATAGCTCATGAAAATAGCCATAATACGCGAAAGCGACGACATTTATGGTCATATCTCTCAAACATGTATTAGGTATTACGGTCGTTGTAAATCTCCCTAGAACCCCAAAATCATGGGCAATAGCTCATTAAAACAGCCATAAAACGTGAAAATGACGAATTTTTGGTCATAACTCTCAAACATGTGTCGGGTGTTAAGGTTGATGTAAATCGCCCTAGAACCATCAAACTGCGGGCAATAACTCATGAAAACGGCCACAAAACACGAAAACAATGACATTTATGGTCATAACTCTCAAAAATGTATCGGGTCTTAAGGTCATTGTAAATCGCCCTAGAACCCCAAAATCATGGGCAATAGCTCGTTAAAATGGCCACAAAACGCGAAAATGACGAGTTTTTGGTCATAACTCTTAAACATGTATCAGGTATTACGGTCGTTTTAAATCGCCCTAGAACCCGAAAGCCGTGGGCAATAGCTCATGAAAACTGCCATAAAACACGAAAGCGACGACATTTATGGTCATAACTCTCAAACATGTATCGAGTCTTAAGGTCATTGTAAATCGCCCTACAATCCCAAAATCGTGGGCAATAGCTCATTAAAACGACCATAAAACGTGAAAATGACGAATTTTATGTCATTTCTCTCAATTATGTAAGGGGGTCTTACGAGGCATGCAAATCCACCTGAAACCCAAAACTATGGCCAATAACTCATGAAAACGGTCATCAAACAAGAAAGCGACGAGTTTTTGGTCTTAACTCTCAAACATGTATCGGGTCTTAAGGCTGATGTAAATCGCCCTGGAACCATAGAACTGTGGGCAATAGCTCATGAAAACAGTGATAAAAAACAAAAACGACGAGTGTTTCGTCATAACTCCCAAACATATATCGAGTCTTAAGGTCGTTGTAAATCGCCTTGGAACCCAAAACTGTGGGCAATAGCTCATTAAAACGGCCATATAATGCAAGAACGATGACATTTATGGTCATAACTTCCATACATGTATGAGGTCTTAAGGTCATTGTAAATCGTCGTAGAACCCTAAAATCATGGGCAATAGCTCATTAAAACGGTAATAAAACGCGAAATGATGTGTTTTTGGTCATGTCTCTCAAACATGTGTATCGGGTGTTAACGTTGATGTAAATTGCCTAAAACCATAACACTGTGGGCAATAGCTCATGAAAATAGCCATAAAATGCGAAAACAGCGACATTTATGGTCATATCTCTCAAACATGCATCGGGTCGTAAGGTCATTGTAAATCGCCATAGAACCCCAAAATCGTGGGCAATAGCTCATCAAAACAGCCATAAAAACGAAAACGATGAGTTTTTAGTCATAAATCTCAAACATGTATCGAGTCTTAAGATCGTTGTAAATCGCCCTAGAACCCCAAAACAGTTGGCAATAACTCATAAAAATGGCCATAAAACACGAAAACCATGAGTTTTGGTCATATCTCTCAAACATGTATCAGGTCTTAAGGTCGTTTTAAATCGCGTTGAAACCCAAAACAGTGGGCAATAGATCATGAAAACGGCCATAAAACGTGAAAACAATGACATTTATGGTCATAACTCTCAAACAAGTAACAGGTCTTAAGGTCATTGTAAATCGTCGTAGAACCCCAAAAACGGTGGCAATAGCTCATTAAAACGTTCATAAAATGCGAAAATGACGTGTTTTTTGTCATAACTCTCAAACATATGTATCGGGTCTTAAGGTTGATGTAAATCGCCTAGAACCACAAAACTATGGGCAATAGCTCATGAAAATAGCCATAATACGCGAAAGCGACGACATTTATGGTCATATCTCTCAAACATGTATCAGGTATTATGGTCGTTGTAAATCTCCCTGGAACCCCAAAATCATGGGCAATAGCTCATTAAAACGGCCATAAAACGTGAAAATGACTAATTTTTGGTCATAACTCTCAAACATGTGTCGGGTCTTAAGGTTGATGTAAATCGCCCTAGAACCATAAAACTGTGGGCAATAGCTCATAAAAACAGCCATAAAAACGAAAAAGATGACATTTATGGTCATAACTCTCAAACATGTATAGGGACTTAAGGTCATTGTAAATCGCCGTGGACCCTAAAATCGTGGGCAATAGCTCGTTAAAATGGCCATAAAACGCGAAAATGAAGATATTCTGGTTATAACTCTCAAACATGTATTAGGTATTACGGTAGTTATAGATCGCCCTAGAACCCCAAAACTGTGGGCAATAGCTCATGAAAACGGCCATAAAACACGAAAATGATGACATTTATGGTCATAACTCTCAAACATGTATCGGGTCTTAAGGTCATTGTAAATCGTCGTAGAACCCCAAAATTGTGGGCAATGGATCAATAAAATGGTAATAAAACACGAGAATGACGTGTTTTTGGTCATAACTCTCAAACATGTGTATCGGGTGTTAAGGTTGATGGGAATCGCCTAAATCCATAAAACTATGGGCAATAGCTCATGAAAATAGCCATAAAATGTGAAAACGACAATATTTATGGTCATATCTCTCAAACATGTATCAGGTATTACGGTCGTTGTAAATCGCCTTAGAACTCCAAAATCGTGGGCAATAGCTCATTAAAACAACCATAAACGTGAAAATAACAATTTTTTGGTCATAACTCTCAAACATGTATCGGGTCTTAAGGTTGATGTATATCACCCTGGAACCATTAAACTGCGGGCAATAACTCATGAAAACGGCCACAAAACAAGAAAACAATGACATTTATGGTCATAACTCTCAAACATGTATCGGGTCTTAAGGTCATTGTAAATCGCCCTAGAACCCCAAAATCGTGGGCAATAGCTCGTTAAAATAGCCATAAAACGCGAAAATGGCGAGTTTTTGGTCATAACTCTTAAACATGTATCAGGTATTACGGTCGTTGTATATCGCCCTTGAACCCGAAAGCAGTGGGCAATAGCTCATGAAAACTGCCATAAAATGCGAAAGCGATGACATTTATGGTCATAACTCTCAAACATGTATCGAGTCTTAAGGTCATTGTAAATCGCCCTAGAACCCCAAAATCGTGGGCAATAGCTCATTAAAACGGCCATAAAACGTGAAAATGATGAATTTTTGGTCATTTCTCTCAATTATGTAAGAGGGTCATACGAGGCATGCAAATCCACCAGAAACCCAAAACTATGGCCAATAACTCATGAAAACGGCCATCAAACAAGAAAGCGATGAGTTTTTGGTCTTAAGTCTCAAACATGTATCGGGTCTTAAGGCTGATGTAAATCACCCTAGAACCATAAAACTGTGGGCAATAGCTCATGAAAACAGTGATAAAACACAAAAACGACGAGTTTTTCGTCATAACTCCCAAACATATATCGGGTCTTAAGGTCGTCGTAAATTATCTTGGAACCCAAAACTGTGGGCAATAGCTCATTAAAACGGCCATATAATGCGAGAACGACGACATTTATGGTTATAACTCCCGTACATGTATGAGGTCTTAAGGTCATTGTAAATCGTCGTAGAACCCTAAAATCATCGGCAATAGCTCATTAAAATGGTAATAAAACGCGAAATGACATGTTTTAGGTCATGACTCTCAAACATGTTTATCGGGCATTAACGTTGATGTAAATCGCCTAAAACCATAACACTATGGGCAATAGCTCATGAAAATAGCCATAAAATGCGAAAACGGCGACATTTATGGTCATATCTGTCAAACATGTATCGGGTCGTAAGGTCATTGTTAATCGCCCTAGAACCCTAAAATCATGGTCTTGCATATCATTCATATCATCACATCATGCTTTCCCATACAAAACCGTCGATCGAGATGAGTCGACGAAATGCCATTTGCAAAACCCTATTCTATTTTGCTACGAGGTTCCTGCGGGAAGCTTTAGTAGGACTAGCGTTTACCACCCTTGTAGATTAGTGGTTTCGCTCAAACCTTGACGCTAGATTGTTCCCCTTGACCATACGAACCCGTAGGCGCAAGAATCACTTGAATCGGAGCTCGTACGGAGGAGTTGCGGCCGTTTTAGTGAATCGTCGGAAAACGGTCCGAAATTCCGGACCGATTTCCGAGTTCTAATCTAACTCCGGACCGAATCAGTTTAGAATTCCGCGTGAGGCCCCACAAAAGGACCCCACCTTGGCCGAGCCGCCACAACTCGCCGTCGCCCCTGCCTTGTTTTTCGTGCCCGCCTACACGCGTCACGAGGCCGCCGCCTCCCCCGATCGCCGCCTCCGCGCGACCCCGCGCCGCCGGCCGTTGTCCCCGCCGCCAGGCTCCCGCCTCGCCGCCGCGCCGCCTTCGCCTTGCCGCCGGCCGCCAAGACCGCCGCCGTCGCCCTTCCCTGCCGCCCAGGTAACCGCCCCGCCTCCCATCTGCGCCGTCCCGGCCGCTGCGCCATCGCCGGCCCCCGACGCCGCCTGCCACCGCGCCGCCGCCTCCCGCGTGAGCCGCCGCCGCGCCAGCCGCCGCCTCGCCGCCGCCTGCTGCAAGCGCTGCTGCCGCGCCGAGCCGCCGCTGCCGCGCTGCTGTCGGCGCCTCGCTGCGTGCGCCTCACGCGCCGCACGCTGCTGCGCGCTTGCTGCGCCGGTGCATGCGCTGCCGCTTGCGCGCTGCTCGCTGTGCGCCTACGCGTGCACGCACGCCCGCATGCACGCGTGCCGAACGCCGCCGCCGTCGCGTGGCCGTTGTAATCCGTTGCGCTGACCCTCTCCATCGCGTGGAACCGATCGCCGTCGCTGTCCGGAACTCGCCGTCGTCCGTTTCGCCGTTTGTTTCCGGTAAGACAACAGCCACTGTCAGATCTCAGATCAGCGGCTTAGATCGTTAGTTGACCGGTCAGACTCAGGCGTTGACTAGTCAGACGCCCAGTCAGCGCCCAGTCAGCAGACGCTTTGACCAGTCAACGGACACAATTGACTGGTCAATTTCGTTAATCCATCTAGTTGACAAATTTCGTAGAATCTTGTAAAATGCATAGAAATTAAACCGCTTGGCCAAAAATTGCAAATAAAATATGTGTAGATTCAGTGGGTCGTGTAGAATCTTGCTGTACCTTTGGTTCAGGCTTTGGCAGCAAGGTTTAGTAAAGTTTAATCAAACTAGTTAGTGGCCTTTTCGGAGTAATAAATTCGTAGAAAAAGATCCGTAGCTCCAAAAATCACGTATGATATGTCCCTGGATTCAGTGGAACAAGGGGAATCTCATCGCAAATTAAAAAGATAGGCTTACAGTAAAAACTTCTGCAGAAACTGTCTAGTGGCTTTCTGCAGTGTTTTAATTACTCGGGGAGTTTTATAATTCCTTTTTGAGTAATTCCAATTGGTACTGTTTCTAATAAGCGATGCCTATGCGGTAGAATTTTCCCAAGATTTTAAGAACAGTATACTACCGGTAGTGAATTATTTAAGTTCTAGCTCTAGTTTGGGGCATTACTTTTGTCTATTAGTTTTCCTATCGCCAAAACTATTTTTCCATGCATGCAATCGGTAGTGTTATGTTATAGGATGTTGTGGTGCAGCTGTAGCACCAATTCACTTGCCGTTCTTGCATTCATGCATCATATTTGTTGCATATGTTGTGGATTGTTTGTTTATGAATGCAATTGTGTCGTGTAGATTGTGTTGAGTGCAATGCTTGCTCGTGTGAGGATTGTGCTGCAGACCGCTACAACCAAGGCAAGTAGATGCTACTTTGTTCATGATATCGTCCTACTATTTTCTATGCATTGTCGTGTATTTTGTAGATGCATGTGTAGGATGATACTATCGCTATGCTATGTCCTATTATGTGGTAGGGCCCTCTTTGTAGATGAACCACCGTTGGTAGATGTGCTTTGCCATGGTTTGTTGAACGAGGGCTGGGTTACATCATTGCTACTTGTTTTCTCTAAATATTGGTTTGTGAAACTAAAACAACTTAATCAATGAACCCCCTGGGTGTGATGGTATTGATAAATTTTGGTGGTTTCATTGCGGAAAGGCACCCAGGTATCAAGAGAACTTGATTGGCTTATTTATTGTGTAGCTTACGTGTACAACCATGTGCCAATAATGGAATGGGCGGTTGGTTGGACTTAGTAGGTTGTGGTAACTCGAACCCGCGTATCCAGAGATGTAGAATTTTGGTAGGTTGGACCGGTGTGCGTCGGGATTGAGGAGCTACTTACCGAACAGTCTCTTCTTGGTCTTCTCCCTATCATCACCCAAAATGAGAGTGATGGTACGAGCTGGGCTGGCCAAGTCACATGGGTAAAGTGTACTAACCTCTGCAGAGTGTATAATCTAATCGATTAGCCGTGTCCCCGGTTATGGACATCTGAGTTGCTAGATATTGATTCCATGACATGTTTCTCGCTCATTCTAATTTCATAATTGCTTTAATATTGTTGGGTTAACTTAATTGGGATCTTTTCAAAGAAAATCAAAAACTGTTTATGAAAGTAGGACAAATGTATTTGCAAATGCAAGCCATACACAGCTCCACTTGCCAAATATGCATGTAGATGTTGGTACTATTGTCTCCTTTACTAGCTCTACTTGCCATACATTCCATGTATTGACCCTTCGGGGCTTCTACGTTTCATGTTGCAGGTTATTCCGATTCTGATTGATCGTTATAGGCCACGGTACTCCACTCGGCACTTGTTCACTTGTGGGCAATTTGAAGATTGGAGGATTTACTTGCTTTTGTTGCTACCTGAATAATTTGAGCTAAGCTTTATGCTAAGCTTTCATTGTAATAATGGTACTCTGGATCTTTGTAGATCATGATACACGGTTATTTTGCTATGATTATCTATCTTACTCTATTGTGGGCCAATGAACCGATCCAGGGATTGGCATGTCACATAGAGGCCACGGTCTTTTCAGAACCGGGGTGTTACAGGATGGTATCAGAGCCCGTGTGTCGACTGTAGGACTGTGACCTAGGATTGGATTAGGAAGCCATAGAATTATTAAGCCTATATTAACTCTGTCTTTCCTCTTATGCCTTCACCCTCGTAAATTCTTACCATATGCTATTCTCACACTTTCCTCTTTTACTTGATAGATGGGAGACGTCAGGACTGAGTATGTCACCATGGAGTCACCAAGGCCCTTTGCAAGGCAGTTAGCTCAGCTCTCTCAGTCATTGGGATTGCCACTGCCTATGTTCAAGGGAAGAAGGTTGTACACCTATGGATATGGAGAGGATGCATGGGAGATCACTACCTTCATATTCAGAGATGCCGCCTTGCCAAACCCCGCGCACTTGGTCTACACCAAGATATACTGCAACTGGAGACTTGAAATCAACTTGGCCGTACATGAAGCCCTGTCTCGCTAGTGCCACTATGTCCGACACCTACTGCCTGCGGATTCACCCTACCGTGACTATAGAAAGCGTGATGAAGAAGGGAACATTGTGATTACCCCGGGCGACAGGAACAACATGCCGCCCCGTCGAAGGCACATAGATGACATGGAGAGAGAGAATGGAGCTCTAGCAGAGAAGGTGAGGATGTTGAAGGAGATTGCAGACTTTACTAGCAATGGAATGGTGGTCCAAGGACAGGAGATAGACACTCTGCATGAAGCTGTGGGAGTTCTGGAGACTGTCCTGATAGCCAGAGATGAGACCATAGCCCATCTTCATGGTACTGTGCAGGAGAACGCCCAAAACATACAGCAATTGCAAGGGACCGTCCAGGAAAGGGACCAGACCATTGAAGTTATGACAGCCCGGATTGCCGCTCTCCAAGCGCAGCTGAATCCACCCCCGGATGATGACAATGGAGATGATGGCAACAATGGGGATAATGATGACAGTGGAGACGATGATGATGATGATGAGGACGAGGATGATGATGATGGAGACGATGATGGTGGAGGAGATGAAGTTGTTGTAGTAGCAGCTGAGGATGAAGAAGAAGAGGAGGATCCAGAAGAGGTGGAGTTTGATGTCTCAAGTGATGATTCAGGAGAGGTGTACACTCCGCCGCCATGGTTGTACCGCGAGCCGAAGCGCCAACGCATGACCGCAAGGACCTACCTCAATCTCTTCATGAAGTAGATAGAAGTCCACCAATTAGTCCACGTTAGGAGAATTCGTTAGGATTAGTATCGATCGTTGTGAAGCTAAGTTCGTGTTAGTTTAAGAGTGATTAGTTGCTTATTTGTGTACTCCAATATCCCAGGAATTATTTGTGCGAATTTTATGAAAGAGTTATGGCAATTTGGTTACTATCTGTGTTATTTTCGTTGCAGTTTTTCTGCTGATACAGCAGTACTGCGCGATTTTTCATATTTTTATGGTAACTCGGAAAAATCTGAAAAAAATTGGTCTGATGAGAAACTCTATGTGCCATATGCACAAAATTTTTCTTAATTTTCTGACGAGTTTAAGTCAGGTGGAAAAATTCGTGAAAGCTGCTGGACTGTTCTGGCAGATTGATGTTTTGGTTGATTAGTTGATCAACTGTTTAGTTAACCATTGCCAACTCTTGCAAAACTATTTAAATAGGTTTATACTGCTAGGATAACACCTGGGATGTTGCTGGATCTCTTGTTTGTTGATGTGTTACTTGCTTGTGATTGTCTGCTATTGTTTGTTATTGTTTGATCATATGCATGGGTAGAATCCTATTATCGTAGTTGATTCTTTCTAAACTTACCTATGCTGAACCGCAGATGCCTCCCCGTCGCCAACCCACTGAGATGGAGCAGCTCATGACAGCTCAGGCACAGCTGACCCAAGTGATGACTCAGTTCATGGCGAATCAGAACAACAACAATGGAAACAATCAGCCTTAGGAAGATGCTCTCACTAGATTTCTGAGGTTAAGGCCAGCTAAGTTCTCTACTGCAACGGAACCAATGGTTGCTCTCGACTGGTTGCGTTCAGTCAACAAGGATCTAGTAACTGTCGGATGCACTGATGCTGAGAAGGTGAGATTTGTCGCTCACCTACTGGAGGGACCAGCCGCTTCTTGGTGGGACACATTTCAGATCACTCACCCGCTGGATACCGTGACTTGGGCTATGTTTGAGGAAGGTTTTAGGACCAACCACGTGTCTTCAGGAGTTCTGAGCCTGAAGAGGAAGGAGTTCCACAACTTGCGCCAAACCAATCGCACCGTGGCCGAGTACATTGAGGAGTTCAACAACCTGTCCCGTTATGCACCTGAGGATGTTGACACTGATGCCAAAAGGAGGGAGAGATTCCTGGATGGCCTCAGTGATGAGCTTTCAGTATAGCTACTTGTGGTTTATTGCCCCACTTTCCAGGAGCTTATGGACAAGGCCAGGATCTTGGAAGGGAAGCACAAGTAGGTGGAGAACCGCAAGAGAAAGAGTAGTACTCACCACTCTGGTTCTCACCACAAGTCTCGCACTTCATATGATGGATACTTCAAGCATGGAGGGAGTGACCATGGGAGCCATGACCGCCGCGATGGGCATCGTCATGACAACCATAGGAGCAGCCACCACAACCACAAGGGAGGACACTCTCACCCCTCTGGAGGACACGGTGAACATGACCGCAACCGTGATCGCAACTTCGTGAAGAAGGATCTGAGTGAGGTGACGTGCTTCAAGTGCAAGCAGAAGGGACACTATGCTGACAACTGTCCGTAGAGGAAAGGACTGAAGCCAACCAACGGCGAGAAGGCCACAGTGAACCACATGAATGTGGAGGAGATTCCAGATGAGCCAGACCTTGTGATTGGTAAGTTCCCAATCAACACTTACCCTGCACTTATACTTTTCGATACTGGTGCATCGCATTCATTCATATCAAGGGCATTTGTGGATAAGTATGAGTTACCTACTGAGTCTATGAAAAGGTCTATTAGAGTTAGTTCACCTGGAGGAGATATGATAGCTAGCGCGGGATGCCGCGATTTAACTGTGAGGATTGGAACACACAACTTCATTGCACATTTGGTAGTGTTGGATTCACAGGGATTAGATGTCATTCTGGGTATGGATTGGATGTCTATGCATGGGGGACACATAGATTGTGCACAGCGAGTTGTTTCGCTCAAAACCCCGGATGGTAAGAGGATTAGATTCAAGTCGGCTGCACGACCGAGGAGGTGTAAGTTGAATTCTCTTAAGGGGGTTAGCATGGATACTGTGCCAGTGATTAGGGATTACCCTGACGTGTTTCCGGAAGAGCTGCCAGGGATGCCACCTGACAGGGATGTGGAGTTTCTTATCGACCTGATGCCGGGAACTGGACCAATAGAAAAGAAACCATATAAGATGGATGTGGATGAGCTGAAAGAATTAAAGAAACAGTTGAAGGAGCAGGTGGAAAAGGGATTCATTCAGCCTAGTGCGTCGTCATGGGGAGCACGTGTTCTTTTTGTGGAGAAGAAAGACAGCACCAAGAGATTAGTGGTAGACTATCGCTCGCTGAATGAAGTAACCATCAAGAACAAGTACCCTCTGCCGAACATAAATGACTTGTTTGATCAACTGGAAGGAGCAAGGGTGTTTAGCAAGATTGATCTGCGATCAGGCTACTTCCAATTGAAGATCCGGGAGGAGGATGTACCAAAAACCGCCTTCACCACTAGGTATGGTTTATATGAGTATACATTTATGTCTTTTGGACTAAAGAATGCCCCGGCATACTTCATGACCATGATGAACAAGGTATTTATGGAGTATTTGGACAAGTTCGTGGTGGTGTTTATTGATGACATACTGATATATACCAAGGATGATGCCGAGCATGAGAAGCATCTGAGACTGATTATGGAGAAGCTGAGAGAACACAAGCTGTATGCCAAATTCAGCAAATGTGAATTCTGGCTTAACACCGTTGGGTTTCTTGGACACGTAGTGTCGGGAGAAGGAATTGCTGTTGATCCAAACAAAGTGACTGCAGTAACTGAGTGGTAAGCACCCAAGAATGCAGGGGAGATTCGAAGCTTTTTGGGACTTGCTGGATATTACAGGAGATTCATTGAAAACTTTTCCAAGATTGCTAAGCCGATGACTGAACTTCTGAAGAAGGAGAGGAAGTTTGAATGGTCTGTCGTATGTGAAGCCAGCTTTCAGGAACTGAAGCGTCGACTAGTGACTGCGCCTGTTCTGTGTTTACCTGATCTTTAGAAGGATTTCCAAGTGTACTGCGATGCTTCTCGACAGGGACTTGGGAGTGTGCTGATGCAAGATGGGAGAGTAGTGTCATATGCCTCGCGACAACTCAAGCACCATGAGCGGAATTACCCCACACACAACTTGGAGTTAGCATCAGTGGTTCATGCGCTCAAGGTATGGAGGCATTACTTAATGGGAAAACACTGTGATGTGTACACCGACCACAAGAGCCTAAAATACATATTTACACAGAAGGAATTGAACATGAGACAAAGTAGATGGTTGGAGCTTATCAAGGACTATGATATGAATCTACAGTACCACCCAGGAAAGGCCAATGTAGTAGCAGATGCTCTGAGCCGGAAGGTTTATGCCAATGGATTGACAATTGGTGAATAGCCTGAGGACTTGTGCAAGCAATTCAAGGATCTTAGACTGGAAGTAGTTTCTGAAGGATACTTGGCTACAATGGAAGTCCAACCAACGCTGTAGGACAGAATTAAAAAGGCTCAAGTGGGAGACAAGGAAATAGATGGAAAAAGGAAAAGATGAAGGAGAACCGGGAAAGGGATATTCGCGAGGATGAACATGGTACCTTGTGGTATGGAGATCGTTTGTGTGTGCCTAGCAACCCGGAGATAAGGGAGTTGATTTTGCAGGAGGCTCATAACTCGCCATACTCCATACACCCGGGCAACACAAAGATGTATATGGATTTGAAGAGCAGATTTTGGTGGAACAACATGAAGGGAGATATCGCCAAGCATATTGCCCTATGTGATGTATGCATCCGAGTGAAGGCAGAACACCAGAAGCCAGCAGGATTGCTACAGCCATTGCCCGTTCCGGATTGGAAGTGGGATAGAGCGGGAATGGATTTTATCACAGGACTGCCCAGGACCAGATCAGGATATGACTCCATTTGGGTAGTGGTCGACCATTTGACCAAGGTAGCCCACTTCATACTGGTGAAGACGACCTATACGAGTGCGAAGTTGGCCAAGATTTACATGGACAGAATTGTGTGCCTACATGGAGTTCCTAAGAGTATTGTATCTGATAGAGGCACCCAATTTACCTCACACTTCTGGCGCCAGCTGCACGAGTCACTTGGTACTAGATTGGAATTTAGCACAGCGTTTCACCCACAGACTGATGGACAAACCGAGAGGGTGAATCAGATTTTGGAGGACATGCTGAGAGCTTGCGCCTTGGCTCATGGCTCTAGTTGGGATGAGAATTTGCCGTATGCGGAGTTTTCCTACAACAACAGCTATCAGACAAGCATCAAGACGTCACCGTTCGATGTGCTATATGGGAAACGGTGTCGGACACCATTGCTATGGGATGGAGTAGGAGAACGTCAGCTGTTTGGACCTGATTTGATCAAGGATGCTGAGGAGAAGGTCGCCTTGATTAGGGATAGGCTGAAGGTAGCACGATCAAGGCAGAAGAGCTATGCTGACGCCAAGCGCAAGGAAGTGGTGTATGAGATAGGGGATAGAGCATACCTCAGAGTATCGCCGCTTCGTGGAATCAAGAGATTTGGAATTAAGGGTAAGCTGGCACCACGATTCATTGGACCGTATCGGGTATTAGCACGCAAAGGAGAAGTTGCCTATCAGTTGGAGTTGCCAGAGGCTCTGTCAGCTGTTCAGAACGTGTTCCACGTGTCCCAGCTGAAGAAGTGCCATCCGGAGATGGTGGATACACCATTGAGAGACACTGTACCACTAGAGGAGGTTCAGCTGGAGAATGATTTGACCTATGAGGAGAAACCGGTCAAGATTCTGGAGACAGCAGAAAGGATTACCCGTACCAAGACGATCGAATTTTGCAAGGTACGGTGGAGTCACCACACCGAAGAGGAAGCCACTTGGGAGCGTGAGGATGACATCCGAGAGGACTACCCACACCTATTTGCTAGCCGCGCCGAATCTCGAGGACGAGATTCATCTTAAGGGGGTTAGTCTTGTCACATCCCAAATTTTAGATTTGGTCTTGCATATCATTCATATCATCGCATCATGCTTTCCCATGCAAAAACGTCGATCGAGATGAGTCGACGAAACGCCATTTGCAAAACCCTATTCTATTTTGCTACGAGGTTCCTGCGGGAAGCTTTAGTAGGACTAGCATTTACCACCCTTGTAGATTAGTGGTTTCGCTCAAACCTTGACGCTAGATTGTTCCCCTCGATCATACGAACCCGTAGGCGCAAGAATCGCTTGAATCGGAGCTCGTATGGAGAAGTTGCGGCCGTTTTAGTGAATCGTCGGAAAACGGTCCGAAATTCCGGACCGATTTCCGAGTTCTAATCTAACTCCGGACCGAATCAGTTTAGAATTCCGCGTGAGGCCCCACAAAAGGACCCCACCTGGGCCGAGCCGCCACAACTCGCCGCCGCCCCTGCCTCGTTTTTCGTGCCTGCCTGCACGCATCCCGAGGTCGCCGCCTCCCCCGATCGCCGCCTCCGCGCGACCCCGCGCCACCGGCCGCCGTCCCCGCCGCCAGGCTCCCGCCGCGCCGCCTTCTCCTTGCCGCCAGCCGCCAAGACCGCCGCCGTCGCCCTTCCCCGCCGCCCAGGTAACCGCCCCGCCTCCCGCGCATCTGCGCCGCCCCGGCTGCTGCGCCATCGCCGGCCGCCGACGCCGCCTGCCACCGCGCCGCCGCCTCCCGCGCGAGCCGCCGCCGCGCCAGCCGCCGCCTCCCGCGCGAGCCGCCGCCGCGCCAGCCGCCGCCGCTTGCTACAAGCGCTGCTGCCGTGTCGAGCCGCCGCCGCTTTCTGCAGCCGCCGCCTCGTTGCGCGCGCCGCACGCTGCTGCGCCGGTGCGCTGCCGCTTGCGCGCTGCTCGCTGCGCGCCTACGCGTGCACGCATGCACGCACGCCCGCATGCACGCGTGCCGAACGCCGCCGTCGTCGCGTGGCCGTTGTAATCCGTTGCGCTGACCCTCTCGGAAGAACCCGACGCCGGAACCGATCGCCGTCGCTGTCCGGAACTCGCCGCCGTCCGTTTCGCCGTTTGTTTCCGGTAAGACAGCAGCCACCGTCAGATCTCAGATCAGCGGCTTAGATCGTTACTTGACCGGTCAGACTCAGGCGTTGACTAGTCAGACGCCCAGTCAGCGCCTAGTCAGCAGACGCTTTGACCAGTCAACAGACACAATTGACTGGTCAATTTCGTTAATCCTTCTAGTTGACAGATTTCGGTAGAATCTTGTAAAATGCGTAGAAATTAAACCGCTTGGCCAAAAATTGCAAATAAAATATTTGTAGATTCAGTGAGTCCTGTAGAATCTTGTTGTACCTTTGGTTCAGGCTTTTGCAGCAAGGTTTAGTACAGTTTAATCAAACTAGTTAGTGGCCTTTTTGGAGTAATAAATTCGTAGAAAAAGATCCGTAGCTCCAAATATCGCGTATGATATGTCCCTGGATTCAGTGGAACAAGGGGAATCTCATCGTGAATTAAAAAGATAGGCTTACAGTAAAAACTTCTGCAGAAACTGTCTAGTGGCTTTCTGCAGTGTTTTAATTACTCGGGGAGTTTTATAATTCCTTTTTGAGTAATTCCAATTGGTACTGTTTCTAATAAGCGATGCCTATGCGGTAGAATTTTCCCAAGATTTTACGAACAGTATACTACCGGTAGTGAATTATTTAAGTTCTAGCTCTAGTTTGGGGTATTACTTTTGTCTATTAGTTTTCCTATCGCCAAAACTATTTTTCCATGCATGCAATCGGTAGTGTTATGTTATAGGATGTTGTGGTGCATCTGTAGCACCAATTCACTTGCCGTTCTTGCATTCATGCATCATATTTGTTGCATATGTTGTGGATTGTTTGTTTATGAATGCAATTGTGTCGTGTAGATTGTGTTGAGTGCAACGCTTGCTCGTCTGAGGATTGTGCTCCAGACCGCTACAACCAAGGCAAGTAGATGCTACTTTGTTCATGATATCGTCCTACTATTTTCTATGCATTGTCGTGTATTTTGTAGATGCATGTGTAGAATGATACTATCGCTATGCTATGTCCTATTATGTGGTAGGACCCTCTTTGTAGATGAACCACCGTTGGTAGATGTGCTTAGCCATGCTTTGTTGAACGAGGGCTGGGTTACATCATTGCTACTTGTTTTCTCAAAGTATTGGTTTGTGAAAACTAAAACAACTTAATCAATGAACCCCCTGGGTGTGATGGTATTGATAAATTTTGGTGGTTTCATTGCGGAAAGGCACCCAGGTATCAAGAGAACTTGATTGGCTTCTTTATTGTGTAGCTTACGTGTACAAACATGTGCCAATAATGGAATGGGCGGTTGGTTGGACTTAGTAGGTTGTGGTAACTCGAACCCGCGTATCCAGAGATGTAGAATTTTGGTAGGTTGGACCGGTGCGCGTCGGGATTGAGGAGCTACTTCCCGAACAGTCTCTTCTTGGTCTTCTCCCTATCATCACCCAAAATGAGAGTGATGGTACGAGCTGGGCTGGCCAAATCACATGGGTAAAGTGTACTAACCTCTGCAGAGTGTATAATCTAATCGATTAGCCGTGTCCCCGGTTATGGACATCTGAGTTGCTAGATATTGATTCCATGACATGTTTCTCGCTCATTCTAATTTCATAATTGCTTTAATATTGTTGGGTTAACTTAATTGGGATCTTTTCAAAGAAAATCAAAAACTCTTTATGAAAGTAGGACAAATGTATTTGCAAATCCAAGCCAGACACAGCTCCACTTGCCAAATATGTATGTAGATGTTGGTACTATTGTCTCCTTTACTAGCTCTACTTGCCATACATTGCAGGTTATTCCGATTCTGATTGATCGTTATAGGCCACGGTACTCCACTCGGCACTTGTTCACTTGTGGGCAATTTGAAGATTGGAGGATTTACTTGCTTTTGTTGCTACCTGAATAATTTGAGCTAAGGTTTATGCTAAGCTTTCATTGTAATAATGGTACTCTGGATCTTTGTAGATCATGATACACGGTTATTTTGCTATGATTATCTATCTTACTCTATTGTGGGCCAATGAACCGATCCCGGGATTGGCATGTCACATAGAGGCCACGGTCTTTTCAGAACCGGGGTGTTACAAACCCCAAAATCGTGGGCAATAGCTCATCAAAACAACCATAAAAAACGAAAACGATGAGTTTTTAGTCATAAATCTCAAACATGTATCGAGTATTAAGATCGTTGTAAATCGCCCTAGAACCCCAAAACAGTTGGCAATAACTCATAAAAATGGCCATAAAACACGAAAACCATGAGTTTTGGTCATATCTCTCAAACATGTATCAGGTCTTAAGGTCGTTGTAAATCGCGTTGAAACCCAAAACAGTGGGCAATAGATCATGAAAACAGCCATAAAACGTGAAAACAATGACATTTATGGTCATTACTCTCAAACAAGTAATAGGTCTTAAGGTCATTGTAAATCGTCGTAGAACCCAAAAAACGGTGGCAATAGCTCATTAAAGCGTTCATATAATGTGAAAATGACGTGTTTTTTGTCATAACTCTCAAACATGTGTATCGGGTGTTAAGGTTGATGTAAATCGCCTAGAACCATAAAACCATGGACAATAGCTCATGAAAATAGCCATAAAATGCTAAATCGATGACATTTATGGTCATATCTCTCAAACATGTATCAGGTATTATGGTCGTTGTAAATCTCCCTGGAACCCCAAAATCATGGGCAATAGCTCATTAAAACGGCCATAAAACGTGAAAATGACTATTTTTTTGGTCATAACTCTCAAACATGTGTCGGGTCTTAAGGTTGATGTAAATCGCCCTAGAACCATAAAATTGTGGGCAATAGCTCATGAAAACAGCCATAAAAATGAAAAAAATGACATTTATGGTCATAACTCTCAAACATGTATAGGGTCTTAAGGTCATTGTAAATTGCCGCGGACCCTAAAATAGTTGGCAAATTGCTCGTTAAAATGGCCATAAAACGCGAAAATGAAGCTATTTTGGTTATAACTCCCAAACATGTATTAGGTATTATGGTAGTTATAAATCGCCCTAGAACCCCAAAACTGTGGGCAATAGCTCATGAAAACGGCCATAAAACGCGAAAACGATGACATTTGTGGTGATAACTCTCAAACATGTATCGGATCTTAAGGTCATTGTAAATCGTCGTAGAACCCCAAAATTGTGGGCAACGGATAAATAAAATGGTAATAAAACGCGAGAATGACGTGTTTTGGTTCATAACTCTCAAACATGTGTATCGGGTGTTAAGATTGATGTGAATCGTCTAAATCCATAAAACTGTGGGCAATAGCTCATGAAAATAGCCATAAAATGCGAAAACGGCAATATTTATGGTCATATCTCTCAAACATGTATTAGGTATTACGGTCGTTGTAAATCTCCCTAGAACCCCAAAATCATGGGCAATAGCTCATTAAAACGGCCATAAAACGTGAAAATGACGAATTTTTGGTCATAACTCTCAAACATGTGTCGGGTCTTAAGGTTGATGTAAATCGCCCTAGAACCATCAAACTGCGGGCAATAACTCATGAAAACGGCCACAAAACACGAAAACAATGACATTTATGGTCATAACTCTCAAACATGTATCGGGTCTTAAGGTCATTGTAAATCGCCCTAGAACCCCAAAATCGTGGGCAATAGCTCGTTAAAATGGCCACAAAACGCGAAAATGACGAGTTTTTGGTCATAACTCTTAAACATGTATCAGGTATTACGGTCGTTGTAAATCGCCCTAGAACCCGAAAGCCGTGGGCAATAGCTCATGAAAACTGCCATAAAACACGAAAGCGGCGACATTTATGGTCATAACTCTCAAACATGTATCGAATCATAAGGTCATTGTAAATCGCCCTAGAATCCCAAAATCGTGGGCAATAGCTCATTAAAACGGCCATAAAACGTAAAAATGACGAATTTTATGTCATTTCTCTCAATTATGTAAGGGGGTCTTACGAGGCATGCAAATCCACCTAAAACCCAAAACTATGGCCAATAACTCATGAAAACGGTCATCAAACAAGAAAGCGACGAGTTTTTGGTCTTAACTCTCAAACACGTATCGGGTCTTAAGGCTGATGTAAATCGCCCTGGAACCATAAAACTGTGGGCAATAGCTCATGAAAACAGTGATAAAACACAAAAACGACGAGTGTTTCGTCATAACTCCCAAACATATATCGAGTCTTAAGGTCGTTGTAAATCGCCTTGGAACCCAAAACTGTGGGCAATAGCTCATTAAAACGGCCATATAATGCGAGAACGATGACATTTATGGTCATAACTCCCATACATGTATGAGGTCTTAAGGTCATTGTAAATCGTCGTAGAACCCTAAAATCATGGGCAATAGCTCATTAAAACGGCGAAATGATGTGTTTTTGGTCATGTCTCTCAAACATGTGTATCGGGTGTTAACGTTGATGTAAATTGCCTAAAACCATAACACTATGGGCAAAAGCTCATGAAAATAGCCATAAAATGCAAAAATAGCGAAATTTATGGCCATATCTCTCAAACATGTATCGGGTCGTAAGGTCATTGTAAATCGCCATAGAACCCCAAAATCGTGGGCAATAGCTCATCAAAACAGCCATAAAAACGAAAACGATGAGTTTTTAGTCATAAATCTCAAACATGTATCGAGTCTTAAGATCGTTGTAAATCGCCCTAGAACCCCAAAACAGTTGGCAATAACTCATAAAAATGGCCATAAAACACGAAAACCATGAGTTTTGGTCATATCTCTCAAACATGTATCAGGTCTTAAGGTCGTTGTAAATCGCGTTGAAACCCAAAACAGTGGGCAATAGATCATGAAAACGGCCATAAAACGTGAAAACAATGACATTTATGGTCATAACTCTCAAACATGTATTAGGTATTACGGTAGTTATAAATCGCCCTAGAACCCCAAAACTGTGGGCAATAGCTCATGAAAACGGCCATAAAACATGAAAACGATGACATTTATGGTCATAACTCTCAAACATGTATCGGGTCTTAAGGTCATTGTAAATCGTCGTAGAACCCCAAAATTGTGGGCAATGGATCAATAAAATGGTAATAAAACACGAGAATGACGTGTTTTTGGTCATAACTCTCAAACATGTGTATCGGGTGTTAAGGTTGATGGGAATCGCCTAAATCCATAAAACTATGGGCAATAGCTCATGAAAATAGCCATAAAATGTGAAAACGACAATATTTATGGTCATATCTCTCAAACATGTATCAGGTATTACGGTCGTTGTAAATCGCCGTAGAACTCCAAAATCGTGGGCAATAGCTCATTAAAACAGCCATAAACGTGAAAATAACAATTTTTTGGTCATAACTCTCAAACATGTATCGGGTCTTAAGGTTGATGTAAATCACCCTGGAACCATCAAAATACGGGCAATAACTCATGAAAACGGCCACAAAACAAGAAAACAATGACATTTATGTTCATAACTCTCAAACATGTATCGGGTCTTAAGGTCATTGTAAATCGCCCTAGAACCCCAAAATCATGGGCAATAGCTCGTTAAAATAGCCATAAAACGCGAAAATGGCGAGTTTTTGGTCATAACTCTTAAACATGTATCAGGTATTACGGTCGTTGTATATCGCCCTTGAACCCGAAAGCAGTGGGCAATAGCTCATGAAAACTGCCATAAAATGCGAAAGCGACGACATTTATGGTCATAACTCTCAAACATGTATCGAGTTTTAAGGTCATTGTAAATCGCCCTAGAACCCCAAAATCGTGGGCAATAGCTCATTGAAACGGCCATAAAACGTGAAAATGATGAATTTTTGGTCATTTCTCTCAATTATGTAAGAGGGTCATACGAGGCATGCAAATCCACCAGAAACTCAAAACTATGGCCAATAACTCATGAAAACGGCCATCAAACAAGAAAACGACGAGTTTTTGGTCTTAACTCTCGAACATGTATCAGGTCTTAAGGCTGATGTAAATCACCCTAGAACCATAAAACTGTGGGCAATAGCTCATGAAAACAGTGATAAAACACAAAAACGACGAGTTTTTCGTCATAACTCCCAAACATATATCGGGTCTTAAGGTCGTTGTAAATCATCTTGGAACCCAAAACTGTGGGCAATAGCTCATTAAAACGGCCATATAATGCGAGAACGATGACATTTATGGTCATAACTCCCATACATGTATGAGGTCTTAAGGTCATTGTAAATCGTCGTGGAACCCTAAAATCATGGGCAATAGCTCATTAAAACGGTAATAAAACGCGAAATGATGTGTTTTTGGTCATGTCTCTCAAACATGTGTATCGGGTATTAATGTTGATGTAAATTGCCTAAAACCATAACACTGTGGGCAATAGCTCATGAAAATAGCCATAAAATGCGAAAACGGCGACATTGATGGTCATATCTGTCAAACATGTATCGGGTCGTAAGGTCATTGTAAATCGCCCTAGAACCCCAAAATCGTGGGAAATAGCTCATCGAAACAACCATAAAAAACGAAAACGATGAGTTTTTATTCATAAATCTCAAAAATGTATAGAGTCTTAAGATCGTTGTAAATCGCCCTAGAACCCCAAAACAGTTGGCAATAACTCATAAAAATGGCCATAAAACACGAAAACCATGAGTTTTGGTCATATCTCTCAAACATGTATCAGGTCTTAAGGTCGTTGTAAATCGCCTTGAAACCCAAAACAGTGGGCAATAGCTCATGAAAACGTCCATAAAACGTGAAAACAATGACATTTATGGTCATAACTCTCAAACAAGTAATAGGTCTTAAGGTCATTGTAAATCGTCGTAGAACCCCAAAAACGGTGGCAATAGCTCATTAAAACGTTCATAAAATGCGAAAATGACGTGTTTTTTGTCATAACTCTCAAACATGTGTATCGGGTCTTAAGGTTGATGTAAATCGCCTAGAACCATAAAACCATGGGCAATAGCTCATGAAAATAGCCATAAAATGCTAAATCGATGACATTTATGGTCATATCTCTCAAACATGTATCAGGTATTATGGTCGTTGTAAATCTCCCTGGAACCCCAAAATCATGGGCAATAGCTCATTAAAACGGCCATAAAACGTGAAAACAACTAAATTTTGGTCATAACTCTCAAACATGTGTCGGGTCTTAAGGTTGATGTAAATCGCCCTAGAACCATAAAACTGCGGGCAATAACTCATGAAAACGGCCACAAAACACGAAAACAATGACATTTATGGTCATAACTCTCAAACATGTATAGGGTCTTAAGGTCATTGTAAATCGCCCTAGAACCCTAAAATCGTGGGCAATAGCTCGTTAAAATGGCCATAAAACGCGAAAATGAAGATATTTTGGTTATAACTCTCAAACATGTATTAGGTATTATGGTAGTTATAAATCGCCCTAGAACCCCAAAACTGTGGGCAATAGCTCATGAAAAAGGCCATAAAACGCGAAAACGATGACATTTGTGGTCATAACTCTCAAACATGTATCGGGTCTTAAGGTCATTGTAAATCGTCGTACAGCCCCAAAATTGTGGGCAATGGATCATTAAAATGGTAATAAAATGCGAGAATGACGTGTTTTTGGTCATAACTCTCAAACATGTGTATTAGGTGTTAAGGTTGATGTGAATCGCCTAAATCCATAAAACTGTGGGCAATAGCTCATGAAAATAACCATAAAATGTGAAAACGACGATATTTATGGTCATATCTCTCAAACATGTATCAGGTATTACGGTCGTTGTAAAACTCCCTGGAACTCCAAAATCGTGGGCAATAGCTCATTAAAATGGCCATAAACATGAAAATAACAATTTTGTGGTCATAACTCTCAAACATGTATCGGGTCTTAAGGTTGATGTAAATCGCCGTGGAACCATCAAACTACGGGCAATAACTCATGAAAATAGGCCACAAAACACGAAAACAATGACATTAATGTGATAACTCTCAAACATGTATCGGGTCTTAAGGTCATTGTAAATCGCCCTAGAACCCCAAAATCGTGGGCAATAGCTCGTTAAAATGGGCATAAAACATGAAAATGATGAGTTTTTGGTCATAACTCTTAAACATGTATCAGGTATTACGGTCGTTGTATATCACCCTTGAACCCGAAAGCAGTGGGCAATAGCTCATGAAAACTGCCATAAAATGCGAAAGCGACGACATTTATGGTCATAACTCTCAAACATGTATCGAGTCTTAAGGTCATTGTAAATCTCCCTAGAACCCCAAAATCGTGGGCAATAGCTCATTAAAACGGCCATAAAACGTGAAAATGATGAATTTTTGGTCATTTCTCTCAAATATGTAAGGGGGTCTGACGAGGCATGCAAATCCACCTGAAACCCAAAACTATGGCCAATAACTCATGAAAACGGCCATCAAACAAGAAAGCGACGAGTTTTTGGTCTTAACTCTCAAACATGTATCGGGTCTTAAGGCTGATATAAATCGCCCTGGAACCATAAAACTGTGAGCATAGCTCATGAAAACAGTCATAAAACACAAAAATGTGGAGTTTTTCGTCATAACTCCCAAACATATATCGGGTCTTAAGGTCGTTGTAAATCATCTTGGAACCCAAAACTGTGGGCAATAGCTCATTAAAACGGCCATATAATGCGAGAACGACGACATTTATGGTTATAACTCCCATACATGTATGAGGTCTTAAGGTCATTGTAAATCGTCGTAGAACCCTAAAATCATGGGCAATAGCTCATTAAAAGGGTAATAAAACGCGAAATGACATGTTTTTGGTCATGACTCTCAAACATGTGTATCGGGTATTAACGTTGATGTAAATCGCCTAAAACCATAACACTGTGGGCAATAGCTCATAAAAATAGCCATAAAATGCGAAAACGATGACATTTATGGTCATATCTCTCAAACACGTATCGGGTCGTAAGGCCATTGTAAATCGCCCTAGAACCCCAAAATCGTGGGCAATAGCTCATCAAAACAGCCATAAAAAACGAAAACGATGAGTTTTTAGTCATAAATCTCAAACATGTATCGAGTCTTAAGATCGTTGTAAATCGCCCTAGAACCCCAAAACAGTTGGCAATAACTCATAAAAAAGGCCATAAAACACGAAAACCATGAGTTTTGGTCATATCTCTCAAACATGTATCGGGTCTTAAGGTCGTTGTAAATCGCCTTGAAAGCCCAAAATAGTGGGCAATAGCTCATGAAAACGGCCATAAAACGTGAAATCGAAGACATTTATGGTCATAACTCTCAAAGAAGTAAAAGGTCTTAAGGTCATTGTAAATCGTCGTAGAACCCCAAAAAAGGTGGCAATAGCTCATTAAAACATTCATAAAATGCGAAAATGACGTGTTTTTTGTCATAACTCTCAAAAATGTGTATCGGGTCTTAAGGTTGATGTAAATCGCCTAGAACCATAAAACTATGGGCAATAGCTCATGAAAATAGCCATAATACACGAAAGCGACGACATTTATGGTCATATCTCTCAAACATGTATTAGGTATTATGGTCGTTGTAAATCTCCCTGGAGCCCCAAAATCATGGGCAATAGCTCATTAAAACGGCCATAAAACGTGAAAATGACTAATTTTTGGTCATAACTCTCAAACATGTGTCGGGTCTTAAGGTTGATGTAAATCGCCCTAGAACCATAAAACTGTGGGCAATAGCTCATGAAAACAGCCATAAAAACGAAAAAGATGACATTTATGGTCATAACTCTCAAACATGTATAGGGTCTTAAGGTCATTGTAAATCGCCGCAGACCCTAAAATCGTGGGCAAATAGCTCGTTAAAATGGCCATAAAACGCGAAAATGAAGCTATTTTGGTTATAACTCTCAAACATGTATTAGGTATTATGGTAGTTATAAATCGCCCTAGAACCCCAAAACTGTGGGCAATAGCTCATGAAAACGGCCATAAAACGCGAAAATGATGACATTTGTGGTCATAACTCTCAAACATGTATCGGGTCTTAAGGTCATTGTAAATCGTCGTAGAACCCCAAAATTGTGGGCAACGGATAAATAAAATGGTAATAAAACGCGAGAATGACGTGTTTTGGTTCATAACTCTCAAACATCTGTATCGGGTGTTAAGATTGATGTGAATCGTCTAAATCCATAAAACTGTGGGCAATAGCTCATGAAAATAGCCATAAAATGCGAAAAAGGCAATATTTATGGTCATATCTCTGAAACATGTATCAGGTATTATGGTCGTTGTAAATCTCCCTGGAACCCCAAAATCATGGGCAATAGCTCATTAAAACGGCCATAAAACGTGAAAACGACTAATTTTTTGTCATAACTCTCAAACATGTGTCGGGTCTTAAGGTTGATGTAAATCGCCCTAGAACCATAAAACTGCGGGCAATAACTTATGAAAACGGCCACAAAACACGAAAACAATGACATTTATTGTCATAACTCTCAAACATGTATAGGGTCTTAAGGTCATTGTAAATCGCCCTAGAACCCTAAAATCGTGGGCAATAGCTCGTTAAAATGGCCATAAAACGCGAAAATGAAGATATTTTGGTTATAACTCTCAAACATGTATTAGGTATTATGGTAGTTATAAATCGCCCTAGAACCCCAAAACTGTGGGCAATAGCTCATGAAAACGGCCATAAAACGCGAAAACGATGACATTTGTGGTCATATCTCTCAAACATGTATCGGGTCTTAATGTCATTGTAAATCGTCGTAGAACCCCAAAATTGAGGGCAATGGATAAATAAAATGGTAATAAAACGTGAGAATGACGTGTTTTTGGTCATAACTCTCAAACATGTGTATCGGGTGTTAAGGTTGATGTGAATCGCCTAATTCCATAAAACTATGGGCAATAGCTCATCAAAATAGCCATAAAATGCGAAAACGGCAATATTTATGGTCATATCTCTGAAACATGTATCAGGTATTACGGTCGTTGTAAAACTCCCTGGAACTCCAAAATCATGGGCAATAGCTCATTAAAACGGCCATAAACGTGAAAATAATAATTTTGTGGTCATAACTCTCAAACATGTATCGGGTCTTAACCATCAAACTGCGGGCAATAACTCAGGAAAACGGCCACAAAACACGAAAACAATGACATTAATGTCATAACTCTCAAACATGTATCGGGTCTTAAGGTCATTGTAAATCGCCCTAGAACCCCAAAATCGTGGGCAATAGCTCGTTAAAATGGCCATAAAACATGAAAATGATGAGTTTTTGGTCATAACTCTTAATCATGTATCAGGTATTACGGTCATTGTAAATCGCCCTAGAACCCCAAAGCCGTGGGCAATAGCTCATGAAAACTGCCATAAAACGCGAAAGCGATGACATTTATGGTTATAACTCTCAAACATGTATCGAGTCTTAAGGTCATTGTAAATCGCCCTAGAACCCCAAAATCGTCGGCAATAACTCATTAGAACGGCCATAAAACACGAAAGCGACGTGTTTTTTGTCATAACTCTCAAACATGTATCAGGTCTTATGGTTGATATAAATCGCCCTGGAACCATAAAACTATGGGCAATAGCTCATGAAAACAGCCATAAAAAACGAAAACGATGAGTTTTTAGTCATAATCTCAAACATGTATCGAGTCTTAAGATCTTTGTAAATCGCCCTGGAACCCCAAAACAGTTTGCAAGAACTCATAAAAATGGCCATAAAACACAAAAACAATGAGTTTCGGTCATATCACTCAAACATATATCGGGTCTTAAGTTCGTTTTAATCGCCTTGAAACCCCAAAACAGTGGGCAATAGCTCATGAAAACGGCCATAAAACGCGAAAACGATGACATTTATGGTCATAACTCTCAAACCAGTAATAGGTCTTAATGTCATTGTAAATCATCGTAGAACCCTAAAATCGTGGGCAATATCTCATTAAAACGGTAATAAAATGCGAAATGACGTGTTTTTGGTCATAACACTCAAACATGTGTATCGGGTGTTAACGTTGATGTAAATCGCCTAAAAACCATAACACTGTTGGCAATAGCTCATGAAAATAGCCATAAAATGCCAAAACGACGACATTTATGGTTATATCTCTCAAACATGTATTAGGTATTATGGTTGTTGTAAATCTCCCTGGAACACCAAAATCATGGGCAATAGCTCATTAAAACAGCCATAAAGCGTGAAAATGACGAATTTTTAGTGATAAATCTCAAACATGTGTCGGGTCTTAAGGTTGATGTAAATCGCCCTAGAACCATAAAATTGTGGGCAATAGCTCATGAAAAACGCCATAAAAAACGAAAAAGATGACATTTATGGTCATAAATCTCAAACATGTATAGGGTCTTAAGGTCATTGTAAATTGCCTCGGACCCCAAAATCGTGGGCAATACCTCGTTAAAATGGCCATAAAACACGAAAATGATGAGTTTTTGGTCATAACACACAAACATGTATTAGGTATTATGGTCGTTGTAAATCGCCCTAGAACCCCAAAACTGTGGGCAATAGCTCATGAAAACGGCTATAAAACGTGAAAATGATGACATTTATGGTCATAACTCTCAAACATGTATCGGGTCTTAAGGTCATTATAAATCGTCGTACAGCCCCAAAATTGTGGGCAATGGATCATTAAAATGGTAATAAAATGCGAGAATGACGTGTTTTTGGTCATAACTCTCAAACATGTGTATTAGGTGTTAAGGTTGATGTGAATCGCCTAAATCCATAAAACTGTGGGCAATAGCTCATGAAAATAACCATAAAATGTGAAAACGACGATATTTATGGTCATATCTCTCAAACATGTATCAGGTATTACGATCGTTGTAAATCGCCCTGGAACTCCAAAATCGTGGGCAATAGCTCATTAAAACGGCCATAAACGTGAAAATAATGATTTTTGGTCATAACTCCCAAACATGTATCAGGTCTTAAGGTTGATGTAAATCGCCCTAGAACCATCAACTTGCGGGCAATAACTCATGAAAACGGCCACAAAACACGAAAACAATGACATTTATGGTCATAACTCTCAAACATGTATCCGGTCTTAAGGTCATTGTAAATCGCCCTAGAACCCCAAAATCGTGGGCAATAGCTCGTTAAAATGGCATTAAAACACGAAAATGACGAGTTTTTGGTCATAACTCTTAAACATGTATCAGGTATTACCTAGAACCCCAAAGCCGTGGGCAATAACTCATGAAAACTGCCATCAAACGCGAAAGCGACGACATTTATGGTCATAACTCTCAAACATGTATCGAGTCTTAAGGTAATTTTAAATCTCCCTAGAACCCCAAAATCATGGGCAATAGCTCATTAAACGGCCATAAAACATGAAAATGATGATTTTTTGGTCATTTCTCTCAAACATGTAAGGGGGTCTTACGAGGCATGCAAATCCACCTGAAACCCAAAACTATGGCCAATAACTAATGAAAACGGCCTTTAGATAACAAAGCGACGAGTTTTTGGTCTTAACTCTCAAACATGTATCGGGTCTTAAGGCTGATATAAATCGCCCTAGAACCATAAAACTGTGAGTATAGCTCATGAAAACGGTCATAAAACACAAAAACGACGAGTTTTTCGTCATAACTCCCAAACATATATCGGGTCTTAAGGTCGTTGTAAATCATCTTGGAACCCAAAACTGTGGGCAATAGCTCATTAAAACGGCCATATAATGCGAGATCGACGACATTTATGGTTATAACTCCCGTACATGTATGAGTTCTTAAGGTCATTGTAAATCGTCGTAGAACCCTAAAATCATGGGCAATAGCTCATTAAAACGGTAATAAAACGCGAAATGACATGATTTTGGTCATGACTCTCAAACATGTGTATCGGGTATTAACGTTGATGTAAATCGCCTAAAACCATAACACTGTGGGCAATAGCTCATGAAAATAGCCATAAAATGCGAAAACGATGACATTTATGGTCATATCTCTCAAACATGTATCGGGTCGTAAGGTCATTGTAAATCGCCCTAGAACCCCAAAATCGTGGGCAATAGCTCATCAAAACAGCCATAAAAACGAAAACGATGAGTTTTTATTCATAAATCTCAAAAATGTATAGAGTCTTAAGATCGTTGTAAATCGCCCTAGAACCCCAAAACAGTTGGCAATAACTCATAAAAATGGCCATAAAACACGAAAACCATGAGTTTTGGTCATATCTCTCAAACATGTATCAGGTCTTAAGGTCGTTGTAAATCGCCTTGAAACCCAAAACAGTGGGCAATAGCTCATGAAAACGGCCATAAAATGTGAAAACAATGACATTTATGGTCATAACTCTCAAACAAGTAATAGGTCTTAAGGTCATTGTAAATCGTCGTAGAACCCCCAAAACGGTGGCAATAGCTCATTAAAACGTTCATAAAATGCGAAAATGACGTGTTTTTTGTCATAACTCTCAAACATGTGTATCGGGTCTTAAGGTTGATGTAAATCGCCTAGAACCATAAAACCATGGGCACTAGCTCATGAAAATAGCCATAAAATGCTAAATCGATGACATTTATGGTCATATCTCTCAAACATGTATCAGGTATTATGGTCGTTGTAAATCTCCCTGGAACCCCAAAATCATGGGCAATAGCTCATTAAAACGGCCATAAAACGTGAAAACAACTAAATTTTGGTCATAACTCTCAAACATGTGTCGGGTCTTAAGGTTGATGTAAATCGCCCTAGAACCATAAAACTGCGGGCAATAACTCATGAAAACGGCCACAAAACACGAAAACAATGACATTTATGGTCATAACTCTCAAACATGTATAGGGTCTTAAGGTCATTGTAAATCGCCCTAGAACCCTAAAATCGTGGGCAATAGCTCGTTAAAATGGCCATAAAACGCGAAAATGAAGATATTTTGGTTATAACTCTCAAACATGTATTAGGTATTATGGTAGTTATAAATCGCCCTAGAACCCCAAAACTGTGGGCAATAGCTCATGAAAACGGCCATAAAACGCGAAAACGATGACATTTGTGGTCATAACTCTCAAACATGTATCGGGTCTTAAGGTCATTGTAAATCGTCGTACAGCCCCAAAATTGTGGGCAATGGATCATTAAAATGGTAATAAAATGCGAGAATGACGTGTTTTTGGTCATAACTCTCAAACATGTGTATTAGGTGTTAAGGTTGATGTGAATCGCCTAAATCCATAAAACTGTGGGCAATAGCTCATGAAAATAACCATAAAATGTGAAAACGACGATATTTATGGTCATATCTCTCAAACATGTATCAGGTATTACGGTCGTTGTAAAACTCCCTGGAACTCCAAAATCGTGGGCAATAGCTCATTAAAATGGCCATAAACATGAAAATAACAATTTTGTGGTCATAACTCTCAAACATGTATCGGGTCTTAAGGTTGATGTAAATCGCCGTGGAACCATCAAACTACGGGCAATAACTCATGAAAACGGCCACAAAACACGAAAACAATGACATTAATGTGATAACTCTCAAACATGTATCGGGTCTTAAGGTCATTGTAAATCGCCCTAGAACCCCAAAATCGTGGGCAATAGCTCGTTAAAATGGGCATAAAACATGAAAATGATCAGTTTTTGGTCATAACTCTTAAACATGTATCAGGTATTACGGTCGTTGTATATCACCCTTGAACCCGAAAGCAGTGGGCAATAGCTCATGAAAACTGCCATAAAATGCGAAAGCGACGACATTTATGGTCATAACTCTCAAACATGTATCGAGTCTTAAGGTCATTGTAAATCTCCCTAGAACCCCAAAATCGTGGGCAATAGCTCATTAAAACGGCCATAAAACGTGAAAATGATGAATTTTTGGTCATTTCTCTCAAATATGTAAGGGGGTCTGACGAGGCATGCAAATCCACCTGAAACCCAAAACTATGGCCAATAACTCATGAAAACGGCCATCAAACAAGAAAGCGACGAGTTTTTGGTCTTAACTCTCAAACATGTATCGGGTCTTAAGGCTGATATAAATCGCCCTGGAACCATAAAACTGTGAGCATAGCTCAGGAAAACAGTCATAAAACACAAAAATGTGGAGTTTTTCGTCATAACTCCCAAACATATATCGGGTCTTAAGGTCGTTGTAAATCATCTTGGAACCCAAAACTGTGGGCAATAGCTCATTAAAACGGCCATATAATGCGAGAACGACGACATTTATGGTTATAACTCCCATACATGTATGAGGTCTTAAGGTCATTGTAAATCGTCGTAGAACCCTAAAATCATGGGCAATAGCTCATTAAAAGGGTAATAAAACGCGAAATGACATGTTTTTGGTCATGACTCTCAAACATGTGTATCGGGTATTAACGTTGATGTAAATCGCCTAAAACCATAACACTGTGGGCAATAGCTCATGAAAATAGCCATAAAATGCGAAAACGATGACATTTATGGTCATATCTCTCAAACACGTATCGGGTCGTAAGGCCATTGTAAATCGCCCTAGAACCCCAAAATCGTGGGCAATAGCTCATCAAAACAGCCATAAAAAACGAAAACGATGAGTTTTTAGTCATAAATCTCAAACATGTATCGAGTCTTAAGATCGTTGTAAATCGCCCTAGAACCCCAAAACAG